>JABYQP010000021.1:0-638335 GCA_022606235.1 Abortiporus biennis | reverse complement strand
CTCCAGAGAAAAACTATGACATCTATGACCGAGAACTGCTAGGAATAGTTAGGGGACTAAAAATGTGGAGACATTACCTTGAAGGATCCACGTTTCCTACCACCGTGCTTACTGATCACCTCAATTTGACTTATTTCAAAAGCCCGCAGCAATTGACAAGAAGACAAGCACGATGGAGACTATTCTTATCGCAATTCGATTTGAAATTAGTCCACACTCCAGGAACTAAAATGACTCAGGCAGATCCACTAACCCGGCAACATTATCTAGACACTGAAAAAGGAAAGGAAAACATGTTGACGCTATTACCGGAAGAACTATTCGTAAGGGAAATTGACATGAACCTAGTGGAGAAAATTCGGATTGCCACAGAACAGGATTCCATTGTAACGGAAGCATTAGTAGCAATCAAAGGAAAAGGACCCTTTCCCATGAGATCCACCCTGTCAGATTGGAGAGTCACCGAAGAAGGAATCTTTTACAAGAATCGGCAATATGTTCCACCAAACTCTTCTTTGAGAAGAGAAATCATTAGTCGATTCCATGATTCACCACAAGCAGGCCACCCAGGAGTTTTTAAAACACATGCGGCAATAGTACAATACTATTGGTGGCCAGGGTTACACGCAATGATTTCCAATTATGTCAAAGGATGTGCTTCATGTCAACAAATGAAAACCAACACGCATCCTATTGTACCACCATTACAACCAATCCTGCCGAATTCGACATCTGGACCCTTCGATGTTATCACCTATGACTTTATCACGGATCTTCCTCCATCCAACGGATTTGATTCTTTATTGGTCGTTGTGGACCACGACTGTACAAAGGGGGTAATTTTATCTCCTTGCACCAAAACGATTGATGCAATTGGAACGGCAAAGCTACTTCATGATGGAGTATACCGACGATTTGGCTTATGGAAAACAGCTATATCGGACCGTGGACCACAATTTCACTCTCAGGTCATGAAAGAGTTCGGGAGAATTCTTAAGATTGATACACGATTCTCTACTGCCTATCACCCACAAACTGATGGTCAAACAGAAAGGACGAATCAAACCGTAGAAACCTACATAAGAATCTTCTGTGCGAACAATCCAGAAATATGGAGCGACCTAATCACCGATATGGAAGTATCATTCAACTCGCATTTACCTGATGGACGAAATGCCACCCCTTTTTACCTAGCTTCTGGAAAGGAACCCATTCTGATTCCCTTATCGTTCGAACCAACCAATCTTCCATCATTAAACGAACGAATGGAACTCCTGACTAAGGCTAGAAGGGAAGCAATTGCTGCAACTGAACTAGCCGCAGCAAAAATGAAAGCACGAACCTTCAGCAAGGGGTTCAAACCATTCAAAGAAGGAGATCAGGTTTGGCTAGAAGCAAAGAATCTAAATTTAGGAGTAACTAACAAGAAGATCACTCCTAAATGGCAAGGACCCTTCACGATAACTAAGGTTATCTCGGCATTTGCCTATCAACTCAAGTTACCAGAAAAATGGAAGATTCACAACGTGTTCCACGTATCTTTGCTATCTCCCTACATAGAAACCTTGGAACATGGGCCGAACTATCTCAGACCTCCTCCGGAAATTATCAATGAAGAAGAGGAGTACGAAGTCGAAGGAATCATCACTCACAAGATGATCAGGAGAAAGCGCCACTATCTGGTTAAGTGGAAAGACTATCCCACATCAGAAAACTCATGGATCACAGCAACCGAATTCTATGATGAAGATGATGGATATCTTCCCATGTTCTTGGAATATCTTCGGAGAAATAAGCTTCCTATTCCCATCGATGAGAAAAGACAAGAAAGAACATGAGGAGAAGTCATTCTACATTCACCAAAGAAACTCCAAGGAAACTCCGGGTCATTCGAAAACTAGATAAAAGACACTTGAGATTGAATCTCTTTTCTCCATTCCCCAACGACTACTCACAACAACCACTTCCATTTGATTTTATTCAACCTCACTCGACTATCAACAATCATGAAGACCTTCTCCCCATCCACCTCTACCAGATTCAACCCCTACACCCTCACCGAACGCGATCAACGTGTTCTCAAGGCTATTCGAACTCACGAACCTGGCTTTCGCAATGAAATCCGCTACACCATCAGCGGAGGCCACCACGTCCTTGACACTATCAACCGGTTTGAAACCATTCGAACCAGTCACCTTCAGATGAGCGAGCGACTTTCTGGAGTAATCAAGGATTGTCAGGATCTCGCTCAAGAGGTGGGCCAATGCCATCACCTCGCAATGGAAGGCCAAGAACAGCTAGCAAGACTCCTAGTTGATCTTGGAGTTCGTGATCCCAGACAAGACCGTCTTGACAATCGTACCCCTACCCCATTCACTCTCAATGAACTCCCCGAATATCCCGACACTGAACCGACTTCTTCCCCTTCCCCAATCCCGATTCCACCTCCTCTTGCCATTAATAATTCTAACGAACCCATCTACGTCCCATCCTCTTCATCAGAAGCCGAAGCCGAAGCAATCAGGAACTGGGGAAGAGCTGAAGAGTTACTAGAAGAGGTAGCTCGAGAAGCAATTCAACAGTCCTTTCGAGTCGCTTCACCCTCTGAAACTCCAAAGAATCATTTCCGAGCTGAGCGCGGTACCGCTCTCGTCAGCAAAGCCATCCCGCAAATACCTCTGCCAGAAAATCCTGCAGAAGTTGATTGCGAAGTCACTAAGGACTTTGCCAAGCGGAATAGACGAGCCAACAGACGGATGCGCAATGAGAACACCCAAAGCAGAAAAACCGTCCGAATGTCTTTGGACGATTTCAACAACAGTATCCTTGATCGAGTCGCTATCCTGGTGGCTACCCCTGTGACTAACGAATCTCTGCTGGGAAGCAGAAATCGCCTGTTTCCCATCGCCATCACCACCAACATGGACGAAATCGCCTTCAACAAATACCGTCATAACGTCCCTATTCGAACCAGTCCCCGAGCCTTCGATGTTTGTAAGCGATGTGGTCGACACGGACATTGGGCTCCTCACTGCAACCAACCTCGATGCGCTGCCTGTGGAAATGTCAGACATGCCAATTCCTCTGACTACCGATTCTGTAGTCTATGCCCACCATTTCGATTCCCCATCCCTCCGACCTGCTTCATCGAAATCGACTTCTTCGAAGTACATTCATACTCCAATAAGCACCACTTCGTCGACAAGGACGGAAATTATCACGGTAGAAGAAAACCTTGCGGTACGAGAACCACATCCCCAGTATCCGGCGAACTGGAAGCTGGACAAGGATCTCATTACTTTTCTCGACGATCTCGCAAAGGATATTCGTTTCATAACCAATCTAACAGTGGGGCCAGTCGAAGCAGTGGGTCAGATGGAGAACGAAAAAGAGTACTAGAATGATCATTTGGGAAATTGTTCACGGAGCAAGTACCCAACTCCTTCTACCAAGAACCTTACGACGACATCGACTATGGATCGGAAGGAGAACATAATCTGTCTGGAGAATGTTGATTAAATCAATGATGGAATCATTGGGTTAGTAACGGGGTAATGTTACAAATGGACACGATTATCTTTTTCTTTCTTTTCTTACATAATACGGAGTTATTGCGGACTATCTAGCACTAGGGGAATTCCCGCGTAATGACTAACGTTGTATTATCTAGTTTCTCCATAGTTTCTCCTTCTATTTCTCACACAGTTTTACCAATGTTTCTCCTGAAGTTTCCCCGAGGTTTCTCCTTCTATTTATCTATAGTTACTCCTTATCTCTGGACGATATTTTCGCATTTTATCAGACTAGGGCAGATGTATAAATACTGGTACTTTAGCTAGGTTGAAGCCTTAACTTCGACCTCCTGTTTTCTCCTAGCTTAGCAATAGACTTGTTAAGTTTCATAGTCTGTCTGAGTACTTTGAGTCTCAGCTCGATACTAAGTCTTGATTTGCAATCAAGTCTTAGTCATCTGAATTACTTAAGTTGAAGATCATAGTCACAGTCACATCACAGTCACAGTAACTAGTCACGTTAAGCTCGATCCTTAACAACTCTCGTATTCTCTGATTAAGCTGTATTGTAGTATGTTTAGTATAATCAGAATTTTATAATGTTTGGAAAATAAATACTGTAGTTGTTAATTTTTGTTAGCCTCTAATCAACCTTTATTCAATGTGGATAAAGACGAAGACATCCTGACAGTTGGATATCATTCACTCCCTTGTCTTCTCACATATTATATACTTATCATGTCACACTTTTCCTCCCAACCCACTCTCATCCTTGCCCATACCCAGAATACCAATTTGACATTCCAAACTACCCTCAAGCCTCTTTAGTCCTTATAGCTGCTTATCTCAGTGATTAGATTGGGAGATAAGGACTATGTCCTCAAGCACATCTCGAACCGATTATGCTGTACAAACGGTCCCAAGAATATACTGCATGAAATAGGTTACCAATGGATGGTGAAGAATATCGATCTGGAGATTACATGGTGAGCAGTGCAGTTTCAAGTTATGTTTACAATCACATTTACTCCCTTATGTCACATGTCACATATCACTTTGCAGAATACGGCAACAATCTGGATTCACCTCTAATGATCAGTTTTTGGATTTGTATCACGGAGCAACTACAGATGTTAAAGTACCCCTTTTACATTTGTGGCATCAACTCACTTAGAGCAAAGCTTTAGTAAAAGCCATCAAGGTATGTTGTACATGAAAACAAAGTTAGTTTTGTGCTTCACTAATCTTCATTCAAAAGCAAAGAGTAAAAATTGCCCAAGCTAGTTCTACTAGTTATGACAGTAAGGCCTCCTTCCTTCCTAATGACAAGAAAATATCAGAAAGAGACCCGACACTGGTTAAAATCTTTTATAATATCTAAGCGCACGGCTTTTGTAAACCTCTAACCCAGTCTCAGGATACTACACGACCCATTCAGGTGCAGGATACTACTACCAAGCTGATAGCTCCCATGCCACTGAATACTTCAGCCCCCACCACTTCAGAACATGGTGACAGCCCAACACCATTCTCTTCAGTTTCAATCAGTGCTATTGACCCTCAGCCACCTATCGACTCTCACCACTCTATATCTTCCATACATGGTCACTCCACCCCACCCTCTGAGTGAATACAATCATAATAGTACAAGCTCAAATTTGTGGATCTATGGCATGTTATACAGACATCTATTGTATAGGTTATTGTTTGGGACATTTTGATACCACTACTTGATACTGAATTTATTGAGTTGGACTGGTGTATAATGTATTGAGCCATACTTGTAGCAATATGATTTTTCAGTGATCATGAATGTGGGTTTCCTCAGAGTCCTAGACATGGGAATTCAAACTATGCATATACTTCTGCTTTTCACAAGCTTCACAGTTTACTCAACAATACACCTCCTATTTTCTATCTTGTCTCTGAACTCACGACATGTCGATCAGAAACTCATCTCCAATTGCTTTTCCTACTACCGGCCCACCATCAAAGAAGAATGTCGAGATTCAACCTCCACCGTATTCAAGTTCAGCACTTACTTTGCAACGTACTGATGTTGACATTCTAACCAAATTCAAATCTTTTGATTATTTTAAACTTTTCCACCTCATGGACCATATTGTTCCCAATCACTTTCATTCTCAAGGCATCAGATGTGCAATGATACACATCTGAGTACTGGTTATAAGTGGAGCTATTGAAAGGAATCCAGGAAAGGCTCGAGAGATATTTGAGTTGATTGAATTGTGAGTAACTAGGGACTACCTATTCCATGTGAAGTTTCTGTTGCTGGTCAATAACCAAACTCATGATTATATTGATACAGAGCTAAGGCTTACTCGAAGAATATTATGCTAAATGAGAATGGCTTTCTGGCTCATATCTTGCATGACTGAAAGCAATATAAATTGCACCTTTTGCTACACAAAATCCGAACTGAGATCCTGGTTTTGGTAAGCTCTGTGGTATTACCGCCATGCGATCTAGTATATCTCACATATGGAATGGTCTTGTCTTAGGTGGGCTCGATTTATTACACAAGTCTCAGGCCATTCGCTATGAAGTATATCTGTAATTTGATCAGAAGGTGGCGAGAAAAATACATAAGCATCATGGAAGAAACCCATACAGGCGAGGTAGCATCTGACTTGCAACGAACAACTTGAACTACCGAATGAACTCAATGACATGATTAATGCGTATTTTCTTATTGTTTACTAGCGCTGATGTAGCGAGAACTCATCAAAGTCGATCCACATCAAATAATTTGAAATATCAACTCTTGAGAAAGCAGTTCAATAGCCTCGTGTTTCCGACTAAGTATTCCGAGCTAACTATAAGTATCTTACAGAATCCCTGCCATGACTCGGATATCCTGCGACATATCTGGTCTGAAACGCTGGCCTTTCGCATTGAAGAAGCTACTGTACAAGCTTGTAAGCGAATAAAATGAGACCGGAGAGTACTTGTGACGAAATGAATTCGTTTCGCCGTTTCATACATGAAAGGTGTTCAAATATTACATTTAATATTCAACGTGTAAGAATGACATGAATGAAGTTGACTGTAGGAAAATCTCCACTTGCATCATACAGTAGCTATTAGTTGTACCGACAGCTGAGTTGGTAACAGATAAACATACATAAGACGTGACAGTGGTGACCCTGCTCCTCGACCCTCCATAACCGATAGTTTGTGCGATAGCCCCAATATCAATAATACTCATCGCCAAGCATGGGTTCCCATTCCAAAGATTCCTGATCAAATAACTTATTAAAGCAAGATCTGCCAGGAGTAGAGAAATGTTTGTAAGGCGAAGCTGCGTTCAAACGATCCCCACAACGATAACAAAAGTGTTGGCCGCATTTGGAGCATGTCATCTGTAGGTGCATGGAAAGTGTTCAGTGCCATATGGATATCACACGAAGCAAAGTAGTCCATACATGGTTGCATCCCATGCTCTTCTCAACGCTGACGCGACAGTTTGGACAAGAAGTTGTACTTTCGCTGAGCCAGTCTTTCGTTGCTTGTTCCTCTTCGTATTGTTTGACAAGTTTCTGTAAGCGACTCTTGCCATACCGACGTTCCATCATCTCCTTTTCACGTGTACCATTCTCGAGTTTTATGTACTCGGTGACGAAGGTATCAGTAACATAGATTGGACAGGGAGATATTGGCCCGTGCCTATAAAACAGATAGTAAGTAAGAGGGATGTGACCACACAAAATAATCAAAGATGTACCATCCATGTTTGCAGTAAGCGCAAAAGGAGTAATCGCACTGTGGACATGTTCGTAGACGCTCCCATCCTGACCCTTCTTCATATTCACCAGTCATCGCGACGGGAGTTTGACAGAAAGGCACTGGGCAATGAACCATGGTTGGGTCTATGAAAGCCGAGATTAGATAGAGAATATAGCATGGAGATTGTTTATCTCACCTTTCTCTAAAATCCTCTTCTCCCTCAACCATTTCCACCGTTTCACCTCTTCCTCTGTGACGACTCTCCTGACCTCATCTTCTTTCGCTTCTCTTGCTTCCTTCACACACCCAGGATCTGGACATCCAACTCTCGTGATATCTCCTTCAGCGATACAAAGTTTCCAGAAGTCTTCCAAACATGAACGACAAAAGACATGAGAGCAAGATAGCAAGATACATCGAGCACCTTTGATCGACGTCAAACAAATCTCGCAGTTGTATGAGTTTTGCGAAAAGTGCATGAGTTGGGTTGATGCATCATAGGCTGATAGTAGAGGAATAAGAAGAGTGAAATTAGGATGGGGTAACCTACGGTATTGATTTCATGAGTACGCCGCTTGTAAAGAAGTGTCAAATTAACGCACCGAATGGTGGAGTCCTTTCCTATTCTCCTTTTCAATCTCAACTCGTCCAAGAATTCTCCAGATCTGATATATTCAACCCATGTATAAAGAATTCCTTCTCCTTCAACCCATCTTTCTATAAGCAATCTTTGTAAATGCGCGATTAAACTCCCAATGAGCCATGAGTATGTTGCATGTAACGAGACGATGCGAGGTGGATCTCGAAGAGGGTATGTAGATGGCAGAAGAAATTCAATGAGGACTGGAGGTAAGGTGGACAATATTTGTGGTGAGGTTTCTTCTTGCTTAGCAGAATCTTCATCGGTGTCGGCAGATGAGGACGAGGTGTTCACAAAGCCAGATCCTCGGGCGGAGGGGAGGATCTTCGTAGGTTCAGACAACTCGATCGGTACCTCGAGCTTCAGTAGGTCTTGAGATAAACCAGTGGAGACACAGTCAGGGTATATAGACTAGAAAAGTTGGTGACGAATACTCGAATCAATCTTTGGTACTATGAACTCACCTCCAGGACCTCCCATTCCTCTCGCTGTAGTTCAGCGCAAGTCTCTAGATCAACTTCGCTAGTTCGTTCCATGGAGACAATGGATTCGGGTCAATGTTCGGTAATGTCAAGAATATGGTCCAGTGAAGGACTGAAAGGATATGTCTGCAACCATGATAAAGAGTCAAAGAGAATCATTTCTAAATACTTTCTCGTCAGCGAGCATTCCTTTTGATGACTAAGCACCCTTCATTACGGGCGCTTTGCTACATTTCGCTGGTTGTTCGCCCTCTTCCATCGCCTCACCTCTGCATCTGCTCTTTGCCTTCTAACTCTTAGCATCATAACAAAACCTTTGTTTCAGCATAATATTCAACTTATATCAAGATGGGTGGTGGAGACTTGAATATGAAAAAGTCCTGGCATCCGCTCCTGTTGAAGAATCAGGAGCGGGTATGGCTTGAGGAGAAGAAGGCTGTAAGTACACATACCCCATTACCTATGTGAAACGAATAGCTGAAATAATTGCATTCTAGTTAGAGGAAAAGAAGAAGTTAGATCAATTGAGAAAGGAGAAGGAAGAGGAGCGACAACTGCAAGAACTGCAGCGTTTACAAGAAGAACAGACGGGGAAGAAACGGCAGGAAAAGTTAGATTGGATGTATGCTACCCCTGCCACAGGGAGCAGTCAGAACGCGAACGATCTGGAAGATTATCTCCTGGGAAAGAAGCGGGTCGACAAGATCCTGATTGGTACAGAGAATGAGAAGGTGAGCCTTTCTATGAAAATCTCAGTATATGTTTCGTCGTCGCTAATTACCATTCTGTCATAGATCGGTGCTGCCCACAAGAATTTCATTGCAACTCAATACGCCAATACTGCTCGTGATACAGCTGCGAAGATTCGCGAGGATCCTTTGCTGGCTATCAAGCAACAAGAGCAGGCCGCTTACGAAGCATTAATGAAGAATCCGTTGCGGCTTAAGGAATTACAGAAGAAGACTGGAATAAAAACCAAGGAAAAGAAGAGCAAGAAGGACAAAGAAAAGAAACATAGGAAAAAGTAGGTGCACGCGAATCAGCCTGTTTGCTCAGCACTAATTTATCAATCCCTTTTCAGACATCATGACCGTTCACCCAGTCCATCTGACCATCGATCTCGCTCTGAGTCTCCATCTTACCGCTCTCGTGATTATGATGACCGCCGTCGTCGAGACGATTATGGGTACGACAGAGATTATCATTCCTCCCGCCGTGGACGCAGCCGCTCCAGGTCATACTCCCCTGGAGCACCATCTTCGTACCGTAAAGGCAAGGGTCGTGATAGAAGTCCTGAAACAGATCGATATCGCTCTGAGCGTGACAGAGCCGACAGTCGGAGCCGTGTTCGCTCATATCCCAGGTCAGACGAATCAGACAGTGCAAACGGTTACAGTCGTCGCAGAAGTCGCAGTCGCAGTGATGACAGGAATCGTGGGAGATACGATAGAGAGCATAGTCCCGACAGGAAACGCAGACGGTCTCCTGACCAAAGAGATTATTCTGCTGGTGTTTCTAAACGATCAAGAATGAGCCCTCCTCCACCTGTCACAGCACCTCCCCCACAACCACCTGCTCCAACCTCACGGCCACCTCCACCACCCGCCTCCCGGGCATCAGCAACTACCAGCGCAGCGGAAGATCGTGCAGCTAAATTAGCAGCTATGACATCGAATGCTTCGTCGATGGTTGAGGAACGAAGAGAGCGTTTGACTAGTCTGCTCGAGAGGGAGAAAGCTGAGATGGAAGCCGAAGAGAAAGCTCGTGCTAGGTCGGGTGGGATGGGAAGTTTCCTCAGTCACGAACAGAAAAAGGTGTTCAGTGGTGCGGGTGGATTAGAGGAAAGGATTCGACGAGGACGAGGGCAAATGAGGGTGGAAGCCGATTAATTATATTGTCAAGTTCGTTATTATACTGGATATCATTCTTTTCTTGTTGTAACACTACTGTGCTCTCGCGCATACTATTATACATACAATGTTTGAGACTTTGAGTTGAAACTATCCTTGCCATTCTTATTCTTGTGAGGATGAAGATGATCTAGACTGCAAAACCGGTGATGGATATGAAGGAGGTATGTCGAGTTCTGGGATAGGATCCGGGTGCGAATGGACAAGAAAATGAGAATCGGGAGTTCCTGAATATGGAAGATGACCCTCCGCTACCCCTGAGACTGCATGCGAATGAAGGCCATGATGCCGTCGCATCCTATCAGCATAGGTAGCAGTGTATTCCGAATCTTGCTCCGCGATGTTTCCCTGGACCGACGTCATAGGACTAGCTGTACTCGTGGAGAAATCCCAACTGTCCATGGTAGCACTAGTCAAAATAGAGGGATGTTTCATTCTCTCCTGTCTCTGAGTCAAACGCGGTAATTTGCTCAGAATGGCCCCAACCAAGTAACTCTTCTTCTTTGCACTCTTGAAGAAATGTGTAATGAGTAACTTGGCTGCAGTCGGTCTCAAGCTGGGATCTTTATTCAAGCACATGCTGACCATCTCCTCAAACACAGGAGAGTAATTGTGTGTACCACCGTTTCGATCGAGTGTTGGGGGATCTTTCTGAACAACATTGAGCAATACAGAGTAAGACTTTTCGCGAGATCGTGGGGCACATCCTTGCGATAACTCGAGTGCTGTGATACCGAATGACCAGATGTCGGCCGAAGCATCGTATTGCTTGCCGCTTATGACTTCCGAAGCCATCCAGCACGGCGTTCCAACGAATGATTTGCACCTACCAAAAGATCGAGGTTTATGCTCACCGTGACGTGAGGTCGTTGTGGATGAAGAGGAGGAGTTGGCTGATCGTTGAACTCCAGGTAGGCTTGAAGGCTCTTCAGTATCTAAAAGAAACGCTGCAACTCCCAAGTCACCTAGTAAGACAGTCCCATCGTCATCGATGAGAAGATTGGCGGCTTTTATATCCCGGTGAATGAACCCGTTAACGTGCAGATAAGTTAAAGACTTGATGAAAGATGTCAAGAGCGATGCGGGAGAGGAGAAAAATGAGAGTTAGCTGCTCTGCGAATAGTCTCTTGAGTTACAAACTTGATTCCTTCGAGTGCCTGTCTCAGTATACATTTAACAACTTCTTCCTGCATTCCCCCAGGCCATCCGTAGCGCCTGATATCAGCAGCGCTGCCGGCGTTCATGAGGCGAAGAGCAATGTAAAGTTTGTGGCCGTCGATCCATGTACCTCGAACACGAAGCACATTTGGATGCTTGGCGAGGTACATGAGCTGCGTTTTCCTTTGTAGGAGGTGTAGAGAACGTCCAGGAAGACTATCGAGGTCAAGCACTTTGAGAGCACAGGGTATTGCAATAGATGTGGTTGATGGTTTGTATTTAGCAGAGTAGACGATGGAAGATGCACCAAATCCAATGGGAGAACCTAGTTTGTAGTCTGAGGGATCAGAGTACAGTTTCCACTCGTCTTCTACAGCACCAATGAATGTGCGACGAATATTCATAGCAGGAGAAGATGGGGGACAAGAAAGAGTAGGTTGATAGGTAAGCGATTGAACGGCGAAGGTTGTCATGTGCGATACGATTGAGGTTGATACTTGAACATATGTCTCATTATGGCTTTGCAGATGAATCAAGATGAAAAGGAGGGAAGAAGTTAGAAGGAGGACCGTATTGCAGTAGTCTACTACTATTCTTCATCAGACATAAATCACGTGCAGTTATACAATGCACGTGATTTATTTATCCGGCAACGTGTAACTACGTCACCATATTAGACCTCGGACTTGTCCATTATTCCGGTATTGTTGGCTTACATAACAACTACCCATCTCGGAAGATTTCAAGTTTTCCGAAATTCAGAGGTTCCCGAGTTTCGTCAACGTTGAGACCTACTGCGATACCAGAAATCTCGAGCTGGTGCATTTTTTTGGTAGGTCCAACTTGACATTTAAGAATCGTATCAATTGCATTGAAAGAGACCATTTCTAGGATCGGATCTCGTCAATATTACTGGAAATTGCATAAGAAAATTCCCAATATATGGAGAACGGGTGAGATCGGTTACGAGTAGTTGTACTACGTTCAATATCCAACATCGTGGTTTTGATAGGTCTTTCGCGGCCACTTCGGTGCTCACCCAACCGAATAAAGATGTTATCCGAGTTCGAAACCTCTCGGTGATCGCGTCCTTCAACGATGGCGCGCAATGGCCTTCGTCCAATAACAAATCAAAATCACAACCTCTCAATATCACGCTAACCATTGTGCATGATATAACCAAAACTGCTGAAACGGATGACTTGGTTCACTCAATAGACTATTCAAGTATATGCAAAACGCTGGTGGAAACATCATCGTCCCGAGATTTCAATTCTATCGAATGTTTGACAGATTACCTTTTGGACCAAGTCCTTTCCAAACATCAAGACGTTGAGGAGATATCTATCTCAGTGACGCGAACGAGAGCATTGCTTCATCCCGCTGCTACACGTATACGAACATCGAGGAGAAGACCCGCGACGACACAACAACTAATCGGCCAAGACAACCTCGAAGAGATTGGGATCATCGATCTGGAATGTCGAACCATAGTCGGCATCAATCCATGCGAACGTGAAGAATCCCAAATAGTTACATTCGATATCCTACTCATTCGGAAATCATATCGTACCGTGCTCTTCAATTTCAGGGCGCTGGCCAATAAGATCTATTCAGTGAGTGCCAGGATCTACATTTTTGAAGACAGAAATAGATTGATAGGAGTGTCTTACAGTATGTCACAGACTCCAAGTTCTACACCCTGGAAGCTCTGGCGTCTTCAGTCGCTCGAGTCACCCTGGAATTCGTGGCTCAAACAGGCTCTCACCATGAGTACGTTAACGTTCGAGCTGGGAAGCGAAGTGCACTAGTCCTGGCAGATGCAGCTGAAGTCGAAGTCACCCGATCTCTTCATGATGGAATGCTTGTACCTTATCAGACTCATCGTGCATCTTCTACCGTTGCCGCAACCTCCACTCAAGGGGAATCTAGTTCCTCTGACTCGGAGAAAACGCTACTCGCATCTTCACGCATCTCCAAAATCACATCTTCCCAACCGTCTATTCCGACATCCGCTTCTGGTACAACCGTGGTTGGTCCTGTGGAACCGTCTTCAAAACCAGCCAGCAGGACTGCTACTCCGGTCTCCACGTCATCATCAGATGATACTTCAGCGGCACTTTCCGCTTTAGCTTCCAGTCTTACAATTGGCGATAACACTCGACACAAAGCTGCGATTGCTCTCGGATCTAATCTTGGTGATCGATTCCACAACATTGAATTGGCTCTAAGGCTATTCGAAGCAGACGGAATCCATTACAGTCGACTGACTTCCGGTGGATATGTCAATGTCATTGACACCAGTTTCATGTATGAAACGGAACCAATGTATGTGCTCGATCAACCTAAGTTTATCAACTGCACGTGTATGGTGAGTGAACTCGAACCAGAAACTCATCAGGGCTCATAAAAATGATTATTTGCATAGGTCGAGACTAACCTGAGTGCATTGGAGCTTCTAACACTCCTAAAAAGAATCGAGACTATTGTTGGACGTGTCACTTCTTTCAGGAACGGGCCCCGGGCAATCGACTTGGATATCCTGCTCTACGACTCACAGATCATCGATACAAGACCGATCAATGAGCGAACGTTGGATAATCTAGAAGGTCATCTTGTGGTACCTCATCCTCGTATGCTGGAGAGAGAGTTTGTCCTGAGGCCACTACATGAGTATGTTCAATGTCATTCATATTCTGTTCGACTGCTAACTATTGAACTGTCACTTCAGCATGATTCCAGAATATGTACATCCCATTTCAAAAAGAACAATTCAAGAACTCTTCACTCAAATCACAAGGAAGACATCAGAAGCGCAAATTATGTACAAAGTCATTCCTTTCCCTCGATACCCACTCACGCGCTCTGGACCTTCAGAAGATCAACGTATTGGGATGACCAAGCTCCCAGAAATCCCTCCCGTCCCTGCCACAGCTACATACTGGAAATTCCCAGTCGTCGATCGCACATCCTTGAAAGGAACTGCTGCTTCATCGGGAAGACCTAGGAAAACTTACATTATGGGCACACTAAATGTCACGCCTGATTCGTTCTCCGATGGTGCCGTCCACAATAGTATTCCTGCTGCGCTAGCATACGCTCGTGCTTCTGTAGCTGGAGGAGCTGATGTTATCGATATCGGTGGGTATTCGACTCGGCCAGGAGCAGCATACGTCTCGCCAGAGGAAGAATTGACTCGAGTCGTGCCAGTCGTTCAAGCCATTAGGACTCTAGGACAGTATCACCATCACACGGTTCCAGATGATCCAGAGTTGGATAACAGTGTTGAGGCGCAAGCTAGGAGAGTTATGATTTCTGTTGACACTTTCCGATGGGAGGTCGCGGAAGAGGCTATTCACGCAGGAGCGAATTGTATAAATGACGTTTACGCTTTCAGCGGACCTGGATTCCCCGTTGAGAAAGAGGATCATTTTTTCAAGATGAGGCAGGTCGCGAGAGATCTGGCTGTCCCTGTTATCCTTATGCATTCAAGAGGAGAAGCATCCTTCAACAAAGATTACACGGCTTACAATTATGCTTTGGACTCAAACGGAAGAGGTGCAGTCATCGAAGGTGTCAAGGTAGAACTTGGAAAGAAAGTTGATGCCGCTGTCCAAGGGAAAGGAGGTCTGAGAAGATGGTATGTTATCGTGGATCCTGGAATCGGGTTTAGTAAGACCGTGGAAGGAAATTTGGAGGTTCTACGAAACGCATCTGCTATCACAGAACTCCAACCTCCCAGTGGACCTCCATTAAGAGGGTACCGGAACCCTTTAGCCGGATATCCTCTTCTCATAGGTGCTTCCAGAAAATCATTTTTAGCCGGAATCCTGGAACAACCTGATACACAGGGGACTTATGCAGGACGTGACACTCAGCCCAAAGAAAGAGGATGGGCTACAGCGGCTGCGGTTGCATGCGCCGTCCAACAAAAGGCAGCTGTTGTTAGGGTTCACGATGTGTTAGGGAAGGGGGATGTTGTCAGAGTCGCGTCTGCGTTGTGGGGTTGAGTTCTAGTCTGCGACTGTGTTCCATCTGGTTAATCTACACCGAGCAGGAGATTGGTTATTGAACAGCAGGAGAGTCAGTAGACAGTAGACATATATCCATCTTTGCTAGACTTTTTTGTTTATCTCAAATTTTCCAATAGTCTGCCAAGTTTCACTTTTCCGACTCAGGGCAGAATCACAGTCATAGACAGAAGGCACGTGCTGTGGTTCTTTCGAATATTTGCTCCTGTTTGTTTGTCACTATCGACTGGGAAGCTTTACGTTCAAACTTCAAACTAACACTTTCATCTCAGCTTATTATAATCTCCACATTTCAGTAGCCTCGATTGCATATCCCTTTGCGAGTTCGATCGACTGGTGTACTTCAGCAGTTCGCTATTATTTTGAATGAAGCTGAAGGAGAACCGTCACATGCATTTAAGGACTCACTGTTGTCATCGTCCTGATTACTTGGTGACTTTAAGTGGCCTGTGGGTACGGATCCGGAGGTCTACTTAGGTAGGAGCAGTCATTCTCTCGTCCACACGTTCACGTATGCACCACGCAATATTACTGATAAGTTACTTACTGTACATTTTTTGAATTGCGAAGCAAACACACAAGAACATGTCTTCCCAAGATTGCACCGCTTCGATAGCTCAGTCGGTAGAGCGCAGGTCTCATATAATGATCACTGATTTCGGTGAGCAATCCTGAGGTCGTGAGTTCAAGCCTCACTCGGAGCAATGAACATTTCTTTTTTTCTCCTGTTCCTGAAGTCTTACATGTCCTAAGTTTGACCCCGAAAGACTTTGAAATTGAAAAGACACCAGCATCGCAGATTCCCGATGTTACATGTATACGCGTGAGTGATTGTGATTCCTGTTTTCATGCTTATTCATCAATCCGAAATACCGGTGCAACGGATTATACGCTATTCATAAATAGGAACCTCCATTCAGTAAAGACAAGAAATCAGGCGCCTTTTTCTTACCAACCCGCAAAACCGGGGATTGTCAAGAGAAGCACACCATTTAGCTTTGTTCAGAAACATTACACGGCCAATCCCCTTCTTGCACCTTTTCATTTTCTTGCTTTGAAACAATGAGTGTATACCGAAAATTCATTTCTCTTCACACTTTACAGAAGGGCTATATCCCGAATACCTCGCGCTGTAAGCAACCATGGGACTTTGTCCCCATCTGATCTTTCTACAGTCGATGGAGGCTCATAGAAGAAAAAATATAAAAGGTGGGGTCATGCAAACTGTCCTCTTAACCACCCCAATCTGCTAAACCTACCACTCTTACATTGACTAGCTTGTATCTAACGCGTCGAAAACCACGATGTCTGGAACATTCTTTTCTCGCCCTGCTTTTCAGACCAAACTTGGTATTCACCGCAAGCTTGCACCGAATGCTGGTTTGCATGCCTCTCCCATTCAGCTTGGCGCTGGGAGCATCGGCGACAAGTGGGAACAGTTTGGCTTCGGCACAATGGACAAAGAGCAGAGCTTCAAGCTCCTTGATGCTTACTATGAAGCTGGTGGTAATTTTATTGACACCGCTAATGCCTAGTATGTGCTTCTGAACGTCATAAATATTATGCTGATATTTTGTTACCCCCCTTTTTCAGTCAAGACGAAACCTCTGAACAGTTTATCGGAGAATGGATGGAGAAAAAAGGAAACCGAGATCAGATTATCATTTCTAGCAAGGTATATCAAATATTCTGATTTCTCCTTCTCTTCATTAATGACAGGATCCTTTCAGTATACGACAAACTACAAACGAGGTGCTAAAGATATACCACAACAATCGCAATATACTGGTAACAACACTAAGTCTTTGCACATATCGGTCGAAGATTCTTTGAAGAAGCTCCGGACCAGCTATATCGATATTTTGTATCTTCACTGGTGGGATTATGATACACCGGTCGAAGAGGTCATGAATTCTTTGCATAACCTTGTCGCCTCTGGCAAGGTACTCTATCTGGGTATCTCCGATACGCCTGCCTGGGTTGTCGCTCAAGCCAACACTTATGCAAAAGCTTATGGGAAAACTCCTTTCGTCATTTACCAAGGAGCTTGGAACATCCTCTCGAGGGATTTCGAGAGGGAAATTATTCCTATGGCTAAATCCTTCGGTATGTTTCTAAAATCTCGTACAAAGATCGCAATACTACATGCTTATATTTGTCTTAATTTTTCTTCGTATGGACAGGCATGGCTTTGGCACCTTGGAACGTCCTTGCTGGGGGAAAGATTCGTACTGATGAGGAAGAAAAGAGGAGACGGGAGACGGGAGAGAAGGGTAAACCATTCCAATATGTGTATTTGCAACCTCTGCTAACTAAACTCTTTCGCATTCGAAGGCAGAACGATTTTTGGTCCGGAATGGGAACGTACCGAAACAGAAGTAGCTATCTCCAAAGCTCTCGAGAAAGTGGCAGCAGAAGTTGGAGCCAAAACTATCAACGCAGTGGCCATCGCATATGTTCTTCAGAAAACTCCATACGTCTTTCCTATCATCGGTGGTAGGAAAGTAGAGCATCTTCTGGCTAACCTCGAAGCACTCAATTTGAAACTCGAGAAGAAACACATCGAGTATTTGGAGAGCATTGTTCCCTTCCAACTAGGATTTCCTTATGATTTCTTTGTGAGCATTCTATCATTGGCTTGCTACGAGATTGAATTGAATGACATTAATTCCTTTTCTACTCTCTACAGGGAAACGGGTCGGATTATAACTCTCTCTTCAAGACTGCTGGGTACTTTGAAAAGTGGCCCGTTCAAGAAGCTATCAAGCCCCCTTACATTGCCGAGTCTTCCTGATTAGTTTATTAGTTATGAATCCTCTTGTTGGCAATTGGAACGATGTGATGAATTTGATGTTTATGTGGGCGTATGTTCATCCTGAAATTTTGCTGTATGTATGCCACCTAAGTTTGTAGGTACTTGTAGATATTTCTATTTGTCGAGATTACTAGTGGCAGATTAGCAATATGATAAAGTCACGCCGTGTTCGATGTCATCCCTCCTCACAGTGCCACGTGGCAATTCTTACGGAGAAGAACAACTTAAATCTCGTTAGTATGGTCTTTAATACTTACCATCATTACCCTGGCAGCTATATCCTCATCCCCCTCCTTTATTGAGTATCTGGAAAGGTTTGATATGAATCTTGTTACAGTTTCATCTTACCCTGACTGAGGAAATCTGATACACATCTACGAAGCTTCCACTATAGAAGTGTGCCCACCTTTCGACACGTACCATTCATTTGCGAATTGTAAATGATTCTCATAGGAAATTTGCGGTGCGCATTGGTGTTTACTTGACATGTGTGTATATATTTAACAATCTCCTGCGGTTAGGATTCTTCCGAAAATATGATACAACATGCGTATGCAGTATCAAATCGCAGCGAATCCTCAAGGGCCTTGAGATTGTGATGACCTGACATGGTTCAATAATCCGCATTCAGTGGCATTTCAGGCTGTAGGCGACAGCACGAGGTTACTGTGCTGTACTTGCCTGCAACCAACCTGCCTCCAAATGACAAGGCGCTTCCATAACTCGTAGATCTTGACTCACAGCACATTGATTCAACACTTCGACGAAGCAATCCAGCAACGGAAATTCATCTTCACAGGTGAGATGTTTCCCCATTGGTGGCTGTATTCATTGTTCTGACTTTTCAGTGATTCTAGATCTCCGTTTGTGAGCGTCTGTTGTCAATGCCACTCGTTGTTCTTCCTCCACGTTGTGATTTTTTGCACCCTACACGACACTCAAACAAATATGCATACCATATCCTACGGCGGTGGACCACGTCTTGACTCAGTTTTGACTGCCTTTCAATCGTGCTTCATTGGCTTTTTACCGCCTTAAGGAGGCGCAAGAACCATGGACCATGGCCACGAGGTAGTACTCAAAGGACCCTTTGGGAGCCACTCCGGACAAATTGATGCGATGCCACTTGATTTTTTTGTGTTTATATATACCATTGGTCCATTGTGGCCACAATGGACCTTTGAATCCAACTTTACGATATCTCTGCTCGTCTCTCTCGCTTGCTGCTCGTACATATTTCTGCCTCCTCCCTTCTCTGTGGTTCGCTTCGCTCTGTCAGTTCTCAATGGTACTTTCTGTGGCGTCGTCGCTGATCTCGGTTATAAACTATTAGGTTGTTTTATTGGTTTCGTTATTTCCATTTTGCAGCATAGTTTATCAATTGGTTGGAACGTTGAAGTTGTATTAACATTATGTGAGTCTCTCTTCTTTTGACATTACATTACATCTGATCCGTGTCTGCTATGTTCAGATTTTGCGCTACCACTTCCCTCACCTCATTTATCTCCCCTTGCGATATCCTATACACATCTTGCATCAAGAATCATACCATGTTTCCATTCAGAAGAAGAGATCGAAAAGTCTCAAATGATCCAATCGTTGTACCACTACGATCGACATTGCGAAGGCCATCATTTTCGAGGAAAATATCGGCCACTATTCGAAATCGGACTCGTGCTGTCTCTAATATCTCTCGTCGAATTATCAACCACGTTGCGATACCCCAGAACTCAAATTCGGGATCTTCCACGCTGTATGACCAGGCTGCGGACTATCCTGGTCAGAGTGTAGGAAGGTCCTTTCAGGTATACAGGGACGAATATTTATCAGGTCAGCGTCGCCAACACCCAACTCACCAACAGCAGATGGAATCTGTCAGTCCTTTCACTCCGACTGATGCGGCTGTTCCCAGTTTTACTGCTCGTCGGGGGAGTTTCCTCTCATTAAGCGATGATGAAGAGAATTCTGTCCCTAGAAAACCCATGAACTTCTTGCAACGAAAATTGAGCAAACCGAATCAGTTTGGCAGAACTCAACGATCACCTTCATGGGTCTCTTTCCCCGACAACGACCAATCTGGCAATACTCAGTCACCTGAGGGTTCTGGAACCCCGGTACCACCTTCCCCTCCACCCAAAGACCTCCTGGGAGAGCGAACTTATGATCTAGGATACCATGACATGGGACACGGAATTTTGCGATGGCGAAATGACAACGAATCCGCAAAGCAGACCCTCTATGTTGAGGTAATGTTTAATAATATTCGGCATTTTGTCCCCGTGGTACACCCTCCCCAAGTCGAGTATGCAAACGTTCCCATTCCTCAGCGCCGACAATTACCTGTGCCAGAACTGGTACAGATATTCAGAATGTCGCCTGCTGAATGTCATTCCCCGGTTGGAGAGAAGTCCCCAGTCAAGGTCAACACCGATTCCGATATTTATATGAAGGAGTTGGACTTTATTTCATCCGCACCGTCTCCAACTTATTCTACGGGTATGAGAAAGATTGGCCTCGTTCCTCCTTCTGAGACATTCAAATTTCAATGTTCACCCGATTACGCTGATGCCGCAGAACAAGGCCAATGGTTGGTGACTCAAAGGAATATTCTCAACGTAGACCCATCGGTAACAACAAGGACGTGGATCACTGGTTCTGTACTCGGAGAAGGCGCGTTTGGACGAGTGTATTTGACGTATCACGTTCCTAGTCGACAAGAAGTGGCTATGAAAGTCATCTACGTCAAGCGACCTTTCAACAAAGGCGCATGTCAGGGTATCGTGAATGAACTGAAGGTTTTCGATATGATATTGAATGCAAGGCACGATCGCGAGCTACAGAATTACTTGTTGGCTCCTATCACTTGTAGTAACTTATGGGCTTGGCAATCTTCCGGAGGATTCGTTCATCTGATTACAGTGGGTCCACCTGTGGCCATTTAGTCGTTCAAGTTGATATGCTAACATTCTCACCCTTGTAGCCTGCATGCCCTGGAGGCTGTCTGTCAGAATACAGAGGGATGCTATCCTCTGATTCTTTAGTGGTCGCCTTGGCCGAAATCGTAAGTGACGGACCGACTATTTTTGTTGAAAATCTATTGAAGTTTATAATTTGATACCAGGTTCTTGGAATGCAATACCTACACCGAATTGACGCAATCCATCATGACCTCAAACCGGAGAACATCCTCATCGACTCTCAAGGGCACTGCAAGGTCGCTGATTTTGGCGGAGTTAGATTCATGACGAACAAGACTTGTGTGCGCCGGGCTAACAACGAAAGCATGATTATCACAGTCCCATACGCTGCCCCCGAATTATTGTGTCGGCTTATCGAATCTTACAAATACTACGACAAGACAGTAGATTATTGGTCCCTAGGAGTGATCGCTTTCAATATGTTGTCTGAAGAAGTACGTTACTTTATCATCATCTCATATGGTATTGTCAACGAGAGTGATTTACCTTCCTCGTCACAGGATCTTTTCACTGGTGATATAGAGGATATACGAAATAAACAATACTCCATCGCTTCTCATCTGCGCAGAATGGATCACCTTGCGGGCTGTTCCTCAGACTTGGCTGATCTTATCACGGGTGTAAGTATCTTCACCAGCACCTGTATCTGTCGTCTATGATCTGAAACGTTTGACTTAGTTGTTGAGTCTTCATCCCAATCATCGACTAGGGAAAAACGAGAGAGATATCTTAAAACACCCGTATTTCACATCTTAGTGAGTACTCTTTACGCTTGCATTTCGTTGCTCATCACTAAGATATTCCCATTCAACTCCGTTCAGTTGTCAAGGCTTTTGGGATCATCTACGTCACATGAAACTCTCACCTCGTATGTGTTTGCACGTTTTGTTTTGAATTAAAACTTCAACTTTTTGTAACTTTTGTTTTATGCTTTGTTTAGCGATTAAGATTGTTCGACATATTGGTGGATGGGCCAAAGGATACGATGAGAAAGTCAAGGTTTGGCCTGAAGAAGATCATACTCAGTCGCCTCTGACTACATTGGATTGTGCCCTTGCACAAGAAGGCCTTGAGCTGGAGCTCGAGGAAGGTTTCGATGTCATGCGGGAGCACGGGAGGCTCGTGCATTAATTATTTGGCTAATTCTAACTTTTATATATTACCTGATGTCGAGTTTGGATTGACTCCAGTAATGTCGGATTGGTTGACTGGAGGCTGGCCTCCCTGGATTACATTATCTTGTTTCGTTTACTTCATGTAGCATACATAGTTTATATCATGGTTCGAAGGAATGTGTTGTAATATAGTAAACCCAGATATTTCATTGTGCTGTTGATACTATACCAATCGCCGGATAACAATGTAGAAATCTAGGCTAAAATGTACTATGCGGGAGCATTCGAACCTTCCAAAACAGCTTTGATAATAGGCGCAGTCACCTTCCTTGTCGCATCGACGTTCTTCTGCTTCCAAACACGAAACTCCACATGATCGCCAAACCCACTCCCTTTCTTGACATCATAATGTTTCTTCAAACTTCTCGACTTCAACTTCAATTCCTCGCTCGTTTCTAACCCAGAGAAAAGTTTCTCTGCCAACCCTTCTACTTCACCTTTCCGAACAACGAACATTTGCTCCCTGGCGTGCTTGGGTTTTCCTTTCTTGTTGAGTTTATTCTCATCATGGAAAGAAGTCAATATACCCAACACGGCGAGATTTCTATCAGCCATCCATTGTTCTGTGGACATCCAAAATGAGCTGTCCTTTGGGATCCAAGACTTGAATCCTACTGGAACAGATGCAAGTCCAACAAGAACCTGGTGGTCGCTTGCCCAGTGAGGAACCATCGTATATTCTTTGTAGTCTCGTCTGAGGAGATCTCGAGTGTTGAGATGAGAGACAGAGGTTTTCTTATTATGAAGTGTACCGAACAGTGTTTGAATGTCTGGATGGTCGTGCAACGGGGTAGTAGCGAGAGCGGAAATCTCGGAAGTGAAAAGCGACCTGGGGAAGAGGAAAGCAGCCGCGGCACGATCGACTTCTTCAGCTTTACCCCCTACTTTCAAACCACCTGTATCGATAAGAATACCGGTGAGGAGCAGAGTGGCGAGTTCCGGTGGGATTTGATCTGGACAATTCTGCTCGAATAAACGAGCAACGAGAGAGGTGGAACTTCCTGTGGGTACGGCAATAACGCGAGGATTTGCTGTGTCCTTGTACAGCCCTTCATCTTCGTGATGGTCAACTATGGCTATCACACGAGCATTGGGGTTATCTTCGGAAAAACGTGGCTGGAGACGATTGTGATCGACGAGGGCAAACTTGTGAGAGGGGAATGGTTTGCTTTTGCGAATATCATCAATGCAGAGGATTGGAAGAGCCGTGGTGTCTATCCCAGCGAGAGAAAGAGCATATAGGTTCTCTGCCCGAAGATGAAGATCGGAGCGAGGCGTTTGCGACAATGGGATTGATTGAACTTTGTCAACGTGGGCAATATACCAAGCAAAAGCTATCGCACTAGCGATAGAATCAAGATCTGAAAGAAAGACAAGAAAAATGAGCACCATGAAGAAAAATGGAGAAAGTGAGCTGGCAGGTTACCTCCAGCTTCATTGCCCATTACGACGGTCCAATCTCCTCCGCTCCCGTCTTCAACTGCTTTGAGATAATCCGACTTCTGATTACCCACGAATTCAGATAGGACAGTGGATGGTGGATTTAAGGACATGTTTGTGATGCTCAATACTGGGTAAGTTGGGTGAAAAGAGGGGCAACTGATGGGTTGACGATAACTTGCTAAGGAATGAGAACTGTCAAATTTACTGACAGAGCCACCGCCACTTGCTCGTGCGACAACTCGGTTGAGGACGTTCGCAAAGAGAAATCTACCGTAGATCAGCGATACCATAAGATAGACATGGTAAGTTGGTGCAAGCTACGTAGTTGGAGTGCAGCCAAAGTGCAGTTGCAAATTTGGAGTACTAGGGCCACCGAGAAACACGAGGCTACTGAACGGCTGCTGTCGAAAGAGTCAAATTACAAATTATTTGATGTGAATCGTTGTGAAAGTAAACGGTTTGAAGAGGTCAAAAATCAGGACGAGCAAGTAGTCAGGAGCTGCTGAACTAGCTATAGCAGGATTCCGAAAGTGGCCGTGATGAGAGTGTCACGGTGTCACGCCACGCCTTCCGACTCAAGATTGTAGAAAAGCCACTGCATTTTGGATTGTTTTGCTGTTTTCCCTATTCTACTTTCTTCTGGAACGCGGCCGTCAAGTCATATTATTTGAATCCCGTTTTTGTAGGCCATCTTCATTCTTCACTCCATTACAAGCGGACAGTGCAAAGTGCTTCCGACAAGGGGCTAGCATAGAATATTGAAGCACTATCAGCTTCTGTCAGCATCTAACCAACCTCCTCTGCCTGATGTAAATAAATACCAAGACATCTCGACGTTTGGACATTCCACACTTCCTTAGTATCTTCTCTCACATATCATGATATCCGCTCGGCCTTCTCATAACTCTCAGTCTCCAGCCGCCATCACCCCCTGTTCATACCAACTACAATGTAAATGTCGAATTGACGATTGGATTCAAGAACTCTCTTCGGTTCCTCTCGATATTTAGGTTGGGAAGCAAGGAGTACGTGCGGGGTTGCATCGCGAATCAGTTGCGTCGTGCCCATGATCTCAACAAGATGCTGGATACTATGGATGCTGAATATTTAGGCTATGTGCCAATGGCGACGGTGGTAGACAAGGAAATAACCAGGTGAGTATGGTGAGTACTATTAGCAAGCAGTTACAATCACAGTTCACTCACGGTCTTGACTCTTCTCATTACTTCATATTACTTTCAGACTTCGACAACAAGCCAGTGTTGCTTCTATTCATGAGTTTGGTGTGTCAGCGAGTCTGTACAGTGGAGCAGTTGGAGATATAAACGTACCTCTTCTACATTTGTGGGTCAACTCGTTAAGATTAAGCAATTGGTCAGGATGCTTAAAGTATGTTGCAAAAGGGACCAGGGTGTACATTGCTTTTTTAATCGCTCTTTGTTCATGTTCAACAGTTGGTCGTGCACGTCACCTTGTGCCAGGGATCCTATAAGAAAGACTATAGTTAGCTCGGAATACTTAGTAGTTAGATTTTTATAGACAGTTATGACCCGCTTCACCGCGATATTATAAGAGGGACATTGTAAGTTGCTGGAAACGTTGGCCCAGAGTGCAGCTGCAAGTATGTCACGGTAGCCTGTCGGTGGGTCGGAAACACGAGCCTGCTATTGAACTGCCCAAGAGTTGATAGGCTATTTCAAATTATTTGATGCGGATTGACTGCGGCTACATCAGTGCTGGTAAACAATCAGAGAATAAACAATCATGTCATTGAGTTCATTTGATAGTTCAAGTTGTTCGTTGCAAGTCAGATGCTACCTCGCTTGCATGGGTTTCTTCCATGATGCTTATGTGTTTTTCTCGCCACCTTCTGATCAAATTACAGATATACTTCATAGCGAATGGCTTGAGACTTGTGTAATAAATCGAGCCCACCTAAGACAAGACCATTCCATATGTGAGATATACTAGATCGCATGGTGGTAGTATCACATAGCTTACCAAAACCAGGATCTCAGTTCGGATTTTGTGTAACAAAAGGTGCAATTTATATTGCTTTCGATCACGCAAGATATGAGCCAGAAAGCCGCTCCCATTTGGCATAATATTCTTCGAGTAAGTCTTAGCTCTGTATCAATATAATCGTGAGTTTGGTAATTGACCAGCAACGGAGACTTCACATGGAAAAGGTAGTCCCTAGTTACTCACAATTCAATCAACTCAAATATCTCTCGAGCTTTTCCCGGATTCCTTTCAATAGCGCCACTTATAACTAGTACTCGGATGTGAACCATTGTGTGTGTGATGTTTTGGGCATCATGAAAGCGACTGGGAATAATACGGTCCATAAGGTGGAAAAGTTCAAGATAATCAAAAGATTTGAATTCGGTTAGAATGTCAACGTCACTACGCTGCGCTGCTGAATTTGAATACGGTGGAGGAGGAACCTTAACATCCTTTGTCAATGGTGTGCCGCCGGTAGTAGGGAAAGCAATTGGAGACAAATTTCTGGTCGACATGTCGTGAGTTCAGAGACAAGATAGAAAATAGGAGGTGTGTTGTTGAGTAAAGCTTGTGAAGAGCGGAAGCATATATATATGCATAGTTCGAATTCCGATGCCTAGGACTCCGGCCTCATCCCACATTCAGAGTCACTGAGAAAACATATTGATACAAGTATGGCTCAGTACGATATTCACTAGGCCCGCTCAATACATTCAGTATCAAGTAGTAGTATCAAAATCTCCCAAACAATAACCTGTACAATAGATGGCTATACGACACGCCACAGATCCACAAATTTGAGGTAGTACGATACAATTAGTATATATGTTTCAGGATACCATTATCATCTAGCCAGAGAAATCTGTTGAACGATTTGTTGTATTGGCGAAATATGAAGTCACAGGTCTCCCAATTTAGTGGAACTAGACTTTGGAATGAATGGTATTTATTCTGCCATAATTGAATGATAGCTCTATAGTTACAATGCACTAGGTTGAATGAAGTTGTCTCAATCACAACGCTTCATTGAGTGCCTAATACCAATTACCACTATCATCACGAGCAAAGAGATCACCAAAACAATTGTCGCGAATATACAGGTTACTGACAGTGGTTACAGTGAGTAAACTAGGACCAGATTTTATAGAAGTTGTGGTGAAGACTTACTCAAAATCGCGTTTCCCTTTCTTTTGTTGTTTCTTGGCTTCTTTCTCCTGCTTCTTTTGCTCCTTGCGTTGCTCCTTCTCGTACTTCTCACGGCGCTTCTTCTGCTCAGCGGTTTCTTCGTATTGGGTACCACGGAGTTCTGAATAGCCAGAGGGTTTGTTTCCGCGAACCTCCAGGAACTCGATGTCACGGGAAAAGAGACCGTCAGAAAATTCATCGCGAGCGATGAGGTCGTCGAAAGAATCGTCTCGAATGAATAGGTCACTACAAGTTACAAGGTGTCAGCAATTGGAATCTCGACCTGTGATGAGCGGTTCATCTTACTCGAAATCGCGCTTTCCTTTCTTCTGCTGTTTCTTCGCCTCTTTTTCCTGCTTCTGTTGAGCTTTTCGTTCTTCCTTTTCGAATTTCTCCCGACGTTTCTTCTGCTCAGGGGTCTCTGCGTTTTGTATACCACGGAGTTCAGCGTACCCAGAGGGTTTGTTACCGCGAACTTCTAGAAACTGGATGTCGCGAGCCGCTAAATCGTCGAAGATATCGTATCGAATGAACAAATCCCTGAATAGAATAAACGAGTGAGATGAACAGTAATGCTATAATAGACGTCTGCCATCGAAACTTACTCGAGTCCGAGTCCGCGTTTTCCTTTCTTCTGTTGTTTCTTGGCTTCCTTCTCCTGCTTCTCGAATTTCTCGCGACGTTTCTTCTGCTCACGCGTCTCCTCGTTCTGTGTCCCACGAAGCTCGGAGTACCCAGAGGGCTTGTTACCGCGAGCTATCAAAGATCCAGAGCGCTCGACGAGCGCATCGTCAAAGGCATCGTTTCGAAGGAGCAGGTTGTTGCTGAATAAGAGGAAGATTTAACATCAGATGATACAGAAAAATATCCAGACTTAGTACCTGTGAGGCAGAGCAGAGACAGAGGGAACAAGGTAAGTGGTTGCACTCAAGGCAATGAAAAAGAGGATCTCGGAACGCATGGTGGAAGTTGGGGAAGTTGGTCGTTGATTAAGGAGGCTGGACAGGTCCACAACGATCAGGATGTCTTGTCAACCAAAATTATAACACACTCACGTCGTGAAAATAGTATCTGTTTAGAGACTGAAGTCTAGTAGTAGCAATTGAAAGAAAAGTTGCAGATACTCAATTGCTGCAACAGAAAGAACCTCTCAATGAGAGAACGTCCGACAGGGGAGAGTGATGAGAATACATACGTGACCGGCACCAAATGTAAATGAGAGTAGAAGAGAGCAAAGACCAGCTGAGTGCTGAGACTAAGAGGACCAAGATGTGGGGCCTTATATACACTTCAAGCTGAGTAGCATTGAGTAAGCATATCGACCTCATTGGAGTTATTAAGCTTTGCGTCGTAATATTAACGCCAAAAAATGGTGAAACACAGTCATTTACGACCATGTAAGAAAGTAACTAGCCGTCTGCAGTTGTCAGAAGTCTGCAAAGGATATTATGAGATGATTCGCGAGTACCTTTTTGGGATTCTTAAAACAAGAAGGACGAACTAGAAGAAATTATCAAAGGGGATCAGCGCTGATAACATGGATTGCGATGCTCACTACAGAGACTATGCCCCATTGTTCAAGCAGAAAACTGATAGCATCTGGATAAAAATTAGAAAGATGTCATGCTTGATCCTAGCATAAGTCAGCATTGAGATTATTCGAGTACAAATCAGCAGATTATAAAATGCTTACTGATCCAACAGGCAGAGCATTGAAGTCAGAAAGTCACTGAACGATACGGGAGTGGCCGGTGACGGTGAGTTGGAATTCGGAAGCAGGCTTCCGGTGCAAAGTTCTTGTCCATGGGTTCCAATTAATTTACGAAAGACAGTAGATGATGGCCTTCTTCATCCACAAGAAACTATGGGTGGAACATCCATCGCGAAAAGACTTAACTTTAGTATAGGAATAGAGGGAGACTTGAAGTTCAAGTTCGCGATTGAAGGCGCCGTCACGATCGGACTCAGTCACAGTCCAACATGTCACGTCTCACGTGCGGACGCCGCCGTCTTACAGACGGCGTTGGAAGTGACAAGCACCCAGTACTCTTCATTGGAGTCTTCAATAGAGAACAAAATACTGTGTTAGGAATCAGAATCACCGAACCACAATGCACTAGGAAAATCGATAAATTCAACAATCAATGAAAAGTACAAACAATGAGTAATAATAAAATTTAGACATGCTGTCAATAATGAATGAAAAAAGTTCGGTGGGATGATGATAGTATTATACATATGTGCTGTAGTCGACGATGGACATTGATTTGGAACAAAGCGCATGAAAAACCTAAACAGGATATAATACATTATAGATATAGTTAGTACAGCTGGAAAACCCTAATTGAAGGATCCAATCCAAGGAGAAAGGGGGAAACCATGAGTCCGACGATGATTTGAAAGGTAGAATGTCACCAGGGACTCCGGAAGTAATCTAGGATATAGGAATGTGGAGAAAGCAAAGAAAAGGTATCACGTTCGATGCTGAGCAACGCTTGAAGGTCTGGAGGAGCTACTAGAGCTTCTTCTTTCAAAATAATCATGATTGAATCTTGGTGAGTGTGGTTGACTCGAAGGTTGAAATTGTGGAACTTCCCAAGGAGGTGGGTCTCGTTGAACATCATCCAGATTCTTGTCAAGTCTGGCATCTCGTAAACGATCCCGATCATTCATACCCATGCGTACTCGGCACCGGACTAATCGTAGCTTGGTTCGTTTGATCCCTATAGCAGAATGGTAGTCAATAACGATACTACGTATGAGTCGGGTGATGGCGACCTACATGTCGAGATCGTATTTCGATCTTCTTCCATGAATGGGTTGTCCGATTGAAGCAGGTCATCTTGTAAAGCATACAAGCACCACAATGATTCCTCGTACAGCTTCTCGCATTCATCCGGAGTTCGAGCTTGATCCAGAAGCTCCTTCCGAGCAGCAGTCCTACTCTATGAATTTGTGACGAAACGTCAGAAAGGGAATGTTTTTCAGATATAGCTATTTGACTTACGAGTGAGAGTGCACGATCGTAGACGAGCTGATCAAGGAAAGTCGGTGGACCAGAGTAATGTGCTGGTAACCAAGTCTTGACTAATCCTGCACGATCATGGCATTTAATGAAATGGTCTTTGAACCAATTCAATGCTGCAAAGGATATCACAATGAATGATCAGTCATGAGGACGAGAAATAACCCAACACACCTTCATCAAACCCTTCACTAACCTCCATCTCACCGTCTGGATCCCTCATTTGCATGTGCTCGTTATGATTCCTCAACTTGTCGATGCCTTTCTGAGAGAAAGACATAAGAAGCATGTAAAGCGCAACGCAAGTCATGGCATTATACTCCGCTTGGATATCCGCGTTTTTCCTCCTGGCCGCATGTCGTTCGGGTTCTCCTTCTCTTCTTGTGAACTTGGTAGGATCTGGAAGTGGCTCTGAACGTGAAAACCGCAATAAGAGTCTGAGAAGCAGTACATGAAAGATTATGAAAACTTACTCTGAGGAATTGATTTCACATAATCATACATTTCATCAGCCCATCGAGTCAGAACCTCTGTCTTCTGAGCCAATTCTTCCAAATCCGCGAGAAGTTTGTCCTCCACAGGATCAGTGACCTTTCCATCAACATCAAGACCCAAGCCTTTACTAGCAGAGATTATCTGTGGCCTCCTTGGTGAAGACGGTGATGAGGATGAAGCAGCTTGAGTATAATCCCTATAATAAGGCGAGGTTCTAGGGGTGGAACCAAACAGTGTCTTCGACGCCAAGTTCAAAGCTCGGGTGAGAGCATTGGATGCAGCTCGAGAACTAGCACTCGATGGGGATGAAGATAGAGGAGGGGCATTTGGATTAGGAGCGGGAGGAAAACTTATAGGTGCTGAGAGTGGTGAACCAGTAGGTTGATATCCCAATTGATTATCTATGGGCGGAGTGACAGGTGATTGAACTTGTGTTGGGTCGGATGGCAAGGGGATCGTTGGAGTCCTTCGATCACGTAAAGGACGACGCCGAGCAGCATTTATTTCTGCAAGTTGGAGTCAGCATTAAGAAGAACCGAAATGCTAAGCCAATTTAACAGGGCATACCATCAACAGTGCGATTGACTTCAACAGCCCTTCTGTCATCAACCAATACGTACTCCCTTCTCAAGAGGCCGTCTTCGTCAGTTTCTCCGGGTATCACAGAACCATCATTAGAGGGAGGGTGAGTGACAGGCTGGCGAAGATCCGCAACGTTCCCGTTGGTGAGGGTCCTATTCATATGGAATTAGAAGAGAAACATGACTTAAGCACAAAAGACCTACTCTTCGCGCGATCCTTCACCTGTATCTCTTCGTCGGAAGTTGAATTTGCTGGGTGGGATCATGGCCTTAGGATCCAACACTTCAGGAGGGATAACCTTATGATGCTCCGGTATTGAGTTCCCTATGTCTTCTTCTTCAGGAGGAGGGGGAGGTGGGGCCGGTCGACTCGGTCTCGGGAATTTACTCTTGGCTAGTGCAGTACTACCAAAAAAATCATCGAAACTACAACGTTCTGCAGGGATACGTTTCAGCAAAGAGCGGATTAACTTCTTCACATCACTGGGCACTGGTTTCAGCTCCTCTCCATCTGCTTGAGCTCGAGCTACGAGTTGAGGATCTTCATCCGGAAATTTGATCCCTTTCGAATTATCAATCTTCTTTATCAGCTCAATATGGTTTTGAGCCCGGAAGGGAGGCTTTCCAACAGCCATCTCATATAGGACAGCGCCGACAGACCATAAGTCTGCCTTTGCATCGTATTTCTCGTAATGCAATATTTCCGGAGCCATGTAAAGTCTGTTAGACCTCTTGTCAGTGACATCCAAGACAACAAACTGGTTGCTACTCACGGCGATCCACATAATGTTTCTGCCATCATGGCTTGTGGTAGCGACCTAGCAAACCCAAAGTCTGCAATCTTCAGGATGGGCACGCCTATCGGATGCCCTCGAGCAAGTTCTTCTGGTGGTGCAGGATTCAACAGGAGATTCTACAAGATTGTGGGCAATCCGTGTGACTACATTTGATGAAATAATATGCATACCTGAGGTTTGATATCTCGATGTATTAAGTTTCGATGTCGCAAGAACTTCAATGCACGGGCTAGAATGTAGGAGTCAGTAGATTGCGAAGCATGAGATATAGTAGTCGCATACCAAGTTGCCTCAAGAAACTCCTGACAACGATTTCATCCAAACCACCTGTCCGAGGGTGAGGGTAGTACATCGGCGCAGCCCCCGGAGAAGGACTGTACTCCAGCCCCTCCACTCGGCCACGCTTCTTGATATAATTCGATAAGTCTCCCCCAGCACAGAACTCTATGATCAGATAAATATTCCGTTCTGCATCCTGCACAAGACTTGTCAAAAGGAAACCAAGGACCGGTCGAGATAAATTACATACCACAATATCCAGAAGTTTCGTGATATGACGATGTGATAGAGTCTTCAGAATCTCGATTTCGCCCTGTAAGTTTTCCAAGAGTTTTGCAGTTAACCCACTACGGTTGACGGTCTTAATAGCAACCTCCAAACGTGTTTCCTGTGATCTCTATGAGGAATACTGTTCACGTATAAATTAGAGGGGGTACAAACCTCATGGTATCCTCGATACACTGTCGCAAAGCTTCCCTTTCCCAAGTCGCTCACGATAACGTACGGTCGAACTTCCTCATCCTCGACTCCTCTTGATAACTTCCTATCACCGCTGGTTGTTCGCCGTTGCGGCGCAGCTGCCGCAGGAGGGGGCATGAAAAGATAGCAGAGGTCCTGAAAGATTCAAGTCGAGCTAGTAATACTTTAGTCTTGGTGGTTCAAGTATAAGTTTGTAAGATGATTGAGAATTCGAACTGAGCGCTATAGTACAGATATCAAGACAGAGAATGACTAAAATATTGTCAGTTGGTAGTATCAGCCAGAGTTGCAGATTAGCAGGACCCTTTGACGGGAAAGGACACCGGGAAAGCGAGCTTTCGTTCCGCCCAAGTCCACCGCTTATATTGGGCGCCTGATGACTCAGCATAAAACGGACCTGATATGGTAACACAAACCAAACGCTACTCAACGCCGCGCTTATTCACCCATCACACCTTTTGAGTCACATCTTACGCAATCGTTTGTTAGCTTTGCAAAAAAGTCCCCGATACTATTTGACCTTATAATAATGTCACGTAATTCATTACATCCTCTTTATAATGTTACTTAAACCTTACAGTAGGCTATAAGGTCCTGTAAGATTTATGTGCTCTTATTCCGTGATAGCGTAGTTTGTAAGTCTATTGGGAGTCGCTTATATCTACCTTAGGTGTGTTTTACAATGTGAACAGACTGTACTCTAATTTTTATGATCTCGCTATGAGTCTGAAGCACGGTAGGCTGCAAGTGGTGTGACAGTGATCACTGGAGAGATGCACTAGTTAGATGCATCTCGATATCAATTTGTACATGGTTTTTTTTTTCGTTGTAGGCATCAACAAAGCAATTCATTTGTCAAAACAAAGTAAATACAAATCTTGTAAAAATAAAATAAAAATGCCGTGAAAAGACCATCCAGGAGCAAGTATTGCAACTCCAGGATCAATTCATACAGAGAGATACTTACCCACTATTGTAGCTGAAGTTTGAAGGTCCGGGCAATTGGCATACTGTAATAGCTTCAGAATTCTTCAAACGACAATTGGAATAAACCTAGAGAGGAGTAATAGAAAAACTTAAGCAAGCAAGATATAACATATGCATATGACACTGAAGGAAACTTACCTTCTCAGGCTCGTGCCAGAGAAGCTTCGCAAGCAAAGAAAAGATCTGCAAACAGTAGTTAGCAAATTTCGAAGGAGTTCAGAATGGAGAATATACGTACGAAGCTTGAGGAGGAGGGATTGACTCAATGAGCTCCCATGGAACATCAGAAAACCGGAGTAAAAGGTATACAATATGGGAAGACTCTTCAGATATCATACCGTGATTTTTCCGGCTACAATGGGTGCTGTGAGTCCATAGAGAAAACCTGAAATGAGCCCCCGCGTGACTCCCAAGTCTGGACATTGTTCAATTGCAATCAGTTGCATCAAAATGCAGAATTGAAATTGAACTGCTCACCACCGACCGGGGCTTTACTACCATCCATCCACGCGCGAACTAGGAAGTATTGAAACCCGTGTGAGGGTGAACATGGGTGGATAGAATCCTAACACCAGTAATTCTGGCGACTTTTTTTGCGGATTTAAGCTAGGAGTATATTTCAAGAGAATAATGGAACAATTCCCAGACCATGATACATGATATCTTTCATATCTTGCGTCGCATTGGCATTGAACAATGTCCATATATTGTGTGGAACCTCTCGTCTTTTTCCAATATCCAAACCTTTGAGGGCATCTACAGAGGCCCACCCCACACAACTTCGAGTGCCCATCTTCTCAGCAACTTTGTTCCAACTTATACTCTCACCATCAATCACAAGATCCAGCATGCAGTTCTTGCTTGTCCAAGGCATGAGCGAAGCGATGGTCCTGGCATCCTGATTACGAATATTATCGTACTGATGCACTTCCAGTGGTTGAGTGGGCCAATATATATCTCTGAGTCCTGTTTCGATGTGAATTCGGACATATCTCAGCGTACCAGAATGATCAAGCCGCGAAAGGAGATCGTCGAGATCAGTCCAAGCATATTTGTCATATGGGACTCTATAATGGGCTAATATGAGGATAGTGATAGCTTGTAATTGTGCACAGTGTGGGCGATGTGTGTCACTGTCGTCATCAGAGGCAAAGGTTGAGTTAGATTTTGCTTTAGTTGATGAAGGGAGGGAAAAGAGACAATGAAAGTTAGTGTATGGTGGTTTAGGATCGTACGAATTACTATCGGTTCTATCCAATCGTAAGTTCCCTATGAAAAGACACTTAACACGTCACCAGAGAATGAAAAAGAACACACACACATATTCCGTAGACTGCATCATACTCCCATCGGTATGAATTCATTGAAGTTAGACTATCAGAGGGAGCTTGGCCAAGTCTAGCATGTCGAAATCCAGACCTGATCAACTGCGTTATGGCGAAAACATCTGGCATAGTTAAGAACGGGGTATTGAACTTTCGAAATCTCTGTGTATCCGGGTTCGTAATGTTGTCATTAGGCTCAAATAGTGCCGGTGACAACCAAAGCCAAAACGGAAAAATTATTGGTCTAGACTGCATTAACTGAAACGTCTTGACGGATCTCGAAGAATTTCGGACAGGAGGAAGTGGGTTGTTTCTGTGCGAAATCGACATATGCTCCATTCTGACCGATTCTAGTGAGGGGTAAGCGTTCATCAATCTCCGAAGGTCTGTGAACCAAATCCGATAGCCACGTAGTTCAAGAACCCGAAGCCTAAACCTATATTGCGAGGTTGGAAATGGGTATTTTGGAATGAAGACTATGTATTGTCCCTCCCAATATTGATCTTTCAAGATCGCAATGCTCCTTAGATTTGGAAGCACTGGGATGATTGAGAAGAACATATCATTGATCCTGAACCCTGGAAAGCCGCTGAGGTGTAAGACAACTATGTGCTCCGAGATAGTTTCTGTTTCACGGCGAATAAGCAATTCCCGTAAAGATTCTGGACTACGCCTTTCGTTGATGTTGATAACTTTGAAATGTATCCTGCGGGACTCCATCAGCCAAGCTTTGGAGGTGAGAGCACACATGGCGAGAGTCGCATTGTCAAAGGGGGCACGTAGAAATTGAATGATGGTTTTATGAACGGATCTGGGAAGGGTAGGGAGGGGAACTAATGGCATAGAGTTGCTTCGTGCGAGTTCTGAGAGCCGAGGTGGGTGCCAGCCGGGTTTGCTAGGAATCTGGATATTAAGATTACAGTGACGGTGAATCCAGGGAAGCTTCAACCTAATTCCTTCCATCTCCTCTTCGCGGGTTTCCTGTGGTTGCGATTTACGGTACTTTACGGATCTGGGAACATTTATGTTCACTGATAAATGGGACGAACGTATCTCGCTTACGAGCGCATCCACTGTAGACCAGTCATGATTTCTGTACCTTGTGTTGTCGATCTCGAATGTTCGTACGATAGCTTTGAGCTGACTGTGAGAAGAAAAGGAAGTTTGCTCGGGTAAATTTAGGTGACCAAAAATGAATGTGTAGTGTCCACCAAACCAGGAATAGCAATGGACAATCACTGTTCAACGAGGTGAAGTCAGAATCAGGGGATGCAGTGACGAGAAAATGTGACTTGCATGTGTCATCCGCAGGCTCATGGATCCGTTCGTATGTAACGTGTTCAACGTCGCGGCCGCCATATCCTGTTTCGAGTAACTTGGTCAAAACATGGACATCGTAAACGGACAAAGGAGATATAGAAGTTAACGGCGCCCTATCACGGATCGAAAGGGATGGTGCAACCCAGAAGTGCAGTCCTAGATAATTGATAGAGCAAGCTCTGAGCTTGATGGTTGAAAGCTTCCACGCAGTGTCTTTCAACAAGGGTAATGTCGCATAATGTGCATCCGGTGATGTAGTAAAGGCGACATACGTCATCTCCACTTCAATAAGCGAAGGGAAGGAGGAGATAACCCGTCGTAAATCTCTGAATCCTATAGAATATCGCTCGATGCGGAGGTATTCCAGACGGCGGAAATGAAACAAGTACAGATGGATGTGATGAAAGATTGGGAACGACATGGACTCCTCGCCATATATCAGTAGTTTCTGTAAGTTGGGGAAATATCTGGCAGACTTCATCAGCACCAGATGGATATATGGGGAACGAGCGTCGCCGTCTCTGATGGTGGCCTCTTCGACGTAGGGTCCAATACGATGGGATGTGGGTGAAGAAAAAAGCGCATAGAATCTGTTAAGCTGCCTCGGCGACGTTATTTCAATGTTTTGAAATAGGATTACCCGACATTTCTTCAGCCAGGCTTTGCAGACTATAGAACATGAAGGTAATGTTTTTTTGAAGAATTCATATCGCTCAGCTAAACCTTGACCACTATCAAGTCGTAGTTGGTCTAGGATCATCTCCTGTAGCTCCAAAGGGAGATACACTTCAATGTCTGGCATGGTCGAGAAGTTGAAAGGAAAAACTTGAGGTGAAGTTGGAGATGAAAACCTCGGGATATTGTGTGACACAGAAATGTGACCACAATGACAGTGTTACAATACTTTCACACAAGCTTGTGATCACTATGATTGCACTATGATGAATATTCAGTCAAGCGTGACCGTCAGACTCTGAGTCGTCAGCCCAATGACAAGAAATGTACCGGGAAGTAAATTCGCGTCTGTGCTATGGTGTGACGAGATTTAAAATGCAGAAATGTAGAACGGCAAACCAAACGAACAAAATAACGAACAACCACTCGTACAACTCAGGTTTGCTCTGTGATGACCACCTTTTTCCTCTCTGCTTTCGGTTTTGAATCTCCCGCACGAGTATGTTTTCTGCGTCTTTCTTCCTTCACTTTGCGGGCATCGAGCATAGTACGTTTAAGCTCAGCAGCTTTGTACACAGGTTTCGGTATGTGCCGGCTCCTACACAAGTAATTAAAACGAAATTGAGATGAATCTCACAAGCGGGACGAAAAAAGACAGGAAACATACCTCGCAACACGATTGACTTCAGCATCCATCTTCCATCTCCGTTTGAGACTTTCTCGGTATTCAATAGCAGCACGTTCTCTAGTATCAATGATTCCCAATTTCTCGTGTGCTTTAGCTTTCCATATTCGAACATTTCCATCGTCCGAACCTGACAAGACAAACCGCGCATCTGCTGAATACAGTGTTGAGGATACCCTTTTAAGAGATAAAAATATCAATGACTGAACCACCGAGAGAGAGATGGAAGCGTACCTTTGCATCCGTTTGGTGTGGTATACTTCTGGTTGTGTACCTTTTCCTTCTTCCCAAATCCTAACAGTTCGATCCCAACCTCCAGAGGCAAAGCTCAATCCTGTGGGAGACCAATCACAGCTCATGACGGCAGCGACATGTCCTTTGTAGATCTGTGTTGGATTTGTCAAGGAACGGATATCGAATGTGTATAAATTATGATCTTCTGATGCTAAAAGAATTGTAGTTGGGAATGTAGGCGACCATGCCAGAGCATTTGATCGCATCTAAACAGAGGCGAACATAAATACGAGTTACAACTAGTAAAGAACGACAGCAGACGTACCTGCATGATTATTCGACGCTCTGCTTTTCCTGTTCGGATATCGTATAAAGTGAACGTTCTGTCCGAACCTATACTCGCAAGAACGGATGATTCCGAGAGGTTGAAGCGGACTGATGTGATTGTCTCGGTAGATGTAGGGAAGGTTAGATTAGATATGGGTGCACTCCTAATGATGTGTGAGTGAAGTTCTAGGATCAAGTGATAATAGGAACGCACTTTGTTTCGTCCCAGACTTGAACAATGCTAGATGCTGTAGCGAACAAGGGATCCGACCGGTGGTGATCTATCGAACTGTGGAGCTCATGTCAGTCCCTTCATATAGCTTACAGGTAGTAGTTGTCATACACACTTGAATGCAAATTTTCCTGGGTACACACTAAGTGGTTTTTGAAGCTATAACTTGTTATCGAATCATGAGCAGAGGGATGAGGATGGAGCAAGCTCACGTCTGAGGGACCAGCACCATTTTCATCAACATCAACTTGTTGTCTTGTATTCCACAGCTTGATATTACGGTCCACTCCACAACTCAGCAGCTTCTCTCCATCATTTGCGAAACAGACTCCTGAAACCTTCCCTTTATGAGCGGATTCAATCTTCAAAATGTGTCTTCTTTGAGCAATATCATGTACAATAAGACCTTGATCATAAAAACCATCAACAATTCATCTATGAAATAATAAGAATAGAGACATACCTCCGTCCCAACTACCACTTGCAACCTCATTCAGACTCTCTGGTTTCCTAGACATGCATTCGACGGCATCAACATGCCCTTCTAATGCTCCGATGAAAGGTTTTGCAAAGATACGTTCAAGTTTCACTGCATTCAAAGCACGCGTTCGCTCCCTCGCTTTTGCAAAAGGGTGCATCAGAGGATCAAGGTTTCGTGAAGTTGGTGTGGGATCTCCAGGTCGAGTTGGAAGATGCGATGAAGGTGCATGCTGAAGAACTGATATTTTCTATCAATAATATGCCTTTCAGTAAGTCTGAAAAGCGACGAAGACAAAGCTTACTACCATATTTTGAGGACGGTGGATGAACGTTTTTATCACGAAATAACTGTGTCATAAGCGCTCTCAACTGGAAATTCTTGTCACAACAATATGATGTGACAATGTCACGGTCGTATTCGTACTCAGTAGAGTACACAGTCACGTCGCGTCACGTGCTTTCATCCAAAATCCTGGAATCCATAGGAAAACACGTAGAAAGAATATACATTTTTCCTTTCTATTATCCACAGTGAAGACAATACAATAAAGTAATAAAGGAAAACACGTGGAAAACATTGAAGAGAAACTATTTTTTCTGCATGTTTTCGACTATAAATCCGGTGATGTTTACACAGGTCGAGTTCCGTGACAAAATCATTGAATGTTTAAATACTGAAGTACCTATTCAACAAGTTTTCATATTAACACACATTTTATTAATATTGGATGCTGCTCTCAGTAGAAGATATACCCTCATCGCTGTTGTTGACCTCGGTCATAACACATCTAAGTATAAGAAATTGGTTTTGCAATTGTAGTGTGCGTTAGATAACAACAGTGGTGTGAAGTCCAAGAATCAAGCGTGCTTCTTTGTCTGATCTTCATGCACCCCACCAAACCCCAAACTAGCCGGCAACTCTTCCTTGATACCGAGTTCAACTTTCAAGACCGTACTGTTGAACTCTGCGATGGTCAATCCCATAGAATGGGTAATACGCGATTGCCAGCCATCGGGGATACGTTCTTCGAGTAAGAATGGGCGAAGGTCGTCGATCCTTCCACCGAAAATCGTTAGCAGAGTTGAGGAACTGTTCACATGAGCGTTCTCAGCACTGACAAAGTCTATCGGCAGTTCATGACGGGCACTTACTTGGAACTTCCAAACATCTTATGGTTAAAAGAAAGACTGAATTGCGGATTCTGTTGCTTGGCCTCAGTTCGACGATAGCCCGATATCCTACTTAGATCCGCTGGAGTGAGGTCTCCGTTTGGACCTGTTCCTCCAGTAAGCAATCTCTCGATGAGTTTTGGTGAGGGTTTTCCTTGATCTTTTTGGAAGATACTGTCCTCTCCTACGGATTTCACCTAAACATCAGCTTTGCAACTGGCAGCAGAAAATAAGAACTTACGAGTCAAAGATGCATCGTGCTCGATACCGTTGTGGACATCGATGTCACTCAAATCAAAGCTATCCATCCAGTAATTTTTGCACAGGATAGTGGCGATAGTGTTGGCGACAAAATAGCAGAAAGTGGGAGAGAAGTTATACGATGACCTGACTGTCTGGTTTAATTGTTGGAAACTGATATTACGACCATCGCGAGGTAAAACACCTAAAAGGATATTAGGTCAGGTGTAATCACAGACGCATGCGATATATCTACCGTGATTTGCGAGCGCGTTCAATGCAGGACATGAACATCGGCTACTCCCTTCTTGCGGCGGTTGATACTGAGGCCAAAGTCCCCCTGCTCCTGGTTGACCTTCGGGTACAACGCGGTTTGCAGGAAGGTTTTTGGACAGTAAGTTATAAATGAAAAGACCCAGATCCCATAACAGCACTCCGGTGGTTGTTGCTCCATTCACCAATGTCGAGAGTAGTCCGACAGCAAGGCGAAGGACGGCCACAGCAGCCAATGAGTCCGAAGAGGGCATGGCGGCGACGATAGTGAGGGGAGAAAGGTGGAAAATATCTAGCTTTTGGGCGCATGGTGAGGCTTATATAGGCAAAGTCAGAGGTACTTTCGAACGTTACTTGACGTAAAGCATGGAAGCAGGCTGAAGGTGAAGTATTTTCGATTCCCTTCTAGGATTTTGAATATCAGCGTTGATATAGTCAAAATCAAAAGGTCATCACTATGTTAGATTTCGACAAAAGATTATCGTGAAAGTCATCCTCGATTTTTCATTGTTCTCAACCACGATGTCAGAGCCCGAACCCACTTCACCACAAAGTTTTCTTCAACTCGTGGAAACCTGCGACAACTTTGGAATCCCTGCTAGCGGCGCCAGACACATTCTCTCTGAAGAACTAGCTTCATGGCATCTTTCACCAGACCCGACATCTCCAGTCTTGGGACTGATTCGTCCTGAAGTTCTCGAGCAACTTAAACACGAACCGACTCACCATTGGTCTTTCTGGCATCACGACGACGTTGCTCGTGTATCTTTCACCTCTTCCATTAACACCCCAGCGAAGAGATCCGCAGTCATGAAGGAACTCTGCGAGAGATGGAGTGTAGAAGGTCACTGGGCACCTCAGATTGGTCCTACCAAATGGAGGGGAGAGTTATACCCAATATATAGAAATCCTTTCGGAAAGTTGGACGCACCTCCAGATTCTATAGACGAGTCTTCACTGGATGAAGACACATTAAATTATGCATTCAAAATGGAACGATCTGCATGCGCTCTCTTTGGAGTTGTCACATTCGGAGTACATATGACAGTCTACCAAGATTCCCCAGAGGATCATTCATGTAGAATATGGGTACCTAAACGAGCACGAACCAAACAAACCTGGCCAGGATATCTTGATAACAGTGTGGCAGGAGGCATTCCATCTGGTCTGGGTGTATATGAATCGCTGGTGAAAGAGGCTATGGAAGAAGCTAGCATAGAGGAAGATATTGTACGAAAGTACACAAGAGCAGTAGGAGCTGTCAGCTATTTCTACAGGTCAGAATTTTACTTGGCTTTTCATGCGAAAGCACGCTCAACCAAGTATCGATTACATTAGAACCAGTGCAGGCTGGTTGCAGCCAGAAGTGGAATATATCTACGATCTTTGCATTCCAGCAGATGTGCCTTTAGAACTTAAACCTTTGGACGGAGAGGTAGAATCATTCGAGGTACGACTACCCTTTCCTCTTGAACAGCACTTCAGACCGAGGTGATGTTAACTTGACTCGATCAGTGTTTACCCCTCCCAGAGGTAGTGGAAAAGATGCGAGCGGGTCTGTTCAAGGCCAATTGTGCAGTTGGTAAGTAGTAGAGTTGTCACGCTGACAATGGTGCTGATCCTTCTGTATAGTCCTCATCGATTTCATGATTCGACATGGATATATAACTCCAGACAATGAACCTGATTTCCTGGAAATTATCACGAGGCTACATGGTCGATTTGACTACGAGCGATGGTAGGGAAGTGTGATAGATATTATACGGCAGGGAAAGCTCGCGATCTCTTATAAAAGTAGAAGAACAGAGTTAGAGCTTAGGAGAAGACCTAGAAAATGTACCAATAATACATACCATCATTTTCACCTTCCAAAATCCAAATCACCTAAGCTTTATGACGGTATGATTCTGAAGAATATTACCACATACATGCACATCATCGGAATTGAATGCGATAATGTAAATCAATTGTCATGAATAACGTAGTTGGTACAAATGCAAGGATGACGCAAAGAAAGCGAGTCTGTAGCTTAAAAGAACAAAACAAATAGCAAGAGTATGCGGCCTGGGTTGACAACAAAAGAGCCCAAACGAGGAAAAGGAATAAACAACGGACAAATCATAACCAGGCCATATCGTTCGTCTAGAAGTCACCGAGGTCGATTTCGACAGAGTCCAGTACAGAGTCTTCAAAGCTTGTCTTCTCATCCTTTGAGGTCTTGAGAGGTGGTAACGGAGAAACGGACCGAGGTGTTGAAGCGGCACCAACTTCAAGTTTGACATTTGGTGTTCCAGGAGTTCCAGCTCTAAATTTGAGGAAGGGAAGTAACAGAGGGGAGATGAATAGTTGAGGTCAACTTTCTGGTGACTGATGAGAGGAGGAGGAAGAGAGAAATGGACGCTGCACAAGAGAAAGGGAAGATAGTAATTGAAATGTACCAACCTTGAGTTTAACAATGATTTGAACCTGTTGGAATCCGGAGTCGCTGCTCCTCCGTTAGCAACAGCCGCCAATTTTCTCTCTCTCCTTTTCCTTTCCATCTCGCGTAGTTCTGCATTCCGAACCGATTCTACGTTGGCCTTCCTGTTTCGTTCGTTGACTTTCGCCAGCATGTCACTCGAACTTTCATGTAAGCGATCCGCTTCTCTTTCAGCGAGATTTGCTGCCAGTTGAGCGAGTTGTACATCAATTTGTTTTACTTCTTCGTAGTCATTTCGACGAACGGCCAAGGTTCGTGCTTGGTTCAGTCTTGATTTCTCCAATGTGATTGAGGCACCTGTATGTCTGTTTGACTGCATTTGTTGTTTCCTCGCAAGCATAGCGGCGATGTCGCTCTGAGAGGGTATCTCAGCCAACTGAAATAATTTGAAGGATGATTACAAACCTCAGTCATAGGTTGATTGGCTAATTTAGTCAGCTGTGCACTCTTCCTTTCCAACTGGCGTTTCGTCGGAAGCTTGACTTTCTCGTGTTCACACACGCGGATTAACCTGTCATACTCTCGCTGGAATATAATAAGTGGCGCTACTTGATAGCCAATCGAGCCAATACGTACCACCGTAAACGGAGAATTTGAAACCTTGTCCATGTTCCATACCTTCGAGGACATGCCATGTTTCAGTTCAAACTGTTGGTTTACAGTCTGGTCGTTAAGTTTGTATGGCTTCACCAGGTCCACGCCAAGGTCTTTGACATCTATGAGAAGTAAGGACGGCAGAAATAATAACAGTACGTACTGACGACCTCGCATATACGATAGATTGGAGCGTGATTGTCTGCACCAATGAGGTACCGAACGTATGCACCTGCGCATTGTTAATACAAACACCATTGAAAAGTTATGATACACTTACCCTTGACATAGTCCTCAAACCAAGGCGCCATGCAATGTTTAGCTAACATATCCCTGGTTAGCCTTACTTGGTTTAGATCTTCCATAGTTATTGGTTCATCGTCTGGGTTTGTTTGGTTGTATAACCTCCTTTCCTTCTCTTCTTGTTCTTCGAATTTGCTAATCTGACCATCTTCTTCCTCTTCGTCCGATGTTTCCATATCCATAGGAGAAGAAGAACGTTCCCGTTTGGGAGAATCAGTCCTCGTCTACTGAAATCAGTATCTTAACAAGTAGAGTCAGGCGCAATAGTCGTACACGCTTCTTCTCATCTTTGGCCCGACGTTTAGCTTTCAGTTCATCTAACTTTCTCGTTTTCTCTTTAGTTGCGCCTCTTGGCGCGTGTTGACCTGCAGAGATTAAGTCAGAAGGAGGCGGCAGATTCAGAGAGAGAACTATACGTTTAGTACTCCTAGTTGTATCATCCTTCTTCCCACTTTGGTCCCTAACCATCTGATCCAATTGATGCTTCATCTGTGTTCGGTGCATTTCCTCTTGACGTTGAGTTAAAATGTCTTCTCGTTCAACCTCAGACATACCGAGGAGTCTAGAAGAGAAGGGGTAGGTAGAGGTCATTTCAGAAGGGTGAGCGTAAATCCAGAGCCACAGGTCGTAGCGTTTATATGCGAATCAACAAAAAAACAATTACCGTTGTCTGTCCGCTTCGTCAATGTACTTTCCTTCCAAAGGATATGGATTTGAACGGCTATCATCTTCCTCGCTTTCTGGTTCATTCTCTGTGTCGCTGTCCATGGTTACACTATTCATGTGGCCGAATGTGAATCAATGAGATTGTCGAAGGAGAATTAGACATACTCCGGTCTGCGTCTTTTGCTGGATTTCTGTGCTTGATGCTTTCTTCTTTTCTTCTCGGTGGCACCAGCGAGTTCGAGAAGTTCATCTGAAATATCCCCTTCAGAATCAGACATTGTCAACAGTGAGTGATAGCAGAAGGACGGTGAGTGTGAAGATGGTCACAAAGTTGTATTAGAAGGTGTACGCGCCTATGAGAGGTCAAACAATATGAATAGAGTCACGTGTTAAAACATCACGTGCTGTGAGATGCTAATAAACAGGCGCGGGCACCCCAACCTAGGCTCCTCCCTCTGGCCTCAGTTTTCGACAAGTTGAGCGCGAACAAACCACATCGTTTTGAAAGTCTCAATAACTTCTACATGGTATCTGCCGACAATATCAACCTAGACTGCTTGGGCGCAATCTGTGCCTACTTGTCTGGTCCCGATCTTGTCGCTGTCTCTCTTACGAGTCGATCCTTCCTTGTGGCGGCCACTCCGCATTTATATCGAACAATCGGTTGCAATTCTATTCATTCGGTTCAATACAAAGTGATTGAGTAAACCTATCCCATGGTTTTGTGATTGAGATTTTGGTTTTAGTATCTATCACTGTTCGAAACTATCCAAAGGCATCCTCAACTCGCCCTCCACGTCAGGGAGATCGGTGCGTAATGCTCCTCTCTGGACCTTAAAATTATTCAACCTTGATAATTAAACATTTTAAAGACCTGCAGGTGTTTAAGCTGGTCGGAACAATACGAAAGCAATTCCTGAAGAGTTGTCGCAACACGATTGAAAATTCGATCGGCCTTGAATCGTTCTCATGCGAGAGTTCAGAGTTTCTGGACTATTTGCTTCCTTCTTTGAAAAATTTGCGCCAATTGCGAACTATTCGTATCTCTGGAAATTTGGAGGACAACCCTGCTCAACATCTACTCTGCCTAACAGGATTACGGGAAATTTCCTTAAACAGCGCAAGTTGGAATGTCACTGACCAACTCCCAAAATGGATTCGTTCGGGCAATAGCACCTTAACAACACTTTGTTTATTTGTGAGTGATCATTCTATACAATCTGCTGGGTTGCCCGTTAAATAGCATATAACCATCTAGCAACTGGAATCGCTCAATGAGGGTATTCTAAAGGACGTACTTCAAAGTACCCCCAATCTTCGGCATCTTTACATTTTTTGTAGCTCTATCTCGGCGAATCATGTTGTTTTTCTAGCCTCCCAATATACCCCAAACATCAAAAGTCTAGGTCTCAGTTGTCTAGTATGCAATTTTTCGCCTTCTTGTTATGGGAGTAAGCCTCACCGTTGATACATCCGCACACAGAAAATGTCATCAAATTCACTCGTCGACAGCAACTTCACATTTTCCGATATCCAACATCTGGCGGTACAGTTTTGGGAGATAAACACATTCATGACGGAAAATGTTTCTTTTCTGAACCTGCTGCTAAAGCTCCTCGGCACGTCAAGTCTCACATCCCTCAGTATCCAAATGCCAGATATTTTCGCTCATATGCACGGATTCGCATTTTTCCGCATTCTAGTTGGTTCGCATAGATCAAGCCTTCGAACCCTCGCCATCGAAGGTCTATCTCGAGCCGTGATGGATATTGATCGTCTTTCATTCATTGCACGGGATTGTAGGAAATTGGAGAAGTTGACAATCCCAATATCGATTTCCAAACGATCAGTAAGTACCTCCCCAAATTTTTCAATGCGAGGATTATACTGACAAATATCAGGAACCACTTGGGGTGGCACTTTCTTCATCAGCTACCCTTCGCACATTCAAAGACTCAGCACTGAGAAATGTTATGGTCAAGAATCAGGAGATTATACATATCATGAACACTGTCCCATCACTCCAAACAATCGAAGAGAACCATCGGGTTTGGACGGTAAGTAGTGAATTTGTCGAAGTCATGATTCCGCTGATTTTTTTGCAAAGAGAAACATCCGATATCCAAGCAGTTCTCCAAGATCAAAAGGGAATAATTGGTACAGAAACCCGATTGAATAGAGTGGTTTAATGACACCATTGTACTCTACCTGTATGCGAACTGTTGTTTACGCATCCTGCTGTAGCTTGGACTTGATAAAATGAGACGCCATGATGATATGTCAAAAACTAATAGGAGCTCTAGTCTCTCCTAAACACCTCGGAGGGGAAGATAGTCATTCCCTTCTAGAGCAGAAGCTCTATAGTCCACAGTATGAATCTTATGGCATATCCCTCGTCGAAACTGCCTTCCAAACTAACTGCGTGTCCAGCAATGTTCGATTATGGTCCAGTAACAAAGGATCAGATGGGTCAACATCTTCAAATCCCAATCGTATCGATTCGAGTGAAGGTATTGCCTCGAGTAACCTGTCAACGAGAGAATCACTGATTATGCTATCTAGAATGTTTGGTTCAGGCAGGGTAACATCTCCTTCAAAACGACGAGTCAGATATTCAAATGCGTCGATATGAATAGGATAAATGCAGGCATACCTCGAAGTAATAAGAAGTGACAGCGAATATAAAAACTGAAATGCTTCAAATGCTGTGTTTGTCGCAAAAGTTCAATCAATATGTCCTGTCACAATATAATCAACAACCGCGAGTTACATAGTAGTAAAAGAAAACATTACTATGAAATCCTGTATTTGAATCTCGGATATATCCTTCGGAGAGTAGAATCTAGATACGAGCGTATTCAAACGAGGATAGTTGAGCATTTTCTTCGTGTCTTCAGTTAAATTGTTTTTCAGTGCGGGCTCTTCGAAGATTAACTGCAATGTGCGTGGCTGCATATCATTAAACACAGTCTTGCATAGGTTTGTTACCTCCGGGTGATCAACCCAACCGATATCCATGAGAGAGACCTTGTAGGAGAGTCCAGCACCAAATAAAGAAAGCAGATCCCCCGACACAAGCTCCAATTTCTCCCATCCGTGATGCGAAGCTTCTAACCTGCATGCGCGATCAATGTTCTGAGCACGAGAGTGTCCAACGTCGTAAAATCCATCCTCGTTGTACAGGCGGAACGAGGTAATGTTCGGAAATGTGTAGATGATCCACTCCATGTTTGGAATATCACTGTACTCAAGTTCGAGTGAATGAACTTGAGGAAAATAGATCGGCAGGTAGGGCGGTTCATGAGAGAATTCAGCAAAGCTAAGATGAACATCCTCCAGAGTAGATGCGAAATGTTGCAACAGAGTTGGGATATTCTCTCTTGTATCTTCGAATACATCGAATGAAAGCGTGAGAGACTGGAGTGGGGCATGGAGACAACTAATCATCCGTGCTGCATGGGATTGAACAAAGTCGATTTTGAGCTCCCGGAGGTTACTGAGGTATATGGGATGAGACGGAAAACAAGGGGGTAAAGCATTAGGTTCGAGATCATAGATGCTAGAGATCTCGAGCCGTTGTAAGTTGTTGCAATCCTCCCAAATCATCTTGAAAATCTCTTCCGTAGATGTGAAGCCTTCGTACGCACCCCCGAAAGTAACATCCTTGATGAACCGTCTTCGTTCGGGATATTTCACAATGTATTCCAGGAATATCTGTGTTTGTAGAGCGTCTTTGAGTTCACTGTCGTCAAAATTGTGCGGAATGGCTAGAAGATGAGGTACCCCATTGAGTGGAGGATGCGACAAGTCTTCATCATGGATAGCACGTCAGGTCGTCGCTCTATGAAGCGCATGAGAAGAGCGAGGATATCTAGATTGAGTCTCATGCGCACTTCGCACACCGGTGGCAACTTCTGACAAGAGCCAACGGATAATGAGCTGCAATTAATTCTCAAGAGTTGACTGTTTACTAGTACTTACTAGAAGACCTTGAGTACAATAACCTATTGTAGATGGTAATTTAGTTAGTTTTAATTCAAAAAGAAGTCGAGATACATGCCTTCAGCAACTTAAAGTGCAAAAGCTCGGAGTTACTACGAGTGTCAGTGGCACGCTCAGGGGGAGGAGAGGTCACGTCACGGAGCCTGAGGAGGAGCGGTCATGTGCAAAGGTCACAATTAGTGACACGTCGCGGCGTTCACTGGCAGGTCACGCTTGTCGATTCTCTGTTTGTCCCTCCCATCTGTGCACGCTACGTGACGAACTCTGGCATATCTCTTCTCTTCGACATGAATCGTGATGAGCCAATTGAGATACCTTCAGATGACGACGAAGAGAACTACTCTTATACCCACCGACGCGCCATTCTCGAACCCGCCATTCGTTCTGTCGTCGAGGCTGTTGGTGGGTTCGAGGGGGGAAATTATCGTTTAGGAGACGAATGCCTAGGCTGTTTGAAGGATCTGAAGAAATACCTTCGCAAGGATGACACGGATGATGAACGAACTGTTGCGCGTATACTTTATGACACGCTCCTTCTTCCCAATGACTTGGTGCCCGTTTTAATGGAGACAGCCGGGAAAGGTCTTTTCGAGGACAAGCGGGCGATTGCATGTGTCGACTTGATGACAGGAATGACATGGCCAATAGACATGGGAGAAGAGTTAAAGGAATTAGACGAAGTACAGGACAAGGGAAGCGACTACACCCAACTCATTAGTGCCCATCTACACTACAAAGCTTCCGTTCTCAAATCTCCTGAAATTCTTCAAGCTATGTTTGGCATTGTACTCGCATGTCTTGCAAAAAATTCGCACGAGAGGAAAGAAAGGGATGTTCAAATCATAAACGTCGTTCTATACCTTGTGCGAAATCTGGCTTTCATCAAGGATCTCCCAATGAATTCGACTCGCAGCTCAGACCTCGCGGAATTTGAAGGACTTCAGATGAAACTCATCAAGTATCTCGACCAGGTTCATTTTTTGCAAACGTTGTTGACTATAGCAAGTAACGCGGAGTCAGATCCAATGTTCAACACTTGGAACACTCTGGTGCTAGAGATATTTTATCTTCTTGTGCGAGGTGTTAATCCTTCCAGTTTAGCGCTTGACCAGACGAAAGTAAGGCAATTTACTTTTTACCCAGAGAACTGGAATATTCATGCATTGTATATCAGCAACCTACGCAGAATCTCCAACGCCTCCTTGCAGTCGAGGACAAACGTCGACGAGATTTCACACGAAACGCTGCTACTCGTCACTCTCGGTTTGGCACAACCATTTCGGTCTCTTTAAACCCAAATCGCAAGAACACAGTTAACGCTGAAACCGCGCACGAACAGGTTACCGCTACGTCGATTTCTCAGTCGCAATCATATGTACTTCATAGACAGTCAGCACTCCATGCGGAAGCTTCCCAAATTCTCGACATGTCCTCCTCCAAGAGAGGAAAGAAAGCCACGATGAAAGGGAAGAAAATAGACGAGGTTGGGAGAGAGGGTTTAGATTCTGAGCTAAGCCTTGATGCGAGAAAGGTCCTGAGACAAATCATGGGAGAACTTATTGAACGAGCTTTTAATCGTAAGTAAGACCTACACTCCTTTGCGGGGATCCTTAACGAATAATACTACAGCATTTGTTGCTTCTCTGATCAAGGACATCAAATCTGAGAGGGCCAAGGTAACGGAGAAAGATAACCTTCGATTACTTTTCTTGACGAAATGGGTTCTGGAATTTTTCGGAGCTTTGCGTGCAGAGGAGGATAGGGAACTTGCAAACAATGCTGCTAACAAGGAACGGAAGTGGGCTTATGGCTACATCACCGAAGTTGTAGATCGAAATTTCATCGGGTGGCTTCTGAAACGAATGAGAGAAGCTCAAGACGACAAGGTACCTATTTCATCATGCCTCTGTTATCTTTTCTGACTCGTCCTTAGCCCAAGTTATGGACCGAACTTCAAGCAGGGATAGAATGTTTGACTCAACTTCTCCAAACGATTGATGCACTTACTTCGCTTTCACCGTCGTCGTCTGCTCTCCCTTCGTCTTCTCTCGATTCGAATGTTGACGATGATGCAGTATTGATTGAACCTGCACGCGTGTTGCAGCATCAAATCATCTACAATGGTACCATTCTTGATCTATCCCTCGAAGTTCTCAGGACATATAAAGAGGGAAACAAAGAACAGAGTCTGAGATATCTGGACGCTATCGTTGGGCTTGGGTATGGGCTGCTAAGAATGTTGGAGAGGTGGTCGAAGAGAGGATCCGGAGGTCAGAAGGATATTGTCAGGCAAAAGACGAAGAAGAAACGCAAAACAAAGAAGAGCGGAGAGGGCGAGGATGATGCAAACGCTGACGACGAAGAAATGGAGGGCATGGAAGAAGAGGTGGAGGAGACTGTACATGAAACCATGTTCACATTCGATGCTTTCGAAGCGGTAAAACGATTCATCAACATTTCTCACTTTTAATCTTATCTAACAATTTTTTTTCCCAGAGATTTGCTCATTCTGACATTACGCAGACTCTCTTGCTGTATCTTTCGAGGTACCATGAGTTCGATCCTTCAAACGCGAGTGAAAAGATGAAGAAGGTTGTAAGCTTGCTTCACCGACAAGGTGTCAAGGCAAAAGCAGAGGGACTGTTCTTTAAGGTGTGGCCTACCTCCTATCTTCTGCCTTCTTTCTGACCTCTGGTGCTCAGGTATCAACGTTGGACCTTTTCAAAGGTATCCTCGCCGAAGAAAATTCACTGCCCAAGGAGCAACCTTACAAAGACCTAGTAGCCCTGATCAAATATCTTTTGCGGCAGTTCTTCAAAGCCGTCGAACAGGACTCATTCGTGCTCATTCAGGTATGCTCTTTCCTTCTCCCTTCATCTATGCATCTGACTTCATTGGCATACCACTAGGCATTCTTCCCCAAAAACAGAGGACGATGGAAGGAATTTTCTTCTTGGGAGCCCGAGCCAGCCTCCACCCGTGCTGGTCGGTCTAAGGCTCTTGAAGAGGACACAAGGTTCCCACCTGACGTCGAAGTCAAAAAGGGATACAAATGGAGTGAACAGCTAGGTATCGCTTTAGGGATCCTGTTAGAAGAAGGAAAGCAAGGATTGGTAGATTGGGTGAAGCAGGTATGCCATTGCAGGTGACTTTATGACCATTTGAGTGGTGTTTTCAACGCTATTGTTATGCTAGATTTTAATGATGGTTATTGGAATCCGCCAACGAATTGTTGAAGAGACGGATGGTGAAAACGCTGTCGGACTGGACCCTAACGATGTGCGGGATGAAGATGATGAAGACGAGGATGAAGCAACAGTAGCAAGAAGGAATGCTGAGAAGTTACCTTCTAGCGAAGCTATATCAAAGTTCACCGATTACCGTGCGTTCATACATCTCATTCATAGCTTCTCTGTGCCGTGTATTCATGTTTTCCGTATTCTAGTGATTCCATACGACAGCGACGAGAAAGCAGAGGCTGCCACCAAAGATCCGCATCTAAAATTGGTCTTCCGGCTTATTCATTGCTTCATCTTAGACGAAGGTATGCTCTATTCACATTCGGAATATATCCTGCATTCACCTTTGTGTCTGTTCGCCTGCAGATGCCGACGAACTTGAATGGTATATTCCAGCAGCCATCTTGCCTCCTGAGCTTCAGCGCTGCTTGAACGTGATCAATCAATACCTCGATACTCCCTTCATTCTTCCCGATGGCAAGAAAGCAACCTCCCTCCTACAGAAGAAACGCCGCAGACGACGTCGACGTCGTTCACCTTCCCTGGTCAACTCCAATGCGCTTTCTGATGGTGAAGAGCCTGTCAAGAAAAAGAAGAAAGAGAAGAAGAAGAAGGAAGAGAAGAAGTATAAATCTGCACAGTTCATTGTGGATTCAGACGAGGAGTTTGGAAACGATGATGATCAAAAGGCATTCTTCGAAAAGGAGAAGAAATTGAGAGAGAAGACTGCATTAGCTGCGATAAGCAGCGGTAACGGTGATGGAGGTGGTAATATGCGAAGCTCAGGGACGAAGAAGAGGACGAGGAAAGGTGCTAAGAAGGACGGTGGTAGGAAGAAGAGGAAAGTGGGAACGGATGGTGATGGTGATGGTGATGATGATGCAGTCGGAGAGAACAACGACAATCGGGATGTTTCAGAAGGCTCGGATGAGGATAATGGCTTTAATCCTTTCGCTGCTGAGAAAACCCATTCTCCTTCACCAGACCCTCCCCCCAAACCCAAACCACATCCAAAACCAAGGCGGAAGGTTACACAATCTGAGCCCCCATCCGAGCCCGAACCTTCAGAATTGGACGATATTCCAGGTCCGCCTGACACCTCTTCTCCAGGGCGAAGCATTGCAACCAAGTCCCCTTCTCGACCCACTTCTGAAGATTTACCATCGGATGACGAAGATTTCAGAGTGCCTCAACAAAGGCTTTCAAAGAAGAAAACATTGGTGCTGTCTGATGACGATGAATGATCTACTTACTGGGTTTGAGATTTGCAGGTAATTTATGTCCATTTCAGAGTAACTTGTACTTGTAACTTATGGTGTTCGTCTGGTAGAGTGCTGGTATTCGACATCTCTTTCTCAGGAAACCGATGATTATCGTCAAATTCGCATAATGATCGGATCACAACCGGTGAAGTGCACGCATGGAGCGCTGGGAACAAATTCAATATTAATTAATACTCCATGATTTTCACGGAAAGATTCCCCCAAACTGAGCAAACTCCACCTCCTTATATCGTGCAAAAGGCATGGAACAGCGGTATGATAGTCGGGTGAATCTCATTTGATTAAATTATTTTCTGTCTCCCATAGGACTGGATGGAACAGTGAACAATGAATGCAAAGCAATCAAAGCCTACTATCATAATGCGCTCATTATCTACGACTTCTCTGAAGGCACCAACACTGCATTGAGTCGAGATTCAATCTTGGACGCTATTCCAACACCATTCTTTGACTCGTTTCTATTCTTCATAGAGTTCTTCATCTTGCTAAGCACGAACCCCGGAACTGTATCATCGGGCCTACTCCGAACCAGAATGAATGCCTCGTTTAGGCCTCGTGTCTGCCCAAAAATTGAGCGACGAGCAGCATTGTTTCGGCATGGAAACTCTCGCTTGTATATAGGCAAGAGGGGGTTATCATCGTTCAGCTCAAGGTCCCATCTTTCTCCTAACTTACAGGTCTTTTCCTCTTCCGCTTCTACGACCACTCTCTTCCCTTTTCCGAAATGAGCGCTGGCGCATCGCAGGATACCTCTCAACCTCATCACAATACTTTACCACAATATGGCTTTGGTGCTGATATCAGCTTTGATACACTCGTAGAAAGCAATCGGTTCTTATTCCGAGTCTACACACCCAAGACTCATCCTCCTCACTACGATGGTACAGAGCCATATTTCTTAGGCTCCAAGTATAACGACGAAATCTCTTCCGCAACATTTCATTCTGCCCTTCCTTCTTCCCCCTGTTCAAGCAAAGTTGGTGGCAGAACGTACGCGGATGTTGTGCAGCATATGGAATGGACGAACAGATCTTCGTCTCCATTCGTTTCTGCTTCCTTTAGCTTTGCCTGGGCAATCTGGGAAGCGATCAGACGTTATCATGCTAATGTAAAGCACGACGTCGAGATTGCCGTTATCGATGCACATGCAGTCGCGGATCGTGCTGTTACCGCAGCTGAACTCCTCGTGAAGGGTTCACCGAAAGAGTAGGTCAAGTCACTACGTAAGACGTATCATTTTTAATTGACCCGCTTGCAGACGTCATAAGGATCATTGGAAGTGGTATCGCTTCGCAGTCGAGGCTCAAGATGTGTTGGTATGGGGTTACATCCCTACATCAGCAGTCGTGGCTTCCGTACCCCTTCTCCAAATTCTCAGCAGACTTCCGACGTACTTCCTCAATCCTGATACCTCAGATGCCAAAGACACTCCTCTTCTCGGCCGTCTTGCATGGGACTACACTAAGAAGAAACCGAGTTATCGTCAATTTTGTCAAGCGATGTCGGACCGTTTTCTTCGTATGCCTGTGGAGAAGCGACTTCGGGACACCACTGCTGGCTCAGTTCGCCTTGCTATATGTTTACTTCGACCTTTCATCCACAAGCACGTTTCGGATGATTTCACTACTGCCACGTCTCATGTGTGCGACTTGGCTTTGGCAATCGCTTGTTGGCCTGGGCAGTGGTGGGAACGAGAGCATCCTGAAATCAAGGATTTGATAAGGTGTCTTGTTCACATCGTCGGGGAGGAAATGAGGGAAGCCAAACGCGTGCAAGCTTTGGCGGATGCGACGAGAATGCAGGAGATTGTTGGTGGACTGGAACAGCTTGCGCAAGCATACGAAGCTCGTTCAAGATGCATGAAGGGTATCATGGCTTCTCCTGCTTCTGCAGATTCTACCACCATCCCACCCTCGCCATCTGATGATGTTTCAGAATCATGGTCTACAACTTCAACGACAACTCTTAGCGCCATGGAATCGAAAGGAATCCAGACAGAACCAATGGAGGAGAAGGAATCAAAGCCTTCTGCCCCAGCTGTGAAGGTCGAACGGATGATTTCACATCACACACACCATCGTCATCCTCCCTCGAAAGACAAGGAATTCTATGAGGACGAAACTAACGAGCCTTCGTCAACACTCGAGTCAGTCGCTAGGACTGCTTCGTGTTTCATCACATGTTTCTTCATTGGATCATTCATCACGCTTTGCGTTTTCTCCTCGCATAGAAGGGAGCTCGCGAATCACCTCACCTAAACGCAACCCAGCCTATAGGTTTTTTATTATTCTGGGTTAACTTATTCTTTTTCGTTCTTCTTTATTTTCACACAAGCTCGCCGCCGGTGTGACTTGTGTTTCCTTCCCAAAACTAGATCAGTCGATGCTTTTTCTGTTATGATTATCATTGATTTCGAGCAGTCGTCCACGAAAACACCACGTAGTAGTACTGGTATTGGACGTCGCACGCTCTCAACTGTATGTTTTATGCCACAAATTTCTATGTTGTAGTCTTAGATGTATTTGTATGTAACTCGAATACTTCCACGAAGAAATCGTTCCAACGCACAAGAGATTCCGATTAAATAAGTTTATGCTACGGCTCGTGACGTGTCACGTGCGATCATATCCTATTTTTCCGACGTGACGTTGAGCTTGAACAAATTCATCTACTATCTGTTCACCGTCGTTTGACCCAATAACCTCGACCTTTCATCGAGGAATACTATTGAAAGTGAGTTAACTAAAAACCTATCCCGACAGTTATTTTCCGGCAGTCCTTGCCCTACGAACAGATCCTCGGAAGTCACCCTTTGCCGCTGAGGATGATGTTAATTCCGATGTTAATCGTCTTTTATCTTTTTTTTCTGGGACATCAAGCTGTCGATTCGGACTTTACGGTCTATGCATTGGGCCGTTTGTTGGCAGTGCAGTTAGGCGTTTTTATTGCAAGCCGAGGCCGGGAACTGATCAAGAAATCTACAAGCACACGACGCATTGGGTCCTCTTCAACCTGCGCAGCGGCCACTACAAGGATGATGTTACACTTGCATCATACCCGGGGCGTCTCACTCACCACACTCATCCGACCTATATGGATCAACCTACCTTTGCACCGTAACATACTACTATCGCCTTTCATGACCGATTCACCGCTTTGAATGAAGCAGATGGAAAACTATTGGTTACATGGTCATGCATGAAACTGTACTGATCCTATCTTGATAGCTGGAGTAGGCACCTGTCCTCGTGGCTGAATTGTAACGAATTCATTAATGCCTACCACACACAGATGCCACTTCATTCTGATTGACCTTGTCTATTCTTCTTCGAGGAGGCAATCACACGCCCAGCCCATACGCAGCTTTCACTCCCTTGGTGGGGTTTAAGCGGGGAAGCCAGTGAGTGTCCACCATTGCCCGAATTTTATACTTCACTTGGGACGTTCCCATCGTATAAAAATCCACTAATTCCGGTCACTCTCGGTAGATTTTGACCTGTGAAGCTGACATCTTTCATCTTAAACGCTCTTTCTGGTCTCGAAGTCTATTTCAAACGCGCAAATGTTGAAACTTTTGTAACACTGTCAAGATCTCGCATCATCATCGTTACACCAAAAGTCTTTTTTTGGTAACATAGTCAGTAACCTGTGCTTGTCCTTGTTTTCCCCCACGAGACCATGGAGTGTCTCATCTTAGCATTGCGGGCATACATATAAAAGTGAGTCTTTAGCAGCGAGTATCTCCCCTTTCACAACACTGTAAACTCGCCATTCCCTCCTCTCACCAAAAAATGGTCGCCGCCGCCACTTCTTTCACAGCAAGCGCCTTCCGCTCTGCATCCACATTTGTTCGTCGTGTAACGTCGACCCCCTCTCAATCACTATATCGCACATCGAGAGCAGCCTCGACGTTATCCTATCCATCTTCGGATAACTCCACCATTGGAAATATACAAATATTCGACATCTTCGATGCACCAAGCAGACTAGGGGAATCGAGCAAACTCTTGACTCTCTCCATATCATGTCAAAACTCTCCTATATATCCTTCGCCTTCATCACCACCACATTCATCGTCTCCAAAGAAAATTAATTCCAGACACATTGAACCGTTACCTCCTCCGATAATATTCGATGGACCTGCTAGACTCAAATTTAGTGGATACCGAAGCTCGAGAACTATGTCGAGTTCAGCTAGAGTTTCAAAGGAACCCGTTCAATTCTTCGATGGTCCTTATACATTACCACCACCTGATATCTACGATGGTCCGTCGCAATTGCGACCGTATGGTGGTTACGCCTCTACCAGCAGCAGCGGACTTGCGAGAGATACAATGGTAAGGATCACAATAATCTCGATCCTGATAACGACGTTCTAACGCATTCTCTTCGTTTCTCCCAGACTACCACACAGTCAACGACGGCTCTGATGATTTTGGGGTGTTCTGTCTTGGCAATTTTGACAGGATACCAGTATCATGGGAGTACTGATGGTGCAGCAGCGGCGACTTCGAGAAATTCTCAATCATTTTGTGTCTGATACAGTCACGAGAAAGAAAACGAGGGATTTAGATCAAGAGTCGAAGGAAAATATCACTTTAGATGGAGTTTCGGGTGGGCACGTCAAACAATGGGAAGAATAAATGTATTTTTGTGAAAAATTGTTTATTATTTCTTCTGTAATAGTAGTATGCATGAGTACAGGATTGTTTAGAATACAAGGATGCATCAGATAGCAATGGCGTTCGAGTTTACCAAACATCGAGGTGAATGAATGGAACAAATACCACAGTACCACTTGTCATTTACAGACTTAGATTTGATTTCCGCCATTGCATATAACCATTCTTTGGGTAGAGGTTGAACGTTGAAGTGCGGATTTTGTGCGGTCAGTATTTCGATTCAACCGAGGATCATAGACAAGCTGTATACTTGGCGATAGTAGGCAGACGACAACGTTGATGCGTGGCGACAAAGATTCATCGGTGATACTTATCGTATATCAGAGACTGAGTGAAATTTGGCCTTTGCAATTCAGCAGTTAGATGTTCAAACCCAGTAAGCTTATGCTGCAGAGTCTGGAAGTGCCCTTTGTAGTACCTGTAGTACCTTGGGTCGTCAGTAAGGTGCAACATTGAAAGAGAAAGAAAGACTTAAGCCCAGTTCAACCTTGAGAGAAAATTCAACTGAGTCTGTCCATATCGAATCTTCTAAAACTCGAGGATGTGAGCCATACCTGAGAGACATGAGGACTCACGCACCGATGACCGCATTGGAAATTCTACGTTCACTTGGGAATCATGAAGTGGAGGTAGAGGGGGTTTCGACGCATGTTGGTTTCTCCATCAACTCTCAAGAGAGAAGACAGGTACTTATCCCAGGGACCACGAAAAGGTCTGCGTCAGGTAGCGTATCATAGGATAGCACCTTACCCTGGGGACCTGTTTTGTTAGTGACAAACGCGCAAGAAAGAAAAGCCCTACCCCACACTCCCATTGACCATGAATCGAGAGGTTCGACAGATACGCTAGGAATGCACTATCTGATATAATATCTTTGCGCGTTATTCACTGCAAATCAAGATCGGCTCATATGTGACAATAGAAACGAGACGATCGAGACATACCTGAAACAAACAGTTCCACTCAAAATTGAGATCGTCACTAGAATTCATATCATTTGCGAAACGATAAAGTGAACTGTTAAATGACTTGACGGTTGTTCATCATCTTCGAGAATATTCATTCATCCTTCGGACGCTGATGGTTTCCGACTGGAATAATATATCCATGAGGGATAGTATCTGACTGTGAACGAAGAGTGTGAGACTTGCATGCAACATTGTGACAAATATTGAAACCTACCTGAAGATCGCGTTGACCCGAGTTGGATGAAAGCCTTGAATGTTCACTGACAAGAAATATTATGTCGGGATAAAAATACTGCCCGTTTGGGGCTCTAATATCGGCCTTGAGAGTGGATTTACTGAGGTTCAGCATTGAGGTTCGAGGAAATGCCCGTTTGGGGCTCCCATATGGACCTTCTACTGTAATGTCAAGCTTGATGTTGAGGTATCCTTCACGGAATGCCCGGTTGGGGCCCCAATGTCGACCTTGAAACTTGAAGCATAGAGTCGGATCCATCGTATCAAATTGACATTGAAGTGTTGAATTCCAGGTTAGTGGGGACGTATTCTTGATAAAGATCCAGAGTGGGGGAGAAAGCAAAACAAAGTCACAAGCCAGAGGCACAGCCAAGCACAAGCACCAGAGCCACACGATGATAAGGCCAGATACCGAACAACGAGATGTACATGCCCGTTTGGGGCTCCAACGTCGACCTTGAGGACGTGCCGGTAAAGAATCCTGAGGCCTTGAGGTATTGCCCGCTTGGGGCTCCAGCGTCGACCTGGAAGAGATGTTGACCGGAGTATTCAAATCAAAGTCATGCCCGTTTGGGGCTCCTAATGCCGAAGAAGGAGAACAACAGACGAAACCAATGAAACATACAATCTTGAGATTTGAAGTAATGCCCGTTTGGGGCTCCTCTACAGAACTTGAAGGGTGCCTCAACTTGACGACGAGGCCTTGAGATCCAGGCCAGGTATGTTCTTCTGAGATAGTGCCCGATTGGGGCTCCTGTGCCGAAGGATACGTGCGCCATAAAGAGGATCAGGTATGAAGCACCAGCGCAACCAAGGTCAAGAACTAGAACATAGCCGAAAAGCCGCAGGGTCAAAGAACACATTAACACAGATCGAGGAAAGGGCACGCCCGTTTGCGGCTCCTATACTGATCTTGAATACCATTGACGTTGAAACAAACATTGACGGGAAACCTTGATGCTATGCCCGTTTGGGGCTCCGGTGTCGACCTTGAATAGCGTTCTATGCGTTGAGGCATTGTTGAGATTTGAAGTGAACATTTCTTCCAAGGCCCGTTTGGGGCTCCAATGTCGACCTTGATGCTCGAAAGGATAATGGACAAAGGAAGGTCCTCATGGCAAGAAAAAAGCGACATATCGAGTGGCGAAACAGACAGAGCCAAGTACCAAAACCATAGAAGCAAGAGATGTTGGACCACGAGAACAACCAGCAGCAGTCGGACCATAGAACCGTATAAACCAAGTAGGCAGAGTATAGGAAACACCATGAGGGGCCAAGCGGAAAACCAGACACAATGACCATAGAACCAAGTAGTACCACCCGAGAACCAGAACACCAAGATAGAAGAAAAAACAGCAGGAGATAATAGAACCAGATTCCTGAGAGCGACCTTGCAAAGCCTCAGCCATCGAGTGACACGACCGGAGGTAGGGGAACAATGACAATAATCGCCCGTTTGGGGCTCCAATGCCGACCTTGAGATAGAGAAACGAACATCGAGGTCTTTGCAACAGTGCCCGATTGGGGCTCCAGTGGCGACCATAAAGGGTTATAAAGGAATAAATATCGACCAAGATATATGCGTTGAAGGCATGCCCGTTTGGGGCTCCGATGTCGACCTTGAGGACATGGCGTTGAAACAACCTGGGGCCTTAAGGTAGTGCCCGTTTGGGGCTCCAGCGTTGACCTTGAAAAGATGTTGACAGAAGTATTCACATAGAAGTCACGCCCGTTTGGGGCTCCTAATTCCGAAGGAGAACACACCAAGACACCAAAGACCGGACAGCAAACAACCAGTCCACGAACAGCCGATCAGCCAAGTAGATGTTGATGAGTACTCTTGAAGACGTTGAATATTCTTTCTTGATAGTCTTGAGCAACACGACGGCCAGAGAACACGAAGAGAAAGGGAACGAAGTCGGAGCCGACGCAGCAAGAACGGACGACGGAAGAGCAAAGACATTAGCGTACAAGAGCAACATAGCGAAAGGTGGCAAAAGCGAAGGAGGGGACAATGAGGCCACGCCGACTAGAGAGGGAAGAAAGCAGAAGCCCGGGGAGAATGTCGAGTTCAAACCAGCGGATATCGAAGCTATTTAAGCATTCTATGGGCGGCTGACAGTCGTTTTGTCCGAAGGGCTTCTTTGGAGAAACCAACATGTTCAAAGTCCAAACCGGGCCAAAACCATCTATATCGGGTAACATCTGCCTCGTGTATCTTGAACAAAGGCGCCAAGAACTTTGGCCTTTGGCCTCCGTCGTCTAGGAACACGCGTTTACCTCCAGGCCCGATACCGCATGCGCACAGCCCTCGCTTGAAGGCTGCTTTGACCTGAAAAGGCGGATTGAGTAAGAGCCGTCAGCCCTTTGATGACTTGACCGTTGACCTTTGGACAAGGACCCTCGAGTCTGGCGTCAGTCGGGGATCTAAAGGACAATGATTAGCACAATGATGATAAGTCCCTTGGGAGGAAGCAAAAACCCACATAAAAGGGGCAAAAGAAGTGCCCAACTGTATGCTGTTGATAATCTTCCCAAAAAAAACTCAGGGACCACGATATTTGAGTACGCCACACTGGTGAGAACGAGTCAGAACATTTGCTGCAGAACATCCGGCAACCCAAATGGGGTGAGCACCGACGTGGAGATGAAGTATTTAAATCGAAATTCAGAACGGCCTAAGGAGCATATACCTGTGTGGATGGAAACCGAGATTCCGCTGAAGAGATCGACAGTTGGATTGTCAAGTTCATCGAGTTGGCCCAAATCGAGTTAGAGAAGAGGATCTATCGCGTCTGTTGGACGAGCGTCCAGAAGTTGTCAGGAAACCGAGTATATGCGCGCGCGATACAAGAGGCTGGGTTGATGGCCACAACACTTACTTTCCCTCATCCCAGACTGAAACTTCTGGTCGCAATTGGACTGTAAAGACCAATCTTGACTGCAAATAGATATCAGAGTATGCGACATTAGAGATATGAGAGGGGTTGAAAGTGCAGGAAAATGGTAGAGAAGTGAAGACGAAGACAAGAGGGCCGCCACGAAACGTGCTGATGAAACTCCGACTTGACTCCGACAAGTATTTCCACGGTCCACCACTGATGGAACACGATCACGTGCACGTTGTTACGATACATATCCTCACGTGACAGGGGAAATAGGATTGACTGTTTAAAGGTTTTATTAGTCTTTTTTCTTTCGAAAAACCGGAGCCCCGAATGTAAACAGAGTCCTAAGTAAGGTATATATACACTCCAAAAGATACCAGTGTTACAAAGAATAGTATCTGTCTAAAAAGTCACCAAGGGGTAAAAGATTCGCATGAAAATGTCCGAAAATCCACACAACGCCACAATTTCAGAATAAGAATCGTCAATCCCCGTTGCGATAAACGACCAAACTTCCGGCCCTACCCAGTCCCTTCTTTGCCATGCTCTTCTTTACATCTTTCAGTGTAACACCTTTCGCCCAAGCCTTCAACTCCTCATGACTACTCACCTCCCTAACCGTATGGTGCTTTCCGGCTTCTTCTACTTTTCCATCTAAAAATGAATCCACGAGCTGGATCATCATTTCGATGACCTTGTCGGCATTAATGTTAAGTCCTGTTAATCGGTTGATGTAATCTGGGAGGATTAGAAATACGTCGCTGAAGGACGGATGGGTCGAGCCAGCTATATAATGAGGCGGTGAGCTGTGAATTCATACTAGGATCATGAATAGAATACGCACGTATCAGGAAAACAGATGCTCTAGCGATTCTCGGGAGCATATCCACTAACAGAGACATTTCGTCACCACGAGCAAATTCTTCCGAATTGATGGCAAGGAACTTGGATCTAATAGTGCCTTTCCAAGGAAAAAGACCTATTTCAATCAAATATAAGGATACAGAATAACATAGAAGATAGGTACGACTTACGCTGTACGGCTGGATCAAAAACAATAACACGACCAAAATGGAAACGTGAGTCTGTAGCAGCGGCAATCTGGGAAAAAGCGCAGTGTAAGCACTTGCGCAATTTAACCAATCTTGAGTCGTAAATGGATACACACCCCGAGAGAACCTCCAAAGGAATGTCCAGCCATGATTGGCTTATGCATTGATACGCAGGATGCCCAGGCTGCCCAATCGAAAGTCGTTGATGCTTGAGTCAATGTTGTTTGACCGACTGGTGTTCCTGATGCAATCTTCTCTAATGTTTTGATGACACCCAGCGTCTCCGCGAGACGAACTTCAAGTTGAACATGTCTCAGGGTAGTGTCGTTTTCGGGTTGCTTGGAATCAGGCCAACTAGTAGTAGTATGACAAGAATATCAGAAACAATAGGAGTCATGTTGATAAAAATAGACATACTAGAGGTCCCTCCAATCCAACCAATCTAGAATTCGCATCTCTCCGTTCGAATCCGTTATTCGAGAGCTAGGGCCTGTGCCGTCGCGATGTTCGATAGCAGCGACAATGTATCCTCGAGACGCCATTTCTCCGCAAAATGCCGACTTTAAAGTTTTGAGTATGGGCCTTCGAGGGAATGGTCGAGGAAATTAACCGCACTCACATACATGAGGCGCGAACAGCCCACGCCATGGCTGAAAATAATGACAGGCCATTTCGTCCCCGGCGGAGGTTGTTTCAGATGGGCATTCTCGATCGCCGGGAAAGTAGTTCCGTAGATAGCGGCAGCTGCGGCGGGATCTAGAAAATGGAATTGAGAGTCTCGCAATCGAACAAAAAAGGCGGGACCCACAGGTTACTGTTCTGTACAACCAATTGGGTGTTCGGTTGGACATCAGAAGAAAACCGTCTATGGTTTGCCGCAATCTGCCCTCAAGACAACTGTTAAGATGACGAACCACGAGACAGGGAAGGGCTCAGTATCGTTTGCTCAGGAAACATTGAAGAGATAAGAGACGAGGAACGAGTGACTTCAATCAGTCACCGACGCGACAGTCTCCCAGTCCTCCGCTTCCATCGACAAGACGGTGCCCGGGTAGAAAACATACCTTGGGAACCAGACCACTTTATTATTCGTCTGTGTAGCTTCTGATGGGTAGAATAATGTGAAGAGGACAGTGTCTATCGTTAGCCCCGCTTCGGCATGAGGCATGCTCTTGTGCTTGAACTGTCCGAATCGTTGCCTTTCGATTGGGACTTCGACATCGCACACGCCTACTGGGTAGTGACCGCTGTAATTCGGGAGCGTCCTGCTGAGTATTGCGCCAAATGGTGATCGTTTGTGCAGAGTCTGCAGCACTGGTGGTTCGGCAGGAGGAGGTTTGGGTATGAATGTTGACCTTGTATTTGTAGGATAAAGATCGTATCCTAATTCTTCGATGTCTATGGAAGGTCGTCCGCTTGATGAGGATATAGACGGCCTATGCGTCTTTGACTTTGCAAGCTTGCCAGAAGGATCATTCTGAGCTGAACGAAATTTGCGATGAAAGAACGAGGCATGTTGAGGAGACGACATTGTGGAGAAAGATTGAGGGAAGAAACGTACCACAATCAACTCTTATATTGTCTTGTCTCGGTGGGGCGCAGACAGCCACTTTCTTTTTGGAGAATCCGCACTAAGGACTTTAGACAGGCCTGACGTCGTTCTAGAGGGAGGTAGCCGGATGCCGTGTTACGTCAGCGGCGCGGGTATAATGATCTTGAGATTTAACGCTAGAGAATTGATTTCTCGGTTGCTGCAATTAATGTAGAACGTTGGAATATTTGAGATTTCAAGTCATCATACACATGGAGCATGGTTTTTTGCTGTTGAGGAAGAGTGAGGAAATAGCATAGTAGCTCAGCTGTTTCGAAGGGTATCGAGAACATTCATTGAAACTCACAGACGCAGTGGGCCCCGGGTCTCCACTCAGATCAGAAGCCAACAACCAAGTCTCCATCCTCAGGCCTTCAGTATATACTCAGAACTATTCTTGTCCGATAGGAATCGAAGGTGGAGAATCTTAAAATCAACTAAAGACCACGTGACATATTGGGGATATCATCTGGTACGAAAAGTCAAGGACGTATTCAGAAAATCGTGTTCAGATTCTTGAGCTCACTGAAAATCGAGAATTAAACAATTCTAAATCATCACGTTGAATCACGGTTCAGTGTATGCATGGCAAGAAGTTCATAGATTTGCTTGTAACAACATTGTTGGCAGATCTACAGAGCATATAATCAGATAGAGATCGACAAGTTGAAGTTTTATAATCTCTTGACATACGCAGAGTAGGTTAAATGTACCATTTAAACCAATCCGAGTAGTAGGCCTGAAGATATTTTCGAGCATAAGCGAAGGCGTCGGTATCTGGGTTTCAGTCGGCATTTTGCTCAAACTCAATGCTGCACGACAGAGACGACTTGAAAGGGTGCTAGCAGATGCATATGCAGGATAATTTTCTTTGGATTTTCACAGGCATCTTACATTCCAATTTCTAGGTTGTTATATAATATAACAGATTTCATTGACCGAAGATATCTGTACCTCACAGGGTTTGGCTTGATTCTTGTGAGGTGAAGCTACGTGTTAGTGTATTTGAATGATCAGAATGTTTTATACAAATACAAATCTTCTATATTGACGTTGAATGCGTACTTCTTTGGGACTAAAGGTATCGACCTGAGTTAAACAAATGGTCAAAGCTCGAGCTCGGAGAAAGAGAACAAAAGGCAATCGTGGTAATCACCTTCCTGATTTGGAACATGCTTGATCCCACGCGGGACGATGAGATGGTGTGCCAGTCTTCCGGCGTCCTGTCTTCATCCTTCGACACCGACTTTTCGTTCGACCTCATCGTCGCATGCGATGCCCAGCTCGACAATATCTCTTGAGCCTCTAAGCTCACCGTCACCGTCACCACCACCACCAGATACACATACAATCTCTTCCAATTCCAATCACAGCGGCACCGGAGCCGGTCTCGACAGCGGTTCTGAACTTTCAGAATTGACCGAGGACGAGCAAGAAAACGACAACAATAAGAACGACAAAGAAGAACGCACACGTCCTGCTCGTCGACGCGGCGGACGAAAACGAAGCGGTATGGTTCCCCCAGATATGTGGGATTGGGCGTACAAGAAGCCAAAGAATGATTGGAAGAATAAACTAGTAGAGGAAGAAGAAGAGGAAGAACAAGCTGGTCCTGCAGCTATGGAAGAAGAAGAGGACGATGATCACGAAACGCATTCCCCACCACCCCCTCTTAAGCACACACCGTCTGACGAAGAGGCGGAGGATGATCCTCCGCCTGAAGACGACGTGCCAGATCCAGAAGAAGAGGACCCTCCCACCTCGAATCTACCCCAAGCCTCTCTTGAAGGCGAGGAAGCTGTTTCTGAAGACGAACAAGGTGAAGGTGATGCTGACCTCGAGCCTGAAGACGCACCACCAGTTGAGTCTATTGTGGAATACGCCTCTCCCGAACCTAGCGATGACGAGAATGCAGAGGACGGAGATGATGATGATGCAGATGGCCCTGCCGACGACGATGATCTCCCAGAACCTAATGGTGCTATCGAGTCAGAAGACGACGGCGAAACTGGCGCTGATTCTGAGGTGCGCAACGACACCAATACAGATGTTCCCCCAACTCCTGTAGAACCTCCACCTCCCAAACTTTCCGCCCTTCCCAACCCTGATGTCGCAACTATATCTAATGGCATCGAACCAACTTCCACACCTATGGAGGTGGATGAACCAGTACTCTCTCCCCCTTCCCCCGTTGCCACCATGACTGCAGTCGCAGCAGCAGCATCGTCTATTATGGCTGGCTCCGAGGTTGTTGCCCCACCGTCTCCCTCAACTGCGTCGGAAGCGTCGAACACGCCTAGAGCCACTCCTACACCATCACGATCTCCCACTCCTGAAGCTGCCTCCGATAATGAACCAGAATCCAAGCCTACTACCGGTCGTGCAGCTCGAGGCAAAGCAGCAGCAGCAAATAAGACCAAGAATGCTCGCGCTACACGGAACAATCGACTAAAACGTAAAGTGAAAGCCGATCTGGGACTGGACGACGACGCAGATGTCGATGGAACTGTCCATGGAGATGATAGAGATGGAGGAGCTATGGATGACATCGATGTAGATTCTCCGGAGATGGAACTCGAGTCAGATCTTCAACCTGCTCATCGCTCTGAGGCGTTGGACATGTTGGCTCAGATTGAACTGAAGTATGCATTGTTACGCGAGCGCATTTACGTCGAAAAGATGGAAGGTTTTGCTTGGGAAGAAGCATTGGTCTTGGATGGTGAGTTAGTTGCTCTTTATCGTCGCGTGTCGCCACGGTATTGAAGGTGTCGGGGCAGGTACACATCCCGAAATGCTTCATCTTCAGTCAGAGCTCAGCAAACGACGCGATAAGCGCCTGGCGTTAGCCTCGCGTCGTCGTGAATATGAAGTTGCGAATATAACGAAGCGGCGAAAACTTGATGAGGATGCAATCTGGAGTTGGTGGAAGGTATGCCCCGACGCGTCTTGCACGTGATGTGACTTTTCTCATTTTGATCACGCGCCTTAGAATGCTCGAGATACGCTTCAGGTCGATATGACATCTGAAGCAAGCCGTAAGAGAAGAAAGTTAGACAGAGAAAGACGCTCTCTTGATCGGCCACAACCGAGTGAGTCTATCTGAAAGTTGTGTTTGGCTTGAAGTTAAATTTGAGTTTCTGTTTTAGCTCGTCATATTCCTGGTCCCCCTATGGAATTACCACCTGCGCCCACACTTCATGATCTTGTCAAGTCGATGCCCTTCGCATCATCCCAGGAAAAATCGAAGCATCGGACGAAGAAATCTTCTGTCGATCCCTCGACCCTTATGTATCCTCAACTCACCGAACTCAGTGCCGTGGATATTGTGGGTGATATCGAGTTTCTGTTCCAGCATCGTCGATCCGCCGCAGGGTTCGATTCATCAAGAGGTGTTATCATGGGCCCTAACCCATACGGTCCACCTGGTGTACCCCCAGGAATGGACCCTTATGGGATGATGGCTCCTATGATGGAGCCTCAAGGTTTATACAATCGATTTGGCCCTCCCCCTCCTCCCTTCAATCCTACTCATATGCAAGGACCTGTTCCTATTGGATTTCCAGGACCGAGCAATGCTCGGATACCTAACATGTCATTGTTACCTTCATCTATGGGTCCTCCGCCACAGATGATGATAGATAGTGAAGCAGGGATCATTCGCCGACCAGCTTCTGTTTCTGGACAGCCCAGTCATATGCACCAACAATATCCCTCTCATGCGCCATCACCAGTACCCGTCAATTTTTTGCGCAGATCTCCTTCGCCTCCCCCCATGCCACCAATACCCAGTGGTCACAGATCCGGCCCTCCTCTTCCTCCTCCTTCATCTAAGTCGCAAAATTGGATGGGAGATGGTGGTTCTGGTCAATCGCCAATGCCTGGACCCGCAAAGGAATCTAAGCGGGTCGTTGCTGGTGACGTCCATAGTCTCGAACGCGAAGCTAAAGAACACGCGTTAGACAACAAGAACAGGGATAAAGAACGGGAATTAGAACATGATCGCGAAATGGAGCGACAATATCATCTGTCCCAACATCCTCAACAACGACTACATAGTCACCAACATGTGCATCCTCCTGGTTCCGGAGCCCCTCATCACCACCACCATCACCATCACCATGTCCACCACCACCACCATCCTAACCATGGTATACCAGGTCCTCAACCGTCGTCGCTTTCTAATGGTGCGGGCGTAAGCGTTAACGGAACTACGAGTCCCCGTAACACACGAGAGCTAGACAACCGACGAACACAACCTGGTACTCCGATGGAGATTATCGAGTTACCGACTTCGAATTCTAAGTCTGCACCTTCGCCGGCATCACCTTTCTGGAAAGGGAATGAACAAAGAGCTGCAGGCGCCTCTCCGGACAGGCCACTGAGTGCATTGATTACGCCCGTTCAAGCTATGCAGGCCATGCAAAGTGGGTTCCCGACCTCCCCACGTGTACTACCTCCTCCTCCCGGACCCGGTCCCTCGACTTCAAGGAGAGGTTCATGGAGTGAAGAAAATGGTCCACGACCGTCATCTTCATCAAATATGGGTCCTTCCACCAATGGCCCTCTCCCTTCTCATCGGCTTACCCCATCAGTAGCTGGTCAAGGTCAAGGGAGTCGCACGTTACCCTCTCCATCTCATCCGTCTCGCAAATCTTCGGTCCTCCACTCACCTCCTCGATCTAACGGTCTCAGATTGCCACCAGTCAGTCCTCAGGCAGCCGCAAACTCATCCAATTTTTCCGCACGATCTCCTGTCCGTCTAGGTCAGGGCCCTCCTCTCCCTTCTTCGTCTACACTTCCATCAACATCAGGACCATCATCCTCAAGTCCTCCGAAACTGACTAGTCCCAAGGTTCATCGTCAAACCCCACCGCCACCCATGACACGATCACCACTTATCCGAGAATCTTCAAATAACCACAACCCGGCCACTTCGATCATGAATTCACTTGCATTTCCACCACCATCTTCATCGTCAACATTGAATGCTCCCTCATCTCGACTAGTTGGCGGAGTACTCAACGATCGACATTCACCTAACCTACCGAACGCCACCAAAATCAACGCGGTTCCTATCGATGGATCATGAGAGGACTTCTATCACTCAATTCTTGTTCAACGTTATTTCTGTATATACTTTGTTTGCTGTGTTTTCATCATATCCCAAGGTTTTGGTGTTCTCTCTCTCTCTCTCTCTCTCTCTCTCTTTCTTTTTCTTCCCATGCGAGGATTTATTGATCTTGTTTATTTTTCTCTTTCTTTTATGTGCCAATAAAGCTCGTTTTAGTATAAGTATCAGTATGTGTCGTCGCAGCTCAGTCCCCTTCCTATCACTAATGTATATGGATTCTATCCGGTGTAAAACACATCGTTTTCGTGGTCAGAAATGTCGATTGACAGCTGAAGGGCGCTAAGAATTCGTGTCGAACTTGCCTTCCCATTTTCTTTCTGTCTTTTAGCGTAAAGAAACAACTAGGATTGCATCCTGAGCTGAGGGTTGTGTTTAATTCAGCTCCTTTCATATGATGTTCTGGACAGCGAAGCACACCGGGATCACTGACATATTCACTTTAAAATTGTCGTTAGGAGGCGACAGCCGACACTGTGATAATCCAAGAGAGCTAACGCGTTATCGCACAATGAGCCACTCGAGGTAACTTCACACAGCGACGAACAAAGGACACTGGCCTGCATTCTTCCCCTCCAGTTGCAAATTAAAAACACCCAGAGTCGTTTCGAGGGCCACCCGACGGCGTTGCCTCGATGTGATTTGCCTGTGAAGACAGCGCAACGATCCCAAAATTCGATTTGTAGTCCGCGACTCAGGAGGGACTATACAGCCCTTCAGTGAGGCGGTATGTTTCATATCTGGTCACTAACCTGAGCCATCTACCTAGATCTCCCTATAAACAGAGAACAAGGCAGGCTGGGAGGATTGGATGAAGCGCGTAATGTGACTCTGTGAAATTCTCAGAGTCCTTTTCCCGCATTGGTGGGTTTGCTTGGTTGTGTGGGTCCATATTTTGCTGCCATTATAACTTCCTTTATTGGCTTGTTTCAATGCATTTGTACAGGCAAAAAACACAGGCGCAGAAAGGCAATCACGATCCAGCATGTGCAAAACGAGCCACTTGGCCTCTCGATATAAAGTCCTTCCTTTTCGTGGCCCATAGTATTTCATCTGCCTAGCTTTGCGTTTCCAGCCTCACTTACACTCCTTCGGATACCCCCCAAACCTCTACCTGTCATGATCAAGAATCCCGTTATCGGTTGGAAACCGCGACAGTATTATGCTGCAGGTTTACCTCATCCCGCCAAATTACTTGCAAAGACGCGGCATATACTTCGATCTGCAAAACGTCACTCTCGATTCCCAGTTACAATGGAATTCTATCGTAGTCCTCAAGGTCGGAAACTTGAGAAATCAATTGGACCCAACGATTATTCGATGATTTTCAAAATTCCTCATCGCAACGTTCGGTATTTACAACCTGCGTTTAAAAATCAAATTGACCCCGAAGTGGTTCATAAATACCAACCAGAAATGTCTGACTATTCAGTTGAGAGCATACGTCAAGCATTCGCGAAGATGGCACTACTGTACGTTATTACTTCATTTCAATACCACAACGTACTCACCTAAACTTCGACATCAGTTCATGGGGATGTATAGGCTCCTATTGCGTTGAGCCACCCTCGCTAGCCATTGGGAAAGAGTTGGAACTCGTTTGCGACGACAAAGCAATCTCGACTGCCCCCACGCATTTCCTCGCCGTCCATACTAGAGCTCCCAACTACCCTCATCTCTCAACTGAACGAATCAAATGGAAACTCAACTATCGTCGTGAACTGTATATATACCCCATACATGCGATTCCATTTATAACCAACTGCGCCAACTTTCCTCACGTTCCCAAAGTCGATCCCGTTCTCATTCCATGTAAACCCTCTACTACTACACAGGAAGAAGACTCGGACGATAAATCTAAATCATCATATAGAACTATCCTTCGCTTACCAACGATACGACTCTCAGTACCCGTTCCATCATTATTCCGAATCATACAACTTTATCTCTATACCCTCAATCTTCGTCAACTCAGTATGGATTTAATCCCATACCCACTTCCTGAACTTTCCAATCCTCCACATCCAGACGTTTTCGGTGGTGAACCACCATCACATTCATTTATTTATCAACATGCTGTAAACGCAGCTAACAAATTCACATTATCTCATCTTCAAATTGCCACTAGAAATATCTTTGGAGTTTATCTAAATATGAGAGATTTGGCAATCACCGATCCATTGGCTTGGAAAATTTTGGCAGTCAATTGGGAAGCTGCATCTGGGGCTGTTGTTATGATTAAAGCGAAGGCTGGTTTGAAGGCGAAAGGGAAAGCTGTAGATGCTTTGGAATGGGCTCTTACTCCAGAGGGAAAGTGTACGCTGGTCGCTCCTAGTCCAACACCAGCTACATCGCAAGCTCCTGCACCCGCGGCAAAGGAGGGTCAATGAGGTGAAGTCAGTTGAAGGGTGATCATTAACCACGCGTTTTAATGCATAGGCAAAATACGCACATTCGTATGTGATGTAGATCTTCAGAATACATATATAACGTTAACTCCATTCGACAAGTTTGAGACTTTACAATAATTACAATCATACAATGAAAATTGGACGCCAGGAATCCAGACAGGTTTCGAAGCATCAGAAAGTCATGTCATAGGTCGTAAAATGTGTCGTAGCTAAAGAATAAGACAAATTGATAACTAAACAAGTCTGTGAATCAAATCAGTAAAAAAACGAAACTTGTATGGGTGAAAAGAAAGCAAAGGGATCATCTGACGAAGATATAACGAAGAAACTTGAACAAAGGATAATGTAATGCAAAAGATTGAACAGATATGTGAACGATAAATGGTCAGAAATGATAAAACAGACGAAGTCAGAGTCGAACAATGGCATGATCATAGACTCTTGAGGAGAAGCATGATATGGAAGCATAAAGTCAATCCAAAATGAAGCAGAGCTAAAAGTCCACTGAAGAGATGATGCTATGATTTTTCTTGATCGAAAAACGCGACCAATTGACCAACAGGAACCTTTGGTCTTCCTGTCATTGCTTTAGGTGGTACAGGTGTTCCATTAGCCAAAGCTTCCTTTGTCTGTTTACGAACCAATAGAGGATCCACAAATTTGCCGTTCAAATTTGGAGTAGAAACAGTCGCTCCCATATCAGAAATACCCAATCCGAATCTATCGGTAGACCGAGACCTCATACGAGAATGGAGAGGTGCAGTAGTCATTGAAGTCAGGTTCTGCTGTGAAGCTGCCGATCCGATATACATAGATTGAGGTCGAGCACGTTTCGAATTCGAGGATGGAGAGTTCGTTGGAGAAGTTGTAGGCGAAATACTTTCACGTCGAGACTTTGCTGAGGTATTCTTGTTGATTTTGTTGATCGTGAGGCCTGCCGTACGAGCCGCAGCTTTGCCAATCGTTTCGTCGTTATAAAAGTCATCGGATTCTTCTCCATCTGTTGTATCATCTTGGTCGTTCAGAGGAGATGTCGAGAAGAAAACGGCATCATTTATTTTCTTGGTTGCGGCTGCTGAAGAGACGGTGTTACGTTTCCTGGGAGTTGGACTGACACTTGAAGGTCGTTGAGAGGATGAAGAAGTTGGTGCTGGAAGGCTCGACGTGCTATCTGACATTGATAAAGGTGATGTGCTACGAGGCAAACCAGAAGACTCTGTGGGGGAGCTAGAATCTGCAGGTAACCCAGAAATCCCCTGTCTGTTTTGACTAGCTGGGTTCAGAGACGATGGTGGCGAATTTGGAGGAGAAAATGGTCCTTGGTGAAGGAGAACGGAATCTGGCGGTGTTGCATAGTCCCCGGTGGGGTATGGCAATCTTGTACGAGATGCAGATGCCGGTGGTGAGGAAACGGGAGTACTGGTCTGTTCCTTATTTCTGGGGGGAGTCAACTGACGAGGTGCAGTTGATACTTGGCTAGAGATAGATCGTACAGCAATAGAAGAGCTTGTAGATGGAGCTCTGCCAAGTGAAGCAGGAGTACGAGACGGGCCCGACGACAGATTGTTGGGGGAAGTAACCAATTTTGCCATCTCTCGTCCTAGTTCACCAATGCGACCCTGAACTTCCGCCAATTCATCGCGCACTTCTCTTAAAGCCTCAGATGTCGAGAGATCCCCAGTTTGCTGAGGAACGACAGGTTTCACCGATGTTGGTTCTTTTTCTCGTTCCTTTTCTTTATCCACCAACCACTTCTCAACGTCATCCATACGTTCCTCCAGAGCACGAACGTGTCCCACAGTCCATCTCTCCAGCTTCTCAAATCGTTGCGCGATAACTAGAAGTGTTCCTGGAACGTCCAATGTCCCTTGTGAGTTGAACTGGGCGTACAGAGGTGGTGCTTGTCTCGAGGGAGAGGCATTACCATCATTACTGAGCGTGCGTAGAGGAGATGGCGCCAGACTTGGTGTATTGCTTGATCCAGCTCTCATAGGAGATGGAGAAGCTGACATTTGTCGTGGAGGGCCGGCGGGTACACCGAGGTTCGCGAAAGCGGGATCTTGGAATTTGTTCTCTGGGGACGATGGCCATTCCTTGCTTCGTTGTTTCTCCTGCTTCTTGTATTGTTTCTTCATCTCTTTCTCGGCCTCCTTCCTTTCCTTCTCGAGCTCCTTCTTCTCTTTCTCCAACTCTTTCTCTCTGGCTTTCGTATCCTGAATGATTTGTTGTGCAGGTGTCAACGGCTCCTTGGTAGGGGTGAGTCTGCTCTTCGCTACAGCCCACCACCCGCCCTCTTTCTGTGAGTTGGAAGGCGAAGGTGGAGTGCCAGGTGTCGTATCGGAAAGAGGTGGCGGAGGAGTAAACCCGGTTCGGCTGTTGGTCGATTCAAGCATGTCAAGGACACGCTGTTCAAGACGCTTTGTCTCTGCCTCACGACTGAGTATACGTTCTGCCTCTCTCCTACTCTTTTCTCGTTGCCGTTCAGCTTCAGCTTCGAGTTCAGCGTCGGTTGGGAGATGATTAAGTGACTGTTGGCTCATATTGGTTACCAGCGATCCAACCCTTTGAGCAAAATTAGCTGCGAATTGAGCAACTGAGGGGGACATCGGACGGTTATTCCAGTCTTCATCTTCGCCAGAATTTGATCCATCTTCACTGATTTCTCCAGTATCAGGATTCACTGTAACGGCTTGCCTAAGGGGTGACGGTGGTCTTCGATGTCCGTAAACTGGTTCTGGCTGTTCATGAGAATGATTAACGCGTCGTCTGAGCGATAACTCTAGATGATACTAACAAGATTGAGCGGGGACGGTGGTGGGGGCAACGATGGGGCGGTCATTCTCCTCTGCTTCGTGACGGGAGACGAACCAGGCGGAATAAGATTGGTACCCGATACAGACATTGAAGACTTGTGCGAAGGGGTGGTCATTGTTATTGTAGACGACGAGCTTAAGGCTCAAGGCCTCGTCGTCGTTGCGGACGTTGAGGTCGAAGGTTCAACTTCAGGGCGCTTGTTTATCCAGAATTCACAGCTTTCGCTTCTCGGCCTCATCCCCGAGCGATCCCAGCTCATCATCCCTACTTTGCACTTTCCATCTTACCACCATCTTCTCTTCGACGACAACAACGATGAGCGGATCGGCGGCGACGCTCGAGCCCCTTTTCACATTCTTGAACTACTCCTATAATACCTTTGAAACGAATTTCTACAAGATCCCTGGTTCTGCGGTTGTTGCTCGTTATGTCAAGTCATCTCATCAGAACGACCCTGGACGCACCCTTCTAGAGGTTATCCTCATTATCTTTGCTATCAGGACTTTATTGCAGTCACGAACTCGCGCTGACCACTCAGGAAAACACTTCATCCAATTCGATGAGAAGGTCAGTTACCGAGTATGGTCTTGTCACACGCCATGACTGAGTCGCTTTGCAGGAAATAGATGATTTAGTAGACGAATGGATTCCAGAGCCCTTGGTTTATCCCCTTGACCAGAAGGAACAAGCTGACCTCGCTTCAGTCCCGGTAATCGTCGGTCCCAATGGCCCCAAGCCCAAACTTGCATCTGGTAAAACCGTTGTCAACCTCGCGAGCTATAACTACACTGGTCTTGCTGGCAATGAGCATATCAAAGAACGTGGTATCGAAACTCTGAGAAAATATGGTCTCGGTAGCTGCGGACCCCCCGGTTTCTACGGTTATCAAGGTGAGAAATTATCGCAGTTCAGTCGCATTCTGGTTTTGACCTGTGAGCAGATGTGCATCATCAGTTGGAGCAAGACATTGCCGATTTCCTTGGTACAGAGGCCGCTATTGTTTACTCTCAATCCTTCTCGACCATATCCTCCGTCATTCCTGCTTTCTGCAAGCGCGGGGATATCATCGTAGCTGATCGTGGTGTCAATTTCGCTATTCAGAAAGGTCTTCAAATCTCTCGCTGCACTGTGCGCTGGTATGACCACAATGACCTCAAGAGCCTCGAACAAGTTCTTGAGATGGTCGAAAGGGAAAGGCGCAAGAAGAAGAGTCCTCTCACTCGAAGGTTCATTGTCACCGAAGGTATCTTCGACGTCGACGGTGCCATGTCTGATTTGCCAAAGCTGGTATGTATCTGCTGACGTCGCCATTGTCCAGAAAGCTAACTTAACCGCATCTCCAGGTCGAACTAAAGCAGAAGTACAAATACCGCTTGATTTTGGACGAGAGCGTCTCGTTTGGCAGTGTCGGTCGAACAGGTCGTGGTCTTACCGAGTTGTACAACGTCCCTGCCACCCAGATCGACATGCTCGTTGGATCAGTTGCAAATGGTCTCACTTCAGGCGGTGGTTTCTGCGCCGGCTCCGAAATTGTCGTCAAACATCAGGTACGACATATAGTAATATCACTCTCTGATGATTACGCTCTAATTGTGCATTATCTTCACAGCGAATCAACGGAACCTCCTTTGTCTTCTCAGCTTCGATGCCAGCTCTTCTCGCCGTCGCTGCATCGGAGGGAATCAACATCCTTCGCAATTCTCCTTCGATTCTTAGCACCCTTCAAGAGAACGTTCGAGCTGTACGAAGTATCCTCGATAGAGCTGACTACATTGCCATTCCTTCTCATCCGGCTTCTCCTATGATTCATCTTTATGTTCGTCTTCCATCAGCAACTTTCTTGATGCCTCAGACTCCCGCGACACCTTTTACCCCTTCACTCCCTTCGCTTGCTCACTCCCCAACATCTCCTTCGTTCAAGCTCTCTAACCCTCTTTCCGTGGCCCCGAGAGATCCGCCTGTGTTCGACGCAGAACTTGAGGAGAGGCTTCTCCAGGACGTCGTGGAGGAATGCTTGGCTCAAGGTGTATTGGTCACCAGAGCAAAGAGACTCAACCAGGAACTGAACCCCGTTCGGCCTAGTATCAGACTTGCTCTTAGTGCTGCTTTGACTAAGAAGGAGTCGGAGAAGGCTGCCAACGTTGTTAAGGCTGCTTTTACTAAGATTGTTGGCAAGAGGCGGTGATCTAGCTACGGAGTATGACATGAAAGTGTCGGTAAATCTATAGAGCAGATATATGATGTTTATTTTGGCCCGCATTGCTTCTTTGCTTATGTTTGTTTTTATAGTCTTTATAATGTAACCTTCCTTCATATTGTTGTTAATGGAATTCGACATCCTGCCGATAGCACTTGGGGAAACTAAAGATTCATGCAACATGACCTGTATGACCAACCAACTGAACCACGACCAGTGACTCTAAGGATATACATCTTATAAAATCGACCTCTTGGATGACAGACTAAGAATCATATCCTAGCAAGACTAAACATATGATAGTATTGCTTCAGCGACGGGCGACAGGATTGTTACATACGACATAGGATCTAGATCACATTCAAGACAAGATGAAGTTTCTTTTTTTCTCTCTTTAATTTATACATAGTAATCGTACAGGGTGGCATCGTGAAGGACTGTTTGCTTTGGGGAGGAAATTTTCATTACGTAGGACTCAAAGCTTGCAACAACTTATTAAGCTCCAGTGACTTGCATGTTGAAGACTGGTCATGAGGAAGAATCAGGGTTGCTGTCAGTAAACGCGTCTTCATAATGAAAACTGGAACCCTTTCAAAGGATACTTACTGTCGGGACGAGAGTAATGGCCAACAACGTCACGGTCGAATTTTCCTCTTGCGACATCATCCAAATCCAACTCTGCGCTGAGCACACCCTCCTCTCCGCGAAGTGGCCCAGCAAGAACTTTACCAAGAGGGCTGATTATAACACTGCCGCCTGCAATCATGATATTGTTGGGACTACGTTTGTTGTCATCGGCGACAGCATGACCCTCCGGATAATCTTTCTCTTCGGCATATTGACAAGCGCAAAGAACGAAACAGCGTCCTTCCAAAGCAATAAGATGCATAGCATGCTGCCACTCCTCGGTAGAATCGATGGTCGGGGCACAGTAAAGCTGCGTGCCTTTCGAATAATAGAAAGTACGCACTTTCAAAATAGTAGAAAGCATCAATCGCTATGTAAACAGGAAAGAAAATGTGTCACTCACAAAGAGGCATATAGTTCTCCCTAATTTGACGGTGAAAAAATCAGGCGAAGTAAGTCGATGATATGACTCTAACGTCAACAGTGACCATAAACTCACCAGCAGATGGTGCAGGAAACTTTGGCTTTGACCTCTGCCTGAGACACGGCCCCTGCACTGTCATGTCCATCACGAGGATGGAAAGTGGCGTCGATGACGGGGAGAGTGGATGCACCTCCTTGTGCCCAAACCAACCGTTCTGCAACGGATGGCATGATTTTACGGTGCTTCGCAATGTAGCCTTGGACAGGATCAATAAATATAGCGGTGCAATACAGAGACCCCAAGTCTCTTTCGATCACGCCGACTACGAAGAACGCATTGAGCTCCTTGCTAATGCGTTCGATTTCAGCAGTTGCAGGGGAAGGAACCTCGATGGCGGCTGCGTGATAACGGACGAATTCGTCTCTTCCTTCAGGTGAGATGACTAAACCAGAGATCCCGAAGTTAGAGTACATGGGATATCCACCGACGCTGGTTGTACAGTGTCAATAACGCTGGTTTGGTGTCAAAACAAGAGCACGTACAATCCTTCGGGAAAGACCACAAATTGAGCACCGTCTCTCTCGACAGCGATGCGAGCGTAGTGTTCCAATTTCTTCAAGGTTTCGGGGAGAGAATAAGAGGCAGAACAAGTTTGAACGACGGAGGCGCGGATTTTTCCAGACATGATAGTGATCGAGTTGTTGAAAATGCAAGACAGAGGTAAGCGTTTGAGTTGTCTGAAAATCTGAGCCAGGTTAACCATGTTTTTATATGTGTTCAACGAGAGCGAATGGGACAAAAAGAACAGCAAAGAAGGTGATCGACTTACTCACTTTGCCGCACGAGTCCATGTTGACTTGCATAGCTCATGACTTTTCTGATGATGGAGAAAGAGCATGTTTGTCAGATATACTAGGGGTGATCACACCAGAAAGTCGCAATTCGAAGCACCTTGAGGTGAAATGGAGGATGTTGCCCCGTTGAACCTTTGAGCAGTGGGAACAGTCCAATGAGAATTACCTTATTCTCTACCCAAGCTCCATAACGTTTGGAGAACGTGTACCCCCATCAGTCCTTAGAGAGCGTCCTCCGGGTGGTACGAGTATCGAATTTTATTCGCGACCAGGACATCATGTTGGAGAAGATGGGTTGAAGTAATGCTAACCGACGCAACTTGACCTGATATTTCTGAAATCCTCGCTTTTTTCATGAGTGTGTCGGCAGCACCCTCCGGAAGACACCTATGTTTGTCAGAAGAGAATCCGGTATACCTTCTCATGAGAGAACTAAATGAACCGTACGATGGAAAGCTCTGGAGGTGGACCAACTAGTGGTACAAACTTGGATTCTAGTGCGGTGAGCGCTCAGGCGCCAGTCAAAGAATGCAGATGCTTACCTACTCAGTCTGGGTCCACGTCAACGTGACTGAATTATCAAGCATTCGAAGCCTAATATGCAGAAAGGTGTAGTTTCATCTGCACCAGTAAATCATCCGGTACGCATGATCTGCCTTGATCCTCTTCTTCACGCCAGTCATTCCATTAGACGCGGAATACTGCACAGTAACTCACGGAGAAGTCTTGAAAACCTGGTCCCGAATACTGCCGATTGACATACATCCCATTGATGCTAGTATTGAACGGGTGCCAACGGGCACTTCCAAGCTTCGCGGTGACCAACCATGGTCAGTCGCGACAAAGGCACAATTCAATCCAATCAAGGAATCTGGGAAAGCTGAACCTGAATACATCCCAGCAACTATAAGCACCATCAAAACAGAACAGAAGAACCGCGATGCTTACCTACTGCTCCAGGTAGACGTGTCTGAGGTGACCAAGAATCGAACGATTGACACCATCTAGAGGGAGCTGTGACATAAATTTTTAAGACCACAGACCCCTCATCTTCCGTAACGTCCCATAAATGTATTGAACCTGATGCGGAGGATTTGTCAACATTTGGAAAACACCAGGTGGAGAAAAGTTCGGACATGGGCGTATTGATCCTTTGGTTCCCAGAAAATCCATGTATAAATCTAGCTTTGCGATAATATGTCAGTATTGTGTCTCATCCAGGTCTGTCTATACAAGTAGCAATGTGACCTTATTAGAGTGATACCGCCGTCGATCGCAGGTGTTACTACGGGTAAACAACCATATGATGGTGGTTCACCTTGCCATCTGTTTTTTCCAATTTTCCTGAGATTAACAAATAGCTAAGTGTAGAAGAAGATGACAGAATCAATTGCCAGTACTAGTAGTGCTTCATCGAAGAAATAGCTGATGTGGTCAAAGTCAAAATGAAAAGACGCCAGACAGTTGGTATGGTAGCCTCGTGTTAATCTGTCACACATGTCACATAGTGACCTACTCAAAGACCTCCCGTCACGCGGCACGGTGATGCCAGTGTTTCCGCCATAACAATGACATTGTAAGTTACTGTAATGCCTGGGGCCACATACAGAGGACATACCCACTTTGTTCACTGGGACACTTTCATTAAAATGGGATTGAAACTTGCTGTGCAGTCTTATTTTCATCAGAGCACGGTTTCGTACAGTTACTCATTGACAGTGACCTTCACCAATTTTGTCCGTATAGCCAGTGGCACTGTGGCAAGTACCCACAAGTTTTTATGTCCTTGATTGAAATACATATACGCCAAGGTAGGTGAATAACTCATTCATCTAAATGTATTGAAAACTGACATGCCACTTAGCAGTGCTTTATACTTAGATTAGAGTCACTCATAGCTTCATCTCGCAAGCATGAAGCTCAATCTAGATGTTATGGCTCTTTTCATGAGCTTTTTAGAACGAAGACCAGACGTTCTTGCTGTAATGAAGACTTGTCGCGTACTTCACTCGATGGGAATACGTTACCTTCTCGCTATTCCCTTCTGTTTCGACGACACTGGTCAATTCAAGCGAGCTCTACAAACACAGGCGTTCCTCGAATATATCATTAAATACCCTGAACGAAGACGTTACATCAAAGAGATTATATTCCATGGCTCATATCGGGGGTTTACATCACATAGAGATATCTTTAAGATAGCTTGGCAAGATTGCGACAACTTGGAAAAGCTCGAAATCCTGAGCATCGAAGATTTGTACCCCAACGCATCCCCATCTTGTTTCCCATCTCATTCCATATCCCTGCTTCATCTCCGAGAACTGCACATCGACTGTCACGAACCTCATACTTCAACAATGATTAACAATCTACATGCCCCGTTGCAATCCCTCATTCTCTGTTTAGATGAAGGGGAGAACATCATAAGCGGGAATGTACCCAAGCTATTGCAAAACTTTACATCTACACTCGAAGACCTTCATATCAGCTTCGGGCAATGGTATAGCACACCGCGCTACCCGCCGATACGCTTTCCTCGAGTTCACTCACTCAGCCTGCAGTACAACGATATCGAGGATATAGGATCTATAGTGCTCGCGTTCCCAAATGTCACCTCCTTGCGCATCTTGAAGGACGACGACGACTACAATGATATGAAAATTATTCGTACCTATAACCTTGATAGTATGCGTGAAATAGAGGATTCGGGTAATGGGTGGAAACAGTTGGAAGAAGTTTCAGGCGAAATCCTTCCGTTATTTGCTGTCGGGCTGTCCTATAAGGTCTCTTTCATGGATGTTCGTTTGGACAACGACGAGTCGGAAGGACTATGTAGTAAGACATTGTTCAACGACATGCAACCCCAGACATTGCAAGTAACCTTCGCAGGTTCAGGGTCGTTGAGAGAGTGTTCAACAGAAAACGGGAAGAACATGTTCAACTATTCCCGTTTGACGACACTTACGTGCAAATTTCTGATTCTGGACGAAATGAGAGAGAATCAAGCCAAAGTCCGCGAATTCATAGTAAGCCATTTTCGTGATTCTATGGTCGCTTCATATGTTGAATTTATGTTGACAGGATATATTTACCGAACTTCTAGGACGAACGCAGTCCTTGAAACATCTTACATTCAAACTCAGGTATTGGAAACTTACCTCAGGTAAGTAAGATATCCAGAAATTAGCGTACTGTATAGTATAATTGACCCAACTTGAAATCAGAAGCGATTACTATGCTTGGGAGCATCCTTTGTGATGATCTAATTGACAAGTTTCGCAAGGCAGCTCCTGGCCTTCATTCCATTCAGATGGAAATAGAATGTAATGATCCTTCGCTAACACATGATCAAAAGTTGATGCAGAATACACAAGTGGTTTGGAAGTCACATTCGGATTAGCATTACTAACTACCTAGCAATAGATACTAATAGACGACAGCGCAGTGTTCACCGTCTGTTGCGTAGCAATTTTAAGGCACGTTCCTCTTGATCCTCAAGAGTCAGAGTTTTAGACGACTCTTCGGTTGGGATTGTTGATTGTGACCCTCTTGACCGTTTGGCTGGAGGTGGTACGAATGTATCTTCGTCAGAGTCTGCCTCTGATGGAAGGTCAAACTCAGGGCTGACATAACCGTCATCCTCGTCCAGTGGTGGAACAACGGCCACTGCGACCTCATGATCTCCGTCGGCCTAAAAGATAAGAGGTTAAAATTCAACAATAAGAGAGAAGCACCGAAGGAAACACGTACTTCTCGTTCACGCTCTTTGCGTTTCCTCTTCTTCTCCCTCTTCTTTTCCTTTGCTTCTTCCTTATCAATAACATCCAATTCCCTCAGTTTGCTCCTCTCAGTTTCCGCGAATTTCTTTCCAACTTCCATGACCTCCTTTACACCTCCTTTGAAGACTTCATCCGTGCTTTTCATTTCGTAGATCTGATGAGGATTTCCTTCATCGTCGAACACTAATTTTGACCCCTTTTCACCGTACTTCGCTAAAGCTTTCTTGGACAGCGACATCTTCTGTTTTCGTTTGGAAGTATAATCATGTTCTGTAAGTTCCGTTTCATTAAGATCGTGATCAACGCGTTTCAGAGTAAGGAAATCTTCGTCGGAATCAGAGTCATCGCCATCCTTGTGATCAACGAGTTTTGTGTAATGTTCCGAAAGGATGCTTTGATTCTTTCGCTCAAACATACGGTCGTATTTTGTGCGAATCTGTTTCACCTAGGCAGATTGATCAATCTGTTAGAAACATACTGATGAGATGGAGACAGACTGCAGCTCACTTTTTCAACTTCCTTCGTATCCTTCCCAGTTGTCTTCAGTGCTCCTCCCTCCTCTTCCTCTTCCTCCTCTCCACTCGAGCTATCGTCGCCTGCCTCGCTTCCGGAACTGGACTCGGAGGCTTCATCATCGCTCTCTTCCACTCGTGGCTCAGACTTCGCCGACTTCGACTGCATGTTTTCTGTTTCGTGTGAAGCATTCTTCTTCCGTCTCGCAAGCTCTTTATTTAAGAACTTGATCTTTGGTACTCCAGGGAGACCTAAAGATTCTGCATATCGCTCGACAGGAAGTTCTTCGACCTTGAATATCTCTTTGTTCTTTTGAAGGTGGATAGAACGCATATATGAAACAAACGCCTGTGAGAGTAAACATCAAAAGTCAGCATGAGACGTCGACTGGTGAATGATCATGAACATACTCGTTGACCTAGATACTTGATATCAGGATCCTGGAATGCGAGGTTCTGAAGCTGGTTTTGAATGCTCTGAGTTTTGCTAGACTTGATCTTGATTTTCTGAACATCAATGTTCTTCGCTTCTAACGCCTTCCTCATCCCCTCTTCCTCACTCGGCATCAAGAACAAAAGCCCCTTCCCTACACTTTCGTACCTTGCCGTCCTACCAACTCTGTGAATATACGTCTCTGCATCTTCGGGAGCATCGACTTGCAACACCCAATCCACAGCTGGAAAATCTAAACCTCTTGCCGCAATATCTGTAGCGAATAGAACGGCATGTTTCATACTTGTGAAACGTTGAAAAGTAGCCAGTCTCGTCATTTGTTTTTGCTTCCCATACAGATGCAATAACGGAAGGCCAGGATGCATTTTGCAAAAAGTTTCGAAAACGAATCGAACTTGTTTACAACTTGACATGAACACCAAGGTTTTGCTCTGAAGATGACTTTTGATGAAACTCCATAGAATGTCAAGTTTCTTGTCGAGCTCGCAAATAACGTAGTGTTGCTCAAGTCCTTTGGGCATGGTGTGGTTTCCTTCTGTAGTAACTTCACCCGCACCAATGTATACCGGATCCTTCAGACTTAACCGAGCGAGATCGGCAACAGATTTTGTTTGAGTTGCGGAGAAGAGAAGGGTTTGTCGGGATTTTGGCAGATGAGAAAGGAGAGCAGACAGTGTCCGTTGGAAACCCATGTCAAGGATGCGATCAGCTTCGTCCAGAACTAGAACAAAAATCAACACATTTGGAGAGCGAAAAATGAGGGGCTAACTTACCAAGCATTTGAAGGTGATCAGCATCGAAACCGATGGTTTGATCCATATGTTGCAGTAATCGACCTGGGGTGGCAACGAGAATATTCATACGGGTCAATCTTTCGCGTTCGTCCTTCAAATTCTTTCCTCCGATGACCAAACCCGCAGAAAAGGAGTGATAACCTCCAATCGAACGAAGAACTTCAAAAATTTGGACTGCCTGGATTTGAATTAGGCTTGAATAATATGCTGTAAAGACAGCACTCACTAGTTCACGCGTAGGGGATATGATCAAAGCTCCGAGACCATCTTGAGGACCCCATTTCCGACGATACAAAATCTCCAAGACAGGGATGAGAAAGGAAAGCGTCTTGCCACTTCCCGTTCGTGCAGCTCCAAGAACGTCCTTGCCTTTCAGTGAGACCGGAATACTTTGTGACTGGATGTCTGTCATCTCGACAAAGAACGCCTTTTTCAGTCCTGGAAAATGTCAGAAGACTTCTTCGAGGCTGAACAGTGCAGTGAGAATTGTACTCACCTCGTTTCGTCTGCTCCGATATGGGCAACTCAGAAAAGACCTTCAAGTCTGGATGATATTCCTAAATCCCACACATTCCTTATGTTAATGATAAGTACACCATTGGATTTGGCCAAAATGCGACTGACAAACTGCTGTGCTGCATCTTCAAGAGCTTTTATAGTCTGTGCTTCGGAAACTTTTTTGACTTTTGAGGACCGTACCCTCTCCTTAGGTTGTTTCGGACCCCTTTTCTTCTGCGAATTCGATGGGCCTGCTTTAGACGACATGTAATTCTCTTAAAGACCACAAAATACGATAAAGGATGTAGAGGAGACTGGAAACCTTCTTCGAGAACAGACCAAGAATTTTATGCAGTAGGAGGTGTAATTTTGAGCGCTTGCAGTTTGAAGAGATCTGACAGAGATTCAAGTGTGACGTTTGTGACATGACTTTAACATCACGTGATAGATCACGCACACTCAAACGTGTGATTCCCCGAATAATATTGTGACTTTCAGGAGTAGGACCTTTCGGAGTAACGCATTCATTTCCCTCCCCTGCACACTTCTGCATACTGTACCTCTCAACACCGTCCTCTCCAGGCTGCTTTCCTCTAAAAGTAAGCGGTCAAAACATTGCCAATCTGTCGGTGAGCAACTATAAAAAGCTTCCCGCCTTATCATACATCCGGGTACCCCCACGTGCGATGCGTTTGATTTCCCGGAGCGCTGGGTGATGCTTGTACTTTGTTGCGGAAAGTTGAATGCCGACCGTCCAGCATGGAACACCACATAAAGTTGGTCAAGATGGCGTTGTGTTTCGTATCAACACCCCTTCCTCGTCGTCGAGGTCGTTGGGCACTTTGCCAACATCCTCCCCATGTATCTCACCTGAATGCTCAACACGGATCTTGTTACTTCTGACGGCCCATTGTCTTTGGACAAGACGTTGGGTTCAATGTTCATCGGTTATTCTATTTCTATGATGTACGCATCTAGGGAAACTTGATAACAACTGAAGAGAAGCCTAACAACGGTTTTCAGATTATACGGAGTCACTTGTTTGCAGGTCGCGTTGTACTTTTACAAACATCGTCAACAACCGTGGGGCATGAAAGTTGTGGTATGTTTCCTATCAGCTTGAGACTAAATCAACTTTGACACCCGAGGTTGCATTGACAGGTTCTGTCATTATGGTGCGCTTCTACTCAGTTTCCACGTTGCCTGCTCTCTGATCGAATGCAGGATACTCGATAACTTTCATGTTGCTTTGACGACGGCTGGGATGTATCGAAATCTTGTCTCATTTCGTGGCGATCCTTTGAAAGTCATCAAGCCGCTTTGGTAAGTGCTAGTTATATACAAGATCTCATAGAGGACCGCTCACCATGTCTATTTGGTTTCCTACAGGTCATTATCTGTCCGTGGTTGTTTGCTGGGTTTCTTCAAATTTCGTACTCACATACTTGCATACCTAGGCTCAAGTTTATGTTACGGTAGTCGCATTTATCTGCAATCCCGCACTTTGGTACTGATGTTGCTCATTAGCTTGTAGTTCACTTTTTAATTCGGATGTGAGTAGCCCTTTCGTTTGCCATCAGTTTCGTGGTCTGAGCAGAGCCTCTAGGGTATATTCATATAGGATATGGCGCTGTAAGAACTTCTCAATTCCGTAGATGTTCTCGACTGACCATCCCTCAGTAAGCCACGGAAATATTATCATTCCTTTTACTGTTGTACGTTTCCCAATTTATATTCCATCCATGCTTGCACTCATATTTTGTGAACATCTCAGGCTGTCTTGTCACTGATAGTAGTCGGTAGGTGTCAATTCTATTATGTTTTGTTGACTTTCTGCTTATCTTCATGCACATAGGTGTTGGAGCTAGTATGTCCACTCAAGCATTTCTAATCCGCACATCTCATTTTGTTTCGAATCGCAGCTTTTGCCAGTTTGACGTAAGGCGGACTCAGTTTCCCGTGACTGTATTTCCAGATGCTGACAGTCCCTCTATTCAGTTTAGGTATCGATAACTGGACTGAAAGTCGTTCATTTGCCGTCAGTCGCTTGAGCTAAATTTCGTAGCGTCATCCTCATGCTCATTCTTCTTTGCAGTGGGCGATGTATTCAGGCTTTGGGGTAGAAGTTGCTGCTGATTTGGTTATAGCCATCGCCATGACAGTGTTATTAGTGAGGATGCGGACTGGGTTGAAAAGCTCTGATTCCTTAGTGCAGACTCTGATCATGTACACTATCAATACCGGAGTTTTGACCACGTAGGAGTGTTTTTCGGTTATATGTATCGCCGCATTACTCACCGAGTTTTATTTACCGCAGAATCGTTGTCATCCTGACATTGATCACTGTATGTATTTCCCTTCAATCATATTGATATTATTCGCTAACATAGAGTTTACAGTACATTTGTTTGCAACAATCGTTCGCGTTCATTGGTTGTTATTTTATCTTAAGCAAGAGTGAGTGCAACAATCATCAGTCTCTGGAGAACAATCTCATTTTTTCAATAGTCTACATCAATTCTTTACTTGGTACCCTTAATGCTCCATCAATACCTACACACAAGTCCTCTCATCGAGAAGAAGGAGAAGGAAGTACAGAGTCAAGACCGTTCTCCGGTCCTGCTCTCCTGACGACTGCTATCATGATCGAGGGTATAGCATCTACCTATACCCAGTTCGAACATGCGAGAAGGCCTAGTGGGAAGGTGAGTTCATTTCCATATCCCGCATCCCATGATCATACGTTCCTCACTCCGAATCTTGGATTATGTTAGGACGTCGTGCCAGATTTGCCATATATGCCTCCAGTTCAAGGACGTCCAAGTAACAATTATGCTAAGGGTTCGCTGGCGAGGGATGATAATGATGAATCGTGACGAGCTTCTTTACTAGTACACGCAGTTCACAACACTCTGTCGCTCTGTCGAAATGCGTTCCAATCGTTAACAACAACAACATATAAGTATCCTTTTCGACGGATAGCAATAGACATATATATACTGGTAGAATAAGACATCGATACCCAAGGAAATGAAAGGCAATTGACGATGATTAATGATGGTTGGAGCTTTCTGACTGAGGACACTTTTCGGTCGGATGCAATGAGTATGCAAACGAGTGCCTTTACTGTATCGAAATATATCGACTTCCGTATACCGTCTGTCCACAACTAAGTATCAGCTTGTCGCTTGTGTTATGTACTGAGATGAGTTCACTACATACGATAAAGCCCTGAACTGGAAATTTGACTACAAGTCCTGAATGCAGCCAGAAGTCGTCTTAAAATCGTATGGGGTATCAGTTAAAAGGGAGCTTTTGTCTCAAAATGAAGACTAAGGAGGAAAAGCGTCGAAGCGTGAAAAAAGGCTGCTAGCAAATTCAAATTCATGTACTAAGCGCTCTAAACACGAGGCTACCAACCTCATGGGCGCTTAGCTCAAGCTAGGACATGAACTTATGTCCGACTTGGATTCTGGTATGCCCACCAGTAAGGGATAAGTAAAAATAAAAATATTCCTCAAAAAAAGCTCAACAGAAAAATGAGCCAATTTCTTTATTGTTGTTGTTGAAACCTTAGGGAAAAGGTAATAGAATGCACTGTAATAAAAGTCACGGTACTTTTCAATAACAACTGTACAACGTACGAAACACCACTCAAAACACAAAATGGCATCCATTGAGATAAACGACTCATAAACCCGTTGCTACCGGTGAGCCATACCACCAAAAGCAAAAATTCAACCGCTGACAGCAGGATTTGAACCTACACGGGCAATGCCCAAGTGATAATTGAATGAATTCAAATCACTCGCCTTAACGACTCGGCCATATCAGCTTATCGGTCAAATACGACCGAGACAAACAACACATCATATTCGAAGATCCTGAACCTCGAGTTCAGAATCGTTCCAAGACGGTAAACAACATACAGTGTACTGTGTACATGATGAGAGCGAGAGTACGACTCGTTATTCTCCATCAAACACAATCAGTGACTACCGCATTCCCAGCAGCGGCAGCCTGGTCTAACTCTACTTGAAGCTTGGACATAGTCTTAACGGCATTGGGATCAGTCCTACAATGAGTCAGTCGTAACAGTGCCATGTCGGTCAGATTGGGCTTGTTCGTAGGGAGAGAATATAGGAACAAAGACTTACGTGGTAATATTGTCCAAAGCCTCAATAGCTTGTGTCAGTCCTTCACCAACCGCGTCTCTCACATCCGCAGGGGCTTTCTGGCCTTGAGATAGAGCGTCCAAAATCTCGTTGATACCAGATTGTGTGGCGTTGAGTCCGCTTGTGATGCTAGACACCAATTCAGAAGCTGCTGGGTCGCTAGCAACAAAGAAATTTCTCATTATTGTCGTTCACAATGTTAGAAGGATAAAAAACATTCTTACGAGGAGAGCTGACCGGAGAGTGTTTGAGCGTCAGCCGTGGCTTCATTGACCTGAGTTATGATTTGAATGCGGTCAATGTTACATTGGAGGTCTCCAATTTGACGTTTCAAAATATCTGTTGGAAGCGGGGCTGCCACCCGACCACAAAGAACGACGGGATAGATTAGATGAATGAGCTGTACTATATTAGAATATCAGTCGGGACGTACCAGCATTGATAAAAGATTGAGTTTGCAAATTGACGGTAATAACGAAAAGTTGGAGGATGCTTGAAAAACGAGTGAACAACATGTTGTATAGAACGATGTAGCAGGAAAAGAATGAAGATCGACTTGACCCAGGTCAAGAGCAAGAATAAATCAGCAAAATAAGTTGAGATGAACTCGCAGAGGTCACGACGACACTAGGTCGAAAGGAAAGTGAAGAGGGTGAAACAAGAAATATCCGAATGCTGACTTTTCTGTAAACTCGAAAGGTCGTTTATATATACCTTCGAGGTTTAGTATAAGCTCCCTGGGTCCTATGAATGATACTCACATCGAGTTGAGAACAGGTGATGAGCGCAGTCAGCAAATCAACGAGACTTGTCCCCGTAATCATCTCAGGAAAACATTATGAGATTTCAGCTGTGCCGCAGTGGCAGCTCTGAGTCGAACAGCAACGACCAACTGGAAAGCATAGCCATTTTCTGCGGAGAGGATTTCAGTGCATATAGAAGTTGTATGAAATTCTGTATGTATGTGCAAGAAACTCACTTGTTGAAGTTGGTAACCGTAGAGAGTCTAAGCGTACTATGGTGTCAAAGTATAGCGCGGCAGGTGGTAAACGCGGGGGTTGAAGCGACACACTATACACTCGAACCGAAGATTGACCCCTGTTGATATCTATTAGTATACACGAATTGAGTGTATATCAACATACCAGTTATCACTGAAATATGGAGATTGCCTGGCATTCCTCCGGAAGTCACAAGCTGAAGGTGAGGCAGTGAACAACTTTACCTGAATACAGTCATGATCTTAATATCCCACGATGGTTCAAACGATTCTTGTTAATCCCCTTCATGCCTATTCAGAAATATGTACCAAGACACATCCGAATCTCCACTCGGTCATCGACATACATCATCTTGAAAACAGTGCAATCATAGTCCAAAAGTCCACAGACCAGTCGATGGTTATGTCTGAATGTCCAAACGTATAGCACCCATCCACCAACTCGAGTTCAATTTACTTGCAGTTGGTAACCACGCCGTTACCTGCATCGGCAGCCTTGCTCAACTGACCCTGAATCTTGGATAGATTTTGGGTCACAGCAGCATCAGTTCTAATGAAAAAGGCGATGAGCATAAGTGTCGAGGTCATGAAATGTATTAATATAGAACATACGAGGTGATATTAGCCAAAGCCTGGGTAGCTTGCGTGAGACCAGCTGCGACTTGATCTCTAGCAGCAGCTGGGGCTTGTTGACCAGTAAGAAGCGCCGCGGCGATCTGACCAATGGCACTTTGTGCACTGCTAATGCCATCGGAAACCGTAGAGATTGATTGAGAGCCTGCGGCATCGCTATACGTTGTGTAATGAATCTCATCAGCCCAATCCTAAAAAGAGTGAGATCACAAGGTGATTAACTGACGATGCCAATTGTTGAGTAAGTGTCTGAGCCGTAGATTTTGCACCAGCAAGATCAGCAACAATCTTGAGACGGTCAATGTTGCATTGGAGGTTTCCGATCTGACGTCTATCGTATCTTTGCAGGGAAGCTGAGGGTTGATGAGCATGGAAATAATAGAGAATTTAAAGATATAGATCGTGCTACTTACCGGCCTCGACGAATGAGAAACAGAAGAAACAGAGAGCAAAGAGAGCGAGGATGACGCGAGACATTGCGGTAAAGACTGTCAAAATATCGAGGGGTAGACAAATTTGATGTTTGGAGGGAACTTAGTGAACTGAGCACTGAAGAGATCGACTCTCGAACGAAGACGACACCCGGTCGTAGAAGAGAAGGAGAAGATAGAGCTTGAAGGTTGTCGGATATGCTCTTCACCTTCTGCCTTTTATGAGTGAGCGGAGTTGGCAAACATTTGCCAATGCTCGTTTCGGGGGAGTAGGCCAAATCTTGGCAAGAACTCCAAAGACTGCACCCGGATCGACTAGTGCGAATATTGTTAAGAGCTAGTCGAAAAGATGGCATATCGAAAGGCTTCCATTGCATGCAAGTCGCAACGACGATCTTGAAGAAGACCAGTAGAGACAAGTGGAGTCAAGTCTCAGCAACGACCATCAAGCAGTTGACTTCGGAGCTGAATATTTTTGACAATAACTTTCACATTAATGCCATAATTTGAATCGAAGAATAAATAGAGCAACTCACCACTTTAAATTTGAGCAGATGGACAGCCATACGATTCCTCTGCACGAAATTCGCCATAGCGACTGTTGACACATATAGGCATGCGAGAACAAATCATGAGAGTAAGTAGAGTCGTCAACCGGTCCTTGCAAGCGAAAGTTATCTGCGCAGATCTGGGGGTATGGGATGTGGGTTTTCTTCTGTATTTAGTGATATTTGAGATCAAATAGGTTTCGTCCTTCTGACTGCGAATGAGATCAAAGGATCGTGTGTGCTGCTCACAAGAAATCGTCGAAAGAAATTATAGTCAACCGCCAACCAGTCCTTGCAAAGCATGTGTAATGCACATGGGAATTGGCGCCCATTGAGCTCCTGTGAGGTTCAAATCATATTCAAGTAGACAATGCCTCGAGTTCGACTTATTCACAAACCACTCTACATCTACAGACATTCGCCATTACCACCACCTAAAACAGAGACATTCTCGCTGAGAGTGAAGAGAAATAAAAATCAGAGAGTTCCGGTCACGTGAGCGTGTGATTTCCCACTTTTTACTTTCAGTTCGATGCACTAAATTCCTCCTCAATCTTGGTGGTCTTTTACCATAGAGCAAGTACGCTTATATTTTGAGCATACTGTGTAGATATCCCGGGAATATTTTCACATTTTCTTCTCTAGTAAGAGCAAAGAAATCCTCAAAACAAGCAATTGAAACTCCGACTAAGCGCCCGACAAACGTTCGATTTTCGACCTGATCCTCAGCTGGTGACCAAATGTTCAGGGAGAAAATTGGGAAAAAATACAATGATATAAAGGAAGCCATGCAATGTTTCTATCTGCCAAAGATCAGTGCAAAACTCCAGTCAGTCGGACCCTGGGAACCTGTTTGCAAGGACCGGTGTGTTTGCAAGGACCGGTTGACTACTCTATGTTCTCGCCGAAAGATATTTCTGATGTGCAATGCGATTGTTCAGTCATGCGCAAAGAATCCTAATATTCCCAAGCAAACCGCGAATTTGAAGCATCTAAAGCAAATTATACCATGCCACAAAGGAGAATGACCGTGGAAGCAAGTTGGAGTCCAAATGTGCATCCAATTCAGGACGACAATAGTAGGTTGATCACGTGCTCGGTAAATGCCGAACAAACCCTACGGAGGCACCAATATTTTCGACCCCTCCTCCAAAATTAAATATTTCCTGGACCTTTCTTTTGTGTCTATTACCACCACTACCACTACTTCAGTCGATGACTTCATTTCAATGGAAGAAAGGCGCGCCAAAACGTATGTCTTACTGTGCCAAAACTATGAAGTAAATCACAATTAATGTATTCTTCTGCTTTTTTCAATTTAATGCAGCCTCAACGCGTTATCGGAATATATACAAACTCAGAGATCCTTGCTGGAGAGAACACAAGCAGACATAGAACGGTTGAAATCGTTGAGGACTGAGATTGCTCGAGAATCTTCTCGTGATGCTGGTGCTCTTTCTAATTTCATGGAGCAGGTGAGTTACATTTCACTTTATAACTTTTCTTCCAGCCTTTCTCATATCGTCAAGCTTGACAGTAGTGTCTTCAAACTCAGCCAGCGTTCTGATATTACTGCCAAACTACCCGACGACTTTGACTGGTCACTCTTCGCGTCCCAAGGTATGATCTTGTGTGCATCTCATTCCACATGCATTCACCTAAAACATAACTCCTAGATCCCACACCCTTTAAAAACATGGCATCTACCTCTCGAATTACATATGCCAGACGCTTAGAACCTTCAAAAACTCAGAGGTCTGCTTTGTCTCCTCTGCAACTATTGATGAAAGAATCTCGCCGAACTATCATAGATCCTCTCATTTCATCGTTTCCACCTCTCTCCTCGGATGAAGAAGAAGAACCTCCGGACCCAGAAGAGCTCAGAAGAGCCCGGGAACGAGAGAAGATCAGGGAGCTCAAGCAAAGAAGAATTCATGGCAGTTCCGCATATGCTGGTCTTGGACTGCGTAAACCTGTGGATGCGGTTTACGTACGAGAGGATATCGCAGATGAGAGTGCTGAGGTCGATATTGATGCTGATGTTAAGGAGCACAATATTGCAACAACAGCGTCTACATCAGAGCTTGTAATACCCATGGAGATCAACACACCGACTAATTCCCTTCTCGCTTCACCTGTGGATAATACGGAGTCAAAAAGTCGTCGGCAACAGAGGCCTGCTCGAAAAGCCACCGCTGAGCCTGTCAAAGTACAAGGCAAAGCCAAAACGAAATCGAAGGCAGCAGCATCTCACGACGACGACGTACCGATGGAAGAAGTCGACGAGTCCAAACCTACTGAACCAAGCCTTGACAAGAAAGGGAAACCACGTCCCGAAACATATAAACAAGCTTGGTCTGTTTCTGAACAGCATCTTCTCGAGAGGCTTCTAGAGGAGATTCCAGAAGGAGAGAAGAATAGGTGGGCGAAAATATCTAAAGCTATGAATGGTCGACGGACGGCAAGGCAGGTCGCGAGTCGAGTACAGAAGTATTACGAGAAGCTGAAGAGGTTTGGTCTGGAAGTTGGAAAGTAGTTTAGACAAATATTATCACGATTTATGATCTATCGTACAATGATATAAGTATAATAGTGATTTGATTTGTTTCTTACTGTAACTCTGCTGCTCTGACTGTGACATACTCGAGGCGGTTGGTAAGATCGGAATCTGAGTACCGGCAATAAAAGTAGCCGGCTGATTTGGCAAAACACGGTCGTTTCAATTTAGAAACGCTGTACAAGTACTTTCTGCTCATTCAGCACTTTCGGGCACCTTTAGGCTGCTCACCCGAATGTGCAGCTGAAATCAGCGTATAAGTAAGTGGAGAGGAAGGCTGAAGCACCTTTGTGTCGAACTCCCGAATGGCACAACGACGCCTGGCTCAGCTTTTGCTCGAGCTATCTTCGAGAACAACACCTCAAGTTGGGACGTTGAAGCTCGGGGACATCAACTTTCCAATCCATGCTTCGCTAACCCCTTCACGGTTGCCGCATAGCGGGCCTACTTTACTGGATATCCATGATTCGGTCAATGCCAATAACCTTTATTTTATGCTTCAGAAATATATCCTTGGTCAGGATGTTTTCCTGCTCTCCCAACCTGGACCCTACGCTCGTCGACTGGCCATGACATTTTGTAGGCAAGCATTAGTTGTTTTGTTAAAGTTAATACGCAACATGCTGATGCAATAATCTTTTGTGCAGTCTTACCAACCTGGAATATGAGTACATTGCACTCCACCGAGACATTGGCGAAACGGAACTCAAACAGGGAAGAGAACTTCGACATGGAGGAAACTTAATCTATGTTGACAGTGCAACAGTAAAGGCAGTGAAAAACGGTCGTATTCTCATCATAGAAGGCATAGAGAAAGCAGAAAGAGGAATCATGCCTGTAGGCGCACATGATCATCGCTATGAAATAGATAAACTGACTTAGGGAAAATCTTTTACAGCTTTTGAACAACTTGCTAGAGAATAGAGAAATGTTTGGTTCCAATCTCATATCCTGGAGATTATATGTTGATTATTTTTTCAGGAATCTAGATGACGGTACACATATCATCCATCCACATAGATATTCTCTCATGGATCCATCGTCAACTGCATCTGGGAAGCGATTTATTCCTGCCCACAGAGATTTTCGCGTAGTGGCTATTGCTGCCCCAGTCCCCCCATACGTCGGCTACCCGATTGACCCACCCTTCCGAAGTCGTTTCCAAGCTCGTTTCATGGATCCTCTCGGAGCTATGCTGTCTCTTTCTCCACCACCTGGTATTACTGCAGCACAGGCTTCCTCTTCAGATATCGATTCCCTTCTTTCCGAAAAGCTTCGTGATATTATATTGTCGACACAGTATGCGAGCGAGACACATCACTTGGTAGACGCGGCTGCGAAATCACAGTTGACTGCTTTCCCTCAGACAGCTATTGTTAAACTCCGAGCACTTCTTTCCACATTTCCTCCGGTGGAAGAACTCACGCCAGGACAACTAGCAAGGCTGATGCTCACTATCCATCCTGGACTCATCAGTGCACCATTCGTTGCATGGGCGATGTTATCGAGGCAAACCGAAGAAGCAGGACTGGGACCTTTGGGGAATCCTGGATTGACTGACAACCAGGATCAAGTGGGGTACATGGGGTATCGTCTTGCTTGCATTGAACGCGCTACGGAGACCACCGTAAAGATTACATTTGAACATCTCTCCGGCCGAAAGAAGGTCACCCTTGATGCCCCAGCAGGTCCTCGCGATTTGTTACACTTCCCATGGACCGATGGGAAATCGTTAGACTTCTTATTGACAGAGAGATTCATGGGTCTCTTGACGTGCATGCTCCAGGCTCATGCACTTGGATGGGATATCTCATACGTTCCGCCTGCCTTGCCTTCGACAGCATCTTGTTCTACCACAACTCTAGTAAAAACCTTTGGTGCGTTATTAGGTTACGAAGTGGACGCCATTCATATGTATAAGGAGCTCGGTGGACGTGAGCTAATTATGAGGCGGAAAGTCGAATCAGACGGTGCAACGACATGGGAACCAAGGTTTGCCTCAGAGTCATCTGTATATACTGAAGACTCAACTTGTTTGCCTTTCATAGTCCGCTCATCGAAGGAGCTCGGGAAGGAAGACTTGTTCATCTCTCTGGCCTTGATGTGATCGGTTCAACTGCTGGATCTATCGCACGCCTTCTCCAAGACAGAGAGATTGAGCTGTGGAGCGGTAAACGAATTGTCACTGAAGCAGAAGCAGATGAGGTAAGTCTCAAGAATCTCCATATGTTGATGGCATACCAATCTTGAAACTCTCTAGCTTAAGGACAGCGATCTGTCCATCGCCCATCCCTCTTTCCGCGTCGTCGTGACTGCATCAAAATCTCTTCCTTTGAAGGATTGGCTCTCAGATGAACACGCCAATATGTTCTTCCCAGTCCCCTCACTTCCAATGACAACATCCGAGGAGTCGTCAGTTCTTCTTCAAACAGGTTGCCCTCCACACCTCGTGAACTCGCTCCTTGAATTCGCGGAAAAGTATAGGGCTAGCATGACTTCCGATGTCGTTCAGAAGAATAGGAAATTAGGCACCAGAGCTCTGGTTAGACTTGCAAAGCGATTGGCCAAATATCCTGATAATCCCGACCTCCATGCTTTGTTAAGCCAAGCTATCCTAGCTGAATTCCTACCAGCTACAGAAACTATGAACTTGGAAGTTATCTTTGAGCAATGTGGAATTAAGAAATTCACTCCTCCGGTTCGTTGTTGTCCTTCGCCCTTCATACATTGTGTTTTTCATATTCCTTCATCTGCTTACAGTTCAATCCTTCTCCGGAAGTTCGCGAGGATGGTATCTATTTCCCTTCTCAAACGGGTGCTGGAGTTGAAGATTCTAAACCTGTCTTTATTCCAAGATTTGACCCATCGCAAGACGAGGAAGGTGTCACATCCCATGTTCCACAAATGCAACACTTCTACGACAATAGTCTGCAAACTGGACTGATGAAGGACCTTGCCATTGACTTGGAGATTCTTGGTGAACATCTTGTGTTACTCGGGAACCAAGGTGTAGGGAAGAACAAAATAATCGATCGGTAAGTATCTGTTTCCTTAGTTTTTGACCCTGTACTTATCGTTTGCATAGTCTTTGCCAGGTACGATTAATTCGGTCAACACCCATCAATGAAAATGTTCTAAATCCTTTGTTCGCTGACAGCTTCTTGGACGGCCACAAGAATATATACAACTACACCGCGATACAACTGTCAATCAGCTCATGTTTCAGACCAATCTTGTTGGAGGCGTTATTCAGTACACAGACTCGCCACTTCTCCGTGCCATCAAGCTAGGCAGAGTAATTGTAGTCGACGAGGCTGACAAGGCAGCAGAGCATGTTGTCGCTATCTTCCGTTCTCTAGCTGGTCAAGGAGAACTTACTCTCACAGATGGTCGCCGTGTCAGACGTCAACAGGAACGTCCAGATGACGTTGTGGTCCATCCCAACTTCAGACTCATCTTACTAGCTAATCGGCCTGGGTATCCATTCTTAGGCAATCATTTCTTACAAGTCTTGGGAGACAACTTCAGCTGTCATTCAGTTTCTAATCCAGATATGGATAGTGAAAGGAAGTTGCTGGGTCAACTTGCTCCTGAATTGAGCCAAGACATGATTTTGAGGTTGGTTGCTGCCTTCCAGGATCTACGAAAGGCATATGAGAATGGAAGTTTGGCTTATCCTTATTCTCTTCGAGGTCAGTAAAAATCTCACTAACTCGTACAAATGACAGCCTGAGAGCTGAATAATTTGACAGAGCTCATCAACCTGGTCAAACATATGCGGACATACCCCGAGGATACATTGGAAGTAACATTACGGAACGTTTTCGATTTCGACGTTTACCGACCAGAGACGATCAAGAAGCTTGCCGATATACTTGACCATCATGGGTAGGTTGTCGTTTGTGTTCTCTCCGTATGTTTTCACTTTTGACTTTTGACTGCTCTTGATCGTAGACTTGTCGTCAAGAACCTTGGTCTTGAGGCAGCTCGAGAAGCCGCAAAGAAAAAAGTCTTTGACATCAAATATGAACCCAAGGGTGATACCAAATTAGACAAACCAAAGTTTGGTAAAGTTGATGAAGAGAATAAACCTCATTCTGGCGGAAATACCTGGGCTGGTGGAGTGCGTACTCAACATCAACTTATCCACAGCTATTTTCAACCAATGCTGACGTCTTATTTTCTCTTCAGACTGGTGGACGTGATACTGCAGGTCTCGGTGGTCGTGGAGGTTACATGCGTTTGTACAAAGGTCACGACATCAAACAAGTTCGTTTTCCTCACATCAGTAGGAGAGAATTTCTCCGAGCTAATAATGATTCTACTTTGCACAGATACCGGATGCTTTGAAAAACGATGTCCCCGACCATATCAAAGAACAAGCAAAGAAAATGGCACAGGAAGAGCTCGCTCGTCGCTTAGAAGAACTTAACATGAGCCTTGGCGAAGCTAAATTGTATGGACAATTCCTTGAATCAGTAGAGCCTCATATAGTTCGACTGCATGACCTCCTGGAGAGTACGTATCTGTTTCCATTACAACATCTATTGTCACTTACTGGATGGTGGGTGTTTCTCTTTTCTAGATCTTGCCGCCAAGGAAGAAGAGCGTATCTGGGTCAAACGACAGACCGACGGTGAACTAGACGATAGTCGATTGACTGAAGGTTTGACAGGCGAAGCGACTGTATACAAACGTCGAGGGATGGCTCCTCCAGAACTAGGAAGGCCTCAAATCAAGCCAAAGCGAATTCGATTCGTCTTCGACATAAGTGCCTCTATGTATCGTTTCCAATATGATGGTCGCCTCGAGAGAAGTATGGAAACAGGTGAATACTTGAAATTCGTTCTCTCTTCCTTTCTCTGATCATTTGCACAATAGCTGTCATGTTAATGGAGACGTTTGATCGTCTCACTAGGAAGGATAAATATGTGTGGGATGTAAGTCTTTTGTTCTATTGTGCTGATCACATATACTCAGTTCAATGTTCATACAGATTTACGGACATGTACGTAAAGAAGCACTCTTACTAGATGCGCCCTCTCATACACTCTTACTTTTCGTAGTCAGGAGATTCTCCTGTGATCCCATTAGTGGAAGTGAACTCTACTCTTGAAGTTCGCGATCGCTGGAAAGTCATTCAGAAAATGGAAATGGTTACACAATATACATTCGCTGGTGACTATACCGGTAAGTAATCTCTCTTCATATCTATATGCATCAGTACAATTTACTGATTACCACTGAAGTTGAGGCCATCGACAAGGCGGTCTCTGAAGTGGCCAAGTATGATGCCGGTAAGAATCATTTTCAACACCATGGTCCATTAGCAAGTCTGGCTAATGGTTTTCTTTCTTCAGATGACTGGTTCGTGATTGCTATCACAGATGCCAACTTCCGAAGGTACAATATCACTCCGGAGGAACTCAAACGTGCTATGACCAAACAACCCAAAGTCAAAACCGCCTTGATTTGTATTGGAGAAGGTGCCGAGGCATCGTGGTAAGCGTTTTTTGTGTATAATCTGAATGTGAATACAACTGAGGAATCGTGATGTTAGGATCCCGAAACAGCTTCCGGGTAAGGGTTTCAGGGTAGGGAATACTGCTGATATTCCTGCAGTTTTGAGGAGTATCCTGTCGACCATGGTAGATCGGTAAAATACCATTTCGTTATACGATCTGAATTCTGCTCTTCTGGGTCTTATACATCATACGACTACAATGTGACCCCCAATTGGCCCTTTCGGTGTATTTTTTGTCAGAACCTGAGTCTCTAGCAGGTGGGTATAGTGCAAAGTTAATCCAATGTTCCAGTAAATAGTCATACATGAGTCCTATCATGGATTCGAACAAAACCCTATGGATAAGATACCCCAAAATACAATGGGGTTGGTAGCGTGTGTGTGTACACGATAATATCACAACGCAGCTTTAGTCCTTGACAGTGTAACACCTCCATCAATGGGGATGTTGACACCAGTAATATGTGCAGATGCAGGACTAGCCAAGAATAGTGCTGTGGGGATAGTTCAGTATTTCATATGATTCTGTAAACGAGAACAAAGTCTTACCGAGACCGGCCATATCTCTTGTATCGCCCGTTCTTCCCATAGGTTGGCCATTAGCCATACCATCCTTGCCTTGTGTCTTGTATCCGAAAGCCGTCATTTTGGAAGGGAATACACTATTCACATGCATCAGTCGAGATTCTACACAATGCTAAGGAAATGGCTTACCCAGGAAGTATACAGTTTACGCTAGATCCAAAACCATTTATTTCAGATATATTAAGGAGCGAGAAGACAATTAAATAATGCGTACGTTATGAACTTAGGTGCAAGGGTGACTGAAAGAGTGGCTGAGAGATGATTGACTGCGGCTTTGCTTGTATGGTCTAGATCGGATATTAGGATCATCTAGTGGAGACGAATGAAAACGAGACATACAACTCCAAAGACCATGACCAGAACTAGCTAGTGTACTGTCATTGGAGACAGCGACAAGAGACGCGATGGATGATACATTGATAACGCGTGCTGGGTCAAGGTTGTTTGAATCTTTTGCGAGTAAATCTGTTAACCTGAACGAATTATGTCGGTCTTTAGGCATATCAATGCTAGAATCAACAGCGTACGTACGCAGCTGTCACTGTATGCAAAACAAACAATTAACGGAGTTGTCAGGAATCAACGAGCATGCATATATGGAACTTACAGTAGAAGATACTCTTGACGTTCAAGTTCATGACTCGATCCCACCCTTCCTTTTCAGGAACACTGCAGCACGAACATTTAGAAAATCACTTTCGTATGAAGCGTGCCATTGCGTACTTTTCATACGGAGCTCCCCAAGTGGCTCCAGAGTTATTGACTAGAACATGAAGTTTAGATTCACGTTGCTTGAAAGCATTCGCAAGGGCGTCACAACCTGCTTTGCTCTAATATTCAGAAAGTCAGCGATTCGTCAGCTAGATGAGTACGAAATTCGAATGAGGTGAAAGGAAAGTGCACTCACGCTAACATCAGCAACGATGTAGTGACAACTTCCAGGACCCTTTTTTGTTAGAGCCTCCGAAACCTAAGCAAAGTCCTTCAGTAATAGTCGTACAAGCGAGATGGAAATATTCTACCTCCTTCAATTGCTTCTCTTTCCTAGAAGCAATATAAACTTTAGCTCCGTTCTGAACATACGCAGCAGCAATCATAGCACCGATTCCTGATCCTCCACCAGTGACCAGAGCTGCAATTCATCATACTGAAATTAGTCCTAACGTTCAATTGTACTTGAAGCTGTGGAACATACCAATTTTGCCTTTAATATTGTACAATGAAGCAACCGAGAGATCTATATATTTCATACACTCAGGCTGACTCTCAATACAATCACGAACAACTATGAATACATACCTTCTGAAGCCATTTTCCTTTCAATATTGAGATGTCAACTTCGTGGTTTTCGTCGCCGTTGGTATGATACCTAATGGAAGGAAGTAAGGGACGGTAAGGTTGGACATTGACCTGAATTCTATATAACATGGACTGTCGACATTCGGTCACAAGCTTCGGACATCCCGGTTTTCAGAGTTACCGAATTGATAGCCGTATGCAAACTCTCTTTTCCCCACAATCATGGAGGCAATCGTATTGAGCTATGATACTAAGGTACACAAGGGAATTTCATTATAAAATGCAGTCATGAGGGCATGCTAATGAAGATAAAATACATATTAAGACGGCGAATACTTTATGCCAGATGTTGCAGCTACAAGCTCTTACAAAACATCCTACCCCTAGCTGCCTGAGCTTTACACAGCTCGAGCTCGGTAGGCATAGCAATCAACGACGCTAATAGTATACCAGACGAGTCCGAGAATCCAATCGAACCAATCTTGAACTCTCGTTCCTGCTTGATTCTTTCGGGATCTGAAGATGTAGACGAATGTGTGTCTTGATCCTGGTTTATACGATAGAAAACATTCACACTAAAAGCATACAAGACAGTCAGTGAAATGTGAGACAAAAGGACCTGTCAGACGTACTAGGCGAGACCGCCGCAAATGCCTTCAATTGCTATCAGCAAGAACACGACGGAGAAGCCAAAGGTGGGAGAACTATCGAATATTCCCAAAGCTGATTCAAGCACTAGCATGGTCAGAATTATTGATTGGACAACCGCTGGTAGAGGAAGGAGTCTAGTGGGTAGAGGGGGGAGACCGAATGAAATAGAGGAACGAGAAAGGAATACGGTTGCTTGATACACGAGCTGAACGGTGTTAGTATCACAATGAACTCGAAGAATATAATGAACCTTACCTGCCACAGAGGATAATAATCTCGTATCGAATGAATGATCAGACTCAGGAACCAATGTTCTGTGGGGGAAGGAACGGGATAAAGTAACGTCGGCGCAATACCCTGAGCGAAGTGTAAACAATTAGCACCCTATTAGACAAATTGAAAATACGGACCTGATTGATAGTGTACTCGAGCTGTAACGTTGATTATTACTCTGCAGATCAGTTCTCATGATCAAACGTACCAGATACACAGAAACTAGTTTCGAACCGTTAGATAACCATGAATCGCATAACATAGGACAACGACGTACATAATGGCAACATATATTTGGGTAAAAGTGGTTTCACCAGTGTCCACTTCTCGACTAAAGATAGCCCTATAGGTTCTTTAGGTTCCATGTCGACTTCTAGTTGCTGCTCCTCGGATTCTTCGTCTGTAGGCAACGGCGCGTACGATGTAGTTACGGGAGCGCCGATAACTTCATCTTCGTAAGATGCTGGAAGGCCAAGGTCCGAAAATGCAGATGACTTTGGAAGCAGAAGATAGTATGTCAATGGAATCACAAGAGGCATTACCTTGAGGAAAATGAAGTCGGTGAGATGGTACCGATACATTGAAGCAGGTACTTACCGATGATAGTCCAACACCAGTACGAACACCGAGTCCCCGTACAATCCACCATATCGAAGCGCCAACCAGTCCCGCTGCTCCTGTTCCAGATGCGAAGTATCCTACACTATGTCCAGCAACGGAGGGTGGATGATACGTGGTAGACAATTGTAGAAAGGTGAGTTCTCCGAGACCAGATGAGAAAGATGCAAAGCATATGCCTAGGAGTCTCGTAAATACAGAGTCGAATAACGCAATGATCTAAATTGACCATTAGTCCACCAAATGAAGCAATCCAATTTAAAAACTCACGATCATCCCAAATACACTTAATAAACAGCATCCAATTAGCCTCTTTGCATAGCGTATCCGTCCTTTCAGAACATATGGCCAACCAATCTTCGCTATTAACGAGGGTGTGATGTTACAGAATAGGATGATACCCTTTGGTGTCGAAGATGGAACAAGGTCGAGTGCGGCAGAAAGTATTATCACATATAGTACTACAGAAATAGGTTAATAAACGAAGAATTGAAAAGCAACTCATCAAGAGAACTTACCATTATTTATCATTCCAAACAGAAAGAAAGATAAACCAAGTTTGAACAATAACCTGCGGGGTCTCGCTAGCCAGGATAAGCACTTCAAGCACTGTAGCCTTGACTTGACTTTACTCACATTTCTGCTGTAGTATATCGGCTTCATCTTGGTCATTTCTGACACTTGATAGAAGATGTTGTTCATGTAAAGATTCTGAACTCATAGCAAGCAGTGGTGGAATTGGTAAAAGATTACAGTAGGTTGCTCTCTCTCTTAGCCGCGGGCACGGTGACGCAGCGTCGCGCGCTAAATCTGTGACAAAGCTGTGGAACTGTCGTGACGGGAGGTCACAGAGCGACTTTAACCAGTCTCCCATCCTTCCCATTCTCTGACAGACATAGTAGAGTTGATCGTGACAGTGCACCTCGTTCACCCTAGTACTTTGAAATGCCCTGGAAAGTATAGCAAAAAAATGGAACTTTTAGCCGCTACTTAGGGCAGTAAATTCAGAAGACTGTCCAGCTGCAAGTCCATTTTGATCATTCCAGTTACAAAACCGTTACAAAAGTCTGACAATTTTTGCCGCTTTTAAAGGATAACTGCACAAAATACCTTGAACTGAATCTACTATGTGACAAGGGCGAGTTCTATGCCACATCGAAAGCTTCCGCGATTTCCGTCCAAAACTCAGGATTGCCCACGGCACCATCCTGATACCCTCTGCCAGCCAACCCATCGCGAACACTCTCCTCCAGCGGCTTGATCTTCAGATCTGGATATAGCTCCTTACCGTCCAAGTAGCCCAGGAATCTGGCCTTAGCGGGCTGGTTATCCCCCCTCACATACGCGATGTGGTAATACTGCACGATTGCCTTCTGCAAAAAACTAATGTTACTCCCCGCCACCTTGACAACTTTCTCTGGTGCAACCTCCACAAAAGCGACCTTCTCCCCGGTCACGCGCTCAACGGTAGCGATAGCTTCCTTTTGCGTGAGGACCTCACCGTAGGCAAATACCATGCGGTTAAGCGTCCGAGGATCGACGATGATTCGAGCCACGTACGCTCCAATATCGAATATATCGATAATGGCTGTAGGAGTATTCCCCTCACCAATAACGAAAGGTATACCGAATTCTGCTACCTTATCCAGCTTGCCCGAAGGAACACGAGTAATCATGACTTCATGCCAGAATCCGGTGTCGATGTGAGTGAATGGCAAATATATTTTCTTGAGGTGATCCAGGACGTCTTCCTTCTGCAATACGTATTATCCCAGCATCCCATGGCGTGGATTGGTGCAGTAGTTAGAGGTGTTGCTCTGTCACTGGAAAAGACGGTGTAGACTCACCGATTCTCGCAACATCATGACACCCCTCGGCGGGGCCACTGGAGCCCAGGCGTTTGGTACAAATCTCTTTACGCCTGCCTTCAGAGCTGCATCTGCCAGTGTAATCTCGTCCGATGTGATTGGTGGGGAAATCGATACAATGACAACATCAATTCCCTTCAAAACGGAGACTAGCGCATCCTGAGGTCCGTGCAGATCAGCAACTACGACCTTCACGTCGCGCTTGGCAAGGTCGGTGGTAGATGACTTGTCAATGGAGCTTGGACGGATGAGGCCAGTTACCTCCTAGAAGAAAAGTCAGCGGTAATTTATTTGGATGTGATGTGACTCGACATACAAACTTGGGGTCCGACGAGGCGAGAAGGGCGGACACGATACTTGAACCCGTCCTGCCAGTGGCCCCTAGAATCGCGACTTTGATTGTGATGCTCATGATCGAATTTCGAGGCTCTGTGGTTGTGGAGTGATTGGAATGGGGAGATAGACCACAATCACCATAAGTAGATTCCTCTTTAAATACTTTGAAATATGCTTCTCCATTGAATTTAGACCACAGTCGTGAACAGCATATCAATGGTGAAAATCGAAGGAAACGTCCATGACCAAGCCTAGATAATCTCCGTCCGGATTTAAGAAGTGTCGTATCCCCGTCACGGTATTATCAATCAAGGGAAAAGTCTGTTCCTCGCTCGAGAGCCAGAATTACTCCCAGTGGAAATTTGTAAACCGTCCGAGATTGGTTATTACCTTTTTTTTTGTATCCAATTTATTGTGCTTGAGAGCTTTCGCTCTATGTTAGACAGTACATACGAGGGTGACTCTAGAGTGTGAGAGGGGACCACGGAGGATTGGTTATTACTTGAACATAGAAGGAGCAAGATTCCTTGGTCCTTAAACCAAATAATGTACACTACCTTCCTGTACCCTACACAGGCTGTTCAGGAGCAGGACACACGAGGCCCACGACGCAAGCGCTCTAGAGCTAGTTCGGACTCGAGAGGGTGACACATGCCATGTCACACAAGTTCGTAGACATCGTCGAGAACATTATGTCAAGCTTCAAGTTACATATTCAACTTTTAGAAGTTTCGGACTTCAAAAATATATCGCCCTCAACGTCAACTATATATGGTACAGTCAAACATGCACACAGAGGTATACATGTGATGCAGAATCATCAGTAAGAGAAAATCAGAAAACAACAACTTTAACCTGATTTGAAATGGAAGGAGCCCCTCAAAGCCAGGGAGTGGTAGAAGTAGGAAAAAACAAGAATCAGAAGTACATAGAAGATAATCTCAACCATACTCATAAAGATATATTTGACCTAAAAGGACACCTCAACGACAATCTAAAAAGCTCTGTCTTCCCTCCACGCCGCCACTTGCTACTTCATCACCAGTTGAAATAGCAGTGACGGATACAGGTCGCGCTTCAATGCTCAGCGAATCTTCTGTGCTACTATCCATGTTCAAAAACTCTTTGTTAGCAATCATCGGAGGACGTTTCATTGCCTCCATTATCACTTCCAATCGTCGTTGTGACAAGTCCGGAGTTTGGGGTTGTTGCTTCCCACTACCGGGAGTAGAAGGAGTCCCGGATGACCTAGTAGCTGCACTGTTCGGTGTTGGAATAGGGTTAATGTTTTCGTACCACTGCTCTGCGACAACGCTATCTCTAGTGAAAGCCGCGATGACGATAGGGCTTGGTGTTCGCCTTCTAGGCGCGTTCCCGACGCTCTTTATCCTTGTTACTCCGGATACCTTCCTTGCATGTTCAAGTACAGCTTCGCCTTCTGCATGAACATCTTTTCCATGCCAGGGAAATTCGAGTGTTAGATCACTGGTGCGGTTGGTGATAGATGTGACAAGCATTCCTGATGCATCAATGTAGGGTGAAGTGAATCGACGAGATGTCCCCGTGGTAGAAGCAAACGAGATTCGGCTAGTGGGAGAGGGGATGGTACTGGGTAATGGAGGTATGTTGGCCATCGCCATCGTGAATCCTCCATCTTTGGCCTTGGTATAGGTGAAAGTAGTGGTGATGCTCAAGTGACGAGTAGAGACCGTCTCTCGTCCAGTCGACACTGAATGACCGGTCTCTGACCTCTGCAAGTCGAGGAAGTCTGACTCGGCGTGATCCCCTGGAGCTATCACAACGATGTCTTCGCTGACTTCAGGTGCTTCTTGGATATCTAGTAGCGGAACCGGCTTCCTCTTGTTCGAACCCGTTCTCCATAAGGAACTCAGAGTGGTATCAACGGTCTTCTCACTGTTGGATCTCGACAGAGCATACATTGATGATTCGCCTGAAGTATAGAGTGATTCTTCATCCCAATTCATCGGTAAGATGGCCGATGACTTTCTCGTCTTAGGGGTCACACGAGGCGGAAGCCCAGGGAACCGCATTGCGAGGTCATGAACAATCTCAAGCGAATCGTTAGAGTAAATCGAGAGCATGCTTTCGTGTCTTGTAGGCATGATAGGATTGCTGGCTCGATATTGACCTTGCTCTTGTGGGAATCGGAACGACGAAAGAGTGTGTCGAGAGAGATATCGGTCAAGATCTTGAGATGAAGGGAACGGAGGAGTGACTAAAGGCGGTGAAGCTAGCTCTGATATTGTGGCCGAGTATGAGAAGGTTGATAGGGCAGCAGTGTCAACGAAACCGGAAGTGGAAATACCTCGATCAATTGCCGTCGTGGCTTCTGCTATGGTGGACACAAGATCCGATAACCTTCTCATAACCAGCGTTGGAGCTCTGTCCCTTTTGTGTCGAACCACTACCATCTCATTCTCGGGGAATATGACCAAGGCAGAAGGAGGTCGGTATCGCGAATCACGTGTAGCGGTCATGTCTGCTCCTGAGTTTGTCGGGAATGTAGGATCCAACTCTGGCGAAGGTGATACCGGTATAGTATTGACATTTGCCAAGACACGTGGAACGGGTTCAAGGGCAGATTCATAATTATATCCATCTACCTGACGAAACGTGTCTTTTCGTGGACTCGATATCATCCTACGAAGTGTTGACCCTCTCTTGGTCTTCTTCGGACTACCATCTGTAAGGAGTTGAGACTTTGTAGAGCGTGACGCAGAAGCAGGAGATGGCGGTAGTGGCACTTGCGAAGGAGATACAACTGGGTCGGTAGCGGGAGAAACCGTTACAAATGATGATGAACGCGATATTCCTGCGGTTTCATCCAAGCTTGTCTGCAGGGCGTTGCGGGGTTTCGAAAGCATGCCACGAAGAGTAGAAGCTTGCTTTACATTTGGGGTACGAGTAGTGGGAGTTCGTGGATCATTGTAAGCCGGCGGTGGCGTGGGCCGTGACGCAATATCTGTTACATTTGGAGATACCGGGAAGGTGTTGGCGTTGGACAGGACATGAGGAACACGATTTGACTCGTAGTCAGCGCCACCTATTTGACGAAAAGTGCTGTTGCGAGGATTTGATATCAGTGCTCGAAACCCCGACATCCGGTGGGATCTCCGTGCGGCTTTAGGTTCGAGGATGCTGAAATCCTCAATGGTATCCACCCTGATAACAAAAGTCAGTTTAGGGTTCTAATCCCGACAACAACAAAATGACCCACCCCTTGATTATTCCAATGATGAGACAAGCTCTGGACAGAAATCTGAAGATCCTTCTGGTCAACACTTCTCCAAATCCGCCAGCCGCAAAACCTATGAGGGGTTCGATGGCGCCTAGTTTGATTCCAACACATATCCAGCCAAGGCCATTGAATGATTGGACTTCTTTTTCCGGGACGGGACTTGCTTCAATTCGACGTTGATTGATAATGGCTTTCACCAACCGAACTAACGCAACGCAGAAATTCAGCGCTTGATATATGACCAGGAGGACAAGTGTGAACGAATTGAGAAAAGTCCGAACGTGGCGATCGGTGAGTTGGACCACTACAAGCGGGGAACCATCTGCGTTGCGACCTAATGCACCTGTACATTCAATCAGGTCAGTTCTAGATACAACTGTTGAATAAACGATGAGACAAACGGTAGGAAATGCCAACTAAGGAGGCCAATTCGTTTAAGAGTAGAATGATAGGTATCAGAAAAAGTAGGATATATTTGGCGGTCTTCTGGAGTTTTCGCGGGAATGATGGCAGGACCTCCTGGGAGGTGAAGAAGAAAAGGAAGAGTGTAAAAAGCAGGAGAGGCGCGAAGGAGATAACACCTAGAACATGTCGCTTAGCAGAAAATCATGTCACAAAGTGAATTACTTACCAATAGTAGTGTCAATTCCTTTGAAGAACGAAAGTGAATGGTGTGCACCAGGTATGAGATGTATGAGAAGATCGAGGAGCGCGATGGTGAAGTAGACCAAGCCTTCAGCCGAAAGCAAAAGGTGTTTCCTAGGAAGGCAGACAGCGTTAGTCCACTTTCTCTTTCATGCATACATCACAGCAGGAGGTCCATGAGTAACTCGACAAATTTATGTGGCCATCATGGATGTCAATGTAAGATGACATTGACAGTGCATTACACGCCGAGGAAACCTGTCAAGCACCGTGCATAGCTCATTCCCGCCGAGACGGTAACGACGATCTAATGAACTAGAGCCTGAGAGATACCATGCGCGACTTCTCAAGCACTTCGGTACGGTGATGCTTCTCTCCGACACCACGGGCCACGATGCATCAACCCGTTATCTACTATCCTTTCAAGGCTTATCCTTTTCGCTCCTGACTGTACGTGTCGCACTGAGCAAAAGAGTTGGATTTGCTTACTTTCCAGTACCACGTTTCAGAATTACGAGACCAATTGCAAAAACGATTTCCAGGGCCGGCGGGATAATCAAAGCAATGGCCTCTACTCGAGTGAGGGATTCACAACGAAGGATGGGGGCCAGAGAAAGGCAAATAGTGCCCATTGAATGTCCAGAAAGATTGCTGTTTGAATGTGTTCAAAGAAAGACACCGCAGAGCATTTCAAGTGAGGGATATTTCGACGAGGTTTGTGTCGAGCGATGTCAAGATTGGCAGAAAGGCGGACCAGCGTAGCGACCTATGCGAACGACCTGTATGAAAGGAATGGAAAAGCAGACCGAGCTGCAAAAGTGAAGAGGACGACGCCCTGCACCGAAAAGACAGAAAGACCGAGAAGGTGAGATGAGAGTCGAAGTAGAAGAAGGGTGGAAAGCTCACAACCGCTTGATTATGCCGACTGGAAAAAACCAGATGGCAACGGCGATCTGGGGGGTTGTCACGGTTGCTATATGGACCCAAGCCAAACATCCATTGCTTTCGTCTGTTATTCAGCATAGAAACGACTTGATTCAGAGGATTTCTGCACAATATGGATCTGTTTTGGCGGGAGAAGGACCGTCTGCAGATTGTTGAACCAAGAACATGGTGAGGGAAGACTTGAGGAACTGCTTAACATAGACGCCCATAAATGATTCCACTAAACTCGATTGGGATCTTCAAAATGAATTTGATTTTCGTGAACTCTTCACAATAATCACAAGTCCGTGATCTTGCTGTACCTCTTACTTTTACGAAGAACTACTATCCACCATTCGCCTGGGTATAGCATCTAATACCAACCAATTTTGTCAAAAGTGCAGTGACTGGGGAAGGAAAGTCATCGACAAAAATCTCGAAGGAATCACTGCTTAACTGTAACTGGACAACTTCATCTTCAATAACATCCTCACAAAGAGAAACCTTGAGATACGAAGCCAGATATGTACCGTCATAGGACAAATTTGATTTGAATCAAGCTATTAAAGCTGGGTCTACAATGCGAGAAAACCATTACAGTACCATCACAATTTGGATGGATGCAATTCGTCCGGGAAGACCATGAGTATCATCAAGCTCACTCATGTGATCCTTCAATGCATACGACGCAGACCCTGGTCTGTGTGATTTCTCGGGAAAGTACCGGTGTTTTTGCCAGCGAATGTGTAATATATATGTCGTCCGAAAATAACTGCAGCAGTTTAGTTTCGCATTGCTGTGAGCCTACGTTCAGGTAGTCCTGTATGATGAACATCAGTATATGAGGTAGGAAGAAGAAAGTATCAAATCTTTTGCAGAAACACCGGTGGTTTCTTTAATAATGGGTGATGGAAAGCAAGTTCTATCCTCGCGGTTCAGTTAGTAAATCCCGTGGGCGCCTGCCTATTTCATCTCACGTGCTCCCATCACTTGCGGCGGATGCACCGATACACTCTTAAGCTTTCGACCATACAAGTTCCTTGCCAGCTCACTCCTTTTTCCTGTTCGACCCACCATCCTTTAGCCAAAAACAAGACAGTCAAAACATCAGAAAAATGGCAACGAAATTCGATCCGAACACTGCACAGAACGCGATCGAGGTATGTTGGAAAAGTTGTAGACAAGGTAGCTGGTTTGCTGATGGAGTCACTTGCGGTAGATTGAGAAGCAGTGAGTGCTACGAAAGAATGCGCAGTGGAGGTTTTTACAGAAGCTGAACTATGCCAGGTTCGCCGTGAAAGCTGTTGAACATGCTCAGGTATGTCTTCCTCAATTTCTTACTCTAAGACAGTGAACTCATGTCAGGTTTGTATGCGCAGACATACTGGAATTTGCTGGAGAAGATTGAACCACGAAATCTTAAGCTTACCAAGTTCGCAGGTCGATTTATGATTGATCTGGCTTAGATCCTGATTCTATGTTTGTTTTCATGCAGGATTGACGATGAGATCTTCCAACACACTATGGAAAGCTTCCCAGAGTTGAACGAAGCCCCTTATGACAAGGTTACTGTGATTGACGAAGAGTGGATGAAGAGCCCAGAAGGAAAGGAGAGATGGAGAAAGTTCATCCAGGAGTATGAGAAGAAAGTTAAGGACTTCAACTTTGGTTCTCTCATTCGAACAGATTGCAGAGATGAATATGGCGAGCGCAACACTATCTTCGGTAAGTAAACAAGTATTCTCTGTGTCCAACTTGATATTGACATTTCTCCTAGTAACTCGGATACAGGTTTGTCCGCATCATCTCTTTCCCGGTAACAGCTGACTCACAAATGGCTTCTTAGTTCTACGCCTATGAAATTGCTCGAAACCGTTTGGGCCTCAACGACAAAGCTCACGATCTCGCCAAAGAGGAAGCTGCAAAGGAGAAGGCCAAAGCCGAGAAAGCGAAAGAGAAGGGAAAGAAGAAGGCGAACGGAAATGGAACAGCATCATGATGATACTAGAAAGTTTTTCTCGGAGTGACTCTTGTGTAACTCTTTTATCATGTATTATTCAGCCGGATTTCCTCCTGGGCAATGTTGTTGTATTTGTCTTCACAATATACTGTTTCCTGGAATCAACCTTGAAGTTGAGTTCGATAATCAAATTCGGTACGATGAAATTGATTTTGTAAGCTTTAGGATTTTCAATTTTCGCGGTCGATGATGCAACCTCCCTGTCTGTCCTACAACACATCGTGACAGCGATAATATCTTTCTCCAACCACTCAAAATGAGCTTGGATCTCAATTCACATCGTACTCAGCTTGTGCTGACAGCAGCAGCAGCCTCTGCAGCAACATTCGGACTTTTCTCTGCTTACAATAGTTATAATCGACAGAAGAAACGTGAAGCACTGAACGCAGATGTCTTACGCTCTGTTTTATCTCACCCAGGGAAAGGTGCTAGGTCAGAACACCCCTCGCCGATCAAGTTACACTCGAAACTTCCTGCTCCTGAAGACATTCCCTCGAGGAATGCCGAAGATCTGGAATATGACGAAGAGTTAATCAGGGAACAACTAGCTAGAAATTATGCTTTCTTCGGGGACGAGGCGATGGACAAAATAAGGAAAGGAAGAGTTGTCGTGGTTGGTTGTGGAGGTGTAGGAAGTTGGGCTGCTGTTATGCTTGTTAGATCGTATGTTTTCTTTCTCCTCTGTCATGTTTCGAAGACTGACCACATGAAGAGGCATAACGAATATTCGTTTAGTGGACTTTGATTATGTCACTTTATCATCTTTGAACAGGCATGCAACTGCAACCCTTGCCGACGTTGGAACACCGAAGGTTAAGTGCATTGAGAGAACATTAAAGGAGATTTCGCGCTGGGTGCAAGTGGACGCTCGGATTGATATCTGGAGGAAAGAGAACGGTGGAGACTTACTCGAAGATGCGGACTGGGTCATTGGTATGTCTGACTCTCCATAAATCGTTCAGTGGCATCTCATATTGTTTTAGATGCCATTGACAACATCACGACAAAGGTAGATCTGTTGAAATACTGCCATGATCATAAAATTAAGGTGATGCCCCATTTTCTCCTCCTTTATTGTTTCACTGACAATGAACGTATCAGGTTTTCTCTTCTATGGGAGCGGGAGCTAAGAATGACCCAACTCGAGTGCAAATAAGTGACATTTCATATACCGTTTACGACCCTCTTGCTCGCTCGGTACGAAGACGACTTCGTCTCCAAGGCGTAAATTCTGGAATACCAGTCGTCTACTCCACCGAAGTCCCCGGTGATGTCAAACTTCTTCCTTTGCCTGAGGAAGAGTTTAAGAAAGGCGATGTAAAGGAGCTTGGAGTGTTCGACGACTTCAGAGTAAGGATTTTACCTGTTTTAGGTATTGTTTCTCTCTCAATTTAAGAGGGGAAATTATTAGCTGACCTATTCATTTGTACTTCAGGGCCGTTACCTTCAATATTCGGCTTGCATATCGCAACATATATACTTTGTGAAATAGCTGGCAAGCCTATCTCCAATCCCTTGGCTATAAAAGGGAGAAAGAAAGTTTACGAAAAACTTTACCGTGACCTCTTCCAGCGGGAACAAAAGATTGCTGGTGCGATTCTCAAGTGAGTCAACCATGGGGTACAAAGAGATGTGATCCATGAAACCATACTAATATTGCTCTTTCAGTCGTCTCCCGCTAGACGAGGACGATGTTGGTCTCCTTCTGGATGACATTCATAGGGGTCGATCCATTATTCCCCCGTACGCTGTCCCCAACAAACCCACTTTAATTCGGTGGGACCCTCGACTTCCTTTGACATTGGAAAACACAGTCGTTATGGACTACCCCGATGCTGAGAAACATGCGAAGGCTTGTTTCAAGGCTCCGGTTACTGTAGGAGAAAATGCTTTGCATGGGAATATACTTGTCGGAGACGAGGCTGCTGGTGAGAAGAGGCCGGAGGAAGTCTGGGATCAAGAGGTAGTGGATGTTGTGAAAAGGAGAGCTGAGGAGATAAAGAAGGTTAGGGAATGCATTTTGTGAAGCACTAGTAGCAAGTTGCATGTAAGTTTTCTTTTTATCTCTGTGCCACGGATGTCTCACCCCCATTAAAAAGTATTGTTAACCCACTCAAACTTCTGGATTGGAATAAATCCCCTCTTCTTTTTTCTCTTTATTGGACCTCCTGGCAGAATTGTTCATGAATTGAAACCTCTTCTATACGGCTATAGGTACATAAACGCCCAAAGTGACCTTTTGAATGTGGCCGCGATCCGCATGGCCACCGTTTGGATTTTGTCCATACTTAACTGACTTTTGGCCATAACCGCAGTGGGTATCGCCGCCCTCATATCTTCCTCTTCTTGGCTACTGCCATCTCCAACCTGTGTGGCGTTCATTCAAGCATTACGAAACCCCCTGCTTCATATCCTTCTCCGAGTCAAAAGTTGCGCCATGGGTAAGTACCTAAGACTGTAATTTCTGGCAATGCTCGTCATGCTGAATTTATTTACTTGTTTTTTTGTCTGAAGATACTTCATCAAAGATGAATAAGAGTCTGGAGCAGAAATTAAATTTCGATATTCTGTTCGATGTTATGGATTATCTGAATTCTTCGTCAGATGTTTTGTCTCTGATGAAGACCTGCAAGGTACTTCATAATGCAGGCATACCTCATCTTCTAGCACTACCGCTATCTTTCACGGGTAATATCAAGAGGCGAAACTCTCTTTTTACCTACATCACGCGATACCCCTCAAGACTGAAGTATATTAAGCACTTCAAATTAAGACAGGATATTGGCTTATTGAAATTATATCCCTCTCGAGACTTTCATTCACGCCGTATCCTCAAGACTATCTTAGAATTCTCAACGCAGCTGGAAACTTTGGCGATCTCGAGTTGGGCGTGGGACGAGATTCTGCTCAACGACTCAGGAATATTTCCAGAAACTCTCAGTTTCCCCAAACTCACCCGCCTTACAGTCTATCCCGTCGTGACCGATGCCTGCGTCACGATGCTGAAAGGTCTCAATGCACCTCTTCGTCGAATTCGTCTCGATTTTGAAAGAACGCGAGACCATTCAATCAAATTTATGGATCCCTTCCCTGTATTAAACAACTTCAGACATACTCTCGTCAAAGTCTGTATGGTTGGTTTTGAATGGGATCGGACAGCAATGATTCCGGACGCTACTTTTCCAAATGTTCGCTTTCTCAGCATTCGAACTGGCTCCTACCAAACTGTGCACATCGTAGCTCTTATGGTGGCTTTCCCGAACGTTCGGGTGTTTCATATATCCAATTTCTATGGGGCACTTGAAGATGATGAATTGGAGATCGTGAGAGAGATGAACATAGAGGACCAAGGTACGATAGATCAACGCTGGGAACACCTTGATGTTGTCAAGGGAGATCCATGTTCTCTCTATGAAATGGGATTAAAAATGAAAGTGTCGAAAGTGCGACTCTTACTGATAATCCCTGAGGAGTACAAGTGTTGTCACCGCTTGCTCGTGGATACCAAACCTCGACACCTACAGATTCGTTGGCCACAAGAAAGTTCTCATTCTGACTTCGCTGATCCACGTGAAGAGGTACTAGGAATGTTCACGTTCGAAGGATTAGACTTTCTTTCCATCCACTTCAATTTCTTTAGAAAGACGTCGGAAGATATCAATAAATTCATGGTATGTTATCAATATTTTCTCAGTTTCTAGTTTCTGAGTTATCACATACTAGGACGCATTTTTAAAGCTGCTACGATCGTCGAAACTCAGATACCTTCACATCAAGATAATATTTGAATCTGTGTACAGTCACAATTTCGAACCTCAACCCCAACTTCAACCCGTCGGTGACATGGAAAACGAGCTGAAAGCCTGGCGAGGGAAAGCGATAGATGAAATATCCTCTCTGCAGATGATCATTTTTCAAATCAAACAACAATCGGAAAAGTTCGAAGCATGGCGAACCACTAATTTACGGGAGCCTGGCGAAACGTGTAGTTTGGAGAAAGTCACAAAGAATGAGTGCAAAAGACTGATAGGAAAAGAGGGATACCGCGTTGAGAAATGGAGATATAATAGGATAGATTTGTCCTTGGATCCGGAGAGCTGAGCGTAGTAGAATGACTTTCAGAAATTCAACTATATATCTCTGATTTTTTTCCATGTCACAATGCATCCGAAGACTTCACGGTCTCGCATCATCCATCACGCAAACTTTCCTATAAAAATACAAATAATAGTTGCGCGTAAGACTTGAATATATAGCTGAAGCTTAAAATCAGTTCTAAATGCCTAGTCCTAGGCTTCATTTGAGCATGAACTTCATCGATATCATGAAGGGGTCGGCGGGGACATGGGGACACTTGTCTGTCTTTTTATTTAATTAAACATCCGGAAAAACTTGTCGTCATGAGGTGCCTCTAGCATACAAACGTTCAAATACCATACTGTACATTGAAAACACTTCGCTAAAGCAATATTCAATCCTTTTACTGGGTGGAGATCTAGCCATCCACTGAGACTGCAGATCGCCACGTCTCGACATTAGGAGGCCAGACCGTATCATCATGGTCTGACCGCCATGCAAGTTTGTGAGGGCGTAGTAAAGGAAGAGTCTCTTTCAAACTTTCGAATTGATAGTCAAGCGATAGGATGAATTGAGAAAACTCCAGCGCTGATCGAGGGTCTGCGAGGTCGAAACACAGCATATCCAGTCCACTACTTCGGGTGAAAATACCATGAAAACAGTAGCCAAAATGTTCGGAACACTTGGCTACTTTTCTCGGTGGGGGGGGGGGTCGGAAGACTTTCAGTGTTTTTCACACCTTTTCTGCAAATCCTTCGATATTTTCACAATTTTGTTTTGCATTTGTTGGGTCAGAAGTTTGTTACAAAAGTCTGAACAATTTTGCCGCCTTTTTCATGATATTTGCACACGAAATCGTGGACTGGATTTGCTGTGAAATGGCCCTGTGAGGCGGAGTTCTCCGACAAAGACTCGCAATCATCAGGGTTTGGACGCAGAATGTGTACGGTCGGCTAGGTGCTTTTAATAGATTGCGCAATAAGACTTCACGTTGAAGGATCACTTACCGTGGTTTGAACATCAGATGGGTCAATCCACGCAATATGAGTTTGAACAACCCTTCCATTCTTGGAGATTTGGAAGCCGATGACTGGAAGGTCAATACCCCATGATCGTCGTTGGTATGCCACACTAGCTATCACAGGAACGATATTTTCAAAAGTAACACAGACCACCGGAAAAATGAATGTGGACCAAGTATACTGACCAGAAAGAATATGGGAATAAGACGGGAGGTGAGCGAATGGGTATTTAGGTGGTTCGTCGTCTTCAGATTCAGATTCAAGGCCGAAAAAGAATTTTGCACCGTAGATATCATATTGAGGTAGTGTGCCGAATAATCCTGGACGGTCCAAGGTATCCCAATCAAACGACGAGTCCTTCGTATCGTTGTCATCTTCCTCCTCCTCCTCTTCTTTTTCTCCTCCTGCGTCTTTCTCGCTGATCAAGTCTTCATTTTTAGATTCAGTCTCGTCGATTTGCTCATCTTCGTGACCTTCTGAATCGGAATCGGCTCTGTCGAGTTCTGGTTCGGGATGATCCAAGATATCGATGCAAGCAGATAGTAAAGACTTATCCGCACAAAAACTGGCGAGCATTCTGACATCACCCTTCTCCTCCTGGAAACCTAGAGGATATATGACCGAAAGGTCTGCACTGATGTTGAAAGAGAGGGAATCAGCTCAACGTGTATACAGAGAGTGATTCGGACTTACTCTGTGTCGGCCTCCTCGTAACTACAGAGAATCAAGAAGCGAATGAGGGTATACCACTGATGTATCGTCTTCCTCGGTCCAAACGGAAAGTTTGGGCTCGTGATTTTTTCCAAGCTGGCAGATGTCATTAGAACGGTACCGGCTACACTGAGAACCTTCTTGTCTGAATCTGCTGGACTCTCCTTGCAGTTCCAACTGGGAGCGATTCGCTGTAATTGTCGCATTGCTATAGAGGACGACGACATGACTGGAAGGGATGCGAATTCTTGAATATCAGGGAGTGGTCTGTTCAATAACTCGATAAGCTTGTGGACATTCTGTGGCAGTTTCTCCGCATCCTCGAATTTATGGAATGCGATAGTCATTTGAGTCTACGAAAGATATTAGCTTGACTTGGAGGGGCGCTGTTGGTTCTCCGAAGACTCAGTATTTGGATTTGACAATCACGTGATCGCGGTTCCAGGTCTTGTGACAGACGCGTCGAAAACGAACTTCATCCCTGACCACGACGAGTGCAACCTCCCCGACTTTCATGTCTACTTTATCCCATGGCAACAACCACCGAAATTCTGCATAACTCACCAGCATTGCACTCTCTCAAGCGCGACCAGCTCGTGAAACTGTGTAAACTTCATCAGCTCAAGGCAAACGGCAAGAACGTCGAACTTATCGAGCGATTGAAAGAGCATGCCAAACAACTTCCCCCTCACCTAGATGATGGCGATAAAGAAAATCAGGATGACCAAGACGAAGAAATGTCGGACGATCAGGATACTGTCTTCAAGCCTGACATGGCACGGCCAAGCGAGCAGTGGGAGGTTGTCATGGAGGATATAGAAGAAGTTGATGAACCAGCATCGAGAAACGCGACAATGACTTCGATGAAGAGTGGTATGAAAACATCTGCTGGAGAATTTGGCACAAATAGCTCCAAAAGTGAGTGCAGCATTTGTGTTTGTTCGTTTCGCATAATTTCACCACGGGCAAAGCGATGTATGCACTCTGCATCAATTCTTGCTTACTGGGACATTGTGGTCACCATTGATTGTCTTGTCACAATCAAATCTGTGTGTTTAGAATGGTCTTTCGCTTTTGTAAATGGGAAAGTCATTGTTAGGGGGTCGTGCTGAGCTTTGAACGTCAACTCCCTCGGCTCCGGGTTTTCTCGTTGTTTGTTCTTTGCTTATATCATAAAATCTTAGCTTCAGTGACCTCATCTATCCGTGCCCTCGCAAGTTCTCTGGGTATCAAACGTGCACTCTCCACATCCAAGTCAAATGGTAGCATTGCTTCCTCATCCTCCATGCCAGCCTCCAGAGATAATGAACTAGATAAATATGCGAGACCGTATTCTGCCCTCCCTCCTTCTCAAGACCCCCCGTTGACTGATCACTTCAAGTTTTCGACTCCAGACGCTTCTATGGTCACTGACAAGGACGATGATTCAATGTCGAAACCTGTTCCCGGTGACCCTTCTCGTCCAGGAATACCAGCGCCTCCGAATGCACGACTGAGTACTGGAGAAGGGTTGACAACCACAGTCCGGCTTGTATCCATTCCCAACATGATCAGTGAAAACCTTATGTCCCCTCCCAAACTCCCTGCTTTTCAGACTTCTTTTGACATCGTCATGAGTCCTGGCGGAGCTTCATCGAGCAATGTTTGGCCACCAAACTCTCCTGGAACGACACCTGCTATACCTGGCCGACTGTATCCTGCTGTCCCTAGGGAAGATTACGCCTCTTTTTCCTCTCTGGCTAACAAACACTCCAAGATTCCTACCATCAACTTTGACTCTCCCGCTCCTCCTTCCACGAAGAAAATCAATCTTCCTTCCAATGTTCCACAAGATATATTTTCTCCGATGAGACCGCCTGCCTCTTCTCGCAACAAACCAAAGGAATCGCTACCGAGAAGCGAACCTTTCCTTTTTGGCTCCCCTCTGCCTCAACATCGATTATCGAACCATGATTTCGGTCAGGCTGCTGCATCAGTGCTGGAAGAGATGAACAAACGACTTGTAGAGCAAGGTGTTAAGCCAGTCGATAAAGATATCCTTCAGAAGCAGAATTCAGACGTTTTTGGTTCAGCTATTAATCCTGCAAGTAAACCTGCCCCGGTCGCAGACCGATTTGCAAAGGCTCACGAGGCTGCTTTCAATAAGATGGATTCTATCACAAATCATTACGCCGCCAAGCGAGGACCGCCTGCTTCAAAAAAGAGGAAGTCAGACGTTCTTGGACATGGACCTACACCGGGCGCAAAGAGGAAAAGCAGTGTCGCGTCTCATACTGGTACTAGAGTTATCAGCAATGGTGTTCGTAAAAACATGGGCATTCCTGGTGGATTTGGTGATGACGAGGAAGAAGAGGAAGAGGAAGATCCTGCTGATAGAAGATCATCTAAGAGGATTCGCATTGCTGAGAATCAGGATATTCACAAAGGAAAGAGAGTTTCTCTTGCTCCGACTACTGTTCCAGAGAAATCAACCGAGGAGCTAGAGAAGGATGAGAGGCGGAGATCAGCTTTGAAGAAGAAGATTGAAGCAAGGAGGAGGAGTAGTCGAGGAAGGGCTAGTCTTGGCAAGGCTGCTATACCTGGTAAGATTCTGATTCCTTTATCGTCGGAACCATGTATTCAAGGCTTCATTACAGTCAAAGCTAAGCCTTCACGATTTGGATTCTTATCGTCTGCAAAGTCTTTGGTTAAGAATGTGTGGAATATAGGTGCGGGTAGCTCTTCGACGAAACATGCACCCCCTTCCAATATTCCTGTACCTAAAGCTGCATCGAAACCTGCACCCCCTCCTACTGTGGCGGCTCCGAAACCCCCTTCTATAGGGCTTGGCCCGCCACCTGTTCAGAATCTAAAGCATCCGGGGACAAATCGTGTCTCGTCATCCAATTCTTTACTCAAGCCGGAAGTTCGACCACGCACCGCAAGCGCTGCAACTGCGAACACAACTGCATCTAATAGCTCAAGGAGTCGTTCACCAATACCGTCCTTTTCTCCACAAACCGGCCGGGCTAATTCTGTCACCGCGAACACAGCAGGCTCACGAATGTCGACCGCTGCGTCGAGAGCTCGTAATAGCTCTCTTACGGGCGCCTCTTCCATGGGCGCTCGAACTAGTATCCATCCACAGACAGCTGCCTCATCTATGGGAACGAGGAAGAGTTCAGGTAACGCTTTGAATACTGGACCTTCGCCCCCCGCAAAAGCTCAATTCAAACGGCCGTCTTCGACACTCCTGGCACCCACAGCAAGTTCTCTAGCAAAACGCACTTCCATTGCTTCAACTCGGAAGTCAAATCCACTTAGTAGCCCATCGAACCACGCTCCCTCCAGTCCCCAATCACCCCGAGGTAAAATCTTCAGTAAACCAGTCAATTCAGGCACATTTGGTGTACTGAGTCCCTCGTCCATTCCTACGCCAATCCGGGATGCTCAAGCTATGCCAAGTCTCACCACCGCCGCTGCCAATCTCATGAATATCACTTCTCCTGTCCCTTCTTCGGTCCCGCCCAAGCCAAGGGCATTGATTGCGAAGAAACCCCGCATCTCGAGGTCCAAAGTAATCGCGAAATTAGGAGACAAGAGAGTTGCTTCCGCCTCTGGCTCTTCTCAAGCAGCAGGTCTGACTTCACCAAAGGCTGTCAAGAGTGGAAAGGTTAGATCTAGCGTGGGCAATGGTGTTAGGAAATCTGCTGGTGGTAGATCTAGTATGGGAGGCAAAGATACGGTAGTCATGAGTGCGAAGAAGAGGATTCGGAATAGCGAGTTTGCGAGGAGACAGAGTGCTGCTGTTGCTGGCCGTGCTGCCAATGCAGGTCCTTCTAGGAGAAGTTTGGGTGTCGGGCTTGGAAACCGAATGGATGTTGACGACGACTAAGCAAGATGAAGCGACTTTCTCCCTCTGGTTTTTAGCCCATATATTTGAAGTAAATCTTGTACCATCATCTCATTCGGTCCATTCTCTCGACGTTTTTCACAGAGCAGGGACCTATTTTCTTATTTCAATTCTGACACTCTTTTCTAACTACCCGCATGAAATCTTGACGCTCCTTTCGATCTTTTTTAAGAATATATATCTTCGCAGTTACTTTCGCAAATAACTTTATACCTGTCTTTGCATGTCTTTTTCTCTGATATGTGAATCATCCTTTCTTCCCTCTTGCTCGTAGTGGGCATCTACTTCCGTATCTTGCTGAGAAGTTTTGACACTAGATTGTGTACACTGATACCATGGTTTGAAGATGCAGGTCATCGATCATATTGTACATACATACAGATGCATATATTGATTGATTGTTATTGGTATGACTTGAATATCCTCCTACTTGACGTGCACCAGCCTTCAATCCGAATCCGAAAGGATGATGATTTCGTTTGACTCGACGGGGATGTGTGCATCTTCATCGGATGGACAAGGAGAGGACACGGACAATGTCGACATGGCGTATACGACTTCTGAATCCTCCTCTTCCTCTCTGACCAACCGTCCTTGTCGAAGTATTTCTAAGGCCTCCTGTCCCTCGTCACTACTACTTGGGATATTCTCGTTCTGCAAGAAATCAAAGAAATCGACTTCTCCAGGTGCAAGAGCCACTTTGAATTTTATCTGGGGTTTTGGGCGAGTAACGGGGTTTTCGGAATGTGTTGCAGTAGGTCGGACGGGTTGTGGTGTCGTATGGAATTGTGAGATTCGAGGAGCAACTGGTGCATGATCTGATTCATCGTCGGAACTGATAGCATTTAGATCGAAGAACTCTCCACTGTGGGATTGACCCTGCGATGAAGTAATGAGCTATGTATATATTGATTGGTAAAACCGAGTGTGACATACGTGTGCTTTCGAGGTGAATGTACGACCGGATCCTTTTGAGAATTTCTTGGAAGCTATAGAAGGTGTGTTCAATAGTTGGAAACGACATTGAAAGGTAATCGCAAACGGACCCTTACTTTTAGGTGATACCGGTATAGTTTTAGACGTTGGTAACATCGAAGGTCCTGGAACAGAGCTGGGAGCCGGCGTGATTCTCGTAGATGTAGACTTTGCTTTACTCTTCCGTTTCGTAATTGTGGATTTCGCGGTCTGCGTTCGAAGACCAGTGCGCCTGACAGGATGATGGTCTCCATCTGAACTTCCAGGAATATCGTCCAAATCAAATAGCTCTCCCTCTGATTCTTCCTCTTCTTCAGCGAGAGCATGAAGTTTCTTCGACCTCCCTCTCTTGCTCTTCTGATTCGACACATCTTGCTGTGTATTGGAAACCTTGTCAGCATCATCATCGGCATCTTCGTCTTCAACATCGTCTAGTGCTATAGCATCTCCTTGATGTCGCCTATAACAACCCCGAATGACATCTCCCCATAAAATATAGGTGTGGCATGATGGACAACAGCCACCGCGGGGTATCAGTTCTGATTTTGAAGCATCGGTAGAAGATGGACCTGGAGCAGCAAGGAAATGTGACGCTAAACAATCGAGATGTGCAACTGATGTGCATGTAGTTGTCGGGCAGAGTGCAATTGTCAGTGTATGCTGTGGAGGATTGAGCATCGGGGATTATTGATGGTGAGATAGGTCCGTACCTCTTTATACTCAGATTGGGAGATGGGTTTCCTGCATACAGAGCACTTCATGGATGCCACAGAGGATGCTTTCTTCAGGTGGGCAGTTGTGAATACATCTATTATAGGGGTTATACTCATCCTTGATAAACTCATTTGACGATCAGCTTACCGTCTGTGACATTTATGGCATTTCTTCTTCCGGTGCCCGGATTTCCACTTAGACCATCGACACCTTCAAGTTCTACAGTGCAAGTAAATCCGGGAGGAAGTTGCGGTGTACTCGACTCCTTTCCTGCAGCTGTCCAAGCTTTGACAGCTTCTTCTGTGAATAATTTCACGTGCAGTGGCCATGTGTTGTACGGATGTGATGAAACCATATTGATTGCAGCACTGAAGATGTTGGTCAATACTTTGAACTCAAACTTCAGAAATCCACTCACCGAACGTTCGACTTTAAGTGGCTATTAGATCGATGAAAGACTGCCTTTCCATCATCGTCTCGCAAGTGGCGTGATATATGTGGATGTTGCCATGCCCATTCAAATTGCAGCGCAGCTAGCTTCGATGGAAATCCATGAACAATCATTTGCATCACCCATGGTCTGTTGTGTTTCGTTTTCCAGGCTCCTTGACTTATCTCGCCATTATGCTGTCTATGAAGAAGAGTCAAAATAAAGCCTTCAACAAGATCCAACTTTGGACCGAACTGCTAACCTGATGCGACGTGGAGGACTTGGAGTGCTTCCGATGTAGGTCCTGTGGTTTTAAACGTGATCATGTTTTCGATACCGGTCAGTAACGCAATTTCCATAAACCATAAAAACAGAGACGCGAGCACGTACGCGGTGGCTCGAGGTGTTCTGATACTCTTGAGAAGATAACACGCGTAAAACGCGGGGAAGCAATGTTCCTTCAAAGTCGATTTCACCCTTCGAGGCATGCGAAACTGATGTCACTAGTATCAATCTACTTGAGTACTACTTGGCTGCTCGCTCTAGACGGGTACAGGTTCTGCTCCTAGAGATATCAATGCTGGGACCTTGTTGATGAAGTTTCATGAATCTCCAGCTTTCATGAGCCATATGTAACAAAAAGGACTTGCCTATAAACAGCGATTTCACCCTGTAACTGTGCTGCAATCTGTGTAGGTTGTACTGTACTCAATCGCGAGGCACTGGCTGTAGTACTAGTAGCACAAGAGAAAGTAAACAACGCGTGACATCATGTGACCGCTGATCCCGTGTTTCTCAGTCACGTGACATAAGTATCTCTTGGGGAGCATAACAAGTTCACCGAGTGCGAACCGCAACAGTGAGGCTAGATACTGAACTTGACATCCGCTCTAGATTTGTTTACAGCAAGTTGGGCGAGAATCAAACGAAAAAAAGGTAATCTATTTGAATTGTCTTGAATTGGGGTGGGACAGGGAGGAGGTGGAGGAATGGAGAAGTTGACGTGCAGAGCCTTGCAAATGGAGCGTGCTGTCTCATCGCCAAAAATTAGTGAGTGATTTGTGAGGAATGTTGACTCTACGCTAATTTGGAAGGAAAGCTGAAATGTCAGAGATCTGCAATGAGGTGTTCAATTGCAGCCTGGCACGGCATTGGGTAGAACCGTGACTGCGATATGATCTTCGAATCCTGAAAACCAACCCAGTTCCAAGGAGATTGGGACAGTTGGTCAGGGTATCTTTCAGAGCATCATTTTGGGGATCCACTTGCGTTGATTTAAAATACGATGCCATACAGCTTCCAGGGGTCACTTTGATGTATGAGCGAATTTGTGATCCTCGTCGTCTATTATTGATATTTCCCATAAGGACCCAATGTCAAATCCAAAATCCTAGTGCTCAGATGTATCCACTCTTCTTCCGGGGTGTATACCTTTCTATCGACCGCGGCGTCAGGGAAAGGCGAGATGTCGACTTCGCAGACGGTTCCCTGCGGAGGTAAAGTCCCATCCCGAAAATATGCGCGAATACTTCGCGTAGTGCATAGTGACGGTAGAGCGATGGATCGATGCTGAAAAGTACAATATGTGAGCTGGAAAGGAATGCACTGGAATATAATCACATACACCAGGTGAGTTTTGGATTAGATGTCGCGCAGAAGCTCCTAAGGTTTCTGTAACCTTCTTTCCATCTGCTATTGATGTTATTGGGTCTGCCTAATCAATTATCAGTAGTCAACATCTATCATGAAGTAGAGCGTAATGACGTGGCCCACCGTGTTACTGATTAGCAGAATCGGAGAAGCTAACGTCTGGTTCCAAGGTCCTTCAAATCTTTCCACAGGCTCAATAGGGTAGAATTCGCATCCACCACTACGTTCGACAGTCGTAGCAGCAAACACAAACTTCGAGATATTCTGATACACATCAACCAACTCATCGACTATGTCAGATACCGAAGGAGGTGCCGTCCGCGCTTGGTCACTACAAGTGACTACTTGACGTTCCAAATCGCTGAAATAGCCGTCAGGCTGGTAATACCACGGACTGTCAGGTTGAATCAACATTGGTGACACACCCGCAGGTGGTGGATTCACAGTAGAGGGGAGGGTTTCCGGGAGTTTGAGTTCTTTTTTGAATATATCTACAAGAACAATGTCAGCTTTGAAGCACCTGACAATGGAACTACCAACCGATGGTTTTGTATGAGATAGGGACTAGTCCGTGCGCAGGGAGCTTATTACGATATTCTGGTTCTGATAGAAGATAGAGGTAGTTCTCTGCACTTTGTTCAAACGACTGCGATGCATGTTGATAGCTTCTCCCTTGAATCGCTTGTTTCAACAGATCTGAAGCGTCACCTCTCATGGCTTTATCCAACGCTTTGGAGAACTTTGGCCATATCATAGGTCTCATTAATGACAACAGTATCTCACCTGATTGAGAGTTTTAATCCGAACGAACAGGAGTATCCTACTAAGTACTCACTCTGGATACGACCAACATTGAGGACGGCAGGAGACTCCAAGTTTGCCACGGACGTCGGATTGTAGTAAAGACCATCAATAAAGCTGTCGATTCGAGCCTTGATTGCTAACGGAGACGAGTCTTCTTGACGAGCCAAAGGACATTGTGTGAAGGTCGCGTCAAAGCATGCAGTGACGAAATCACCATATGCTTGCTCTGTGGACGACAATTGATGACGATGCAAAAGGAAAGGTTGCTTTGCTGTGAAAAAGCGTAAATAACGGGGCAAGGATGTGTGAAACCCAAGCGACTGACTGGTCCACATAGTTGCATCAATTACACTGTCGAGCACAACTCGACCGATACGGTCTGGAAACCTATACAGTGAAGCATCGTCAGATGAGTGAAAGCTTCATGCTTAAAGCTTACCTACATATTGATCAAGTATTGGCCAAGAACGGACCCATAGTCAGTCCCGAAGTAATTGCTAATCAGACTCTTAGTATCAGAAACCACTCAACTTCAGAGTACTCACATTCTAGCATTCTCTCCCTCGATCGTTCTTGTAATGAACTCTAAATCGCGAGCAGCTAGGGTTGTGCTAATGTACTTCAAATCTTCAGGTTCATTCTTGGTACACAATTCCATTTCAGTTCGTAGAAAGGCATTAGCTTCGACTTGTTGCCGATAGACTATGCTCTTCAAGTCAGAGTCCGAGAGGTTGGACGCGACATCAAAACCTCTGTCTAAGATTGTGTTTGACACAAATCCGTTATAATGCATGAAATCGGTGTCAAAACATTGTATACGAGGTCTGAATCAACACGTTCAGCAGAACGGATCGATACGACAGTCAATGAAATCACCTTGACTCGCCGACGCCTCTGGGATCGACACCAATAATATCATAGTCTGCTCCAACCTGAAACCAAAGTCAAACTCAACGGCAAAAAATCAATTGAAGATGATCTTACTGTGGTTTTCAAGAACAACCCATTCCTAGTCACAAAGAGCTTTCCTGCATTCCCTGGACCACCTGGATTGAAAAGAACACTGCCTTGCCTTGGAGACCCCGTCGCGGGATATTTCCCTAGCGCAATCTTCACATTTCCAGCATTAGGGTCGGAATAATCTTTCGGGACTCTATGGATAATACGATTAATTTACTCATTTGTCTATACAGTTCAAACGTTGGACTCACACGATATAACCACACTCAGTCCCCGGTAAATCATCAACAAATGTACACTTCCACCATTTCAAAGTACCAATAGGCTCCTTCAGATAATCCAACGATTTCATTGAATAATGGACGTATTCGGAGTGAGATGGTGTCACTTCTCGCTTTGGCCATGGGTTCAAGACTTCAGAGTATGGTGTTGCTAGCAAAGCTAAGAGAAGTATACCGAATGTTAGAATCGCTACCTGAAGTTTTGAGAGTCTGGGTGTCTGTTCGGTAGACTCAGCCGTTGTAACTCCTTCTTCCGAGGGTTTTACATTGAAGTCCATTGTATTTGACGGTAGGATGGGTAGATAGGGTTGCAAGATCCCTCACCAGAGTGTTTATAGTTGACAGTTCAACTTCTGTTGAACATCAGACTGGGCGGTGACTCGACGGCGTACGTGGAATCTGGTTGTTGGCTTGGCTTCATCAACACAGTCACGATGTGCCAAGGGCCAACTATGTTATGTTTTCTGAAACATACACGTCAGTGAGCGTACGGTATCATAATCGTAGAATTGTGAGACAAAGTATACATACGATCACGGTGGCTGAGGGTAGGAAAATAAACAAACGCCAAATTATCAGAATTTCCGAGTCCTCCGCGGCTAATTCGGATGCATATGATTGAGAGTTGATAGACCTCCTCATTCAATATTCAATCCTCGCCGATATTTACCTTTTACTAGTCCTCACTCGTCTATATGGAATTCTGCTTCACCTAAAAAATTCGGCTGAGCATTTCATTTTGAAGACTTCCTTCAACAAATCCAAGCTTACATACAACTGAGGTTCATCCACACAACTGTGTGTTACAAGTATCAAGAGGAAACCCAAGGAAATCGCATTGAGGACTCTCTGCAAAATCCTTCATGAAGCTATTGACCTGTAGCTCTCTCGATTTCAAGCTATTCTTCGTAACTTGAGTCCATTTCTCCTCTTTCGCCAAGGTATCTCTAGTGCCAGTGAATCCTCGAGCAGTGAGGAAAGCAGGATCTGGATTTGGATTGAAAGATCGTGCAAATGAAGTCCAGATATCAAGCATCTGTTGCATGAATGGCAAATCAAACTGGTCTCGGAAAGGTCGATTTGTGGTCGATGGCATGGTGCCGAACACGTAGAATAACTCTCCGGAATGACACCTATGTATATCAAACATTGATTAAGTACGCGTTTTTGAACATAATGAAAGGCTTTCACTGACTTGAAATATTCTTGTGAAGTGTCACCGAGAGGATGAGCAGCATCGATCGGTGCCTCGCAAGTAGGAAAATTTGGGTCAAATCCTGGAGCCGTCTGGTAGCTCCTGTTAAACTCATAGAACCATAAACTCTTGAAGAGATTGTGAGTGACACCAGCGATTGCAGTGGATTGATCTAAGCATCTGAACTCCCCGTCTGTGGTCACTCGGGCGGTCACATTGAAGACATTCAGGGTTGTGTTAGTTCCGGTGGTTGGGATGGGGAATAGAGAGCTGTTGGCTGGCGTTTGTGGAAGGCCGTTTTGTGCCAAAGCGGCGACAAGATTGTCGCTGGTCTGTATGGCATGTATCAGAGATATTCAATTTCCTGATAGGATGATATGTTGGACTTACGGGGAAACCGATGAACGCAGCTCCATCGTCTCTCATGAATCCCATCATAGTGTGTACATTCGCGATAGGACCAGAACCGTTTGTTGGGAGACTAGTATGTGTGATGATTGTCCCGTCAACAACTGGGAATCTATAGCGAAGAGGTTCAAATGCGATACTGAATAACAGCGCAGCACCTCAATACGTACCTAGGCGGGTTATCTAAAGCCACTAATGTGTGTGGATCAATGGCCTTCAAGCATGCCAAAACGTCGGTTGAACCAGCACAGTTAGTTTCGCTCAAGAACTGATCGACAGTAGCCGTCTGCAACTGGTCAATGGTGAAATACTTTGAGTAAGTCGTAGCGAAACCAAATCCTGCAAGGTTGCTCATCGGGATAGCGGCAGCAAATTTCCCAATGGCTTTTGGTGAACCCATCAAGGCGCGAACACTCGCTGCACCTGCAGACTGACCGAATATGGTGATTCTGTTTGGGTCTCCACCGAATGCTTGTATATGTTCTCTGACCCAATCCAAAGCAGCAATCTGGTCCGCTAACCCGAAATTACCGTTCGTAACACCATCGGGTAACGCTAGGAAACCAATAGCTGAAAGTCGATATTGGACATTGACAAACACGACGTCACCTCGAGAAGCCATGTTACCACCATCGAAGGTGGGATCTGAATTGGAACCACCGGTGAACGCTCCACCATGAATCCAAAACGTAACCGGCCTCAGCTGTTTCTGAGGGACGTTCCCTCCAGGGAGAAATGGAGTAAAGACATTCAGGGTCAAACAATCTTCACTGCTGGAAGGAGACCCGGTTTGGATACATGGAGGTCCAAATTGTGTCGCATCGATCTTGTTTGAACCTGTGAAAGGAGTTGGGTACGTCCATCTCGGAGGTGGATTGGCGAATGGAATGCCGAGGAAACGGAAGGATCTCAGTTCTCGGTAGCTGGAACAAATTGGAGATTATTCCTAGAGATCAACAAAAGATACTATATGAGGTGACGTACCCGGTGATAGTCAGTGAACTAGATGTCACGTTGACGGTGAGGTCAGGAGATGGCATTACTAACAAAGGAGCACTCTGGGTGCAGAGTGCAGGGAGCAATTCGAAGCACGTAGGGGAGGTTGAAACATGCCCACTAGTATCCACAACATCGCATAGTTGGCTGTTTAGAGAGGCAATCCAGAACTTTTGATTTTTAGAGACATCACCACGGAAGACCTTGTACTGTAGAAGAGGTACGACATCGGTGGTGAAGAATGTGGGATTGAAAGAAAGGAGAGATTCGTGCAGGGAGGAGCACGCACTACTGGCGGCCGAGTGAGTTTGAGCGGGAAGAAATATAACACTCCTATGATTCTCAATAGTAGATACTTCACATCATTTTTGTCAGTACAAAATCAAAAGAAAGGAGTTTAGATGTGATGCTTACGATCGAGGTCGTTGTTGAACAGCAATTCCATGGAGCCGCGACCGTCGGAAGAACCTCCCAAAGCAAAAGAGAGGAAGGTAATCGCTCCCAAAACTTGAAGTACAGCACGCATTCCTGCTAGTTTAATCATCAACACTACACTGAGGAGAAGTGCAAACCATTGAACAAAATCCATCGTTTTTATGAACCAGTTACGCATCAAATGTTTTCCCAACGGCTATTTAAGGTCACATCTATCGTCACGTTGAGTAAACCAGAATCTGTAAATGACATACAATCAAAAATAACGGTAGATCGTTGAATTGTTTCGCTCACTTTCAGGCCAGAAGATCGTTCAACTTTAGCATGCGCAGCACAAGCAAAGGCCCCGAAATCAATTCGCCGAAGTTGCAGCAAGCGAGAGATCACATGTATAGGTTCCCTCTACATTCAAAGCATGGAGAAGCTAAGGATTAATATCCTACCCACCGTTCTATGCGCAAGAATAGACAATTCTCCCATGGGAGTCTTGTTTTCGTGATAATGTTGCCGAATAAAATTAGTCGTCCAGGGACATTGTTATCAAAGTACAACCTGAGCGAATACATCTGTGAAAGTGCTAGCAGAGAAAGGATATGAATTCGCAGTAGTCAGGCTGAGATGCAATTAGTTTACTGAAGTGTTGAGTCACTTACTTGTAATTGAGGAAAGCAAATGCTATTTCGCATGTTTAATTTTTTTTTTCCATATTTTGTGCTCACCGTACAGCTCCCGCTAATTTCTTGCAAGGTGTAAAACACTGTTAGTAGAAACTCGAATGGCATGGCAGTGAACAAAATGATGGAGCTTATTCTGCTCTTGGTCCTGGACTTGATTGTCACGGTATCACGATCACGGGATGACAATCATGAGATTCAACGAGCTTTTCCACGATCATGCGGACTCTGAGTCTCAACGTCCTCGACCTTCAACTTGAACATTCACCTTCAACATCCTCCATATCTTTCAACATTTCCCATAACATAAACATCTTATTTTTGTATTCTCTGCAATGTTGACACGAGCCAGTGCGCGAAAGCGGCAAGCGACAAGTTCTCAGGTTGAAGACAATGAGCAAGCAACCACTCCAACTGTAGTGGCTCCGGATCAGGCGCGACCGATGAAGAAGCGCAAAGTACAGAAGTCGAATCCAAATACAACTCAGAGGAAGCCCATAAAGAGAGTCAGGCGCAAAGGAGTTCTGAAAGAAATGCTCGAGATGCCGCTTGACATATTGTTCGAGGTAAAGTGAGGCCGCTGAAACAACAGCATGGCCAATTCTGACCTACATTCCTTCTACATTAGATATTTGGTGAACTGCAGCCGCAAGACCTTTTGGCTTTATCACGAACAACAAAAGATTTCCGCAATTTACTCATCAGCAAGTCCTCAGTCCGCTTCTGGAAAGCAGCATTTGAGAATGCACCTGAGCTTCCAGCTGCTTTTCCCGGCATGAATGAACTTGCGTTTGCAAACCTTTTATTTAGTAATCATTGCCATGTTTGTTTTTACATATTTATCACAGCCGCACGTATCTAACGGCTTCACATCGACAGAACTGTTTAAAACCCAATACACGAAACGTGTTTTGGTTATTCCGGGCCAGATTTTGCAATGACTGCAAAACCCAACGGTGTGCATGACATTGTCCTCGTTCAGGTGTTGATATTTGACTAATCTGGATGATAGGCTGTGGAAATATGAGTGGACTAAAACTCTGAAAAGTCTAGGTATTCTTCAAATGAATTTCCAATATGCGAGCGAATTCTTGCCAGTGATTCCACTAGGTGAGTCAAAGACGCTGCGGCAATGAATTTCACTCAACGCTGCTAGACCCAGACCCCCGTCCTAATAAGTTCTACTATCAAGAACGTCAATATCTCGTCGACAAGGAGTGGGTTCAAGAGCTTAGAAAATCATGGATGGGCTTAATGGCATCATCCAATGGGGAGAATATACAACACATATTGGATGAGCGTCGTGAATTTATACAGAGGAACAGAGAAGTACGTATTATGTTCAGACCTGAGCCAAGGCGAGGTATTCATGTTAACATAAATTAATCTCCCAGGTAGCCCGCATATGCTCAGAATGGTACAGGAAGAGATTGGATGAACATGCGGTTGAATTAAACCAACTTCGTGCGAATCGCCTTTCAGCGTGAGTGCAACTACATCAGAGTCTTTGATCTCTTTTCTGACCTTTATCCTTAGCATCTTTGACAGACTACGAGACCTCGAGTATGGAGTTGAGATCGACAGTTACACTGAAGAAACCGGGAAAGCGTTGAGACAAGAGAAGTTTGTTCGAGAACCGAAGCTTCTCACTGACCGTAGTAAGTACACTGTTCTTAGCCAATTCGCGCATCCAAGGCATTGATATGCAACGTCTCCTTTTCTTAGCATGGTTGAATTTCCAACCCACCGCTGTCAAAATAATGGATGGTGTTCGGACCTGGCGAATAGACGAGGAATATAAGGGCACCCTCCGATCCCGAATGTTAATGGTTGTAAATTCTTTGACAAGACTCCGAGGACGCGAATATGGAGACATCAACTTCCCTTCTCCGATGGACTTCTTGAGCATTCCTCGCATAAGATCCATTATCGAAGTACCGACAGAAGTGACTCTTACTCTCGAAGGTTTCATGGACAAAATCAACCCTATGCTTCCTGAAATTGTTGAGGAATGGCAAAAATCTGTTGATGCACATCTAGTTTGCTCAATTAAATCAAAGTCCATCATTCCTAAAGAAGTCGATCCTCTTTCAATCGCCATTGGACAATTCTTTTTCTGTGAATCCTGCCGTCAACCTTTAATTTATCCTAACGTTCGGGCCCATTCATGTTTGCTTGACGGTGTCGATCAGAAGGACACAAACGACGTATACGAATCTGTTCTTCGACTCGTTTTTGACGACTCTTCAAGCCGCCAATACACAGAACCCTACCTATTCATCAAACCCCGCCAATTGATTCTAGGAAATATCGTACCTATGGCCAGTATTGTCGAAAAGGTCCTCACTGCACTGGGATACATTCCTGGCCAGACAACATTGAAGGAAATGGAAAGTGTTGACACGTTGATGATATGCACGGCTTGTGGAATTTATAAGCCTTCGTTTAGAGAAGTCATTGATTGGAGAACAATGGTATGTCATTCTTGCAAAACTGTCAGGCTATCCTTTTCTTACTATAGTATGTTTAGATTCTACATGCGATATACCAGCACCGGAACTTGGATTCTTTCTCGGCTCGATTGGCCACAGAAGCAGAGGTGGAAATGATTTCGACACTTAACAGGGACTCGGAACAGCGTTACACTGGCTCAAGGGATGATCATAATGACTACTACATGTGTGTGCATTGTGACGATTTCGATGATTTCATCACCAAACATACCATGGTATCTCATCTTTCTGACAAGTCAGTAAATTCTATCTCTACAACTTTGAACAGTAGTTATTAATTTTGTCCGACTGACTTTCTAGACATAACATTTCAAAACCTCGCGATGGGATTGAAGAATGTGATGTTATCGAAAGTTCTGACACTTTTGCCAGTTTCCGGACAGAGTCGACTCCCTTCCGCCAATTAATCTCCCACCAACTTCTTGGTTACGGTCACTATTCCTGGAATATTAAACAGGCACAGGAGAAAGGCTATGGTATTGTGTGCGATTTCGATGAGCTGGACAAGAAATTATCGGCTGAAACAGCAAACGGTGAGGCTAATGACACCACCGGATTGATGGAAAACGTCGAGGCTGCGTCGGAGGTATTATCTTTGTAGTCTCGTTGACTGGGTACTTTGTATTATAGTTATTGTTACAGTCCCTAATTTTCTTCTTCCCTGCCCCCCAGGCCTCATCCTCCCTTGATTTTAACCTTCGGCTTGAGAATGATTATTAAGTAATGATGGCGGCCACTACAAGCCGTTCTCCTTGACTCACAGTTCAACGTTCAACGTTCAGAAATTATCTTGTTTGTTCTCTCAATGTCTTCATCCATATTGTTTGCTAACGAGCTTTGGTTGCATATCCTTCTCTCAGATGGTCTTGAGTATTCTGACTACGATGCAATCAGCCGAGTTTCGAAACGTCTGGTGCCAATCGCACGGCCATTCCTGTTCAGCAAGATGAACATCAAAGTCAATCCAGATATCGAAGCTATCCAAAGGGGAGAAGCATCCTTCCAGACGTACATTGACGAAACTAGAAAGCGTTTGGATTACTTTCTTACCAGCTGGGCCACCACAGTGCGTTCGGTTTCTGCTACTTCCACCCAATTTGCCTTTGGCGCATTGGACGAAGTCGACCCAGAAGAAAACCTATACAAGGAGGCCCGCAGAGAAGTGATCAATGCTATTTTTGACAAACTCATATCCTTCCCAAAGGTCGAAACGCTGGATATTGATTTTTTCTTCATCGAACGGCGGTATTTCACAATCTTGGAGAATTTGCCACTCAGAGCTCTTACGCTTCATCGATGTTTGGTCAAACACAAGAGAATTGCGGACTTTGGCAATGATGAAGATGCCGGTGATAATCTCCATTCAGAGGGCAGCGAGGAGGATGATGATATTGAGGACCCGGATACTCATGACTCCATCGAAGACGAACTTCCACCCTCCGATTTTCATATCCAGCACCTTCGTCAAATTTTCATCCTAGAAAATGTCCTATCCCCATGTGCTTCGACCTGGCAAGGTCTCATAGATTCCTTGACCGTAGAGGAAATCACGACGGACGGACTATGTTTCCCCCTTCTGAAAGTCCTTCGGCGACTTCCACTTCTACCAAAACTAGAAACCCTACGTCTTCCTGGGGTCACTTTGATGTATGATCAAATCGATGCTCTAAAAGACACCTTGACCAAATGTCCGAATTTGACTTGTTTGGAACTGGGCTGGTTTGCGGGATTCGAGGACGATCTTCCATTCACAATTTCACCCGATTCCATACCAAAACTCAAGCACATTACTGCACATCTACATGATTTGTTGACTTTCCTTCCAAACCGACCCGTAGAGTCAATAACTCTTATAAGTCCTGTGGTATTCAGTGACGAAGAGGCAGTGCGGTATTTAAAGCTAGCTTCTCATCAAGCAACTCATCTCCGACGTCTTAACTTCAAATTTGCATATCTTACCAACGTGGAGGAAGAGGAAGCTGCTTTACATTTACTGGCAGAGCTTTTCACGGTTTTTTCTAACCTCGAAGAGTTCGTATTAACATCGGATTCTGATGTCCTCGAGAGCTTCGCATCTAAGGTACGAATTTCACTAAAATATACTCTCCTCCTCCTCACCCACGATATATGTATACTGGTTTGACTGAATGGTCTAATCTTGTTTTAGATATGCGAACTTATTGCAATGCATCCCATTCACACCAGAATCCGAATGTTCAAGTACTATTCTTTGACACCTGGACGGTATTCATCACGGGGGCACCAGGAATCAGAGGAGAGAAGGTTGGATGGGCTTTATTGCGACAACGAGCTGACGAGACGGTTGAGAAGTTGTTGTCCGAATTTAGAGGTTGTTGTCGTCCAGGGAAAAGAAGAGTATTAGGAGTGGTTGACCTATCAACGGTTTTCACCGACCAAACCCCTCGATGCGAATGAATTTCTGTGAGACAGGTGCAGGTTTCAACAACTGCCAGAGTCCCGTACCGAATGGATAACGGACCGTGGGAACGGTAAAAGCGAAATTACTTGAGTTTCACTCAGCATCGATACCAAATGCTCTTCATCCTCTTCAACTATTGACGCCGCTATACCACGCTGATAGCAAGTTAAATGAAGACATCAGTATTATGAAAAGCGGAATTTTTTGAACAAACGTTGTGCGCACTAGACCGCGCAAGGGTGCCATGCAGCAGGCACGCCACAAATTAAGGGTCTACGCGAAGCCTTGCTGGCAACCTTGGCAAGTACCAATTTCTACTTTCTCATCAACGCTACCTTGTCCTCTTTTCCCTGCATCATGTCTTCATTTATAACATTTCCTACTGAGCTTTGGTTGCAGATTCTTCTTTCAGGTTCTCTTGAGGATTCTGACTATGCGGCACTTTGTCGAGTGGCCACGCCGCTGCTGCCAATCGCACAACCATTTCTATTCAGTAGAATGGCTATCCAGGTCTATCCGGATCTCAAAGCCATCAAAAGTAGACGAGTCTACTTCCAGACATATATCGACAACGCAAAAAAACGTCTGGATTACTTCCATGTCAACTGGGCCAAAACAGTCAAATCAATTTCTCTCATTTCCAAGCGCTTCCCCTACATCGAACTCGACGAGATCGACTCTCAGGGAATCGTATATCGACATACTTGCAGGGAAATTATCGATGCCGTCTTCGACAGGCTTGGTTCCTTCCCAAACGTCCAATCACTGCATATCGATAACTTCATAGTCGAGCAGCGTTATTTTTCTGCCTTGGAGAACTGCCAACTCAAAGACCTCACTTTTTATCGGTGCTATGTCAAGAGGACGAGGTATGAGGAAGACAATGAAGACTATGACTCGGAGGAGGAGAGTGATAGCTTTAGGGATGAATATGCTGATGATTCTGCAGAAGATGTCCTTCCGCCTTCCGGCTTTCATATCCAACACCTTCGTCAAATTGTCATCATCAAAAATGCACTGTCTCCATGCATCTCAACCTGGCAGGGTCTCATAGACCCTTCGTCTATAGAGGAAATTGTAGCCAATCGGCTATGTTCTCCCCTTTTAAAAGTTCTCCGTCGGATTCCCCTCCTATCGAAACTTACGACCCTTCGTCTCCCAGAAGCTCACTTGAGATCTGGCCAGATTGATGCTTTCAAGGATGTTTTGACCAAATGTCCGAATCTCGTTCATTTGGAACTGGGCTCATTTCTGAGATTAGGACATGATATTCCAATCACGATCTCACCTAATGCCGTGCCAAAGCTCAAGTATCTCACTGCAGATCTACAGGACATTCCAATCTTCCTTCCAACTCGACCGATAGAGTTGATATCCCTAACAAATCACTTGACTTTCCGCGTTGAGACGGCACAATCTATGATGCAACTCTCTCTCGATGCACGTCGACTTCGACACCTTGTGGTCACATATTGTGTTCGTCCACGGGATGAACATAGTATGATTTTGCTTGCGTTTGACAATATATGTACACACTTTGATGCCCTCGAAGAATTCGAGCTGACTATGACGGGCTCATCGAAGCCAGTCTCTCAAGATCTCACGTATAAGGTCAGTAACTATATAACCTTTCCCATTCCCGGTGCGATGGTATTCACCGAAGAATCATTCCTCCTACTTAGATCTGTGACTTAATTGCCAGACATGACATACATATGAGAATCCGGGTTTTCAAGTATCGTTCCTCTAAAACTTCATTTCGGGGATTACAAAATTTGGAGAGGAATAGACTGGACGAACTTCACAGTAACAACCAGTTCACAGCGCACTTGAAAAATTGTTGCCCTAAATTAGAGGTTGCTATCGTAGAAGTTGAAGAGTGATTCTGTTATCTCAGTGTCTTAACTTAATATTCCTCTCTTTTGTGTCCTAACCCGAGATGTCCGCGTCAAACTGTTTCCAGCCTGAGAATGATAACTTATCGGCCACCTTTCTCATTGACTCACGGTTCGATCTTGATCATTTTGTTTGATCTCTCAATGTCTTCATCCATAACATTTCCTAACGAGCTTTGGTTGCAGATTCTTTTCTCAGATGCTCTGGAGCATTCTGACTACTATGCAATCATCCAAGTCTGCAAACGGCTGGCACCAATCGCTCGACCATTTCTATTCAGCAAAATGAAGATTAGAATCTGTCCCGATATCGAAGCCATTGAAAGGGAGGAAGTATCCTTCCAGACGTACATTGACAAAGCTGAACAACGTCTGGATTACTTCCTGGCCAACTGGGCCACCACAGTTCGTTCAGTATCTGTTGTTTCCACCCAGTTTGCCCTCTATGCACTGGACAAGGTCGACCCAGGGGAAAAGATGTATACGGAGACCCGTAGAAAACTCATCAACACTGTCTTCGACAAAATCACATCCTTTCCAAATGTCGAAACGCTACACATCGATCAATTTATCATTGAGCAACGGTATTTTAAGATTCTGGAGAATTTACCACTCAAATTTCTTATGTTTTATCGATGCCTGGTAAAACACAGGAGAGCTACGGAAGATGACGATGGTTTTGATGATGATGATGGTTTCACTTCGGAGGAGGGAGACGAAGATAGGTTCGAGGACCACGATACTTACGATCCCATTGAATATCAACTTCAACTTCCACCCTCTGACTTCAACATTCAACACCTTCGTCGAATCATCATCGTCGAAAACCATTTATCTCCATGTGTTTCAACGTGGCAAGGTCTCATAAATCCCTCGACCGTAGAGGAAATTGTCACCGACCAACTATGCTTTCCCCTTCTCAAAGTCCTACGGCGACTTCCACTTCTACCGAAACTAAACACACTACGTCTTCCGGAAGTCGCTTTGATGCATGGTCAAATCGATGCTCTAAAAGATACCTTGACCAAATGTCCGAACCTCATCTATCTGGAACTGGCCTGGTTCGCTGGGTCTTCAGACGATATCCCAGTCACGATTTCGCCTGATGCCGTACCAAAACTCAAACATATCACCGTACATCTAAATGATGTGCTGAATTTCCTTCCACATCGACCTATAGAGTCGATAACTGTTATGAATCCTCTGACATTCGGTGATGGAGCGGTACAATCTATAGTACAAGCTTCTCATAAAGCGCCTCAACTTCGACGCCTCAAATTTACATATTGTGTCAATGCAGATGAAGAAAAAGCCGCTTTGGAATCACTCGGGGAGCTTTTCACAAGTTTTCCTCTCCTCGAAGAGTTTCTGTTGACAATGGATTCCTGTGTCTCCGAGAACTTTGCTCATACGGTACGGTGTCGACTCATAATAAGTATATTTTTGTTGACTAGATGCATATGGCCCTGCAATATTGTTTTAGATTTGCGAACTTATTGCAACGCATACCATTCACACCAGAATCCGAGTCTTCAAGTATTATTTTGCGATACCTGGAAGGTATTCGTCATGGACACACCAGGAGTCAGAGCGGAGAAGATTAGATGGTCTTCATTGCGATAACCATTTAACAAAACAGCTAAGAAGTTGTTGTCCGAAGTTAGAGATTGTTGTTGTAGAAGAAAGAGCAGAGTAATAGTGATATTTGTTCTCTTCACTGCCAATCGCTGGTCCTCGGAGACCTCACAAGGCAGAAAAGGGAGATATTTCGGTAGCACTACTTGGCAACGATGTCGACCGTGACAATACCTCTGAATCAAACAATGCCTCACAACTTCGTGATGATGTGTGAAGAAAGGATGGAAGCCGACATTCGCTTATTACTGGATCAACAACAAGGGGAAAACAACAAGGAGAATGTTAACATTGGATGAAGTTACCAACAATCAAGGTGGGGATATCGTAAGGATCCCCTCGGATGGTGAAAGAGAAACAACAGCTTATGAGGCCCTCTTCCTGAGCACCATTGAGTTTGAGCTGGTTAATTGCCGACATATTCAACCCTGACATTAGAGGACTGATTTCAGTCAGAGGACGTAAGTGGTGAGCACGACCTTCCGGTTGCTGTCAAAGGCGACATTGTCCATATTTCTGATTAAGGAGAATGTTAGGCAAAGTTGCAGTACGATGATAAGGGGTGACATGAAACAACTCACCTCCTGATATAATTGAAGGTGAGTCTTTAGGGCTCAACCTCGACGTTTTCCGACAATCTGTGGGTGTCAGTACCCACAGTTTCCGTTCCAGCCGATGATTTCTTGTCCAGATCATCAAAATCACACACGGTACCATAGCCTGCCGCCTCTGCCTCAAAAATATCCCAGGCAAATTTATATCCGAAATCTTTGCGGGAGATTAATGGGCGGAAGGGAGCCGACTCCGTTCGGAAACTGGCAAAAGTGTCAGAACTTTCTATAACGTCGTGTTCTTCAATCTCATCGCTAGGTCTTGAGATGTTATGGCTGGAAGGTCAGTCAGACAAAATTAGTAAGTACCGTTCAAATTTGTAGGAACAGAATTACTTACTTGTTAGAAAGATGAGCTGTTATTTTATATTTGGCAACAAAGTCATCGAAATCGTCACAATGTGCACACATGTAGTAGTCGACGTGGTTATCTCTTGAGCCATTGTAGTTTCGCTCCTTAAGTGTTGAAATCTTTTTCACCTCTGCATCTGTAGCCAATCGAGCCGAGAAAGAATCCAAGTTCTGGTGCTGGGAGATCGCATGTAGAATCTAAACATACTATAGTAAGAAAAGGATAGCCTGATAGTTTCGTCAGAATGACATACCATTGTTCTCCAATCCATGACTTGTCTAAACCAAGGTTTATAGTTCTCACAAGAGGTGCACACCATCAATGTTGCGACGCCCTCCAGTTCCTTCAATGTTATCTGACCCGCATCGTATCCCAGCACAGTGAGGACCTTTTCGACAATATTGGCCATGGATATGATATTTTCTAGTATCAAGTGGCGGGGTTTGATGAATAGGTTGGGTTCGATGTATTCACGGCTGAAAGGATTGTCAAAAGCTAACCAAAGGGCAGCTTCATATACGTCCTCTGTGTCCTCCTGGTCGACATCATCAAGCAAACATGAATGGGCCCGGATGTTAGGATAGATCAAAGGTTGACGGCAGGATTCACAGAAAAAGAATTGTCCAATGGCGATTGAAAGAGGATCGACTTCTTTAGGAATGTCGGATTTCGGTTTAATCAAGTGGACTAGATGTGCATCGACAGATTTTCGCCACTCTTCGAGGATTTCAGGAAGCATGGGGTTGATTTTGTCCATGAAACCTTCGAGAGTAAAAGTCACTTCTGCCGGGACCTCTATGATGGATCTTATGCAAGGAATGCTCAAGAAGTCCATCGGAGAAGGGAAGTTGATGTCTCCATATACGCGTCCTCGGAATTTTGTCAAAGAGTTTATAACCATCGACATTCGGGATCGGAGGGTGCTCTTATATTCCTCGTCTATTCGCCAGTTCCGAACACCATCCATTATTTTGACAGCGGTGGGTTGCAGATTCAACCACACTAACAAAAGGAGACATTGCATATCAATGCCTTGAATGCGTGTCAATGAATCGGCTAAGAATAGTGTGCTTACTACGGTCAGTGAGAAGCTTCGGTTCTCGAACAATCTTCTCTTCTCTCAATGCTTTCTCGGTTTCTTCACTGTAATTGTCGATCTCAACTCCATACCCGAGGTCTCGTAGTCTGTCGAGGATGCTAAGGATAAAGGTAAGAAAAGCGTCCAAGACGATACAGTTGCACTTACGCTGAAAGGCGATCTGCACGAAGTTGGTCTAATTTGGCCTCATGCTGATCCAATTTCTTGCTGTACCATTCTGAGCATGCATAGGCTGCCTATAAGATCGTTTTATGTCAACATGGATACATTGCCTTGGCTCAAATCTGAACACACTACGCACTTCTCTGTTCCTCTGTATAAAGTCACGACGCTCATCTAATATGTGTTGATCAGTCTCTCCATTGGATGATGTCAGTAAGCCCTTCCATGATTTCTTGAGCTCTTCAACCCACTCCTTGTCGACAAGATATTGATGTTCTTGCTGGTAGTACCTTTGAGTATTGGGGTCTGGGTCTAGCGTTGAGTGAAATCCATTTCTGCAACGGCGTCTTTGTCTCACTTAGTAGAATAACTGGCAGGAACTCATATACAAATTGAGATCCTTTCTTAAGAAGACCTAGATGTTTCATCTTCGTACTCAAGTCGAATTTCAACAACCTTACATTCCAGGAGAGTCAATCAAGTTTCAATGCCTGAATCATGAGGATAATGTTATGCACACCTTTTGTTTTTGCAGCCATTGCAAAATCTGGCCCGGAATACCCAAAACACATTGCGTACATTAGCCTTGAAACAGTTCTGATGACGTGAGGCCGTTAGATACGTGCTGCTGCGATAAAAATATAAAGACATACATGGCAATGATTACTAAATAGAAGATTTGCAAACGCCAATTCATTCATGCCGGGGAAAGCAGCTGGAAGCTCAGGTGCATTCTCAAATGCTGCTTTCCAGAAGTGGATTGAGGACTTGCTGATGAGTAAATTGCGGAAATCTTTTGTTGTCCGTGATAAAGCCAAAAGGTCTTGCGGCCGCAGTTCACCAAATATCTAACGTAGAAGGAATGTAGGTCAGAATTGGCCATGCTGTTGTTTCAGCGGCCTCACTTTACCTCGAACAATATGTCAAGCGGCATCTCCAGCATTTCTTTCAGAACTCCTTTGCGCCTGACTCTCGTTACGGGCTTATTCTCAGTGATATCTGGGTTCGAGTTCTGGACTTTGCGCTTCTTCGCCGGTCGCGCCTGATTCGAAGCCGCTACAGTTGGAGTGGTTGCTTGCTCATCGCCTTCAACCTGCTTCGCCTGCCGCTTTCGTCCACTGGCTCGAGTTAACATTTCTGAGAATACGAAAAGATGTTGATGTTATGAGATCGTTTTAAAGATATGGAGGATGTTGAATGTGGATGTTCAAATTCAAGACGGGTCCAACAGAGTCAAGTATTTTGGCCCATATAAGCAGTTAGAACTCCGCACCGTGTGAAACCCTGTTGAATCTTATTGTCATCCCGTGATCGTGATAAAATCAATACTTACCTACCAGCAATATTGACAATCCTCCACAACACAGATACTCACTGCATAAATTTCACCGGATTTATAGTGGGAAACATGGACACAAGATAGTTTTTGTTTTTCAGTGTTTTACACGTGTTTTCCTTGATTACTGTATTGTATTGTCCTCACTATTGAAGACACGTGTTTTCCTTGATTACTGTATTGTATTGTCCTCACTATTGAAGAAAACACGTGTATGATAGAAACGAATAATGTATATTCTTTCGCATATTTTCTTATTAGTTTTGAATGAAAGTTACACGGTGACTGAGGAGGAGGAGGAGGAGGAGGAGGAGGAGAGATACTAGATTTCTGGTATCTACTATTACTAAGTACCGTACGAACAGGCGCTTACAAACATTACAAATATCTCACGACCTAGATACCGAAAAGTGAAAACGACCTTCACTCGTAGCTTCATGCACAAAATTATTTACCTCCTGCCTCATTCACAACTACATGAGAGAAAAAGAGGAAAACCCATCATTCGCATGTCTATATAACTAAAGCGAACGACGTATTACTAGATTACAAGCAAACCATAACTTCTCTAAATGCGGATAAATTTCATCGTCCAGACAAAGACAACAGGAGGAAAAAGACAAACGAGAGGGGTAACCAAGAAAAAGCAAATATTCAAGAGTATCCTGTCCATGTATAGTCTGAATGTAGAGCAGACAGGAATGAACTAACAGGGAGAGACAACAAAGAACACTGGGCAACCACAGCCAAACAATGACAGAGGCTAACATCGAATGAAGTTACCGACGATCAAGGTAGGGATACCGTAAGGATCCCTTCGGATGGTAAAAGAGAAACAACAGCTTATGAAGCCCTCTTCTTGAGCACCGTCGAGTTTGAGCTTATTACTTGCTGGCGTATTCGACCCTGACGCTGGAAACACTGGTTTGAGCCGGAGGACACAAGTAGTGAGCACGGCCTTCTGGTTGCTGTCGAACGCGACGTGCCCGTATTTCTGAGGCAAAATAAGACTTGAACTCTGCAGGTGAGCGGATAGATAATGCAAACGAGCTTACCTCCCAATAGTTGACAGCCGAGTCTTCAGCCATAAGCTCGTATATACACAGTCGGCCCTAAGACAAGATCAGCATATATCGATGAGGATGATCAGCGCAAACGAACATCACGAAGCATGTAGTTGTCCACGCCTACGAGCTCGGCGAATTCACGGTTAGCCTTGTATATCTCGCCAGTACGCCGCCAGAGACAAGCCGGGATAGCCATGGCGGAGAAGACACGATCGTAATCCAAAAGCAGACGTTCAAAGGCTTCTTCAATGAAAACAAGATCCTGTAAAACAAACCAAGTCAAATCAAGCAGAAAGAAGTGCGTATCTCGAATGGTGCATACGATATCAGTCAGCGATTCAGATTGAGCAATTGACTAGAGTAAACGGTTAGAAGTGACCTTACACAAAAATCACCGGCTCACTCTGAACTTCGGCCGTAAGACCGACAGTGGTTGGAGAATCTTCTGTTTCGATTCTTGAGAAACACTGGCCACAGGATGAGCGTTTTTGTTGACAAATGATAAGAATAGAACGTACTTCTTATCCATCCACCGAGATAATCGTGCGTAACCTTTGACGTAGTTGTACGGTTTCAGCAGACCAGCTTCGTACTTACTACGGATGACCATGTTGAGACGTTCATTTCGTGAGCCGGCAGTTTGATCGGCAGCGGTCAAGAAGAATCGTTCGGTCTTTGAGGGCGCCGGTAAAACAATGGGGGCAGGTTCATCAGATGGTTTCTCCGGTGGAGGGGGGATCGGTTCTGTATTCGTTGTCGTTGACGTGGGAGCGGCAGTCATGTAAGAATTGTTGTCAACGCCGAGGGTGACCGGATTTGCGTAAGGAGAGGTGTTCATGAGAGGAGCAGAGACAGCTGCTTGGCTGAAGAAAGAGCCTTCATCTAGTGATTCCAGGAAGTCACTGTTGAACCAGATCCCAATAGGCCTGATGAATGGAGACGATAACATAAAAAATCAGGAATGCGTACGATAGTACAGAGAACTCGTTTCCTAGAGTCTCTGGTTGATAAAGGAAGGCATTTTGAGGTGTCATGTTCATACTGGGCCACGATGAATTAATTGCTGATGGCATAGGGGGTGTTCCGTATGTAGGGGCTACCGGAGCTGATGACACAGCGAACATAGGTCAAGAGTGGGATTCATTGCAGGGAGAAACTGAAGATACTTGCCAGGTATCGTTGGGCGTGCAACTTCCACTGTGTGATTGGGCGTCGCGGTCGTTGTCGTCGTTGGTGCAACTGGCTGGGGCTGAGGTTGAGGTGTCGTGTTTTTCTCTTTCTCCTTGGCCGACGGTCGCCGTTCGTCGTGACACAGATGCCCTATTTCACGTTTGATACTACCACCAGTTCAAAAACCCTCCTGTTGTCGTGGTAAGCAAAGAAAAAACATACCATCGCTGGCACGGCCTCCCCTCATCACAAGTCATATGGCTCCTTCGACAATATAAGCATGCATGGTTAACTTTTCGTCGTTTTGCTCCCTTTTTCTTCTTCGTCTGCTCGTCGTCTTGATCCACACTGACTGATCGTTCAAGATTGTCTGTTATTTCATGAAGACCAGAACTAGAAGAGCCATTGTCTGGCGTAGCAGCTGTAGCGGTATCGGTTGAGGCCGGGTCGTTTGCGTAGTTAGAGATTCCTGAATGCATTGAGTCGGGGACCCTCGGATGTGAAGAATAACATCAAAAGAGATTCCAAATCCAAAGTCCAAAATTTGGCTTGACTCAACGCTCTCCCACGCTCCTTGGCATCACAGCCTCTCAGGCCCTCCTACACAGCGGCCTCGAGTTTTGCGGGGAAATCTGGGGAAACAGAGTTCAAAGAAACAAAAATCAAAAGTGTATCTTCCGAGGTCTGCAGGATGGGAGTTTGAGATGGAAAATTGAAAAAAGCGGATGTTGATGTCACTTTGTCTCGTCCAACAGACTTGGCTTGGAAGTTTGATGGCTCATATTTCTCGCTCCATCTTTTGTTGAAATAGGTCATGTAAATCACATTCGAGAAACAGAAGATAACAAGCGTGAATGAAACGTGGAGCCACAAGATACAAGTACAGAAATTAAACAAAAACAATACATCGGGGAAAGCAAAGAAAACGTACGAGGAAAAATCGTCCAAAAATTATATACCTATCCATGAATTTGAAGCGAGTAAAACATGTAAACATTGTTACAGACCGAGGAATGTCGAGATGTAAGCAGTGACACGAGCAATAGGTGCCTTCCATGATTTTTTGGCCTGTAGTTTGGGCTGTGCATGATGATGCATAAGCACAATCCGATAGTATTAATAGTAGCATATATGAAACTCACAGCACGAGCCTTTCCGTTCGTCCGGTTTGTACCGTTTGGAAGGATGCCGTTGCTAGTAGGTTTAGCTTCCTCCACAGCAGGAGTGGCAGTCACCGGTGCAACCTCGGTGACTTCCACTTCAGGCTCAGGTACATGTTCAGTGAACCACTTACAAAGGGGAAATACCATCAGCTCCAGGTATTCCATAACTTATAAACAGTATCGAGAGTACTCACCTGAGAGATGAATTTACCAGAGTCCTTCGGGAATCGTTCTTGAGTTTCATAATTGACATATGTGACTCCAAATCGAGTGACATAACCATCAGCCCTAATTACAGACAATGAGTTCGTCGGTCAATTAAGATGATCGTCGTCGCAAAGAATGGAAATGAAAACACATACCATTCAAAGTTGTCGAGCAAACCTTTATCACAGAACATCCAAGATTAGAACATGGTCGCGCATAAGGTGGACAGAAGAGAATACGTACTCCAGGCGAAGTAGGCACGAACGTCAACACCATCTTCGTTCACGGCTTTTATCAGCGAATCGGTGACACCACGGTAGTAAGTAACTCGAGGTTCATCGTGAATAGCTTCCTCAAGAGGCATTGCGTTCTCATCCTTGACTGCGAAGCCATTCTCGGTAACACTGTAGGACAATGTTAGAAACAGGATTTTCAAAAACCATCCGGCGTGGACTCGTCTCACTAGATTGGTTTGTGGTATCTCTGAAAGAATATCAATGCTGTCAATATCGGTTCATGGAAACGACAGATTCTTTCTCACTGACGTTGTAGAGATAGTTGAGGAGTTCGCGGAAACCTTGAGGGTCTTTGAAAAGAATAATAGCCGTTGAATCTTCGTGCAGAATTATATATTCGTGTACAGCAATGCTTACAATCTTGCAACCATGCACAGTGGGCTAGATGGTACGTAAGTATCGCCGCAAAACCCAGGTAGTACAGATATAGGACTCGCCTTGAGGACCAAGTTGTGTACCGTCTGGACGAGTAAAGGTATATTCCACATTACCCTGAAACTCATCTTCTCCGCCGGCCTCTAAAAGTGATACCATTCAGTCATAAGACCGACGGATATAATCAGTCGAATTTCACTGTGAGCAGGGGAGAAGTACGAACTGCAAAGGTTGGTCGTGTATGTGTTCATGCCGTAGAAGTCAGAAGAGCCTTTTACCACGGCTAGCTCTTCCTCAGTGAAGGTTGGTAGGCGATCTCCGAGGAGTTGCTTCATATACTCCGGATAACTGCCGAGGTATATTGGGTCCTAAATTCAGATACAAGGAACAAAGTCAGTCCGTCATCCGTTAGAGCAACCGTATGTCAGAAAAGGGAGATGTCGTTGTGTAGGGGGTCAAGAATAGTAAAGATGATGGGTGGTGTGAGAGGTGTCATAACAAAAGGGATGCATACCGCGAACCAGCCTGGACGAAACAAAGGAACGAGAAAAGGTCAGCAATTGAAATTTCAACAAATGAAATAGGAATCAAGGCAGTATCACTTCGGACCCGGTAACGTACCAATTGCGACATCCAACGCATGTTGCGCGGCCTCGATATCTAGACAACGGGACAATGTAGTCGTCAGTAAAAGATACAGATACTATGGCTTAAATCCACATGTTTACGGTTACGATTGCCACATAAGAATCGATACTCACTGGCAGGACTATCGTCGTATGGTAAAGCCCAGTCACCATTCAAAGTGACACCAATCTGACCGCCTTGTTTCTCTTTAAATTCTTCACGGTAAAGCTTGACAGCATTTGCATGAGATAAAATGACGCTGTGACCAACACTGTACCAAGGTAAATCACACGCATGTGAAGCGACGTCAGAAACCCCATTCAGTCATTAGGAGCGTGTATATATTGATCGAACGATTGTACTCACATCCAAGGCTCTCTGGAAGAGTCTCCTTCGGGAGAGCGCAACCGGTCGCTTGAACGGCCTGGTGCAAAAACACCACGACCGTAACCGAGTATAGATATACACCAAGGTTCGTTCATTGTCAACCTAACAGATTGGTGACATCATCGGTTCGATAGTCAGATGTTTCGGAGATAATTCAACCAAACTCACCAATACTTCACTCGGTCGCCGAAACGTTCGAAACATACCTGAAGATTGTTTGTCAACACGGAATTAACACAGAAGCGTGATTGACAGATTTTATACTCACTCGAGCGTAATGGACATAATCCTGGATAATCTCATCTTTATTCAACCATCCGAGGTAACGGTCGTGAAGGGCTTGAGGGAGATCCCAATGGTACAAAGTCTTGAACCAGGAAAAAAGAATTGAGTGAGAACTTTGCCAGAGCTGGGAAAAAACTTACAACAAAAGGTGTGATCCCTCTCTCGAGGAGGGCATCTATGAGGTCAGAGTAGAACTTGATACCCTCCTCGCTCACAGGGTCATTCCGGCCTCCGAGAGGGATGATTCGAGACCATGAGAGTGAAAATCGGTAAGACTTGACGCCGTATGATACGAGGAGGTCAAGGTCTTGTTTCCAACGATTGTAGGAGTCAGTGGCGACGTCGCCGTCCCGTCCATCGAGAGTCTTTCCCGGTATTTTTGAGAAATCATCCCAGATAGATTTACCACGACCGCCGGCGCTAGTTGAACCTTCTATTTGAAAGCTCGCTGTGCACAAGAGGTCGTGAACGTTAGTAAGAAGGATGAATGAAAAAAAAAAGTCCGGTAGGTAAAGCAAGTACAAACTTACCCGTAGCGAAGCCCCATAGAAAGTCGCTTGGTAGTTTATATTGAGGGGAGCTTGTAGCGTCCATGTTGACAGAGTAGAAGACAGAAAAATCAGGAAAAAGGATCGACCATGTCTTGCTCTTAAAAACGAACACGAGTGAAGGCCGATATCAGTATGTAGGGCAGCTCTGGACGGCACATCCGACAAGGGGAACCGAGATTTGTCCGGGTAGGGAAACAAAACATTACATCTTAGAGACCTGAGCGCATAATCCGTCCAAATGGGATCGTATAGCCACTCAAGATCTCGCTTCTGGCTGTAATCATGTCCAAAAGAGAGTGTATATCATTCTCACACTTCTGGAAGAAGAGGTGTAATATCAGGCAAAACGAATCGTTGGAGATGACATTCTATACTTCTTACCTGGGAGGACCCCATACATTCTGGGAATTTAGGAAACGAGGCATATGGAACAATTGCATGTTGCGGAGATTAACTTTGTGCTTTTCAAACCTGAAAATCTGGAGAAAACATGGGGTCAAAATGTGCCTGAGCCCCGGACGATGGTTGCACGAGAAAAAAGAGCTCGCAAAACAAAACAAAAGTAAGAGGTTACAGGCGCTTACCAATACGGGTTCCTCATCTCGCTCTCCGAACAAGTTCTGCCAAATATCTGTACGAGTTTTCCTCCCAAAGACTCGGAGAAAATGCAGTAGTGTTCGCAGCAATGTCAGCAATTATCTCAAACATCCTTGGGGTCTTGGTGGATACGCAATCCTTCTTTCGTGCATCGTGTAGAGGACGGAGCCTACCCGATAATTCTCCGAGCCACTAACTTCGAGGCAACTTGGACCGTGATCAACGGTTTAGCATACTCAGCCTGAATTATTCCGATATAGATCATTAGCTTCTCAGGAATCCACCATCAAATAAACAAACCAGAGGTTTCACAATCGGATCCTGTTCTCGGCCTTACTCTTTCTCTCATTGCTTTCAACCATCCACTCCTCCAAGCCAAGCACAGATTCACAATGTCTCCTCCAGGTATTGCAATCCTCGGTGCGGGTATATTCGCCAAAGAGGGTGGGTCGTCTAAACTCGACAATCCTCCGGAGATTCGCCATTATCTGACGCTAGCGCTTTATCAAACTACTGTGCGCTGCTATGCTCTTGTTCTACAGCCCATTTGCCTGCGATTGCCAGTCTGGGACGGTCAAATGTTGAATTGAAAGCAGTATATTCTCGGTCCGAGAAGAGTGCTGAACAACTCGCAGTAGATGCGCAGGGGATTCTCAAATTAGACGCGCCTCCAACCGTGTATCATGACGAGAATAAGGATTCTAACCTCGACATCCTACTTGCAAGAAAAGACATCTCGGCTGTCATCATCGCACTGCCGATAGTTACTCAACCATCGATTATACGCAAGAGCTTGGCTTCAGGGAAACACGTCTTAAGCGAGAAGCCTGTCGCACCAGATGTCGCAGCTGGAATCGATTTGATACGAGAATATTACGAGAACTTCAAAGGGAAAGGGCTCATCTGGCGAGTGGCTGAAAATTGGGAAGTGGAGCCTGGCTATCACGCTGCCGCTGATATAATCAAGGCAGGGAAGATCGGCAAAGTGACCAGCTTCAATGCTCGAGTCGTTAACCATGTCCCAAAGGATTCAAAATGGTACAAGACACCCTGGCGCACTATCCCAGATGTAAGTCGGAATTTCTGATCTGATTTGAATTGAAGGTTACTTACCTCCCCTATGTCGGCGCAGTACCAAGGTGGATTTTTGGTAAGTTTGACTTCTGTCGGAGCATGCGTTTGGATATTTGAATAGTCTAACCTTTCGACCTCTAACGTTATGTGTGCCACACTGACAGTTGGATGGGGGTGTGGTGAGTGTAATTTCCCCGATAAATTCCCTTGAATGGCCTCAACTGATAAATCATGTTTTCATCTGTCAATTTCCAGCACACCATCGCAGCTCTTCGAGTCATCTTGCCGAGTCCAATGGTCTCGTTGTCGGGCTATGCATCATTGAATCTTAGCTATCTCGCTCCGCAAGATACCATCAATGCAGTCGTCAAGTCCAAGGATGGCTCTCATGGAATCGTTGAGCTAACTTGGGGAGCGCCTGTTCTTTCACGTGCTTCTGAAGCGCAGAAAGGGATAAGCATTACTGGGACAGAGGGATGGATTTGGATCGAGCAGACTACTATTGGAGACGGACAGCAAATTTTCCGCGTTACCGTGAAGGTGTCGGAGAAGAACGAGAAAGGAGAGGAAATCGGCGAAACCAAGGTTGTATTGAATGAACCAGTGAAGGGAGTGGAAGAGGAATTGCGACGCTTCTTGAATGCTATTGCAGGAGAAGATGATGGATTTGGTGACCCGTATAGTGCATTGAAAGATGTTGCGTTCATCCAAGCTGCTTTGAACAGTAACGGAGCGCCAATTGACCTAGAGAAGTTGGTTGAATATTAGTCGGAATAGGAACAAATGAAATGCACTGTATCATACATGTATCATCCAGCATACAAGGCAATGAAAATGTGCCATAGTCTTCTCCCTTCTTCCTGACGTATATTCGGAAAAGCGACGCGGAATAGGTACCTAGGCACTTCTGAATCGTTCTTGAAAGCTTTTACTGCGATTACCAATTCGAGCGTTACACCAATCTCAATCTAGATCAAACCATTACAGTCTGCAGGAAATAAACGTCAATATTCAGTGCACCTCGGAAGTATTACGGCGACTTACGAGACCAACATTGAGACCAGATACGCCCTCAGAATAGTCGGGGAATTCACATCAGGGATAAGCACCTAGCCGCTAACGGAAGGTATAAACCTATCCGTCAAGCATTCGTTCATTCGCGCTAGTCGCGGCCTGAACGAGCGTTGCACAGAAATAGCATAGCAGCATGAATATAAACATCCAGAGTGAGAGATGTTGTGAGATACCAGTGTAGTGTCGCGATTGGTGGTGTTAGAATGACTTAGAAGTTTGGCCATGCGACACCCACTCTACAGATTCGTGGGTGAACGGGTCTAAAGCCAGCTCGAATACACAACACATTGCAGCAATCGAGGTTCAATGGCCCTGCCAAAAAGTTCTCACCTATTTTAAGTATTGTAGCCAATCGACACGACGAGACCAGTGGAGACGTTGGGAAGCACATTGGGACCCACACGTACTCTCTGTGAAAGAGAGAATCAATAAGGATATGGAGGTTTGTAATTTATGAAGGGTGCAATCTACTTACTGCGGAGTGAAAGAGCCCGAGGTACTAACTTTGGCAAGTTTTGCAATCCAACAAGAACCTGGTTAATAGTAAAGATACTTCGGCATACGAATGTAGGAAGAGGAAGATGCTGTTAGAATTGTTATGCTGTTGAAACCAACAGCATTGACGAGAAATTGCCTGCATTGTTTGGAGATACCAAGGTCACTGACTACATAAATAATGTCAGCAAATGAAAGCTTCGCTGATATGAAATATAAACGTACCACTAGAATAGGTTCCCAAGTTACTGTAAGCGAAGGACTCAATAAAACTGACCAGGAAACCAAATGTTGTTCTGAAGTGGAGCTTGATGGGTACACTGTAAAGCATCGCGGGAGTCGAAGGAACGTTTCGCAATCACCATATAGGTCCTCGGATATAAGTAGCAGGAGATATACTGTATAATATACACTGGGATCAAGTATAGCAAATAGAGTAGCAAACATTACCGAAATCGATCGTCGTAACTGGAATAAATTATTGCAGATAATGCAGATACTTCACGAAGGTCCGCCAATCCCTGAGAGAATGGTTTCAGTTGAGGACACAGATGAGGGTGAAAAGAAACATACATCGATCAACTCATTTGGTAAACCCTCCAAAGCTAAATGACACCATTTTCCAAGCCCAGGCAACATACCCGCCAATCTCACCCGCACTTCTGGACCCAAAGGTAGAGTTGTTGAAGTGACTTCTTCCCAACCACCAACATTTGTCTCCCTGAAGACGTTCTTTTCTAACCCGTTAAACAGAATCTCGGTCGCTTTGTCAAGACAAGCTTCTAATACTATCTGGAATGAGGCCGAGGACAGGTGAGTGCGGGTTTCAGACAACAGATTCTGAAAGGTCGGATCTGGATATGTAGCTAAACGAGCGGGTATACCACCTTGTGTAAGAACATGTTGAAGGGTTTCTGTCGTTGGCGGAAGTAACGTTGACATGAAGCTAGTTGCGACTGGTTAGAGTAGAACAGGGAAAGAAACTGAAAACGAAAAGTCACTTGATGCGTCTCTCCCTTCCTTCGAAAGTGACCTCGTGCTCTACCCGTCTCCTGACGTCACTCACGAGACGATGCAAGTCGCTAGCAGATAGCTTCGTCTTCAATGAGACGCTATGGTATTTTCAGTTAATTCGGAAAGCGGAAGAGGTGGATAACCGAGGACAGACCTGTCGAATACTTCTTCCACACCTCTCCGCACTCGCTCACCAACATCCTTCCATCCAACATGTAATATCCACCAGCTTAATGTCAGGTACTTCCTCTCCGTCTCCTCACTGATATTTTCCACCTCCAAGAACTCACCGTCCGAGTTTCCTTCCTCGATATTAGGCCCACCCCACAATAAAGCAGATATCGACAAACTCTGCTCCAGTTGTTCTCGCATCTTCTCATCCTCCGCAAGCTGTAGAATCGACTGAAGATATTTTGTTCGCCCTAGGACGTTCAGTTGAACATGAGTAAATAGTGAAAGGAGTGTCATGGAATAAATGATTGTCAAAGTTCGCGTGAATGCTGGTTGTTGTTTGACGATTAGCGCACTATGGCTAAAACACTGGGGATGAGCTTACTGAGCATTTTGACCTCACGCCAAAGTTCAGCCTTACTCCGCTGCGGTACAGATGGGTAAGAACTAGTTGGCTGTGGAGGTACCTGCTCGGCGATTGTCAATAACGGAGCACGGGATAGAATATGAAAGCATTCATACCACTGCAGTATCACCGTAGCTCACCGCTGAGCTATTCGTCACGACAGAATCCGACAAGTCTGTTCCAACATTAGACTTCGGTGAATCTGCGGTGTGTTGCGAGCCTGAGCTTGATGAGGGCTCATTCGAAGGCAGGTGTTGCGATGATTGAGTAGATGAGAATCGGTCTACCCAGCTCTGGGATGATGCAGCAAGGTCTGAAATCGAAGTACCATCTTCAGGGCTAGTTAAAGAGATAACGGATACAGAATCGTTTTCCGAACGTGCATCGTGTTCGTGTGTATGATTATGCTCGTGTACTGGTGCTAATTCTATGCTGGAAGCTAGACTTGATTCCGACGGCGGTGGAGGCATTATTACCTGGGAATGAGATTCTTGGATAGCTGCTACCTTTGCTGCTCGCGATTGTGACTGAAGTTCCTGAGTCACTCCCTCGACATCCATGCCTTCGATGATACATTGGCCTAATGTAGGCAACAAAGCCATTATGGTGAAAGATATATCCTGTTGATTCTGTTCGAATCTTCTCCGAAGGCTTGTTTTTTGCAGATAATATCAATAAAACATGGATATATAACAAGGGTGCCCAATCTCTAACTCACTTCTCTCGAGCCTGTCTGTCCTGTATTACTTTGTCTCTAACTTCACCCAGTCGGCCCGAAATATACTTTCCAATCAGCCATACGCCGCCTGCATAGCCCGCCGTCCTCGCTAGTCCTCGTCTCCGTTCATAGAAATAGTTAGTCACAGCATGTAGCATTTCGAGAGAGAAATTTTGAGCATGAGAGTTAGAGTAGACATCGTCGCCAGCTGAAGCAAACCGCGCCAAACACGTGCGCTTACTGCCCCGGTGTCTTTCCTGCCCGACCCTTCCACTAACTTTCATCACCTTTACACCCGAAATTGCTTCAATATGGTGAGTTTCTGTCTCTGAATCCATTATGAGGCTCGAAGTTGACTTGTTCGTCGGTTTTTAGGGAGGAGGAGCTAGATATCCCTATCCTAAGGAAGTTTGGTCGCCAGCAGGTGAGTATTTTCCCGACAGGACCAACGAGAATAGAACTGAACTTTGTGGATCCTTTTTGCCTATCCTCGTTTCCATTTAAACTTGGGTTCTGGATGAAGGTGGTTGGTGGACACGTCCCTCTAATTGGAAAGCAAATACTGCTATTGCTTTTGCTGGTATTTTTGCTATCACCTATGGTGCTTGGACTGTAAGCGCGGACCACGAGGTATGTCCACACTGTACGTTTTTGACTTGCCAGCTCCTGATAAATCGTGTATAGTACCGACACTCTGAACCCATACGACCCATTCCATCGATGCGGGTAAGTTGAGTAAATATGTGCTCATACGAAGATTCTAACATCCTTTTCCTTAGTGGGCGAAACAGTATAGAGATCGGGAAGCTACGGCAACCAAAGAGTCATCATAGTCGAATTACATTGTCAATGCACCACATCTTGCATCAGACCTCTGAATAGAAGTGATCATTTGTGCAACAACAATTTGAGTGCAAGTTAGGAGCCACCACTACTCCGCGAGTACACTCGTCAGACAATGTTCTTTCGCTTCAGCGTGTACCAGCAATTTTGGATGAAATAAGGACAAATTGTGCAATGTGGGATGGAGGAGATGAAAGCAGCTGAGTGGCGCAATATTGGTGCCATCTCCGACTATTCGTCCTCTCCTCTTTGGAGGGCATTTAGCTGCTAATGGGCAACTTAGATTATTGTTCATAGAGCATGCTCTGGAACGTGTTCCCTACCAAGACTTTTGCTTCCGACCGTTGCAAAAATTGTGGTCACCTTTGCTAACATTTTGCTATCCTTATGGACTTGTCATGTCTGTACTTAAGTACGGACGTACATTGACAATCTTGTCAACGTATTACATATTATGCGAAGTTGGATGTATTCTTAGGTGATTGTAGTCTTTCTTGTTGTGGTTATTCACCTGACGCTAATGAATTGCCTTCCCTTTGGCTTTTTGCAAGGAAACTGAAGCCCGGAAAACAACGGGTGAATCGATTTATGTTTTCATGAATGTCGCAAAATTGAAAACAATTCCTACTACTTTCATTTAGGATCAGTTGAATTTCTTCTTCTCTTTTCCAAGTCGATTCGACGTTAAACTTTACGATTGCGCTCTCAAGTTCTTGGGTGCACGATCACGTGGTAACAATAGCATTGAAAGGATTTTCACACGAGTCGGAATTCAAATCTAGGCAGCGTGGCCGCCATGATGCATGGAAATGTTGACTCAGCCGGAACCATGGCCAATCCATCAACAACCTTCACTTCTACCATCTTCACTTCTATCCCTCCTAAGCATCCGTTTTCTATAATCAGAATGTTAACACGAGCAGGTGCACGAAAGCGACAGGCACCCGAGGCCGATGAAAACTCAGCCTCCGCTGTAGCTCTCAACCAGGACAGCCATCCTCAGGATAAAAAACCGACGGCCACAAATGTGACTCAGATCCCTGCGGCGAAGAGGCGTAAAGTGCGGAATACGGACAACCTTCAGAAGCGGTCCGGAAAGAGAGTTACTAAGACCAAGGGCACTTCGAAAGGGATGCTGGACATTCCGTTGGATATTGTGTTTGAGGTGAGTCGACTTATTTTTCATACCCATACCACAAGTACCAGCATTTTCCTCGCTTACACACATCTATCAGATAATTCAGGAATTGAAGCCTCATGATCTTCTTGCGTTGTCAAGGACCACGAAGGATTTCCACAGCTTACTCGTCAGGAAATCATCAATTCACTTCTGGAGAAAAGCGTTTGAAAATGCGCCTGAGCTTCCACCTCGTTTTGCTGGCATGAACGAACTTGCTTTCACAAACCTCCTGTTCAGTTTCCACTGTCATGTATGTCTAGTCGCCTGTCCCTTGTCGCGTTAACTAACGACCCCTTCCTAGAATTGTTTGAAACCGAATGTCCGCAGAGTCATCTGGGAATTTCAGGCTAGGTATTGTCCCAAGTGCGAGGATGAACGGTGAGTAATACAACCGTTTGGCCCGGAACAGAAATTTCATGAGGTACCTGTCATGTTGCCACAGCCTATTGAGATATGAATCAGACGCATGCCTAATTTCCTTAGGTTTTCTGGATGTGCCAAAGGAGTATGCACACGATTACCTACCTACAATTTCAATTCGTAAGTGCACGACGGCGCAAAAAGCAATTTTTACTAAATCTTTGATGCAGAGTCCAAGAATCGGGATATCGAGCGGAAGTATTATTTTACAGACAAGAAGTGGATAGAGGAGCTTAAGGAGACATGGAAGGGACTTGGGAAGTCGGACAAGGCCACAGTCGACCGCATATTCAAGGACCGCCGTGAATTTATAAAGAATAACAAAATGGTGCGTGCCGTACACTGCTTCAGTGTAATGCAAAGGATTCATTCATTGCATGTTCGGTTCTTTATCTAGGTGGCCATCGCGTGTTCAAAATGGTATAATCACCAACAAGGTGATCGTGAGGATGAGTTGAATAAGTTTCGTGAGGATCGTCTGGCAGCGTGAGTGAATCTATAATCATCTTCACATTATTGTCATTAGAGCTTCTTTCGTCTTTGTCGTCAGTATACGTGATAGGTTACGAAACATGGGTTATGCAGTTGAAATCGACAATTATCCCGAACAGACTAATCAATCGTTGAAGGAAGAAAAGCTCGTCCGCGAACCCAAACCTCTCACTGACCGAGGTGAGTGTTGAACACGAGGTATTCAATAGTTCGAACCATCTCATTAACATACTACTTTTTGTCTGTACAGCCTGGGCGAAGATAGAAGCCGTAGTCCTCGGCAAAATCGACGATGTCAGAGCATGGCGCATAGAGAAGGAATATAAGGATACACTTCGGCCCAGGATAGAAATGGCGAAAACCCTGGTCACGAAAGTGAGGATGTTGATATACGGAGATGTCAAATTCCCTGCCCCGCTGGATTTCTTGAGTATTCCTCAGATACGATCCCTCATAGACGTGCCCCCAGAAGCGAACTTGACTTCTGACGAGCTCCTCGATTCCATCAACCTCGTTCTTCCGGAGATCCTCTCACGGTGGCAAGAGTCGGTAACAACGCATCTAGCTCGACTGGTTGTCGAAAAAGCAACGTGCATGATACCGGGAGGCGTTGATCCTCTCTCCCTTGCCATTGGTCAAATCTTCTTATGTGATCTATGTGGAGAAATACGCATCTATCCCAATATACAGTCCCACTGCTGTTGGGATGAAGATAATGCTCCTCAACGAGAAGATTTAATGGACCGATACGGAAAAGTTCTTCACAGTGTTTTCAGTAGATCGCCTGGCCGATTGCACCTCAAGAAGATCATATCCGTGGCGGACGTTGTTGGGGAAGTTGTACGTGCGACAGGCCATGCTGCTAATCGGGCAACCTTGGAAGACATGAAACAAGTTAAAAAACTGTTGATTTGCATAACTTGTGAAAATAGGAAGCACGGAATCCGACCTACTATGGATTGGAAAACAATGGTATTTCCGTTTCTTGCTCTTCAATTAGCGTGTCTGATGTCGTTCTCTAAGATTTTCCATGGGATAATGGAACACAGCAGACTATTCTCTGTTCGGTCTGCTACAGATGCAGAAGCTGAATTAATCGCAATGCTCAATCATGTTCAACGCTATCGTGATAACGATGAGCATCGGACAACCTATCTGTGTGCTCATTGCGACGATGTCAGCGATCTCACGAAGTATGATACCATACGTTTCCATCTTCTTGATAAGTGCGTCATCTACTTATTTCTACGTTCAAACATTCTAACGGATAACTCGCTTCTAGACACCAGGTTTTCACTGTCCTCCGTCACGACGTGATTGAGAGCTCTGATACCATTGGTCTCATAACAGAAGTACCACCTTATCGTCGATTGATATCTGATCAAGTGGTCAACGAGCCCGGCAGGCGTCATGAGGTCAATTCTGCTCTGCGAGATGGCTACGGCGTTGTATGTGATTTTGACAAGTTGGCGAAGAATTATAGAACCCCTGATACTGCTGGAACTAGTACTAGTGTTTAAAGTATTCGATGTATTCAGCTTTCCGGATACAGAACTTATATTGATTCTATTTTATACAAACAGCAGTGTATATCATAATGAAATCTATAGTGTGTATGAGATAATTAATCAATGTAGTTGTGGCTAAAATTGACGAATACTTACGACCGAGTCAGTAAGCAGTGGGTGTTTGTAGGTGTTTGATTGCAAATTTGATCACGCTCACGGGATTACAATAGGATCGAATGAGCTTTCCCACAATGCGGAGTTCCAACAGCGTCCATGGCCGCAATATTTGACTCAGTCGGAACCGTCTCTACCTTCAACATACACCATCTCTTTAACCTTTTCCATAACATCGTCTTTCTCTTTTCGTTTCCTAAGAAATGTTAACTCGAGCTGCGAGAAAGCGGCAGGCAACTCACGCTGAAGAAGACAATGAGTACACAACAACTCCAACTGTAGCTCCGCTTCAGGTGCCCGCAATCAAGAAGCGCAAAGTACAGAAGTCAAATACGGATGACAGTGAGAAGCAGCCCGTGAAGAGAGTCAGGCGCAAAGGAGTTCTGAAAGACATGCTGGAGATGCCGCTTGACATATTGTTCGAGGTAAATTGTGGCCACAGTGACTGGAACCAAAGCATCTCCAATACTTACCTACAGCCATGTTGTATTAGATTTTTGGGGAACTGAAGCCACAAGACCTTCTGGCTTTATCACGGACGACTAAAGATTTCCGTAATTTACTCATCAGCAAGTCTTCAGTCCGCTTCTGGAAAGCGGCGTTTGAGAATGCGCCTGAACTCCCACCACCGTTTCCCGGCATGAACGAAATCAAGTTTGCAAACCTTTTGTTCAGTAATCATTGCCACGTATGTACATACGCTATTTCACTATATAAGTACCTATCTAACAGCTTCACGTCGATAGAATTGTTTCAAGCCCAACATACGCACTGTCTTCTGGGTGTTCCGAGCAAGATTGTGCAATGACTGCAAAAACGAAAGGTTCGCATAATCTTCTCTCATTGATGGTTCAGAATCTGATTTATTCTCTTCCTATAGATTGCTGCATTGCGAAGGATATTCAACCCTGGACTCTCTGGGAATCCTCAAGAAATCGTACGAGGATGCGCGGGAATACCTTCCAGTCATTATTCCAGGTAAATCATACACAATACAATGATGGATTTTTCTGAATATGGTCTACAGAAGTGAAAGGTCGAAGGCGATACTACCACCACAGGCCGTATTTTGTAGACAGGGAGTGGGTCGAGGAGCTCAAACAGAAATGGAAGCACTTCAAACAACTCGACAAAGAGGCCTTCAAATCCACGCTGGAAGAACGGCGTCAATTTATCAAGCAGAACATAGAAGTGCGTAATATATTTGAGCCAATGCAAAGCCTTTATGCTGATATATGATATCTTCCAAGGCGGCTCGTGTGTGCGCAAAATGGTATAGCAACAAATTAGATGAACGGGTGGATGAGTTAGATCAGCTTCGTGCGGACCGTTTTTCGGCGTGAGTGCAACTATATCATATTGGAGTCTTTTCTCACTATCTCTATCTTTAGTATCCTCGATAGACTGCGAGGCCTCGGGTATGGAGTCGAGATCGACAAGTACAGTGAAGAAACCGAGAAAGCGCTAAAGCAAGAGAAACTTGTTCGAGAACCAAAGCTTCTCACTGACCGAAGTGGGTACAGATTTTGGTTGATTCAATGGTGTGCTGGAATTCAAGTTCTTCTTTATTCTAGCATGGTTGAACCTCCAGTCCACCGCTGTCACGAGAATGAATGAGGTTAGAACCTGGCGAATCGACAAGGAATACAAGGAAGCACTCCGGTCTAGGATAGTAATGGTTATAGATTCTTTGACAAGACTCCGAGGACGCGTTTATGGAGACGTCAACTTCCCTTCTCCGATGGACTTCTTGAGCATTCCTTGCATAAGATCCATCATAGAAGTACCAACAGAAGTTACTCTTACTCTGGAAGATTTTATGGACAAAATCAACCCTATGCTTCCTGAAATCCTCGAAGATTGGCAAAAATCTGTGGATGCACATCTAGTTCGCTCAATCAAATCAAAGTCCAACATTCCTAAGGAAGTCGATCCTCTTTCAATTGCCATCGGCCAATTCTTTTTCTGTAAATACTGCAGCAAACCTTTGATCTACCCCAACGTTCGGGCCCATTCATGTACACTTTACGGTGTCAATCGGAATGACACAAAGGACGTGTACGAATCTGTCCTTCGGCTCGTCTTTGATGACTCTTCTAGCCGTCAATACACCGAACCCAACCTATTCATCAGGCCCCGCCAGTTGATACAAGGAAATATCGTATCCATGGCTACCATTGTCGAAAAAGTCATCGCCGCACTAGGATATGTTGCTGGTCAGACAACATTGAAGGAAATGGAGGGCATTGCCACATTAATGGTATGCATCGATTGCGAGAACTGTATACCTTCAATTAGAGAAGTGGTCGATTGGAGAACAATGGTATGCCACCTCTTCAGTACTATCAGGTTGTCCTTTTCTTACCATGATCCGTGTAGATTTTACATGCAATATCCCAACACCGGAACTCGAAATCTTTCTCAGCTCGATTGGCCACAGAAGCAGAGGTAGAGATGATTTCGACACTTGAAAAGGAACCATGTTACAACGGCTCAAGGGATCATCTCAACAACTGCTACAATCATAATGACTACTACATGTGTGCACACTGTGACGATCTCCTTGATTTCGTCTCCAAACAGAAGATAAAATCTCATCTTTCTAACAAGTAAGTGATTTTATTTCTACTACAACTTTGAACAGTACTCAAGGCTGATTTTTCCCGACTGATCTTCTAGTCATGGCATCTCAACAACTCACGATGAGATTAATGAATGTGACGTTATCGAAAGTTCTGACACTTTTGCCAGTTTCCAGACGGAGTCAACTCCTTTCCGTGAGTTAATCTCCGACCAACTTCTCGATGGAGGGGACTCCTCTGGATGGTCCTGGAGGATTAGAAACGCCCTGGAGAAAGGTTACGGTGTTGTGTGTAATTTTGATGAGTTGGAGAAGAAGAATAGAAGGGTGGCACCTGAGGCTGTCAGATTGTCGGAAGGTCATGAGGCTGACGTTGAGGCCTGAGGGCTGAGTGGTCATTTCTGTAGAGCAGACATGGATATTTGTGACTCGGACTTGCTTCAAGTTCTCCTTTCAATGTGAACATAATATCAGAACTACCTCTACCATTATTGTCTTCATCCTTTTTGTTGTGAAGTTCACATACATTCCAACATCCACTGGTAGTCCTATACCAAAAATCTTTCGATGGACAGAGACGAGGCTGTTTTTCACAAAGCTTTCATCAGCGGATCACCTCACCAATTGACTCATGGCGAGAGAAGATTGAATCCATAGTAGAGGGAGGATACGGCATCACTGATATATGATTTCGACGAGTCGAAGAGAAATTCTAGGACCCATATTACTACTATGTTGAACTGTGTTGAACAATGTATTCAATGACATGCGCGGATCTGGCTTTTGATTTAGACTCGTATCTTTGGACCAAAATATCAATTGAGTTAATTCTAATACAATCCCGAGACTAGATAGACTATTTCCTCATACTAAGTGGGCGGGTGGGAGATTCAACATGTAGCAGTAGTACCCACATGATGCATTAATCCTAGTGCCGCCAGCGATATCCAGTTTGGTGGGTGTTTGCAGTTTTATAATGTTGAATGTGGATTGTGTCGCGATCACGGGATGAAGGTTCAATAGACTTTCGCGCGATGCGGAGTTTTAACAGCCGCGCCATGGCCGCAATATTTGAGTACTCTTTCGGTACCATCTCAACCTTCAACATCCACTTTCAACATCCTCCATATCTGTCAACCGCTCTCATAACATCGACATCCTCTTTTCAGATTTTTGGATATGTTAACTCGAGCCAGTGCACGCAAGCGGCAAGTAACCCAGATTGAAGACTCGGACAATGAAACAACTTCAACTGTAGCGGCTTCAGATCAGCTGCGAGTGACCAAGAAGCGCAAAGTCCAGGAGTCGAATCCAGATACAACTGAGAAGAAGCCCGTAGCGAGAGTCAGGCGCAAAGGAGTTCTGAAAGAAATGCTGGAGATGCCGCTTGATATATTGTTCGAGGTAAAGTGTGGCCATTGAAACAACAGCACGGCCAATTCTGATACATAGTCATTTTTTCTTAGATATTCGGCGAACTACAGCCGCAGGACCTTTTGGCTTTATCACGGACAACGAAAGATTTCCACAATTTACTCATCAGCAAGTCCTCAATCCGCTTCTGGAAAGCGGCATTTGAGAATGCACCTGAGCTTCCAGCTGCTTTCCCGGGGATGAACGAATTGGCGTTTGCAAACCTTTTATTTAGTAACCATTGCCATGCATGTTTTTACATTTTATTACAGCAGCATCTATCTAACGGCCTCACGTCACCAGAACTGTTTCAAGGCTAATGTACGCAATGTATTCTGGGTACTCCGAGCGAGATTTTGCAATAACTGCAAAAAGAAAAGGTATGCATAATGTTATCGTCAGGCGTTGAAAAATTAATTGACTCTCCTTGAATGAAAGGTTGTTGAAAATCGACTTGAATATGAAGATAAAACATTTAGGTTTTCTTAAGAAAGGTTCTCAAGGAGTATGTGAATTTCTTCCTGTGCTGATAGGTGAGTTAAAAACGCTGCAATGATGATCTCCACTCAACGTTAGATCCAGACCAAGATCAATATTTTGTGGACGTGAAGTGGATTGAAGAGCTTAAAAAATTGTGGAAGGGCCCGTTACTGAGATCATCCAATGGGAAGGCTGTTCAACACATATTGGATGAGCGTCGTAACTTTGTGGAGAGTAACAGAGAAGTGCGTAATATGTTCAGATTTGAGCCAAGGCAAGGTATTTATAAACATAAATCGATTTCATAGGCAGCCTTTGTATGCTCAGATTGGTACAGCAAGAAATTGGGCGAACGTGTAATTGAATTAGACCAACTTCGTGCGGATCGCCTTTCAGCGTGAGTGAAACTACATCAGAGTCTTCCGAATATTTTCTTACCCTTCTCCTTAGCATCCTTGACAGACTACGAGCCCTCGGGTACGGAGTTGAGATTGACAGGTACACTGAAGAAACTGAGAAAGCATTGAGACAAGAGAAGATTGTTCGAGAACCAAAGCTTCTCACTGACCGTAGTAAGTACAACATTCTTCTCTATCCAGAAATTTCGAAATTGGGCGTTGACATTGATATACAATATCCTCTTTTTCCTAGCATGGTTGAATTTTCGACCTGGCGCTGTTAGGATAATGGATGAAATTAGAACCTGGCGAATAGACAAGGAATATAAGGAAGCCCTCCAATCCAGGATGTCGATGGTTATCAATTCTTTGACAAGACTCCGAGGACGTGTTTACGGAGACATCAATTTTCCTTCCCCAATAGACTTCTTGAACATCCCTCGCATAAGGTCCATCATAGAGGTCCCGGCAGAAGTGACTCTTACTCTAGAAGGCTTTTTGGACGAAATAAATCCTATCCTTCCTCAAATCCTCGAAGATTGGCAGAAATCTGTGGATGCACGTCTGGTTCGATCAATCATATCAAAGTGCAACATTCCTAACGGAGTCGACCCTCTTTCGATTGCCGTTGGTCAATTCTTTTTCTGTGAATCCTGCCGTCGACCTTGTATCTATCCAAACGTTCGGTCCCATTCATGTCCAATTTACGGTGCCAATCGGAAGGACACAAAGGACTTATACGAATCTGTCCTTCGCGTCGTTTGTGATGAACGTCACGCTACCCTTCGTTTCAACGCTCCCAGCATATTCAGCATGCCTCGCCGATTAATACTAGGAAACATCATATCCATGGCTAGCATTGTCGAGAAGGTCATCACTACACTAGGATATATCACTGGTCAAACAACATTGAAGGAAATGGAGAGTGTCGACGCATTAATGATATGCAAGACTTGCGAGGATGATAAACCTGTGTACAGACGAGTCATAGATTGGAAAACAATGGTATGCCATTCTTTTGAATCTATTAGGCCATCCTTTTCTTAATAAGTAAACCCTATTCAGATTTTACATGGGATTAAAGTACACTGGAACGAAGAATCCTTCTCTCCCCGACTGGCCACAGATATAGAGGTGGAAATAATTTCCAAACTTGCATACATACCACGTTACACTAGCTTCAGGAATCGGTACAAAGATGGAGACTTCATGTGTGCACATTGTGACGACCTGGATGATTTCGTCACCAGATATAAAATAGCATCTCATCTTTCTAAGAAGTAAGCAGATCAATTTACTCTTACAACCTAGAAAATTTGCTGACGTCAAACCCACTGCCAGGCATAGAATCTCAAAACTTGATCATGAGATTGAAGAATGTGATGTTATAGAAAGTTCTGACACTTTTACCACTTTCCGGACGGAATTACCAATTGACAATTGGGACCACCGCAAATTAATGTCTGACCAACCTCCCGTCGGAGAGAATGCTTCCCAATATTTCTATCACATCGAATCAGTGTTGGAGAGAGGTTACGGCGCTGTATGCAATTTTGATGAGCTGGATAAGTATGCAGCTGCATCGAGGAGGGTACCTAGTGAGGCCACTGACAATGTCGGATTATCCGAAAACGTCGAGGTCAATTGAGGAGAGGCTTGCCATCTTTGTAGAGTAGAACATGTATAGTTGTGATTTGCTGTATCTCTGTATAATACTAATGTGAGCATGAGATCGAACCTATTAGGATGTATTTCTCAGAATTTGAATTTCTACTCCGAGTCTGCACCTTAGCTCAGGATCGTCCGAGGTAAGTTTTTATGGCAGCAGTGAAACGGCTAATATTAATTGGTGCGTATTCAAATCCTTTCCATAGCTGGAATGTCATAACATATTCCCTCTTCGCATTCATTGAGCCAGTTGAAGGATCTTGATAGTATTCGAGAGGATCTATGAACAGCGCCACGAAACATGTACATGTAGTTAGTAATAAACCAAAACAAAGAAATCCAAAATTCCAAGAACGAAATTGACAAAACCGATGCAAACAGAAAAATGATAAAGACCATGAAAGTCAGATGAGAAAACTACGTCGGACACGACGGATAGATCTTTCCCTGACCGAACTTCAAAAAACTTCAAAACCAAAACGTGCATGCAGTGCAGTAAATTCAAACCTCGGATGCGATATGAGAATGATAATTTGTTCGACGTTGATCACGTTTCCTCTCCATCCTCTTCGTCATCCTCACCATCCTGACCGGCTTCACGACTATCCGGACTCTCACCAATTTCCTCTTGATCGTCTTCACCACTATTGTCTTCATCTTCATCCTCGGAATCTCCCGTTGCATCTTGAATAGTCATCATATCATTGATGCTATATAGAGCAGCAAAGAGCATGACAATTTCCAAAGGCACATGAAAATGCGTATGACATGTGAAATTGAATGAACGACGATATATGAACATGAGAAAAAAGTCAACGAGGATTGTTTAGTTAGCAAACAAGTAGTACGAAAAGTGCAAATTACTGCCGTACTGTACTTACCAATGTACGAAAGGACGCATTATCTTGGCGACCTTAGCAAGCTCAGTTTTGAAGTCAGGTGATAATACTTGCTTATCTGTAAAACTATATTGACACCGTGACAATGTCATATGGAAAAGGTGCAAGACATAATTTGCTATGTCAGTGATTGATGGAAGAAAAAACAAAGTATGCGCACCTGTGGACAACTGCAAACGAACGACATTTGAGTAAGTCGATATCTCTATTTCATCGTTTGGTTATGGAAGAAAGAGGCACAGTTTCACGTTTCTGTCAGTGAACATATTTCAAGATTGCGAATGATTGAAACTCACTTGTGTGTCTTCTCAATCCCTTTCGGCGCAACTTTCAATTCATCCTCCATCCCGAAAATATTCTGTCGGTGGCCTTTCGGATGAGGCTTCGGTTCTCCAAAGAACTTAACAAATTGAGGTGCAGAGATAGTCTTCCGTAAGCGAGTTGAAGATCTTTGAATATTGTTTCTGAAATACCAAAAGTGTCGATGTCAACTTCACCTAACCTGCCAGAGCGAACGAAGAAATATTCTACCGTATCGTAGAAAGCTCATTCTTTCCAGGTTGCCAGGAACCGGCGGCAATTAGACTTTCACCTCCCGGACGGACTAAAGTGAAAACGCAAAAAGGAGCCAAACAGTCAAAGTCGATTCAATATTGAATGAAACCCCTCGAAGACACACATACCAGCTCTGTTGTGAGGTCAGGAGACCATACTCATATCAAAATCGCGTTGCATCATTGGAGAGAATCGGAAAGGAACCTACACATGATCTATCGAGAAAAGAACAGAAAAAGTGAATTCGTGGACCGATTTGGAAATAGATGAATGATTGGTTGGTGGTTTACTTACATCCTGCGAATATACCCTTTCTACCACTTCGTGAGAAACTAGCTGAAAATCCCTTTTTGTAAGGAGTCTTGTCATTGCTGAATCTGACCTTGAGAAAAGAACGAAGACAACAGTGAGAATGAATGAGGGGGTGTGATATTGAGTTGAAATGAACGTACATCACGATATATTCGATGAATGACGTCTTTGGGTGGAAGGTGAGGAATTTGAGGATCAACTTCAACAAGTGAATCTGTGAACTCTTCAACGAAATCTTTCCATTCCTTTTCGGCGAGGCGATATACAGCTTCTACAAAGTTCATTTCATTTAGTGCGACCTTGAATTCAACATATAAATGTTAAACGTACCATGTAATTTAAACCTTCGGAAATAAACATGTAAACTAACACGTTCAGTACACGGAGTATGGATACTCACCACTGCCGATCGTTGCATTCCGGTTTCTTCAATTGAGACAAGAAATCGAAGGTATTCTTCGATATCTGCCCGGGAGGAACTAGATATACAAAACTCGTCAATCTCAATTCCAGCACAAGAGAACCATAATTCTCATGCAATGTGACCTATTATAACATACCTCTCCCAGTTTTAGGAGCTTGGATAACCGCTCCGACAATTTCCTGTCCTTCTTCAAGTTCCAAAATATCTTCATCGTCATCTTCGTTTTCCGACTGTTTTCCTTTTGCTTTTGAATTCGTCTTTCGCTTCTTCTTCGCCGGGAGACTCCCTTTGGCAGTAGAGGTTGGTTTCCGAGTTGACGATGGCTTGCTGTTGGATGGTCCAGTTTTCGCGTTTGACCTCTTCTTTCCTCTCTTCGCCGTGACACGAACATCATCCTCTTCGTCTAAAGCATCGCTGTCCAATGATTCGTCGTCGTCGTCTTCTTCTTCCTCATCTGCATGATCGTCATACGCGTCTGGATCTTCACCTTGGAGATTCTCTGCTTCCGTCTCTTCCTCTTCCTCCTCTTCACGAGCTCTCTTCAGATTTTTCTTTGCCTGAGACTTAGCATTGGAGACACTGGTTTTATTACTAGTCTTGGAGCGACTACTCCTCGTTTTTCGCGTAGTTTCAGATGTCATAATTTCAAAAAGAAAGAAAGAAAGTTAGGCCGTGAATTGTTGAACAGAAAGGTTGAAGAGTCAATTAACCAAGCACCCAACCCCGCGTCGCGTTGTGACACGCATGCGGGGAACTCCGGATTGAGCACGTCTTCTCTTTTTGGTAACACTGTTGGCGCCCGTCGTTGAATTCGAATTTCGTTACTCGACGCCGACAAATTCACGGATCACGACTTACATCGTGCTACTTTCAACTTGTGGGTTTTCGTTATCTGCACGTTGAATAAAAATATAGTCTTACGATGAATAAAATATTTCTAGCAAATGATACCAACCGCTGGGTTTAGTCAACAAGAACTTGGTACCGGTGAAAGCAAGTTACCCATGCATGTTATTGGACCTTTGTAAATACTGTGGGAGTGTACTGATAGACAAGATTCTTCGAAAGCATGTCAATACATGTGCGCCATAGACAGGTATACGAACGGATCACAGTCACCTATTATTGAAAAATGATTCAACGAATGTGCGAAGTAGTTGCTCGAAGACTTACTCACCCATCGCATGTGCTACTTTCCCAGAGTACATGAACGGTTATTAATCCTCAAAAGACCCGGGATCTTTCAATACTAATAGGACTCTAATAATCATTGATTATCGCTCCACTACAAGTGTATCCGTTTATTACCCATTTCATATTTTCTTCTACTAGTTCACATAGAAAATTCGAAATGGGACCTCGGAGAGTTCAGGGTTATACAATTCATCGTACCACGTCAAACCTCTGTCTTGCAATACGTGCAGTTTAGGGAGAAGCCTTTTCAGAGTCATCGAAGCGTAAAGGTAGGTAGGTAACGGAACAAACAGACCTCGTTTCATTTGTAACTCGCCGTACCGACCGACCGACCGCCTATTGTCAATTCCCCCACAAAGCGTTGTCAGTGGTACCGACTCTAAAATCAAACGAATTTGACAACGAGCGAAGAGTCCCCTCCCAATCACATCCCAAGAGTTTCCGATCTAAACCGCTTCTAGTGTTTGCGAAATCATTTGGAATCATCCGATTGCGGGGTAAACTAAACACATGCAGTGTTCTGTTAATCATTTTGTAGCTCATAGGGGCCAATCTGGGCAAGGCAGCCAAAAAAACAGAGTTGGAAGAGGCTTCGAAATGTAATTCGTCAACACAAGGCCTTCGTCGGGATCGTTGCAGAACGGAATGGAGGTGAGTACCACCCGGGCGGATCTCCGTAGTGTTGTTCCGAAGGAGCGTTAAAGGATTTTGTAATTCGAATTTATGACTGGAAAAATCCAAAGTATTTGTACCCCCAGAATAGGGTACGTGCGGGGTTGAGGTGAACTGTTGGGATGTTGGGTATCTGCCGTTAGCTTGTCAAGACGAGATTGCTGTGAGGAAAAATCAAGGGACGTGGTCACAGGGATGTCCATGGGCTGAACTGGAACACCAAGGCTGATATACTTCATATCGGGGGGTTTGGCATGAGTACATTCGATCTAAATTGCCTGACAGTTGATATAGGGTTTCTTCTGTGGAGTGTTGGCATAACGTACACACTTTTAGCAGATTGCGAATGTATTTACGCACAGATACGAGGCCTCATTGCCGCGAGTTCGGTTCAGAGGCTTCAGGAGAGCGGTATTAATGAAAAATCATTCCGCACTACAACCGCTTCCCCACAATTTACGAGGATAATCTGGGTGACTTTTGGGATTTTTCTGAGGTGCAGCAGGGCTGGAAAGCGATGCTTTTTGTCGAGGCAGGGTGGACGAACGGGTGGACGGTTGTCCGAGCGTTGCGGAAGGAGAAGGAAGGAGGTTAATAGCTTAGCCATAAAAGGGAATACCCCAGGCACGGCACGATGCGAGCGCCTACACTTCCCCACATTTGTTGGAATTTGGGAGATCACGCGTGCTTTGCGATCAAAGATTATTCGGAGTCTTGATCACTCCCAAGGAAAGAGGGGGGCTCAACATATAATAGCCCGAACTAAAGGTTCGTCTCCCCCAAGTCCTTTCTGTTTTTCGCCCACCATGTCTGAGCAACAACAGCAGCCAACTCCCGCCCCTGCGCCCACACAACAACCCGCTGAGGAGCGTGTCGCTGCTGCTGCAGAACCCACAAACCCATCCGTTCCCACTCATCCCATCGCACCCCGTCTCAAGGATGGTGTCAAAATCCCACACATTGGCCCCCACATCCACGCGTACCGCTCTGCACACAGCGAGACTGTTGGTCACGAATCCGACAAATGGTGGGCGAGGGTATGTCTACGAACTTCGTCTCATGTGATGTGACTTTACTAAAGACCCTGCAGATGGCCCGTGAAACCCTTCACTGGGACCGCCCCTTCCACACCGTCCGTTCAGGAGGCTTCGAAACCGGTGATATTGTTTGGTTCCCTGAAGGTGGCTTGAACGCATCATACAACTGTGTCGACCGCTGGGCATTCAAACATCCCGACAAGGTAAGCTTTTCTTCCAGATCGGTGGCAATCTTCTTTCGAATTTGACTCTCCTCATTCATTCTTCTTATTTCATCATAGACTGCTATCATCTACGAAGCCGATGAACCTAACGAAGGCAGGAATATCACATACGCTGAGCTTCTCCGCGAAGTCTGCCAGGTCGCCAATGTCCTCAAGTCCCTCGGTGTCAAGAAGGGTGACACCGTCTCAGTCTACCTCCCCATGACATGGCAAGCCGTCGCTGCCTTCCTTGCCTGTGCCCGTATCGGTGCCATCCACTCCGTTGTCTTTGCCGGTTTCTCTGCCGAATCACTCCGCGATCGTATGAACGACTGCCAGTCTCGAGTCCTCATCACATCCGATGAAGGCCGACGAGGCGGTAAAACCATTGCTACGAAGATGATCGCTGACGCTGCTGTCAAGCAATCTCCTTCTGTCGAACACGTCCTCGTCTTGAAGAGGACAGGAAACGAGGTTCCTTGGACTGAAGGACGTGATCTTTGGTGGCACGAAGAGACCGCTAAGGTCCCATCTTACTGCCCACCAGAAATCATGTCATCTGAAGATCCTCTCTTCATCCTCTACGTATGTTTTCTTACGATTTACAAATGATCTGATTGGCTGATGTTGATCTGATCTTCGATAGACGTCGGGCTCCACAGGAAAGCCAAAGGGTGTTGTCCACACCACCGGTGGTTACCTTCTCTGTGCCGCTTTGACCGTCAAGTATGTCTTTGATGTCCACCCCGACGACAAATTCGCTTGCATGGCAGATGTTGGTTGGATTACCGGCCATACGTAAGTTCCATCCCCAATGGATTTCAGAGAGAAATTCTAATTTTTTGTCGTACGACTAGCTACATCGTTTACGGACCTCTTCTCAATGGTGTTGCTACCACTGTCTTCGAGTCAACACCTGTTTACCCTACCCCCTCTCGCTACTGGCAAACAGTCGAGAAGCATCAACTCACCCAATTCTACTCTGCTCCTACTGCCATCCGTCTCCTCCGTCGTCTTGGTGAACACCACGTTAAAGACCACGATCTCTCTTCCCTCCGTGTTCTCGGCTCTGTCGGTGAACCCATTAACCCTGAAGCCTGGCACTGGTATAACGATCACGTTGGTGGCAGACAGTGCGCTATTGTCGATACCTTCTGGCAAACAGAAACAGGATCTATCGTCGTCACTCCTTTCCCTGGTGCTATTGAGACTAAGCCAGGTTCTGCTACAGTGCCATTCTTTGGTATTGAGCCTGCCATCTTGGACCCAGTTTCTGGTGAAGAGTTGGAGGGTAACAATGTTGAGGGTGTCCTTGTTCTCAAGACTCCCTGGCCTTCAATTGCTCGAACTGTCTACCAAGATCACAGCAGATACCTCGATACCTACATGAAGCCTTACCCCGGTGTCTTCTACACAGGTGATGGTGCTGCTCGTGATGAGCATGGTTACATTTGGATCAAGGGCCGTGTTGACGATGTCATCAACGTCTCCGGCCATCGTCTCTCAACCGCTGAAATTGAGTCCGCTCTCATCCTCCACAAGGGTGTTGCTGAGACAGCCGTCATCGGTACCGCCGACGAGCTCACTGGTCAAGCCGTCTACGCCTTCGTTACTCTCAAGCCGTAAGCGCACGTCCACTACTATCCCTTCGAATAAGCTTTTTAACCTTCTTGCCTTTTTTAGTGAATTCACTTATGATCGTAACGACGAAGGCTCGCTCGTCAAGGAACTCACTCTCCAAGTAAGGAAAGTCATTGGTCCTTTCGCGGCACCGAAGAAGATCTACATCGTCCCCGATCTCCCCAAGACGCGTTCTGGAAAGGTTTGTCTTATTCAACTTTCGTATTTGGAAATGATAGAGGCTAATAATCGTGACTTCTTTTTAGATCATGCGTCGTATCATGCGCAAGATTGTCGCGGGTGAAGCCGACCAGCTGGGTGACCTCAGCACCCTCGCTGAACCAGGCGTCGTCGAGATCATCAAGGCCAAGGTCGCTGCTACCTAAAAGCATCCACCACACAACCTATCATCATCGTCTGCATCGTCTATAGCTAGATTATCTTATTCTGACATCGTGATACCGACGCTTTTAGTGCAGTCTTTTCTTTCTTCTTCTTCTATGTAGTTTACTCACTCACTCTTTCTTTCTTGCTATCATCCATATCGTCATACATCGCTCGATCATTCATTTCCCCTGTTTCTTTTTTTTCTTCTTGTGCTTGTCCTTGTGCATCTTTTTGGGGTTGGTTCATAGGATTTTTGTCCCTCATAGTTTTAGTGGTACTTATCCTCTTCGAATGAAGAAAATGAATAAATTTGTATTGTATCTATCCTCATCTACATATATCGGATTTGAGATTCTGAAGCATCTTGAATTTCCTCGAGTTTGAAGGCCATAAGGGTACTCTGTGCAATGACTAATAAATATTTTGAACAAGCTAGGAGAATTCTGAACTATCTCCCATGGTTCCCCCAGGCCAGTAAATCATACGGGAATAAGCAAAAAAAAAAATCCCACTCGACAAAACTGGCTTAGAACTCATCATACAGTGGTATCAACCAACTTTAGGCAAAATAAGTAGTCAAGTATGATTCACATACGGGTGGATACTGAACGAAGATTGACGGACGAAAAGAGATACAGGAAATACGACAATGAATAAGAGCCTGATGCCCTAAATCTGGCCTCTTGAGCCAGAAAATGATCAAAATATGGAGAATATTGGTCTCTGTAATAGGACAGAGTTTTAATGCCAATTGTTAAGCTGTATATGCAGATCATGGAGGAGATGGGAATAGTAGGGTAGGGAAATGAAGAGTAGGAATAGAACTCGAAAGTTTGAAACCGTCTGCGAACATATGGTATTGAGTCCCACACGGCCTGCACTTCCTCGTGGTGACGTCAAGATTTATGTTCTTAAGGTAGAATTGCGGGCTGATTCCTTGAGGTGAGATCGTCGAATTGATGAAACAGGATGGGACACTCCGCCAAACGTTAGTTAGCGGTGAGGTCTCCGAGGACCAGTGACTCGGATTGGTGACAATGAACATTACTGGTATTCTGTTTTTTCTTGGACGACGACAATCTTTAAATTCGGGCAACAACTTCTCAACCGCCTTGTTAAGTGGTTATTGCAATGAAGTTCATCTAATCTTCTCTCCTCTGACTCCAGGTATCTCTGTGGCGCATACCTTCCAGGTATCGAAGGATAATACTTGAAGACTCGGATTATGGTGCGAATGGTGTGCGTTGCAACAAGTTCACATATCTAAAAGTATTGAACCAACCAGTCAACACAGTATACCCATGATAAGCTAAATTCGTACCATATTGACGAAGTTCTTGGAGACAGCGGAATCCATCGTCAATAGAAACTCTTCGAGATTAGGAAATTTTGTAAAAATCTCCGCGAGTAAATCCACAGCAGCTTTTTCTTCCTCCATGTTGACACGAAGTGTAAGTCTGAGACGTCGAAGTTGACGTGCTTTATGAGAAGCTACCACTATAGATTGTAACCCCCTATCGGCGAATATCAGAGTGTTTATAAGAGTTATCGACTCTATAGGTCGATGTGGACTGAGGAGATTCAGCACATCATATAGATGTGCCGTGATGTGCTTGAGTTTCGGTACGGAATCAGGTGAAATTGTCATCGGGATATCCTCTGAGTACCCTGCAAACCAAGCCAGTTCCAAACAGACTAGATTCGGACATTTGGTCAAGGTATCTTTCAGAGCATCAATTTGACCATTCATCAAAGTAACATCCGGAAGACGTAGAGTTTTTAGTTTCGGTAGAAGCGGGAATCGCCGTAGGACTTTGAGAAGGGGAAAGCATAGTTGGTCGGTGACGATTTCCTCTACGGTCGAGGGATCTATAAGGCCTCACCAGGTTGAAACGCATGGAGACAAATGGTTTTCATCGATGACAATTCGACGAAGGTGTTGGATGTTGAAATCAGAGGGTGGTAGGGGTTGATCTTCAACGGAATCGTAAGTATCCTGATCCTCGAACCTATCTTCGTCTCCTTCCTCCGAAGTGAAACCATCATCATCAAAACCATCGTCATTCTCCGCAGTTCTCCTGTGTTTTACCAAACATTGATAAAACATAAGAACTTTGAGTGGTAAATTCTCCAGAATCTTAAAATACCGTTGCTCGATGATAAATTGATCGATGTGTAGCGTTTCGACATTCGGAAAGGATGTGATTTTGTCGAAGGCAGTATTGATGAATTTTCTACGGGTCTCAGTATATATGATTTCCCCTGGGTCGACGTTGTCCAGTGCACCGAGGGCAAACTGGGTGGAAACAATAGATACCGAACGAACTGTGGTGGCCCAATTGGCCAGGAAGTGATCCAGACGTTTTTCAGCTTTGTCAATGTACGTTTGGAAGGATGCTTCCTCCCTTTCAATGACTTCCATATCGGGATAGACTCCAATCTTCATTTCGCTGAATAGAAATGGTCGTGCGAGTGGCACCAGACGTTTGCAGACTTGGATGATTGCATGGTAGTCAGAATGCTCCAGAGCATCTGAGAGAAGAATCTGCAACCAAAGCTCGTTAGGAAATGTTATAGATGAAGACATTGAGAGATCAAATACAACTTGATAAACTTGAATATCGAACGTGAGTCAACGAGAAAGGCTTACAGTGGCTAACATTCTCAGGCTTCTTACAATGACCGAAGGCAATTGACGCGGATATCTCGAGATCTACGTTTCAGTTTTGAATAAAGAACAACTTGAAAATTTGTGTGGGCTAGGGATGTAGATATCGATGACAAAGGACACAAAAGAGAGGGATATCGAATCAAGGCACTGAATTAACGGAATCAGTCTTCAACTTCTACGACAGCAACTCTATTTTAGGGCAACAAAATTTCAAGTACGTTGCAAACTTGTTGGTACTATGAAGTTCGTCCAGACTACTGTGCTTTGATTTCTGATGATGCTCCCCAGGTCGGGATAAATGCCTGGAGGAATAATACTTAAAAACTCGAATTCTCATATGAATCTCATGTCCTGCGATTAAGTCGCAGATCTAAGTAGGATAAATGATTCTCCGGTTAGTATATCACAAAGACAGGATGATGTATGGGTTTACTGACCTTATTTATGAGATGCTGAGATATTGGCTTCGAACCCGTCATAGTCAACTCGAATTCTTCGAGAGCATCGAAACGTGTAAAAAGATTATCGAATGCAAGCAAAACCATGCTATGGTCGTCCCGTGGGCAAACACAATATGTGACCGTAAGCCGTCGAAGTTGACGTGCATTGAGAGAGACTTGCATCATAGATTGTGCCGTCTCATCACTGAATGCCAAGTGATCTGTGAAGTCTATCGATTCTATGGGTCGAGTTGGAAGGAAAGATGAAATGCCGCGTAGATCTGTAGTGAGGTACTTGAGCTTTGGCACGGGTGTTGGGTGAAATCGTGATTGGGATATCATGTCCAGATCCTGAAAACGAGTCCAGTTCCAAATGCACGAGATTCGGGCATTTGGTCAAGACATCTTTAAAAGCATCAATCTGACCAGATCTCAAGCGAGCTCCTGGGAGAAGAAGAGTCGTGAGTTTAGGTAAAAGGGGTACCCAGCGTAGGACTTTCAGAAGAAGGAAAAAAAGTCGGTTGGTCACGATCTCCTCTACAGATGAGGGATCTATGAGACCCTGCCAGATTGAGATACACGGAGACAGAGCATTGTCGACGATGACAATTCGATGAAGGTGATTGATATGAAAGTTGGAAGACCGAAGGACATCTCCTACATAATCCTCAGCATTTTCATCCATGGAGCTATCTCTCATCCTCCGAATCGTAGTCTTCATTATAACCTTCATCATCTTCCTCGTACCTCGGCTTTTTAAAAAAGCACCGGTAAAACGTGAGATCTTTGAGTTGAAGGTTCTCCAAGGCTGAGAAATAACGCTGTTCGATAATGAAATTATCAATATGCAGCGATCGGACGTTCGGGAAGGAGTTAAGCCTGTCGAAGACAGCGTCGATGATCTCCTTGCATGTTTGTCTATATATGATTCCCTGTGGGTCGACCTTGTCAAGTTCGTAGTAAGCGAATTCCTTGGAAACGAGAGAAATAGAATTGACTGTTGTGGGCCAGTTGACACGGAAGTAATCCAGACGTTTTTTGGTGTTGTCGATATACGTCTGGAAGAAGAGTTGTCTCCTTCTAATGGCTTTGAGATCCGGATAGATTCCGATATCCATTCTACTGAACAGAAGGGGTTGTGCGATTGGTAGCAGTGGTTTGGTCACTCGACAGAGTACTGCATAGTCAGAGTGTTCAAGAGAACTCGAGCGAAGAATCTGCATCCAAAGCTCGGTAGGAAATGTGATAGATGAAGTCATGTTGGCCAAAGGAGGTGTTAGAATTGACGAGACATTTAAACCTGTTACTCAGCGTTGCCAGCAAAATTCGCATAGTAGTAAACACTTGATCTGCGGCAGTCTGTGGCGTGCCAGCTGCATCATGGCACGGTGTGCTGGGATTTCCCTACAAGGTTTGTTCAAAGTAGGTCGATATTATACCAGTTACATATCCATTCAAGCCATGAGCACAATACAGTCTAGGACTGAATGATCTTAACGACGAGGAGGCGGAGTAGGAGTAGGAAAAAGCTCACGTGACGGCTTGAAAGTTCAAGTTAAAGCGGAAACGCTCGGCCCGGGTGTCTAACCCTTACATAAGCAGTGCCTACAGGCTGAGGAGGAGGAGGATATTCAAGAACTTGAAGTTCAATTTGTTTGCTATATCTCCCAAATCTCCATACCCAATTGTATGCACAGATTGAATCCCTTTCAATTATTTACAAAGGGCTTCAAAGACAGGTAACATATAATTCGACTTTGCAAACCGTTCCCTGTAAAATCCCATCTCGAAAATATACACGATCTTTGGTGCAATGCATAAACTGGAGGAAAAGCAATATATCGATGCTATTGAGACTTGATTTAAGAGGTACATTCATTCGTGAAGAAATAGCTGATGTCCTTTGTAGAAAATTCAAGAGCATGCGGGTTTCCCCCTTTGAGACTCGGACACTTCGAAGACGCCTACGAACTTGAAGTTGAACCGTTCCCAAACAATGTCAGTCTTTCGCACCATGTTTTTGAAACACCATTTACCTACTCATGTCATGAATCCTTGACCGGACCATCACAGACTTGACATGCCCGCAGTGTGTTGCTTCTCTCGAGCAAACATTCTAGCAAGAACATCAAGATTCGAGACATCGTGACATGATGATTCAGGAAAGTTGACTGATGCCTTGTCTCTTTTCTTCGGGCTTTTCAGGGTGTGTATTTGACAGTTCTATTTCACCCTGCCGTCAACCTAACGACCAACACTACTCTTGAAATCAGTCTACTTCACAGTTAAGAGTAATCCATGAAATTCTTTGAATTGTGCAAGTCGAATACTTGTTTTTCGCTCGAAAACTTGGATAGTATCTTCTGAAATAAGGTTAGAAGCTAAGAAAAGTATATAGGTCGAAAGTCACCGGTTGCAATCATTGCATCACTTCAAGATTTGAAGATGAGTTTCGGAGCACGAACAATCGGGCCTCGAGGCAATATCATCTGGAGTCCAGTATGTGATCCGTCGGCTATTCGGCAAACATACAATATTTGCCCAACGCCAGACTATGATATGCCTTCAGACATCTTCTTGTCGCACTGTTCACTCCTTCTTTCTTCTCCAGCAGCTTTGTTCATATCCCTAATCCTTAATTGTCTGTTTAGGCCTCTCCCCCCCCTCCTTGGGAGATTTCGTGGTTTTCGTCTAGATTCTCCGAGTTATGAGAGCTCAGCTATCTATCATATTCTAATTTTTGGAAGAATCTCGACGACTTGACTGCTTTCTCGTTGCTTCACAATCCCCTTTTGACGGCCTTTCCGTGTGGAACCACTCTAGTTCCCTACATCTCGTTACGCGTCCAAAATATACCTAGAAGCAATATTTACAGTACAGAGGTAAGCTCGATTAACATTGTGCGTCATCAATGTCTGACTTCTTCATAGTTTCACGACATCCTGATGTCCACTGCTCAACCTATCACACGCGAGCGAAAGTCGATACCGCCAAAGAATCTTTCTTTGTTTCCCAGACCACGGACGCCTCCACAGAAACCCGAAGTCTCGAATGAAATCACCAACCAAACGTCCACGCAACGAAATTACCCAGGAGTATTTGAGAGGCCATTTCAAAATCCTTACGAGTGAGTTATCAGTACCCTGGAGATGAGACTGTTCACGAACGATGTGATAGAATTCTCTGCCATTCATATAATGTCGCAGTTACGTCAATAAAAGTCACTCTTCATCGGTCATTGCCCAACGAAATTTATATGACAGTCCTCGAAGACGCGCATATGCCAACGCACATTCTAGCTATCACAGATACCCCTCTACCGTTAAAAACGATGGAACAATCATCATACCCCATTCTTGCACCAATCAACGCCGAGTTATTCTCCAATAAATTCACGAACGACCACATAGCACGAATATCCTCACATCTCGCCGCTCCAGGATCTACACTTCCTATACCTTTCTGGGATAGTGAGACGCAAAGAATGGTGGTTAAACTCCCCGTCATCCCTCTCGTGGCTCCTCACCCTCCTTCGATACCTCTACTTCTACTATTCGGTCTTGAACTTCACCTTCGTTATTCGGAGCATTCGGATATGTCCCCTTTGTCGCGCAGATCTTCCCCTCAACACAGAGGGTCCTTTTCGAGCTCCTCGATTCATTCTACCGACACCACAAGCACAATTCTCTCGCCATCCCCATCTCCAACCTTTTCACCATCGTCCTCGCCTATATCGTTCAAAGGTCGCCGACGGAGTCCTTCTAGAACAAACCCGACCTACAATTCTCACCCCAGCGTTCCGACTGGTCTTCTTGCAACTTACCTCCTCCCTTTACCCGTTATCGAAGAATGTCCCGCATCAACACTCGTTCTCGCGGAAAAAATGGTTCAATGTTGTTCGAATCCCCATTTTGAAAAATACGTGGAGCAGAATCAAGGCCTTTGGAAGAATGTTCTTCTATTAGCTCCCAAAGACGAGGAAATTATCGAACTCGTTAGGTTTGCCTGGAACATTACGGTTGAAGCTAAGAAGATCAAAGAACGTAGTCAAGGCATGGCTAATTAATCGAGATATTCCATCCGGATTTCGAAGCTGATTTCAGTCGGCACCGAGATGTGGGGAAGAATATGACGCGAAGAATTGATATGCGGGTAAAGTGTCGCGGGTGGACCTAATACCTAATACAAGACGTAAAAACCGAACAGTCAGCTTCAAGGCTGATAATATTTCTTCCTTCCTTTGAATTCTACTCTAAACCAGCTTTTGCTCTATTGTTTAACCATACGGTCATATATTTACTGTAGCTCTGGCTTAGTAACGTCTTTCCTTGCTTTTTGCTTTCATCGGACATCTTATAATCAATATTACACAGTATTCGACCATTATTACCGTACTATCCCAGACTCTCCTACCGTCTACTACTGCTACTCACTCCTTGAGGACATTCCTTTCCATATGTGCAAACTTACTGACTCCGTTTTCTACATGCTAGATACCATGGACCATTAGTATATACCCAGTCTCGTAGCTTTCTCAATGTATTGGAGAGGTACTGCATGAACATTTCCGACCATAACACAATTGAATATTCACTGTTCGGGTTGTTCTATCTAAATAACATCCAGACGGTACGCGGAATACATCTCGATATTCTTACGGGTCTAACGGTGCCCGTATTATATCGTCGAAACTATTAGCTCACTACTGACTAGAGGTCTATAGGACTCTAAACGATTACAGGAACTGCCCTGGATCCAACTTCTTCAGATTCGCGCAACTTATTTTGCCATCGAAAATCAGCTCTGCGAGAGCTTTGGCAGTTCCGGGAGCGTTACATATACCCTGTCATAAGTTTGAATGAGACAGATAGAACAGGAGTTTCTGGCGAACCTTGACTCACCCAACAAGTATGACCTGTCGCAATGAAGAGTCCTTTCATAATATGATGCGCTTCACCGACGATAGGACCTCCGCCAGAGTCGACGTTAGGAAGGAAACAAGCTTGTTTCTTGTCGACTGTTCCCTCTTTGAGCTCGTTGGAAATACTGCTGACATGCCCATGAAGGCTCTCTATGGCATCAGAGTTGACTTCAACATTATCTACTGTGTCTGGAAGCGGGGAACTATCACCAGGTCCACAACAGTAAACTTCGTTATCCGGTCGGGCATAAATTTCGGGATCAGCTCCTGGTCCAGTACGTTTGTGATATTTGGGAGGGTAGGATATGTCTGTGAAAAGAACGTAAGGGGATATTTTCACAGATGGCTGAGGACGAATCGTGATACTGTGTGCGCGAGTTCCTCGTATTGGGAGTTGAGGTATCAGGGAAGGAGACCAGGCGCCTGCAGTAATGATAACCTGAGTGGCAGGGATCGTTCGAGTCTCGCCTGTGGTGGAATCAACATATGTGACATCAGTGATAGAATGGTTGGATTGATCAACATCGATGCTTGTGGCTTTAGAACTGAAAAAATATTTGACGCCTTGTTCTTTAGCCAGGTCAAGCATCGAGTTTGTAAACAGGTAAGGGTGAACTTGAGCTGTATGTCCATTGGGAGCCATGGAAGAGTAAGAGTCCGTGAGATCTTCCCTAATCCAATTCAAATCGTCAGGAAGGCCAGTGTCGGCTCTGCTGTTCTTTTTCTGCTTCCAATCTTCACCTAATCCCAATGTCTTCTCCAAGCTCTTCTTCTCCTTCAAACCTCTCTGCTGTTCTTCATCGTTAAAGTGACTGAGATCACCCCGTCCGGACCAGCTACCGCAACCTACATATCTCCATCCCCATTTGTCTTTACCGTTATACTTTTCTGCGAGCCGGACATGTTCTGCGAAAGAAACCTTGACGAGTTCCTTGGGATATGCCCACTTTGCTACCAGTCCTCCCGCCTTTCCGGATGCACCTTGAGCGACGCCATGTTTGGAAGCTTCTAACAGAGTAATTTGGGTGGTAGCTGACGAGAACTTCGGGTGAGAAGAAAGATAATAGGCTGTTGTGCAGCCGATGATACCACCGCCAATGATCACAATATGGTTGTGATCCACAGACACCATCTAGACCAAATATCAACGTATTTTCCTGGGAGATCTTGACAGGCAGGTGTGTATATTGTCTGATGGTCGAATGGAAACAGTTGCCGTGATTATCAATGGTGTGTCACGGTCACGCACGAGAGGATGACGACACCTATAACACGGCCAATGTTGCGCGACACGCAAATCACGTGATGGGAATTTTAAGATGATACAATAACAAGTACTAGTCTACACATATTTTTCATGGTAATCTTTACGAGTGTACATGTACATTGGTGAATACAGTGAGTGGGGCATTTATACACTTATCTGAAGTTGGAGTGTCAAGAAAGCAAATAATGAAGAAAGTAATACTCATTTATCTGATTCAGTTTATGACTTGCCAGTTCGTACTTGATACAGGAACCATTTCTGTAAACCGAATGACCATTAGAAACAAGCAATCTCTCTGAAGTGAGGGAAAATTGATACACACCAATGACCATATGGTCTCCTCTTGCGGCAACTATGAACCATCCTCCTTTCATCATTTCCTCTGCTTTCTTTCTATTCATCTTCTACCTAGCTTCTCCCTCTGTCTGCATGGCCTCTGTCACGGTCAGAATATATAGCTCCCCAACCAGAGGTGTTTCTTTCCCTTCAAATACATCATGAATAGTGGTAACAATGACTTGCACACTTGTCAACCTGCTTCCTTTGTAGAATATGAATATGATAGATGGGTCTCAGGGATGGAACATGTTCATCAGAAAAGGATCGTTGACACCGGTTGTCTGTGCAGAGTAAGTTCCAAGGTCTTCTGCACTTCGTGCAAAATCTTTGGGCAATGATACTGTAAATGGGAGTCCTTGCCAACACACAGCAAGGATATTTTCCAAATCAGGTAGCCAAGGATCCAACCTCACGTACCTTCGCTTTACGCGTTTCCTTGCATTGGCAGGAGGAATTGGCCATTCATTGACATAGGGAGCAATCTCTGAGATCAGTGAACCAGCAAGAATGGACTGGACAAATTCTGATAGCCAATGACCAGGATAACCAACACGATGAAGGTACACAAGGATGCCAAAAAATGCGATCAGATTATTGGGAAGAACAACTTGATTGGGAGGTTGGACACTCCATCCAGATATAATTGTGTTGAAGAATTGATGGGTGAGCCATATCATCAGTTCTTGACATGATGCCAACTCAAAAAGGGGATGAGGAAGAGACTGAGTGTGAATGGAGAAGCACTGGGATATTGGCTTCGTGGTGATGAAAGTGCAACTGAGGAAATGTGGAACTTGAGGAACTGTGAGTAAGGAGTAGCTATCATCAACTAATAAGTGAGGTGTATCGAATATCGACAACTGATTGCTCACATATGGGTAATCAAGTTCTCATTACTACAAATACCAGAAAGATAACTCCAGCCGCATGCTGCCTCTGAAGCCAGGTCTAAATTGGGTAGCACATAGATGGCAACGTCAAGCAAGCCTTGCACATAATTACTGTAGAAACACAAATAATCAGATTTTATAGGACATGGTGTATAAGACACTACTTACAGCACATTGCTGAGCCACATTCGAATGTAAGACCTTGGAAAATCAGCTAGATGATTGGTATAACTGCTGTATCTCATTTTGGCCAATTCTTCCATCACGCTGCCATACAACATTTCCACTTTTAGTTGACCTTTGAGATCCTTGATCACACCAGCCAATAAGTCAAAAAAGTGTATAGCATTGGCAAAGAGATAAGTATCATCTTCTGCAGATTTTGGTCTCAGAACATTGACAAATTTCTTAGTAAACTCTCTGATTTCGGAGAACGGTTTCATCCCATCTTCAGCTGTATCCATAAATCTGACCTCTATCTCCTTGGTCACTAGGTTACGATACTGAAAGTTTGCCAAGTGAGATGAAAATTGAGTGGGGACATAGAGTGCAATATGTGGCACTCACAAAAAGTGTGATGTTCATTTCCCATGTTGACCTGATATGTTTCTTGATCTGAAATCAGTTAGCTCAAGTGATCAGCAGGCTATACACGATAAAAATAGAGTCAACGCACCTCATCTAGTTTTTGTTTTTCAAAGTGGCACCCAGGACGTGAACCTAGAGCTGCATCTTGCATTCCTAGATGCCTCGACCTTAACTCACAGGAAGGCAAGAATGTCTTCGTAGCCTTATACCATTTCTCTTCCGCTACTTTGTCACCATCAGTTTTCTTGATCTACTCAACAACCTTATCGAGTACATCATTTCAGTATTCTTGAACATACTTCTTAGCCTCTCTGGTAGACATCTTCAGGTCCAAGATTTCAAGGTGCTTGAGAATGTCGACATCATTGAGGAAAAAAGCATGTCTTTCCTGCTCTTCCATAAGACAAGCTTCGATGTTCCTTCACATCTCTGATATAATTTCAGGCATTTTCAGAAGATCAGCCATCAAAGGGTTCTGAGATTTCCCAGGATAGTCCAACTCTTCTGAAACTGGCTGAGGAGGCATCGTCAGCCACATCTTCAATACCTCTTAAGTTACTGGGATGATTCCAGAAGGAATGAAGAGCCACGAAGGAAGTTTGGGAGGTGTGCAAGACAAGCATTCACAAAGGTCTTTGGTAATATTCCATTGCCTGGATCCACATCGAGATTTATCAAACTTATAGCAATAACTCAAACCTGTCACTTACCTCTCAGCTACATATGGCAGAACTATGCCACCGAGGAATGTATAGGTAATAAAAGCCTGTAGTTCAATCTTCTTCATATCTTCATAAGATCCTTCTGCTAAGTCATTGGTCATCATTAAAAGAATCAATACTCTAGCTATAATCACAGAATGTATGTCGTTTAGAGTTAGGTGTGCCCTGAAAGCTTTTTGTTGTATTTTGGTAAGAGTGGCTTTAACATGGTTTAGATGAATCACTGTAGTAAATGTATGCCTGCTGAAAAAAATTAGAACACTTATTAATCAATTTCAGTATATCAACCCTACCATCTATCTCTACAGCTACCATACAAGAAGGCTAACTTTGACAGTGCTTTAGCTGAAAGTGCTTTCAGCTTCAATGGGTATGGTGTCAGCGACCATCCATCAAGGAGTGAAAAAGGGTCATCGTGTCCAAGCTATAGTCACGTAACCCATGTGATTATGAATTCAAGAGACATAAAAAGAAAATGTAATGTATGCTATAATATGTAAATGTAGGATCCCTGTGTTGTCCAATCAGTTTCCAACATAAGATAAAGAAGAACAAGCAGCCTACAGTACTCTCCTAAATATTGGCAGCCTGTTAAGATTTGAGCTTAATGTGACTTGTTTGTAACTGTGACTATGGACTTCAATTAAGTGATCTTGATGACTAAGGCTTGATTGCAAATCAAGACTTAGAATTGAGCTGAGACTTAAGCATGCAGAAGACTATGGGGATTCTTAAGCAAGTCTATTGCTAAGATCGAGAGTATACAAGAGGTTGAAGTTAAGGATTCGACCTTGGCTAAAGTACAGGTATTTATACAACTTCCCTAGTCTGATAAGTGCGAGAGTATCATTTAGAAATAAGGAGTAATTGAGGAGAATTGTAGGAGAAATATCAGAGAAACAAAGAAGGAACTAAGGAAAAACTGTGAATAGAGTACATGGAAAGAAGTAAGAAGAAACCCTGGATAAATCAGCTAGTAATACACTGTAGTCATTGTGCAGGATTGTCTCTAGTGCTAGATAGTCTGTAATAACTCCATATTATGTAATGAAAGATGAAAGATAAGAAAAAAGATAACTACATGTTTTGTAACATTATCCCAATACTACTATCAATGATTCCATCATTGATTACCTCAGCACTCTCCTGACATGTTGTGTTCTCCAGCTGATCCATAGTCAATGTCATCGTAAGGCTCCTGGTAGAAGGAGTTTAGTACTTGTTCTGTGAACAGTTTTCCGAATGATTTCTCTAAAGCTCTTTTGCACTCGTCATCTGATCCACTACTTCTGCTCACTCTACTACTGGATTGTTGTTAGAAGGAGTAAGGTTTGTTGCAAGTTCATCGAGAAAAGTGATGAGGTCCTTGTCCAGCTTCTAGTTCACTGGATACTGGAGATGTGGTTCTTGTGCCACAAGGTTCACAATGACTGTGATACTTTCCTTCTCCATTGACAAAATGGTGCTTATTAGAATAGGGGTGGATCTCGAAGAAGTCAATTTCCATGAAGCAGATTGGTGAAACAGGGAATCAGGATAGTGGACATTGACTGCAGAAGGAGTATAGGAAAGAATTGGCATAGCGTACATTTCTGCAGGCAGCACACCTAGGCTGGTTGCAATGGAGAGCCCAATGTCTATGTCATCCACATCATTTGCATACATCGAATGCTCTGGGACTGGTTTTAATGGGAACATTGTATCGGTATTGATTGAATGCAATTTCGTCCATATGGGTGGTAATGGCAATGGGAAACGGGTAATTTCAGCTTCCCATAAGAGGTTCGACAGTCGAAGGGGTAGTCACTGGGATAGCTGTTGGATCAAGGATGCTGTTGTTGAAATCGTCCAGAGATATTCATATAATCTTGCGGCTTTGGCTGTTGTCTCCACGCATTCTTTGGTTGGCTCGCCTGTTTCACTTGGCAAAATCCTTAGGCACTTTGCAATCAACTTCTATAGGATTTTCTGGTAGAGAGACTTCCTGGATAGTTTTGTAGATGAGAGAGATACCGTGCTTAGCTCAGAAATGATTTTCCGGAGTTGCATCGGGTGAAGCAGATCGAAAGGACTGTTCAACAGCTTCCTTGGCGATCTTTTTCAACAACTCTTCCACTTGTCCCCAGTTTCTGATTGCTTCTGCTTCTGCTTCAGAGGGTGAAGATGGTATATAGATGAGGTCTTGCTCATTACTGATAAAGTCAGAAGGAGGAATGGAAATAGGTAAAGGGGAAGATGAATGTGAGTCAGGTTGTTTGGGAAGTTTGTTCTGGGTGAAGGGAGTAGGGATGCAGTTCTCGAGGTGGGTTTGCTGAGAGTCTTGGACTCAGAGGTCAACTAACAATCTGGCCAACTATTCTTGTCCTTCTATTGCTAGATGGTGATTTCGGTGGAAAGATCTTAGCAATCTTTCATGATACCGGCAAGCTTGTTACTGAGTTCAAGATGACCCGTTCGAAGGGTTTCGAAGCTGGAGATAGTGTCTAGAACATGGTGGCCTCCACTGATGGTGTATCGTATCTCATTATGGAAGCCATGTTCTCTAGTTTGGATTGCATTCAGAACACATTGATCATGTTCAGTTAGAGTGTAAGGGTTGAATCGGGTAGTAGTGGAGGAAGAGAAAGTTGCTTGCTTCATGATAATGGAGATTGGTGTTTGTGAAAAGACTTATTGTGTTACTTGGTAGTGGACTTGAGATGGGAAAGTTGAGTTCGAAGTAAGGCTATTTTTATCTTGTGTTTGGACTAGGAAGAGGAAATTCTTTGGATTTTCTCTGGAAAGTATAGTTGGTTTCTCTGAAGTTATTCTCATGCTCCCTTAGATGTGGAAATTGGAAATTTGTGTTTCTGAAGATACTCCAGGAAGAGAGGTAGATATCCATTATCTTTATCATAGAATTCCACAGCTGTGATCTATGAGTTCTTGGATGTGGGATAATCCTTCCATTTCATTAGGTAATGATGTTTTCTTCTCATCACCTTGTGATTGATGATTCCTTCTACCTCATATTCTTCTTCCTCATTGATGATTTTAGGTGGAGATCTTAGATAGTTTGGTCCATGTTCTATCATTTTCACATATAGAGAGAGCAATGATACATGAAATACATCATGAATCTTTCATTTCTTGGGTAATTTGAGTTTGTAAGTGAAGGTGGAAATGACTTTAGTGATAGTAAAGGGTCCTTGTCTTTTTGGGGTGATCTTCTTGTTGGTTACTCCTAGATTAAGATTCTTTACATCTAGCCAAACTTGATCTCCTTCTTTGAATGGTTTAAACCCTTTGCTAAAGGTTCTTGCTTTCATTTTTGCTGCTGCTAGTTCAGTAGCAGCTATTGCTTCCCTTCTTGCCTTGGTAAGGAGTTCCATTCATTCATTCAGAGAGGGGAGATTGATTGGTTCAAATGATATTGGGATAAGATTAGGTTCTTTTCCCATAGCTAAATAGAATAGAGTTGTATTTCATCCATCTGGTAAGTGAATTGAATGATACTTCCATATCAGTAAGTAAATCACTCCATATGTCAGGATTATTCACACAGAAGATTCGAATATAGGTTTCTACTGTCTGATTGGTGCATTCAGTCTGTCCATCTATTTGTGGATGATATGCAGTAGAGAATCAGATATCGATCTTAAATATTTTCTCCATTTCTTTCATTACTTGTGAATGAAATTGAGGTCCTCAGTCCAATATCATCATTTTCCATAGTCTGAATCATCGATATACTCTATCATGAAGTAACTTTGCAGTTCTAATTGCATCAATTGTTTTGGTGCAAGGAGATAAAATTACCCCCTTTGTACAGTCATGGTCTACAACAACCAATAATGCATCAAATCCATTAGATAATGGAAGATCAGTGATGAAGTCATAGGTGATGATATCAAAAGGTCCCGATGATGAGTTGGGTAAAATTGGTTGCAGTGGGGGTATAGTTAGATGCATATTAGTTTTCATCTGTTGGTATGGTGCACATTCTTTGACATAGTTAGAAATCATAGTGTGTAATCCTGGCCACCAATAGTATTGTATGATAGACGCATGTGTTTTAAAAATTCCTGGATGACCTGCTTGTAGAGTGTCATAGAATCAACTAATAATATCTCTTCTTAAAGACGTGTTTGGTGGCACATATTGTCAGTTCTTGTAAAAGACACCTTCATCTATAACTTTCTAATCAGAAAGTGTTGACTGCATAGAAAATGGTCCTTTTCCCTTGATTGCAGCCAGTGCCTCGTTTACCACTGTATCTTGTTCTGTGGCTTTCTTTATTTTCTCTGCTAGTTCTATATTGATTTCCCTTATAAACAGTTCATCCGGAAGCAAGGTTAATACATTTTCTTTTCCTTCTTCAGTGTCTAGATAGTATTGTTAAGTTAGTGAATCTGCTTGAGTCATCTTGGTTCTGGGGGTATGTATTAATTTCAAATCAAATTGAGATAAGAATAGTCTCCATTGTGCTTGTCATCTGGTGAGTTATTGTGGACTTCAGAAATAGGTCAGATTGAGATGATCGGTTAGCACGGTAGTGAGAAACATGGATCCCTCAAGATAGTGCCTTCACATTTTTAGTCCTCTTACTACTCCCAATAGTTTCCAATCATAGATGTCATAGTTCTTTTCTGAGAAAGAAAATGATTGTAAAATGTATTTATATGAGTACCAGTTACCATTTCTATCTGGTTGCTGAAGTACAGCTCCAGTGGCAACTAATGAGGTATCAGTTTTTAATACAAAAGGTTTCATCTTGTCAGGCATTTGTAATACTGGTTATATTAGAAGTCTTCATTTGAGTTCTTTGAAAGCTCTCTGGCATTCTTCTGTCCAGTTTCATGGTTCATTTTTCTTGGTTAAATTGACAAGCAGTCGAGATATGTTAGAGAAATGTGATATGAATCTTCGATAGAAGTTGCAAAATCCAATGAATGATCTAACTTGTTTAACTGATTTTGGTGTTTCCCAATCTCTAATTCCATTAAGTTTGATTGGATCCATTTCTACTTTTCCAGATTCGATTACCATTCTAAGGAAGTCTATCTTCGGTTGATCAAATAAACATTTTTTGGATTTCAAAAACAGATCGTGATCTTGCAGTCTCTGTAGTACCCTTCTTGTTCTTTCATGATGGATTTTCATGTCATTCGAGAAAATGAGAAAATTATCCATATAGATTACTAGCCATTCTTCATCTATTATGTCCTTAAAGATCTCGTTCATCATTGCCTGAAATGTTGCTGGGGAGTTGCACAGGCCAAAAAACATTACCATGGGTTCGAATAATCCATAATTGGTTTTGAATGCTGCTTTCCATTGATCTCCATCTTTAATTAGAATGTTATTGTATCCCGATTGGATGTCTCCTTTAGAAAATATGGTGGCTCCCTGCAATTTGTCCAGAAGTTCGGATACTAATGAGATTGGATAGCGATTCTTGATAGTCTATTCATTAATATATTGGTAGTCTTGACATAGTCTGAAGATGCCATCTTTCTTTCCTACAAAGAAAAATGGAGATACTTGTGGAGACTTTAACAGTCTGATGTAACCTTTCCTGAGATTTTCTTCTAAAAATTTATCTAATGCTTCTTATTCTTTTGGAGACATTGGGTAAACTTTACAGTCTTTTGAAATAAAATCTGCTTTTAGATCAATTGCATGGTTATAGGGTTGAGATTCGGGTAGTCATTCCGAGGTTGCCTTTTCAAAGATATCGGAGAAATCTTGAAGAAATTCTGGTATCATTTCTTCTAGCTTTTTCTCAGGTTCCTTTTCTTTTTGTTCCTGTGCCATTTTCATTGCTGGGTTTATCTTTAACCATATCTAGACTGATCTAAGTTTGAACTCCTTCTTGTCTTTGGAAATCCAATACTTATTATACCGATGAAAATTGTCCATTGCTGGTGCCATATCTACCAGCATTGAGGTCTCTTTCTTTTCTATCAATATTTGAGTTAATCGAATTTGCTTATTTCTTTCGATATGTTCCTTGATGTATTGCCTAAGATTTTTATTCTGTATTTTCTTTATATGTTCTTGATTCAAGTAAACTCTTTCTTTTTTCCAATCTATTACTGGATTGAACTGTTTTAACTAAGAAAGCCCAATGATTACTGATTCTTTTTCTATTCCAGTTTGGAACAATTTTTGAGGAATAAGGAAATTATCGATGTCAAGTGAATATAGTGTGTAATCAGTGATTCTTCCTTGATTGTTTTCAGTGTCATCGGCATTGAATACGGAAATTGGTTTATTCAAAGTTCTAGAGGGAAGATTGTGTTTCTTTGCAAAGTCTTTGTGAATAAAGATTCCTCCTGCTCCTGAATCGATTAGGGCTTGGGTTCTGATAATTTTATCTCATGCTCTCAGTGTAATAGGGATTCAAAATAATTGATATTTGGTATTGGCTATTATTACAGGGGAGAGCAAGATTCCAAGTGATCCATACACCAGTGGTAGTCACTTCTTCAAAAACCCAAGTCTTCTATGTGGAATTCTGCATTGTTGAACAGGTCCACTGCCAAGTCTTTCTCATCATCATTTATAATTTGAATTATGGCTCTTATTGCAGCCAGTTTATCTTGCATGTTCCTTAGTTCTTCCTGTTTCAGGGTCTCTTTACATTTGGGGGGTTCATCAGCTATTTCTTCTAATCTTGCTTCTACTTGTACTTCCCTTACCTGTCTATTGTTATTTCTATTCTGCTTCTTCTTCTGGCAATCTCGTGCCATATGCCCTTTGTCTCCGCAGTAGAAACACCTTCCTTCCTTTCTTCACTTATTCCTTTCTTCCTGAGTCAACACTCTAGTGTTGACTTGATCAACATCCATTGCATTTGGGTCTCATTGCCTAGATTATTAAGAAGAATTGGATGAGTAATTGTTATTGTAGAAGTGAAAGGTATTTCCTTCTCTGTGGAATGCTGCTCGTCGATTGTTATCGATGGTGGATGTTCTCTTGATCCAGCCTGCCAGGTTTGTGGGTAGAGTTTCTATGTTAAGGCAAACTAAAAGCAGGCTCTAATCAAGTCCTCATTTGAATAGTTCTATCTTTATTAATTCTTTGTTGATTCCTGTTCTGCTTAGCACATCTAAGAACCTAGATGTGTAGCTATCTGCTGATGCTCTTCCTTGTTTGAGATTGTAGATCTCATCCCTTGCCTTCTGTTCAATGTCACCTTGTTCGAATTGGAACTTGAATGCTGTGACGTATTTTGCCCATGTATTCATTACTCTGTTGGCAGCTGCTAGATTTATATCTACTTCTAGTAGATTGTAGACTCTTGTTACCCATTCTCCTGTTGTGCCAGCTTCAGCCATAAAAGATAGGAAGTAAATAATTTTCTGGATGTCCGTTAGTCCATCATTCACCATGTAATATAAATTGCAGTGTGCTAGGTGATGCTGAACTTGTTCCAGTTTTTCCGTGAACTTCTCAGGCTTGCTGAGCTTGACAGTAGGAGTAGGTGCTGTAGCTATTGGTGTGGTTGTTGTAGGTGGTGGTAGAGATGGTGGGTTATTTCCTGGTGGTGGTGGAGATAGTGGGTTATTTTCTATTGGGACTACTGCTACTATAGTTTTGGGGTTGTTCAGTGGATTTGGACTAGGGGGTCTGGTATATGGAATCTGAGTGTGATTTGCTCTTTTGTAATTAACTACTTGTTGATTAAAACCATCTAAATGATTACTGTGATTCATAAAATTGATTACTTGAAGATAATCTCTATATCAATCAAATCTGTATCCTCGGGATCTTTCACTAGGATTCTGGGCTAACCAGTCATTAACACTAAGAACTGTGATTGGTACAGGTGTGGTTGGTACTAGTGCTTCTTGAGGTATGGGTGCTACTGGGATAGTCTGTTCAACAGGGTCAATGTCAATGGTGTCACTGTATTCTATTTCAGAATCAGAATTGCTTAGTGCTTGGAAGCATCTGCTTCTGCTTAATTGGTCCCTTGAATTCATGGTTCCTTAAGTTGGCACCTACACTAGTAATAAGTGGGCACTATTTGTTAACTTCAACCTAATGTTAAGGTTCGAGCTTAACATGACTTATTCATGACTGTGACTATGGACTTCAATTGAGTGATCTTGATGACTAAGGCTTGATTGCAAATCAAGACTTAGAATTGAGCTGAGACTTAAGCATGCAGAAGACTATGGGGATTCTTAAGCAAGTCTATTACTAAGATCGAGAGTATACAAGAGGTTGAAGTTAAGGATTCAACCTTGGCTAAAGTACAGGTATTTATACAACTTCTCTAGTCTGATAAGTGCGAGAGTATCATTCAGAAATAAGGAGTAATTGAGGAGAATTGTAGAAGAAATATCAGAGAAATAAAGGAGGAACTAAGAGAAAACTGTAAATAGAGTACATGGGAAGAAGTAAGGAGAAACCCTGGATAAACCAGCTAGTAATACACTGTAGTCATTGTGTGGGATTGTCCCTAGTGCTAGATAGTCTGTAATAACTCCATATTATGTAATGAAAGATGAAAGATAAGAAAAAAGATAACTGCGCATTTTGTAACACAGCCTTAATAATCAAATCAAAGCTTCCTTAGCATCCTGGCTACAGGTCTGTAGACTTTGGCCGATTACCTCCCAAGTGCACCATGCTTTCCCCAAATCATCTGCGCCAGTGATAGATGGATTTGCAGTAGCATATGCAAGACTTGTCTCCTCTAACATTGTGATGTCTGTTTTCCTTGACTTCACAAAGTCATTAACAATACTTTGCCCATCAGTACCTTGCGCAAGAGCCTTCGCTAACCGAAGAGATAGCTTATGCACTAGATCTGGCTTATTATCTGATGATGATTGAATTAGGTTCCAAGAGTGCAGAATCACATTGATAGCTTTTGAGTACAAGCCTTGCTCATACAAAGCAGCGCTGAGATTGGAAGGGTAGACTGGATCCTTTGAATCAGCCTCTTCTGCCTATAATGTATGTCCTAAGTTGGCTGGAATGAAACGGAACCAATATGTTTTGTTTGAACCTTTGTATATAATGAGGCAGCCCTGTATCAAACATTAATTAGCTTCCTGACTCGGAGTAGCAAGATTGCCAGTATCCAAGAAAAGTTCAATTAGAGATTTTGCTCATAATCGTAGTATAGAGATCATCACTCACTGTGCATGTTTACCAGCTTTGAATAGCTCGTTCCCTTTTGTTTTTAGATCTGCTGCCGATGTCTGAGACATTTGGTAAACAGTGAAGAGAACTTGAGCAGACAAAAATATGATTTCAATTTCCAGTGACTACTTGCTGCTTAGTCACCATCCCAAGCGCCCCTACTCTGAAGCATTTCAGGGCGTCTACGCCTCATACTTAAACCTCGAAGCATTGAATTCGAGTAGTGTTCTCTTTCCTCCCTTCAACTCTTACCACCATGTCAGACAACGAGGAAGATTACAACTTGCATAGCGGAGGGGCGGAGGAATACCCGACAGCTCAACACGAGGAAGAGGAAGAAGAAGAGGAAGAGGTCCCAAGGAAAGATAGACGGAGAGCATATGAAGATGACGAAGAGGATGAAGACGACGAAGAGGATGAGGAAGAAGAAGAGGATGTAGGCGCAGAAAGGGGCAAGAAAAGAGCAAAGGTATGAATTGCTCGGGTTGTATTGATACATCTGACATTCAGCTTGTTCTCAGCATCGCCATAAACGACCAGCTGTGAACCGTTTCCTTGATGTTGAAGCCGAGGTAGACGAAGAGGATGAAGAGGATGAAGATGACGACGAGTATGGGAGGGGTGCGTATTGACTATCCATCAATTAATGCTGGGTCATACTCAATTCTGAACACCTTATTGGTCTGTAGATGAATTTATTGCCGATGTCGGCGTTGAGGGTGACGACGATGTTGCACGGAGAGCTGCAGATCATGCCAGGTTGGATCGACGACAAAGGGAACTCAACGATCAGGACTTGGCCAAAATTGCCGCAGATGTCAGCGAACGTTACCGCAGGACAGCCGTTCGTTACACTGGAGATATGAATGAGATCCCCCAACGTCTTCTGATGCCCTCAGTACATGATGCCAATCTTTGGCAGGTCAGAGTTAGGGTATGTAAATTCTCTCAATTCAAGGAATTGGTCTCACAGCATCTCTGACAGCCTGGCAAAGAACGCGATTTGGTCTTCAGCCTGATGAGGAAAGCTATCGACTTGGAATTCTCAAACAAACCACTACAAATTCTTTCAGCTTTCCAACGAGACACACTTCCTGGTATGATCTACATTGAAGCTCGTAGTGCCAAGCAAGTACAAGACGCTTGCAACGGTTTGGTCGGCATCTATCCTAGTCGTGGCATCGTTCTCGTCCCTATTGAAGAAATGGCCAGCCTTCTTCAAATCAAGAAGCAGGATTTGACTGTCACTCCTGGTAGCTGGGTGCGAATTCGTCGCGGAAAGTACCAAGGAGATTTGGCTCAAGTAATGGATATCACTGAAAACGGAGAGGAAGTGGGTTTGAAGTTCATCCCTCGTATTGACTTGAACCCCCGAGACGAGAACTCTGTGGATGGAAAGAAACGAAAGAAAGTCGGCGCAGGACCTTCGTCATTCTCAATGCGTCCGCCGCAACGGTTTTTCAATTTTGAAGAGGTCGTCAAAGTATATGGTCGCAAGTCAGTTTCGAAACGGAACCAGGTCTATGTCTTCCAGAACGACACATACAAGGACGGATTTATCGAAAAGGATTTCCGACTTACCGCCCTGCAACTGGACAATGTTAATCCCACTCTGGATGAAATTACGCAGTTTACTCGTGGTCAGGACGGCACAGAGAATGAAAGTAACGTCGACTTGTCCATCATTGCTGAGGCATCGAGAAAAGCTGCTATCGCTGTTTTGCAACCGGGTGATCACGTCGAAGTCTTTGAGGGTGAACAGTCTGGCGTCCATGGAACTGTTCATTCAATTGAGCAAGACGTCGTGACGATTCAACCTGTGGGAGTCGAGTTCGATGGACAGAAGATACAGATTCCTGCAAGAAGTGTCCGGAAAAGGTTCAAGCCTGGAGATCATGTGAAAGTCATGACTGGTCAAAATGCGGATGAAACAGGACTAGTGGTATCAGTTCTTGAGAATGTCGTGACATTCCTGTCCGACATGACCATGCAAGAGGTCGGTTTCTACATCTTATTACATCCTACGTTGTTTTCATGTCTTCAAAATAGGTCTCTGTGTTCTCAAAAGATCTTCGAGAGGCAGCTGAAGTCGGCACAGGTACCAACATTATTGGTAACTATGAGTTGCACGACCTGGTTCAGCTTGAGTGAGAATTTCTTCTTTCCATTAGTCCGGAGTATATGACTCATTTACTTGCAGCTCTCAAACAGTTGGTGTCATTTTCAAGACTGAAAGAGATTCGTTCCGTGTCCTCGATCAGAACGGTCAGGTTCGACTCGTCAAGCCTCATCAGATATCTATGAGACGTGACTCCAATAGAGCTATTGCCACTGATTCCGAGGGACACGAACTGCGCATTGGTGATAATGTCAAGGAGGCCGATGGAGAGGTATGGACTAAATTATGCTCCGAAGAACACAGTGACTGAACAGAGTTGTACAGGGTAGGAAAGGTCGTGTTCTTCACACCTATCAGTCGTTCTTTGCTTTCCTTCATAACCGTGACTACGCTGAAAATGGTGGCGTCTTTGTGACCCGAGCTCGATCGCTGGTTTCCTTGGCTCCTAAGGGTGGTTTGATGAAACTGGGTTCCACTGACCTCTCAAAGATGAATCCCAATTCAATGGGTGGTGCTGGTGGCATGGTTGGTTCTGGTAACATCGGTCGTGGTCCTCGCGACCGTAATATCGGTATCACTGTCGCGATTGTTAAAGGTCCTATGAAGGGTTACATCGGTACTATCAAGGATACCAATGGAAATCTGGCTCGGGTGGAGCTCATAACAGGTAACAAAATGATAACCATAGATCAAGACAAGATTCGTAGAAGAAAGTAAGTGTTCACACCATGTCTTACTTATACGTTTCTCAATACTTGCCCATAGTCCGGATGGAACTCTGGAGGAATTGAACGCACCTCGCAAGTTTGGTCAGTATGGTGCCAATCGCAGGAATATGGGTCCCCCTCCATCCTTCCCAATGGCAGGGAAAACTCCTAACCCATATACTCAAACTCCTAATCCCTACGCATCAGACAGTCGGACACCTGCGTGGACCAACACCCGAACACCTAACCCTTACGCCGCGGATAGTGGCAAAACACCTGCTTGGAACACTTCATCGCGGACACCTAATCCCTATGCTGAGAGTGGGAAAACACCTGCTTGGAATGCGTCAAATAGAACACCAAATCCACACGCTGGTGGTTGGGGAGGAGCGACTCCTGGGAGACCCTCTGGTGGATGGGGTGGTGCTACACCGAAGCCTTCAGGATGGGGAGGTGCAACTCCAAAGCCTTCCGGATACGGTGACGGAACCCCTTCACGATCTACTGGAGACAATACATCAACTTGGGGAGGTGCGACTCCTGGAAGATCAGGTGCTTCTAGCACCTGGGGCTCCTCCTGGGGTGAAGATTCATCATCTAATGCTTGGGTAGGTTTTTATCATCTTTCACAACGAGCAGGATTGAAATTGTCGTACCTAGCCTGAACCAATGAGTGCTCCGACACCAGCTTGGGGTGCACCGACCCCAGCTGCTGCGCCTACACCAGCACCATGGTCTGCACCAACACCCGCCGCCTTCGCGCCGACACCGGGTGGACCGTACGGTGCTCCTACTCCTGGGGTTCCTCAAACCCCTGGTGTCTTCAACGATCTGAATGACGATGATGAACAGGACGATGGTGAATCTTACTTACCTGCTAAACTCGTTTATTGTTACTAAGTGCATCATGCCTCCACAGAAGTCGGAAAGTTATGGTTGGTAGACAAAGACATCTCGTCAAAACCAGGTGTGGTGGTTGAAATCCGAAGCGGCCCCGCAAAATGGCACAATGCTGAATATGAAGGAGAACAAGCTGCTGTGCTAAGTGTATTCGATACACACCAAAACCAAGTCTATCAGTGTACTGCTCAAATCAAGCTTCTCAACCCGCAATTAACGGTACAAACTACTATACCCGTTGAATACCTCAGGCCTGTTCACCCTGAACGTGTTGGGGAGGAAGTCGTTATTCTCTCAAGTGATAGGGGTGGGAAGGGCGAGAGAGGAAAAGTACGAGAGGCAGACGGGGAGAAATGGACAGTGCAAGTTACTGGCCGGCAGTTGGTGATCGACGCCCAAAGGACAATGCTTGCTAAGGTTGTATCGGTCGCTGGTTCTTGAGTTTCTACTTTGCTTGTTCTGTCTGTTGCTGTCATTATTCCTTATTGGCCTTTTTTGTATTATTTCTATCGGTGTATGTTTAATTGATCCCATGTTCCCTGAGATGCACATGCGATACGTATTGAAAAACAATAATTGTACAACCAACAACTCAAGATATCAACGTTCAACTTTCCGTGCAGCATCCATAATCTAAAGATTGAAACGAATTAGATGGATAAGACCATAATATTACTTCTAGTTGTGTACCCCGTACCCACGGTCTTATTTCCTGGCGAACTAGCCAGTGACCTTACAAGAACAGGAGAGGCAGGCGCCTAATATTTTGGTCACACTACCATTATCATTATGTGATTAGATCTTCCATCTTATCTGCACATTGGCTTGAAACCGGCCATTTCAGCTCTTGCTCTTGACTTGTTCTATCCCTCTTTTCGTCCACCGGAAACCAACAAGGAACATGGAGGGTGTACCAAGCACAAGCATAGAAACCATTCGAGGTGTTCCTCTTCACCTCAACATCTCGAAGCTGCAGGAAACCGAGAGCTCTTGTCCATCTTCACCTCACAGTTCGCTTCCGTCTCCCTCCAGCCCTTCAGGAGACTCTGTATCTTCATTTCCATCTGTATCGTCGTCTTTCTTGTTTTCTTCAGTACCCGCAAGTCCACCACATAATCCAGCCTCAGGTTCATCCGCTGCAATCGAAGGAGACAGTAATGAACTCATCATTCCATCTCTAACACTCCCCACACCAGTGCGAAGACCAACGCCATATGGTCAAAGCTTAGGAGACGTGAAGCTTATTGTGCTTTCTAGGACTGGATCCGATGTTAATTTCGCACTTAGTGTGTTCTCGGATGATAACTGCGAGGATTTTGTTCAGGTCGATCATTGGGAGGAGTTGCCCTTGCAGGAGACATTAGTACATTCCAATATTAAGGGGAAGGCACGAGTACTGAAAGTATCAACGGACTGGGTGGAGTGCCGAGACATGCATGGTCTTGACAAGCGTACGCCTACGAAGAATCTGGAAATTCTGCATCTTGGAGAGTACGATCACGAATGCGTGGTAAGCACCTATCATTTGCTCTCGGATCGTATGCTGCTGGCTGAAAGCTGACACGCTACTGTCTCCCTCATTCATAGCCAGAAAATATCGTTCATTCTGTATTGTCTGTCGTCCATCATCCGTTCCAAACGATCCTCCCTCTCCTGAATGAGGACCAACCTCCCAATCCTCTATTGGCTTCCCTCTTGACTTCTACAAGTTCGCCATTGTACACAGCTCTAGTTTTCGTTCTTCCTTCGGGTACGTTGAGTCCGAATGTTTCACAAATGACGACAGGTTGTCTAATCTTGTTCACGTGACTGCCTAGCACCCACGAAGCTCGATCAGCTGCTTATATCGGAGCTCAGTACTCACATCCCAATTATATTATTTCCACCTCTACCACATCCCACGAATTCGAGTTACGGCGCGAATGAGTTGCTCGTAGGAGCTCACGCGACTTCTTTACCTTCACACACGCCTACTCCACCTTCTGCTCAGATTGGTCTCCGAATTTCTGCTATCCGACCTGAAGACCCACACTCTTTTCGAACATCTCTACTTCGTTCTCCAGAAATAATATCCACACTTCGGGTGGAGGCTGTGGACCGCTTCTTGCGATGGCGTGAGGTCGAACGAGGTGTGGCAAAAGTCCTTGGCGGAAATACAGGCAACAGCGCATCGCCGACGTACATGACTCCATCTCCGCTATCAAATACTTCGGGAAGCAACATCCTTGGCGATAGTCTCAGCAATATATCACGAGTTCACCGGGGAAAAGAGAAGACAGAAGCTGAAGTTGATCCGCTGTCATCTAGTAATTCCACTGGCAAATGGGATAAAGCCCGTTGGGAGGTAGAATGGGAGGGAACTTTATCCAGTGAGGTTTCACGAACAGTTCGACAAAGGAAGGGAACTTTGGAAGGTGGAAAGCCAAGACCAGCTGATCGTCGTAGGGCAACGATCACAACTAAGAACGTTCAATCTCGCAACCAACCTCCGATTCCCAATGTTCACTCGCGACGCTCTCATGAGCAATCTAAACAAGCTCGTGGTTCGTCGCGTACAAATAAGGACTTGTACCGTGCTTCATCTGTCTCATCCGATCCACTTCATTTTCCCTCCATCTTTGCTTTCTCTTTATCACTCCTGGATACTCTTCGAGAAAAGATTTTTGGTTCATCTTATTCGTGGAGTTTCGTTCTAGGAGCCTTTTGTGCTGGTATCGGATTGGGACTCTACATAGCGCGGAACTAAGTCTTTGCTATGTTCATACCGTACGGTTCTTGTATTATTAGTGTATAGCGTCAGCTGGCTGGTATTTTTTGTAATTTTTACTACGGATCGTGATGTGCGTAGGTACCTGGAATTTCTATGGATAATGCTTGGATTTATGTGACTGCTCGATACATTTCAGAAAGACTAGTACAAGATAAGATAAGATTGAAACAAAATCTAATCGGCCAATTCTACGACGTCTCAACTTCCAAGCTCAAGCCAACACTCGTTGAACCATAGCCTCCAATTTATCATCCACAATTTGTGCAGCCTTCCTGAGCTCCTCATTCCCCTTCAGATCCGCTACGGAAGTCATGAGATCGTAAGTTATATCGGTACCCTTGTCATCTTCTCGAGCGAGAACGAGGAACTTGGGTGGGATGTGCAAGCCTGTGGTAAGGTCGAGACTTAACATGGCTTCTCCAAGGATCGGGTTGCCGATAGTATAGATGTGAGTTTCGCGATATTTCTTTGCACCGTCGTGGTACGCAGAAAGCCAGCGAGAATGGGAACCTGCTGCGAAGAGGCTGGATAATACAGCCGTAAAGTGAGTTCGTCTTGTTATTAAAGACAAGCTGAATTTTGACATGAAACGTACACGAAGTCTCTTGCTCCTCCAGTCATCTCTTCAAGGCCCTTCACGATCTCTTCTTTGCTCATTGCAGTTGCGAGCAACCGCATGATAGAGAGTCCAGAACCCGAGGTGTTGAGCTCACGTTCTAGGGCATCGGACACCTCCTTGATAGGTTTGCTAGAGCTGAAGGTGACGCGTTGCGCGGTGTAAGACACGACTTCTTTGGTAACGTTAGACATTGTGGTATGAGAAAACGTTGGTTTGGAAAGATGTAGGAGATGCTGGAAAAGATTCTGAGGGTTTCGAGCAGCAACTGACAAGCCTTTATACCTCACGGAAGGACAAAGACTTCGTCTTTCACACTGATCCCTGTGACTATCGTTCACATCAAGAAGGGTGTGAAATCTCTTCTGCTGAGTGAGTCTTTGTTAACGTGCTGTCGTTGATAGCTTCTGAATTGCCCTTTGTCCATTGATAGCCCTGTGATATGTCGGAAGTTCTTTCATTCATCTACCTGAACATTGTCTTCTTATTCCCAATATAGCATCTAGCACATCCCTTGACCGTAGGCGTACCGAATCTTCTGCAACGGTACGTCATTTATAGACCGTTAATAGTACAAAGTTAATCAGCATCATCTATTTCATTAGAATAATTACACCCATTGTTATTCTCGGGTTCTCACCCGAGTCCGAGTGGATTACAAACAGTAACTTATCACCACGATGCAAAGTACTCGCGTGTATCACCGTCATTACAACAAAGAAAGATATCGAACGAAACGCATCGTTGGTTCACTCTTCACCGGCACCAGTTACCCGTGATCCCTTCACGCATCGAGCTCAAACATCATCCTCTCCTCATCCATCGATACCTGCGGTATCAATATTGCACCAACCCTCTCACCTATGCCACGCGTAATAACAGATGCGATAGAAGGAAACGATTCTCTTCGAGAAATATACACGCATCTTCGGTGTCTTGCTTCCATCTCTGCTAAAAACATTTCTTTCTTTGTCATGTTTGGATTCGGATGAACCACCCCGACGAAGTCAAAATGAAAGTTTGGACGAGGAGTGGCGAAGACAAGCCTTTGTTGTCCAGAACGTGGGGAGGAGTTAAGCGATCCTCGTGTACGTGCTAGTGTTTCTGATGCAGCCACCAACTTTGAAGGAATATTTGAATGTGATGTCGTTCTTTCAGTTGTCAAAGGAGGAAGCAAACTTGGTGTTGGGGTGAGTGGACGTAGAGGGATCGTCGGCACTTCCTCCGCTTCAATCAATGGTTGCAAGTAACCCTCTGCGTTTGGTTTGAACGGAGTTCCTCCTCTCGATTGGATTGCGCTTGGAATTCGTACTCGAGGACCGTTGACACTACTGTCCAAGAACAAGCCCTGACTTCTATAACAAGTCGAAGAATGCCTCCCTAACGTCAACGACGATCTGGCCTCTTCAGCCTTGACATGACCTTGTGCGCCTCTGTAGTCCAAACCCCCGGAAATTGAATGAGGAAGTGGGAGTGGAAGTGGGATAGGCGGTTGTGGTGAAGAACGTTTCACTAATCGAATTGTACTCTCAGCAAAGGTATGCCAAGTTTCCTCCCCTTCTGACCTTGTTCCCGTTCGTACGAGATTCGATGAGTATTCCATCTCTGTTGAATCTTGTTCGTTGTTACGATATCTGAGACTGTTACTGGTCTACAGGGTTTTCGTAACCGTCTGCGAAAAAAAGTTACGAAATCTGGGACGGAGAATTGGAAAATAGTCTGGTGTGTATTGAGGTCCTTTTCTGCGTTAGCGGATGAGGATGAGCGCGACTACGTGTGGCGTTCAGATAGACAAGATGGAGAGTTAAGATGATGCTAATAGTGGTAGCGCAGGCTTGGAGAGTACAGACGATTCACGGGCCGCTGAATTTATGACCGTATGTGACCAACACTTTCAAGACAAAGGTCAATTCATGGTCGTTCATTAATTGTCCTACAGGCCACTATCGCCACTCGCGTGCCATGGTGCAGAACCGGATATAGGTCTTCACGGATCCTCTTGTGGTTATTGGCCATCAACTTGGAAATAATCAGTCGTTTTGTCCCTTGGTCGATGCACTCAACTATATTCAATTAAAGTCTCTTTCCGCGCTGTAGAGTCCGGTGATTACGATTGTCGCCACTGCCGTTCAATACATGCTGTAACAGCATACGGCTCGTGGCGTTTGTACTAAACCTCATAGCTTTGGAGCGCACCCTAATCACCGGACCTAGATGCAATTGCCCTTCACTTCTAATTAGGACTAATCCTGAAGTACTTTACTTTCGCTGTGAAATTATAAACTCCTGACGCTGATCCACAGAGTGGTACTACCTTACTAGGCATTGAACGTTCAAACGTTCAACCTCTAGTGGGCTAGCTCTTCAGGTTATACAGGTTATACAAGACATTTCTATGCAATTTGCCGGGATGTAATGGGTTCAGGTATCCAATACTTTCGGTCCCATCAACTTACTAGCTCACTTGAGGCATATTTCTGTCAACCTGGACAAGGTTCGGACTATATGGCAATACTATCTAACAATCCAACTGTTCCAGTATTCGTTTCTAATTTCATATCCTAGTCCCGAGCTTACTTGCCATTTCGTATACCCATGGACCGCTCGCAATGATGATGGCTAAAAATCCGATTACCTACCTAGTTGTACTAGTGAGTTCTCATGTCTTTCATCACATTCTGGTTATACTTAGCTCACGTCCATGATCTAGACATTCGCAAAGTGCCTGAACAATCTCCAGCACAACTTGTTTCGGGCTTCGACTCGTCCTCTTTCTTTCCGCCGAGGACATTCAAGTTGCTAGGTGGAATCAAAATGTCGGAGGGAAAAGTCCGAGCGACGGGATTTTGTACTTCGAATATTACAACTTGAAGAAGGATTCACATAATCGAGCACATGGCAAGAAGTAATGTTCTCGATCATAATAGACACTGTCAAAGCAGTTTCGAACTTGATGATAATTGTAAAGTTCGTCCCTTACATCAGATGAATACTCCAACTTTATTTTTACCGTCTAACCTTTTGAAGGTTCATCGCTTCGTGGAGGGAAAAAGGTGTAAGGGTCGGTACTTTGATACCGCGGAACGTCCAAGAGCATGCGAAGGAAACCGAAGAGTCGCGGAAAGTCGGCAATTCCGAATGAGTGTTATAAATATTTAAATTATGCATCCAGTCGAGATTCAAACTTCCAATACAGTTACAATACATTCAGAAAACCAAGTCGCACAATAGTTAAGAAATTCTAGAGTTTCGTATACCAAACACGATCAGAAGTGTACACTCCGATCGACATTAGGCATCCGCAAGAAACGAGAACCTTGGGGGTTGTACCCGTTGACAATGAAGACAACCAGCAGAGAAACAAGTGAAGTGTAGAGCAAAATCAATAATATGGGGAAGGAATGAAGTGAGCTTTCCACGATTGGTGTCAATTTCGGAGTTGCACGGGGAGCTTGAGGTATGGTGAGGAGCTTTGGCTTGGTTTCGGTAGTGGATCTGAATACAGGCACAACCAAATTCCTCTTGTTTGAGATGTCGATGTCACGGAAGTATCCTGCAAAAATCGTTCCGATCAGTGACCGCCACTTGTGTGAAGGGGTAATGAGAACTCACTTGTACTGTGATAGTACCAATGGACCGTTCCCTGAACATAGTGCTCAAGAGCTTTGAAGTATCGCGCTAACTCCCGGTCGGTGGCTTCTCCGAACGACGGAAGAAGTTTCTTGTATTCCATATAATCGTCTACGCGCTTCGCCAACATACTAGTGACGACGTTGACCGCGGATTGTAAATCCAGGTCGTGCTCAAGCATCACACAAGCAACCAAGTTTTGGTAATCACCGTCCGCTTGCTCTTTCTGTAGGAAGAAGAAGGTAGTGATCAGAATATAAGTCTTACATCTTGAAACAATGTTCAACATACGTTGAAAGAACACAAATCCTGCAGGTATGGAATCAGTTATCGAGTTTTCCAAAAGACATCAAGATTACTCACATTCGGCCAAGTCATGATATCAATCACAGCCTTAGAAATTTCAATCATTGTAGGGTGATACCAAACGTGGTTCGGGATATCCGCATCTATGGAGTACACAACCATAGCTAGACGCAAACGTCAATTAAGGGTCAACAGCTACGAAGTTGGAAATGGAACTGACCTTCCACAGTCATACCACCAATGGTTCGTCGGCGAAGCTCAATGAAATCCTGAACACTCGGGACCGTACTCTGGGATCTATTCGCAGCTTGTTCTATTTGCGAATACATCCAAATTTTGAGCGCAAGTGCAAATCTACATTAGCGAAGAGGAGGAATCAGTTCCATCGACCTTGCTGACCACAATGGGTGTCGACTTACCGTTCACATGCACTAGGGGTTGCAGTAGCACAGTATCGGTGCCAAAGGCTAGTAGAATTAAGGGACGGTAAGACCATTGGATTCGGAAACTTGAACCCTATTACTCACTCGTGTAACATCACAGCATACTTGTACTTCGGGGGTGGAGTTCCCAGGGGTTGGTCAAGGACTTGCGAACAGAGGTCAACGCCGATCTTCACTCTTTCCGGTTCACATTGTAATTCCCCTTCGTCAGAGACATCGTCAAACTGGTGAGGTATCCATTAGTCTCGGTCTTAAGGATATAAACGATGTGCACTCACGCTGAATGCCCACAAGAAGAAAATGATACAGGTCTCAAGATGCGAAACGTCGCCTATGGGGAATGCGCGAGCACCAAAATACTCAAACCGTTGTTTGAGAACAAGGATCCGCTCTCTCTCGTTTCTGTATGGTCCAAAGCTGGTAGTGCTATTGTGAGTATGAATCCTATTGACTGTTGAAAAAAGAGTAACTTACCTGGAGAACCAACCTTTCAAGTTTTCAGTTGCTTGCGCTTCGTTTGGGTTGATCTTGAACTCACAAGCCCTCGCTGTAATAGCGGTGAGGTCTTGGAGGATGAAGAAAGATGGAAGAGGGCGAAGGCTGGAAGGATCCATTGTGTAAAAGTGAAGAGGGAGATTGGTTGATGAGTTGGATTGGATTCACGAAACAGACATAGTATATATACCCGAGTGAAGTTACAATATACTTCTGCAAGTAGCGGACGCGCTCGGCCAGATTCGTTATTGGCTGGGAATGTCGAGTTTGAGGCACTTCCTTGGATCCGTGAATCTGTGCTTCAAGTGAAACTCGTCTAGAAACTTGGCCTAAATTCTTCTTCTGGATTAGTAACCGCAAATGATATAGCTTCATTCTATAAAAAAGCTATCGACTAAGAAATTCTCCTCAAACCTGAATTGGGAAGAAGCGTACCAGGATGCCAGTGTAAACAATAAACAACCCTCCATTTCAGACATTCAGTTCCTGGCATAGGCTGTAGCTAGAGCTGCCCACAGTAGATCGTACTCCGGCCAAAACACTTTGCGAAGGTGGAGTGACGCCCGTTCGAGAACTACTAGAAGTGCCGCTCTCCATATCGTCTGTAACACCAGTCAAGTGAAAAGACTTTCAACATAGAGCATCCCTTTCAGAGTAACTTGGCGCGTACCGGTGCAAGTTCTAACGTTTGCCACATAGATTGTGGTCCGTCGGAAGCACTTCGAGGAGTCTGAACATACGCCCCACCGACTGCAGATGATTGTTTGTAAAATTCTTAGAGTCGCGTACAGTGGGTCCTAGTATAACATGCACAGCTAATCGTTCAAACCCAACGTTCCATTTCTTTGACAGATCGGGACTGGATGTCGGAGGTTCGCCTTCGGGAAGGGGTTTTTTCGTGAATGCAGGACTCGAAGCGCACCTCTTACCTGCAATCGCGGGTAGGAATCCATATAGCTTCTTGATCAGTGTAGTATTAGCTTACCATGTTTCTGTGGAAAAGGCTACAAACGCTAGTGATCTTAGAGTTTTTGAGAGCCTAGTGGATCCGTATGCGGGTACATTCAAGTCTGCGGAGGCGTAAGCCGACTAATGCAGCTTGATAGGTTAACACAGCTCTTTGGTTGACGATATGCGAGCAAAGACCCAAGAAAGTCTACAGATTAGATGAATCTATGCAAAACTGCAGCGGGGACTAGTGAAACTCCGAACATACTCTTTTTGTATAAGACCATTCAAGTTGGAATATTACTGACAATTGGGCGACTCCCGGCCCAGATCTGTCTAACATTAATTCTTTTATGTATCAACATAAGGCACGATAGATTGGAGAACATACATAGATTGACATTGACATAAATGTCATAATGTGTGGTTTTGTGGGCCTGAATACCACCTGGTTGAGTACAAGAGTATCATTACTGGTAGTAATGTCAGCTATGTTGAAATCGGGAACTTCAGCGTTCCGGTCGGGTACGAATCCAGTGGATAGAACATACTAGCATGAAAACTTTTTAACAGCCCCATCAGCATCCTGAATGTTCTTAAGCCTACATGAGCAAGTAGAATAAATGGATGACAGTTGAAAACATTGCCAGTTGAGCGTTAGTGCCAGATGAAAGCGCGCTAAATATCCGAATCCATCAAGGGTTCCAGGAGCGCTTTCAAGTTGTGGTCGGGACTTTGCGATGTCACTGACAATGTGTACGGCCAATAATATTTGTACTATTTTATCTCAATAACAGAGCTTCCTGCGGGTCATTGGCCATCATTCAGATCCTACCTGTGACCAGTGGCACTTGAATCTCTTCTCCAGTCCCGCAACGATTAATCATATGATGGGTTTGGTCATAAAACTATACTTCTACACTAAATAATTTTTTCCAAGTATTTCCGTAAACAACCCACTAGATTTTTGTCTATCGTGCCAGTTTGATTTGTACGCATTCACGACCGCGACCACTGCAACGACGGTCCGAACTTAGATCGTACTACCAAATTTGGGGAACAATGGATTTTGTGATCGCTGATTGGCGCTCGAGATTCTTGACTCCGGAAAACTTCAAGTTCAATCGTTCATCACAACTCCCGAACCAAAAATCAGTGAATTTATAGAACCTGTAAATTATGCCATTCGCATATGTTATCGGTAAGTGTGGTATTCTATCTGTTGAACCAGGATCTGATTAAAATTTCTGGATAGAACATATGGAGGAGGACGATGAGTCCTCTAAAACGATTCCAAAATGGGTAGAACTGGAGTACAAGGTTGGTAAAAAAAAAAGTACAATTATTTGACGGTACAATAAATTGAAAATGCGAACAGCATATGCAAACGTTGGCTGGTAAAGAGGATCAAATTCATTTTTCGCATGTGTCTTCTACGTCTCGTACGACTCTTCAGCAGCTTTTCTCCTCCCAATCGGACGAGGAACAAGCCACAAAAGCGAGAGCCGATGCCCATACAATCGGTGTCCTCGACCTGATGAAAGAATCTGGAGTTCCTTTAGAAAAAGTTTGCTTACTTGATCCCAAAGCTTCCAAAGAATTGTCACCCGAAGATGGGGATGGAAGGTTTGAATGGTTCTTGTTCGGGGTATGCTCTAATGTTAACTGTGCTATCTTTTGTTTTCTAAAATGCTTATTCTGATTTTAGGGAATATTAGGTATTTTTCTTATCTTTTTTCCTAGCTTATTGTTGCTGCTCGCTGACGTTAAACCTTTGAAAAGGGGATGACCCTCCTCGGGACCGTACATCTGAGCTTCGAGTTTTAGGATTTCCAAATCGGCATCTTGGACCAGTTCAAATGACGACAGATACCGCACTTGGAGTTACAAAAATTGTTGTGGAGGACAAAGGTAAGCTTAATCGACTTGGGCCACTAAAACTAGATCCTGTCGTATTGACTTGAAACCTCCCTGATCAAGTGGCTTTGAGCGCAATCAAATACATCGTACGTATTTGCAAGTCTACTTGCATAAATTTTCGACCGCTAATTATTTTTGTAGGACTATCCTACCATCGTATTCAACCCAAAAGAAAGTGTTGAGATGCCTTTCCGTAAGTTTGATTTGACTCATCTGTTTGCTCATTGTTCTACCTCATCATACCACCGCTGACCACGGAATTAGGGTACATTGCAGTTAACGGGGAACCGTTACTCCCGCCAGGAATGCATGAACATCTTCACGAAGACTTGAACAAGAGCTTTGAATTTTAGTGTCATGTTAGTATGATCTCACCGATGTACCTAACTTGGTGGAAGGAGTTTTCTCCGGCCGCCACACAGTGAGTGGGTGTAACGTGTGACTGGACATTGTATTCACTGCAGCCCACATGGAAATCGGTACAGAGCTATGATGTCTTGCCTCGTCCGGAATAACAAAAAATTACCGTTCTTCGCGGAAGGAGCGGCGTATCAGAAAAGTCGCCACACTGTCTAATATTCAGACATAAAATGATGATTGACTGTTTACATTGTTCAATTCAACGACAAAAAATTTGTCAAAAGCGTCGTGTAAAAGTTGTTTCACCTAATCTACGCAAACTCCGTAGGCTGTGAAGTCCTTAATCCGGTGATCCACGGACGTATTCAGCAGCTGGATACATTTAATAACACCGAGAAACAGTTGCGCCACATCCGTAGGAACATATGCTCGGAAATGCCAGCATGCGCTCCCGACGGAGTGTCATAGGCGACCGCACTACTCGCACCGTAACGGCGCCTCACACTGAGCTCATGCAGTGAACACTTGGAATGCATGGACGACAATAGTACCGACATTCCTTCTAAACGCCCACACGGATGTGGGGCGTTTACCAGTGAGAGGATCCTGTATTCTCGGTAAATATCTCCGAACGGATTCATGACAGTGAGCTAATGCCCACCATTCAAAGAACCCGAAAAACATTCCTCCTGTTGAAAAAAGTCTTTGGCATGGATGTCTCTAAAGCCTTCAACACCGGGCCACGGAACGATGAAGTACTAGTACGACGGTCTGAATTTGTTACATCTTCATAGTATCCCACAGCGAGTGTGAATACGGATAGACCGTTGAACTTTTTATCGACAAGGACATCATCCAAATCTCCCCAAGGAACTTTGTCAATCTGGTCGACAGCGTCAAGTGCCAAAATAACCTGGATGGTCTGTACCGTTGGAGAGCTGACAGAACCAAGGAGTTCGAAAAACCATTTGGTGATTTGAACGGGCTCGTTGTCTTTATGGTACAGTGAAACGTATAGACTTTTAAGTCTGGCAAGATTATGTATCGAAAGAGGTTCTGTATTGCAGGGGTAAATCGGCCGGACTCATCGAATAAGCAGAGTCACTCACTAAAAGGATCCTTCCCAGTTTTCCTATAGCTAACTTCCAATGTTGTTGCGTTAGGACCAAGTTCAATGAGCTTATTGCAAGTCTCCGCTTCCATGCAATCGTATATGAAAACGATATGCTGGAGGCTCAATGAGGAGGATGTCCCTTCTAGCCATTCGATTAATTTTGTAGTAGTGTCCTTGTCATTATGCCACAATCGTAAGGCAGACAATGACACTTGACGAGAACGAGGACCTTCCGGAATGCGAGTATCGGTATTCAAAATACGGCTGCGGTCGAGGTGGACATGCTCGAGTTTCTTGAATAGACAAACAAGTCGGGTGAATTGAAGGAGACTTGAAAAGGTGACTCCAGATAAGTGTAATTCTCGAACAGTCCTCCTTGTAACCGTCAGAGAGGGCAAAAATTTTGGATGAATCTGAGAAAAGTTTAAGTTTTCCAGAAATAAATGCTCGAGGAGAATGAATGGGTAAGATATTCGGATGGGTACACCTGAAACCCAAGATGGAGTGGGAGCGTCTGCATCGGCTTTGGAGGAACTATCTCGATGGGATCGTATGAATAACGCTGCAGGTACTAGTCGCCTCGCAAAGTGGATGCGTGCTGCACGTGCAAAAAATGTTAATGCCTGGTCATTCCTGATGTCCATGAATTTGTAAAGGTGGAAATGAGCCCGAGGGTACCATGCTCGACACACTAAGGTGCAAGCTCGTAAATTGGCGTATTGAACGTTGACAATACCGCGATAATATAGATCGCCGAGTGCTATAAAATCGATGATGTCCTCGTAGATCTCGGTAGGGAATATCGACATGCTGTGCACAAAGTCAGTGAAATGAATGAGGGAGAGTTGCACAGCGGTGATACAGTGTACCTAGCTACTTTTATATGCGCGCCATGACCACGACATTGACGATCTAATTGATGACTCCCCGACAGATGATTACATAGACTGTAATCAGCAATAATCTGTAATTTCAAAGGTTGTGGTAGGTGTTAATTCGAAATCAACGATCTGTCAGTGGAAAGTATTATTAGGACTATAGTGCGCGGATGTCATAAATCAATATTGATTGCAAGAAATCTAATCTGTTCAAACCAGAGTTCAGAGGAGATAACATGCAACGGACATGAGAGGCATGGACAAACTCAACCCAAACAAAAGCGGCTACCACAACTTCAAACTACCTTCATTACATCCCGCCTGTTCCTCTTTGGCTTCCTGATCTGCATCGGTTTGTTATCCTCCTCCGTAGCGCTGATCACTTCTGGGTGTTCATCCTCTTCAACATTTTCAACTTCAGCTCCGTCCACTGGGCTGATGTATTCCTCTTGATTTACTAACTTCATCGCAACCTGTGAATCATCTGTAGCCGGAGGTTTGACAGCTGTATTCTTCTTCGACTTCTTCGCTCTTGATTTCTTCGAAGTCGTAGGCACCTCTGGGTTTGTAGTCCCTCGCTCGGTAGAAACATCTGCGATATCACTTGACGGCCTTCCGTTGACTGAAGCAAAACAAGACATTCGTCAACTGTAAGCGAGTCAAGGCGGAAAAAGATACTATTACCTTTCTTCTTGCTTTTCTTCTCTGCGTTGGATACAGTAGATTCCAAGGTTTCTACGAATCTGAATCAGATGGCATGAGAGATAAGAGTACAATGAAACCCTTTTACCTTTTGTATCATTGGCTTTGAGAGCACCGCCTCTTGCTTTCCTTTTCCTCGGGCTCTTAGGCTTCTTTGCTTCAACATCAACAGCGATCCCTTCATCCTCTCCATCTGCCATCCCATCAGCCTCATCGGTAACATTATTTCGAACGAATAGTTTCGGTGGCTTTTCAGGTCGAAGATTGTCGTGTATTACAGGGTGAAGATTGTATATCCTGTAAAGATGTAACACAGCTTGTTCCTTGTCTTTAGCCTACAGAAATGATGTTCTGTTACTGAGAAGAACCAACGACATCATCTGACGATAACACGCACCTCAATCATCAAGTCCATGTCTTCAGGTAAATCTGGCGGAAGCTCGTAGCATCTGTCGGCATGAGCTCGTTTCTCCATTACTGACTCAGCGCCTGGACGTGGAGACGATAGATGCTGCTTCGGTTTTATGCCTTTGCGATGCCAGATTGCATTGATCAGAGGGATTATTTCAGACAGTGGTTTCTCGCTGGGCTGTAATTGAGAGCAACCATAAAGTTCGAGGTCAGACATTGACATAACAATAGTACTACCGCACCCACCTTAATCCAGTTGTGGTGATAGTCGAGCTTAAGGCGAAACAAGGAAAGTGAGGACCTAATTTGCGAACGTTGCACGGAAAGCACTCACAACAATGGGAATATCCAGCTCACTACAAACCGGGAGTAAGTCATCCACACTATAGCATATCTGACACATATAATCAACATTTTCACGATTCAAGAACAGAACTTTGCATTCGAGTTCTTACCTCGTCATTCTCAAGCACCAGCCTGGCCTTCATCTCGTCAGTGAGACGTGTCTGATAATTCTCTTTGAATCGAGCAATAGTTTCTTCTTTATTCCCGTATACACCCTAAAATTGGGTATCAATAAATGAATTCGTAAGAAATATGGTTGAAATTTGCAACGTACCCCCATATGAATAATCATAACACTATCCTTGTCTAAATCCATGTACCTCATCATTTGACAGTGATCTACAAAAAGTTAGTACGCTTCAGTTATATGTGATCCTTTCCGCTTACACTCAAGTTCGCGAACGGAGGCCGTGACGACAGCTTCTCTTGGAGAGCCTAGTTGAGTAAACTTTCCCGACAATCAGATCTGGAGAACTAGTTCGAACGATGACGGTTGAAGAAACTCACTTGTCCCGGATGTGCAGTGAGACGATGTCCATATTTCTTAGCGAGGTCTCCAGCTGCCTAGTAGGAGCAATCAATTAGTGCGGCTGCGGCACCGAAGGAGTAAAAGTAAACCTTCAACTCCTCGGCGGCATACTCGAGTGAGTAGCCCAACTCTCCATGAGATGCAAAAGGAAACATCTCAGATGAGAGCCGCAAAAATTTGATATTGTTGTCTTCATTCCACTAATATAAAATTAACTTTGTGTAAATTTCAATAAGAAATCTGATCTCTGCATTCTGAGCTAACCTCTATAAGCTTGCAAAGATCTTTGCAGTTCTGTCTACCAAGATCCTTCGCGAAATCTAGGCCATTTTTCGTAATAGTGTCTTTGCGACAAGTCCTTGAACAAAATATGGGGTCTGGTTTGAGAGCTCGGAGTACTGTGTTCAAACATGCATAGCCAAGACGACCTAATAAGAGGGTGAAAACATTAAGAATTGTCCAGTGTCACCATTCTACAAAACGAGATACGTACCTTTGAAGTTAGTCTCTTTCCTTTCTACGGGAGGGATCTCGTAGATGACAGGTTCCGTAATCTTCTGCCTTCGCTTTCGCTTTTTAGGTGTAGATTTCTCGAGATCTTCATTTTGGCCAAGCTCATCCAAGTCAGTTAGTGGGCTTTCATAGTCATTGTCTGGGATAGACTCCTCCGCAGGAACAGATTCAACATACGAAACAGCCTTCTTAGTCCGCTTTGAAACTCGTCGTGCAGTGGGCTCCAATAATTGAGACTCTGTAGCAATGCGCGTGACAACTACCTCTTCAGGATTTTCAATAATTGTAGATGCTCTCTTTCTCTTGGGAGGCATAGCTAAGTCTTGAAACCTTCGTTTAGAATATATTCCAGGTAGTCTAAAAACTGATTTTGTTGAGAATCCGTGACGTAAACCAAGGCGAAAATGGAGGGAAGGAGCAAGAAACATGCAAAAGAGGCAGCACCGAGAAATCCATTCTTGAGCGGGGCGGGTCGACGTATCCTAAACAACATCGGTGTGTCGATCGGAAGCAAACTCTGTCGTCACGAAATTTAGGAGGCGGACAATCGCGTGGCTTATTAGGCGCTGGTTCCCAGAAGATGAAAGCCGTGAAACAAGACAGCAGTAAACGTCGCAGAAGGTCGGAACCGAGAAGAATACACCAGGAGAAAGAACAAAGAAGAGAGAAAGTGTTGATTCCTTCGTAGTAGTGCCAGGATTTCTCTCGCAGAAGACTTCAAGACATATAGATTGATTGTGGCGGTCAGTTATACATCAGTGCACCGGAGAGCAAGTAAACCGACTGTACAAAAGATAATTAGTAAACAGGATGTGGCGTATAGCATTAACTTACGACCGAGATATTTGAGACGATTTTTCTTTCCTGCTTTGTCAAGTTTCCTCCCTTCCACTACTCACAGACGATCCAGAAGTTGTCGGATGCCTCCCTTTCAGGTCATTCCACATAGCAGAAATCTTCTCCATGGAAGCCTTGGCAATATGTTGGGCTATTTCTTCTGTCTGAGATGTAAGCATCTTGACAAATTCTTCATGCTCCCTCTTCAAAACTTCTTCCTGTTCTTTTGTTTGATCTTGTTCGAGTATCTTTTCTTCAAGAACACCAATTCGAGTTTCCAAAGTTTGTTGGAATTTCAAAGCAACGATTTCCTTATTCTTGAAATTCTCCAATTCAGAAGCATGACGAATACAAGTAGCTTCAAGGGTTTGAAACTTTTCTTCTAAAGCTTTGTTATTTTCGTGAGAGACGACCACTCGTTCCATGATTTTTTCCATTGCAACAGATTGATTGTTTCTTTCTTCAGTGAGAGCTTCCTCCATATGTGATAACCGAGCCTCCAAAGCATCATATTTGTCTTGAACCATCTTCAATTGCTCAACGGGGGCAACGTCGACTGAGGTAACGTCGGTTTGAGAAACAGGGGTAGGGGTCTGAATCACAGAAATCTTCTTGTGTTGGGGAGTTCTAGGAGTCATAACAGAAGAGTCGTTGGTACGAGCAGAAATACCAGGCGGCCGTCGAGATAGGGAAGAATGCATATCACCAGTCGGACGGGATCTCAGAATGCGAGAAGCAGATACAGAGGAAGTGTAAGAGGGCGTAGGGGCTACAGTTTTTGTCGTCCCAGGATCACGAGTAACTCCTTCGTTGCTTCGAGTGGGAACATCAATCTGGCCACGACGAGCACTTCGTCGTAATGGGACGTTACTGCTTTCGTGGGATATTTGAGATGACCCATGAACCTGTGAACCGCGTGCATTAGCATTAACTTCTGAATCTTTCGCTAAGTTGCTATTCCCCGGCTTTTCTAGCTTCTTCGTCTGCATCAGCCGACTTTCAACCCCAGCAAATTCAACAAGAGGTTTGCGACCCTTTCGACGTGCGACTGGAGTAGGGGTGGCAGGTACAACAGAATTGATGGGGTCGGAATGTTTCATCATCCTAGTATCTTGATGCTCACAGTCTTCGTTAGAAAGAGGTGATGTCGAAATTGTGACGTGGGGACTACTACTCCGGGCACCAAGAGAGGGCGAGTAGCTGAGGAATGCGGAGATGTCTTTGAAAGGGTTTAGGAAAGGGGGACTTTTGACGCGTAGTGAGAATTCATTCGATACAGCTTGAGGTTCTGGAGTGCGTAAAACAGTTCTGTCAAGGAAATCGGCTGTATCATGGTCGGGACTGGTGGAGGATCCAGCAGGTACCCTTGGCTGAAGAAGAGGAGAGCTAGGAACGGCAGCATTCAAAACATTGGCATTTCGAATGCCGGGACGATTCGCCAGAGAGAGATCGGACCATGCATAGTGCTTAGCAGATAGAGAGTTTGAAAGGAATGAGGTACGGGAAGGTGAAAAGAAATGACGAGATCCAGCTATGAAGTGATCACTGTGGTGGAGATTTTGCGTATTACTGAGACTTGGGGTAACCATTGGTTTGGGACGTGCAGGAGGGCTGGATGCTGATGTGGTAGCGGTAACACGATGTGTTGGATATACCTTCAAGGCAGCGTTAGGATTTGGAGCAGGCGGTCTGCCAGCTCGGATATCCTCTCGTGCATGATATTGATACCACCGAGCGATTTTCATCCGGGCGTTGGCACTCCGGTGTTGTGGGAGAAGAGTACATTTCTTTCCAGAACCCCCACCGCAAACGAGGCATCGAGTGGAACGAGATTGACTTCCCAGAGCAACTTTGCATATATGCCCATGCTCTATGCAATGCTCGCACGAGGTAGCCTGATTATAAAATGTCAACTGAATGCGTATACAGTGTGGTAAAAACGATGCAATACCGATTGGAGGGGTCCTTGGTTTAACTCATCCAGAAATTCCGGAGGAATGTAGAATTCATTATCATCGAGGCGCGTCGAGAGTGTCCGAGATGAAGCAGGAGGTAGTGTACGGGATGCACGAAAAGCTTGATGAAAGACCTTCTGCTTTTTGAATTGGGAGGCTCGATTCGAAGATGCTGCCGGTGGCGCTGGTAGCGGCATACTTGATAGACTAAGTGAAGAATTCGGGATATCTTCCACTTTGGGTTCGGTAGAGTCTTTCTTCATGGATTGATCGTCAGCCAGCTGGTCTTCTTCAGTATCTTCATCATCCTCAGCTGGGGATTTGCGTTTCAGAGAATCTCTGCTACTCGACCTTGGTTGCATAGCAGCGATATGCGGTTGAGATGGTTCGGGAAGTAAAGGTGCGCGTAAAGGAGGGTTAGCTGGAGGAATATATCGGCCAGACGAGGTTTGATTCGTCTTACTTGTTTTCTTCGACGCGTCTATCAACACATGACAATTAGCATCGTCACGACTTCAAATTGGACACCAACCTTTCCACCACTGATCGTCACCTAGATCCAAATTCTCAGGAATATCACAACCCCCCTCCATTGAGCTGTCCTCGGCTCGTGGATCTGCATCATGGATATCCTCCAGATTGGATATTCTATCACCCTTCTTTGCCTCAACAAACTCTCGAGCGGCATTTCTGAGGATACGAGGAATCTTGAGCTTTCCAATATTCCTAGGTTGCTTTGTGATCTTAATCGCGACATGCTAAATAGCATACAGTCAGGTAGACGTCTACACGCGTGCAAGAAAGCGTGATGGGACGTACAGTCTCTTTCATACATCCTTGCACCCATTCCGCGTATGAAGTGTCAGAACGTTTCGGAGCATGTGCGAGGGCATCACGTAGTCTCGCCGCAGACACATATATCAGTGTTTGAGCTGACATTCGTGATTGCAAACCTTGGAGGTGAGTGTATGCCCGAAAGAAACGAAGTATGAAGAAGCGCCGATAAATAGAAAGATCACGTCGTCCGCGTGATCAGCATATGTTAAGCGCCTTTTGAACGGGCTTTTCCGAGTTAGCTCGTCACGAATTGTATTGACACCATCCTCTACAACGTGCAGCATGGCGGGGGCTAAGCTTTCACCGACAGCAAAGCGTTGGCAGACAATCATGGTCACGATACCAATCATTGGAGCCACGTCGTGTGAGTCTTCGGTGTTCACTCGAAAAAACTTGTTTCTGACTTGTTGCTGAAGTTGTGTTGTATAAACGTCTTGTGCTTGGGGAGCCACAGAGAACCTTGCCGAGACCTGATTCTGAAGAAGCCAAAAAACCAATCGTACCTCTGAAACCAGATTCCGAAGGGACATACTGAGCTTTGAATGTGATCACGAGTTGTGGAGGGAGATTTCCAGGATGCTTGAATTTCTAGAGGAGACATACACTGCACCACCACGTACTGTAGTCCATATATGATAAACGTCTAAAGCCGAACACTTGTCGCGCTCTGTGGTGCTAGCCCTCCCATGCAACAACCAATCCATCCTAAAGTGACAACGCTCACTTGGTCTCCTCTTCTGTTGTTGAAGCGGGAATAATTCTTGTCCCTGGTACTCTGGCGGGGTTGAATGACCTGTCACAGTCCGCGTACGCTGCACCTGCGCCGAAACCTGTCGAGAGAGCGATAGGCCATGCGCGTCCTGTTGAATCATGAGGGGGTCAAATTTGAAGTTACGAAAAAATTGGAAAGGTTGACGGACGGCGGAAGAGAATGACAGATGCAACCACCCCTACGCTGAAGCCAACACCGCTGAAAAGATGAAAGTTATGTCAAGACCAAGCGTTTTTAGTATGAGAGGATTGGTACATACGCTTTGACAAGTAAATCCGCGACTTCCGAGTTCACGCGACAAGTTAGCTTGCTGATCTACTTCGACACTAATTTTTGAGAAAACCTACGGCAACGGTCATACTTTCTGGTCGTCAGTTATTTCCGTATCGCTATGCTAAGGCTGAAAATACCTTTTGAGCGACAATGTTTTCGCTTGACGTTGGCTTCGACGTTGAGGACATGGTAAAAGGAATAGATTGGTTGTTTACCTTTGTTTGCGCGCTACGAAAGCAACCTTGATCCTCGAGGAGTTCAACTTGCTTCACACAACCACTACGTTCTGTTCCGTACTCACTATTAGGCCTCAACATCGATATACTGTCATGTCTCAACACTGCCGATTAACTTGTCTCAGGGTCTCTGAGTCGACATCGTTTCTCACATCTTACTCAAATTGGCAGTTGGAGATATTCCTACTCCATTGCTGGGTTCACGAGTGAGGCTATTCGTGTACAGAAATGACCTTGAACACTCTTGAGTCGATTGGACTCTTGGGTCGTTCCTGGTACTGAATGCTGCAAGTAACACAGCATAGTTTGGCGCTATCATCTCTTTTGCTGTGAACATTGGCATGTTCATATGTTGACTTAGGTCTGTGAATGATATTCTCGAACCAGTCTTGAACAGCTTGGAGGTGCAGATGGTTCCTCAAAATTTTCCCTGAAGCCAAAGGTATGTGATCATCCGAGTACGTCGCATAAGCTAAGTTTATAACCAAGCTAGGTACCGAGGTTCGAGTCCTACCTCCGGTGGGTTTGGGTCCCCTCGTGGGATTCCCAATTATCACCCAGCAGAATTTCCTTACTCGTGTATTTGGATGACCACCCTTGTACCCTCGGTTTTCAGCGCAACTCTGGTTGATCATTCTCAGGAACTGGTCTATCTTTTCTTGTTCTCAGTCTAGTTCACTCAAAGCCCTTCTCTGTAGTTGCGTTCCCAGCAAAACCCGTGGTATCCAAACCGGACTTACTCCTGGCCCAAATCAAGTCACTGATTACTGCAACTCAACTTACTCAGCTCGGTATCGACTCGCTTGTGATCTCCACGTTTCGCTAGACTACCTTCGTGCCCTCGGAGGAGTCTTAGTAGCGAGTTTTCGCTCTTGGATCATTGGAGTACCCCAATCCCCCAATCAGCCACGATGCAAGTTCGAACTTTTGGGAAGCTCAGGTGTTGTGATGCATTCTCGTGGACCTCGCAATATACAGCTTTCTTCCGATGCAACTCTGCTTCTTACATAACTGGTACACTCTTTGGCCTGGGAGACGGCATCTCTCTGAAGTGATTATTCTCTTGTGACCACGTATATGCACGTTCGCTGTTCAATAAACTCCTGGACTGCCTTGCGCTGTGGCAGGGTTATTAGGTACCGAAGCTATGACTGTATATACCCACGGCAATGTCAGTAGAAGATGATGGCATTTTGAGGTTCTTGGGAACGAATTTGAGTGAACTTTGCGTTTGAAAGGCTGTACCACCACTTCGCAACCGAGCGTTTAGAACAATGGCTGCCGGCAGTGTGAAACCGGCGCGTCGCCCAAAGACAAACGCAGTCAGCGGCCCTTTGGCGGATCTTTCACCTTCTATTTTCGTTGGATTGTTAGCTTTCCAGGGACCGACAGAAGCGAAGTCATCTTAATTGTAATAAAGCAGTCAATGTCTATGTAGACTATTGATTTCTGCTACGAACGCGTTCATTTATTACCTCGGTCTTGTTATCCCTTCTTCTTACTTTCCCTTTTTCTTTCTGCTGTCCTTCCACATCTCCTCGACAGTCTATAACACTGACGGCGACGGTAGTCGACGCGAACTCACCGACTCATGGCGTTGTCCAAGTCGGATTCCCGCGTGAGGGCAGCACAAGACCCAACAGGCGCCCGCCTTCCACAACGAATGCTGCACCGCGCGACGAATTTATTAACAACCAAGGGCGAACCTATACCTGCGATTGCTGAAACTATTCTCGAGCTCGAATCTCAGTCAGACTCTTCAAAGTCGGACGGCAAGTATACAAGGTTGTCCAGGAGGCGGAGCGAGAGCAGCGCTACTGGATTAAGCTCAGGCTTGGGCAGTCTCCGTCGAAAATTGGAAAAAGTCAAAGACGTATCAGCTTTTGTTCGTAAGGGCAGTTTCAGACGACAACCTACCGACAAATCGACAGAATCACTTCCAACAATCAACGGGAGGCCGTCAGACGACCATTCACAGCCTACTTCGAGTCCTGGATCGCAGTCACCTCGACTTGGTGCACGGAAGTCTCATAAACGATCGTATTCTGAGTCCTCGTGGATGCGTCCTAAATTTCTCCAACCTACCAGCGAACCCTCATTTGAAGCCATACACGAGGAGAAGGCTTTGTTTATATCATCTGGTATATCTACTGCTGTGCTTGATTCGCCACAACATTCCTTTTCTCCACCACTTCTGTCTCCCCCATCCACTAAACGTTTCAACATGGAAGACTTCAAAGTTCCCCCGCTGTTACAAACCGGCGTACCTATGTCGAAAGTATCGGCGAAGAAGCAGAAAAGATACATCTTCAGGCTTGATGCAGACCAAGGTCATATTGTCTGGGAGTCCAAGAAGTTGCGAATTAGTGAGTTTTTACTTTCAGTCACAACACGTGTTTTCTCTCTGACTATCCATCCAGTACCAATCGAAAACATCAAGGAACTTCGTGCTGGTGCAGATGCGCGTTACTATCGCGAACAGTTCCAGTTGTCTCATGAGTACGAAGATAAATGGCTCACCATCATCTACGTCCTCGATGGCGGTTACAAGACTCTACACCTTATTGCTGCAACGAAGGATATCTTTCAGATGTGGGATGGGACACTTCGAAAGCTTCATGAGATTCGACAGAAACTCATGAGCGGTTTGGATAATGCGGAGATGCGACAAGCCGTATGGGAGAAGCAGTTCTGGAAGGGCGCTGATGAAGAGTCAGACCAGAAACTGGACTTCGATGATGTCGAACGCATGTGTCGGCGATTAAACATCAATCCTTCGAGGGATGATCTCCTACGGAGGTTTAAGGTCGGTTTCAATACTCATGTAGTCGCTCGTAAATAGCATATACTGACTTTAATCGCAATACTTTCAGCAAGCTGATGTTCAGAACAGAGGATATCTTGACTTTGAAGACTTCCGCCGATTTGTCAAGTCTCTTAAGACTCGTCCCGAGATTGACAGATTACACAAGAAGATCGCAAAGGATTTCAACGGTATCATCACATATACCGCCTTCGAGAAGTTTATGCAAGATACTCAAAAGGTATGTATATCAGTGCCGCACGAATCCTCGTCGAACTCAAATTTCTCGCAGTCCTCTCTTAGTGACACTGAGCTCAAGCGCATCTTTGTTCGATATGCCTCACCTGCTTCTGGTGATAAAGCTGTCTCTACGCCTTTTGGTTCTCCGCCCCAGAACACACTTGATCTGGCTGTGCACTCCAACTTGAACCCACCTCATGCTCCTTATCCTCTTCCGCATGCCGCCACAGATGCCAGTTCTTCCGACCCAGCCTCATCACCACCACCGCCACCCTCTCAACCTGAAGTCTCTTGGGAAACCGGCATTATCACATTGAAGGGTCTCACGTCGTTCTTATTATCCACCGACAACGCTGCTTTCGCAGATCAACATGGAAAGATTTGGCAAGACATGTCGAAACCTCTTCCCGAATATTACATCTCTTCATCCCATAACACCTACCTAGTTGGTCATCAACTTGTGGGCGAGAGCACTATCGAAGGCTATATCCGAGCTTTGCTGCACAGCTGTCGCAGTGTTGAGTGTATGTTGTCGGTTTCGTACCTTGTGGCTGGTTATGTCTCTGATTGATTTCTCTTTCTAGTGGACATCTACGACGGGGACAAGGAACCTATGATCTATCATGGTCGTACCTTTACTTCTAAGGTATCCTTACGAGCTGCCTGCCAAGCCATCTCCAAATATGCTTTTGTTACCTCCCCATACCCAGTGATCATCTCCGCCGAGATTCACTGCGGTCTCATTCAACAAGAAATGATCGCAGAGATCATGACAGAAGTGTTTGGTGATGCACTAGTCACTGCACCTGTTGACGGCCGACCCAAGATTGAGGTATTGCCTAGTCCAGAGGACTTGAAAGGCCGTGTCCTGTTGAAAGTGCGCAGTAACCTTATCATCTAACCTTACTCGTGCTAATTCTAGTTTTTGTAGGCGAAGAATCTTTATGTCACTGAGAAAGAAGGGTTACAGGAAAAAGACCTTAGTGTCGACACTGAGTCATCCTCTACGGAAACCTCTGCATCGGATTCAGATTTCAAGGATGAAGTTAAACAGGAATGGCGTAAGGCGCGAGAGAACGAAGCTGAAGTGATCAAGGGTATATTCTTCTCCAGGTTCACGGTCTGATCTTAGCTCACCCATTTGTTTCATCAGACCTTAAGTCCGAGTTTAGGAAAGCGAAGAACGTTCTTGGTCGTGTCAGCAGTTCACGAGGAAACTCTTCATCATCGAAGGCACCTGTCGTTGGTTCACCACCCAAGGATGGCATCAAAGCCCCTGAGAAGACTAAAGTGAAAATGTCCTTCGCGCTGGTCGCGTTGTTAGTTTACACTGTTGGAGTCAAGTGTCGAGGTTTGAACAAGAAGGAAGAATACGCTCCCGAACATGTATTCTCATTATCGGAGAATACAGCCAACCGGATACTGAAACAGGGTATGATGGATCTCATCAAGCATAATCGAAGCCATGTTGTTAGGATTTACCCTAAGGGAATGCGCATTGGGTCCACCAATTATGAACCTCATAGGTATTGGTCTGCTGGTTGTCAGCTTGTTGCTATCAACTGGCAAACGTTCGGTGAGTGAATTGCGTATGGGTTATTGTCTCAGCGCTGATGAAGCTGTTCATATCGACTTTCAACAGACATTGGTTATATGATCAATCATGCTATGTTCCAGCGAAATGGCCGAGCGGGATATGTTTTGAAACCTCTCGCGCTGAGATCTTCTGACAAGCATCTACTCTCTTCTCGTAGTAATCATTTCTTAGAGGTCAAGGTAAGATCAATCGCAATTGTCCCTCAAAGCATTGACGTTGAAGTTCAACTCCTCACAGGTTATATCCGCTCAACAATTGCCCCGGCCCAAAGATTCCCTTGGCCGTGAAATCATCGATAAATCTACATCTGATCCATATGTCGAAGTTTCATTACATATCCCCGACTGGACCCATTCACCTTTCCTTCCTAATGCTCCTGAGGTCAAGGAAGGTGAGCCGGTCTATTCACCCCCCGCGGTGGGCACCGCTGTGAATGCTACCAGTGCTCGTACCATCACTGTCAAGACAGGTGTCGTGAAGAATAATGGGTTCAATCCTGTTTGGGAGCAATCGCTGAGCTTGCCTTTCGATTGTGTTGGCGACATGAAAGATCTTATCTTTGTTCGGTTCGCTGTGAAGCAAGAAGACAAAGATGATGAGGAGCCTTTGGCTGTTTACTGCTGTAGCTTAGGCAGCTTGAATTTAGGTGAGCCAAGTTCATTTCATTTCTCAGCGTGAACATGGATTCTGACTATCGACGTATTCATTAGGCTATCGACATCTTCCTCTTCATGACGCCCAATTGTCGCAGTACCTTTTCTCCACTCTCTTCGTCAAGATCGATATCCGGGACATGCATTAATCTCTTCTCTATTTGAATCAATATCCTTTGCATACCTTATCACTTCTGGAATACCACTAACAACTCACTCACTTTATAACTCGACACTCGTTTTACATAATACTAATAATCGCAAACCCACGGACTTTACACATTTCGATTTCTCAACAACTTTCAAGCAAAGCAACTCTCGCAATCCATCTTCCTTGTTGTACTTGTGTGTCCCCATCGTCTCTTCCTTGCATATCGTCTTTTTTTGCATCGTCAAGTTCAAACACTAACCCGACTCTGGATTTCCATCTCCCCTTTTCTAAAATTTTGCTTTCTGCTTTCAAAATTCTAGATTTTCTTTCCCACTTTTTTGTTTCACGTGGTGTATATATCGTTGTTCTCTTTCGCTATGCTCAGCTGCTTTCCGATTTTGCTCCCTCTTTCTTTCTATTTTTTCATCATTTTCTTTTCTTTCCCTTCACAATACCACTCGACGATATCACTCACATGCATTTTTTCTCCCCCTTCGAATCTCTCATCGTAACTCAACAACTATCTAATTTATTCACGGGGAATGTCGTTCTTGTAGGATATATTTTGGTTTTTAGCAGTCGCATATAGTCAGTAATTAGCTATAGGAAGAATTTGAAGAATTTGCGGACTTCTTGGATTTATCATTTAGCTATCGTTGAACAGCGTGCCCGTCTATATGACAGTAATGTCGACAACATCGAGCCCGATCGACGACCAGCACACTTGGAAAAAGATACATTGTTTTGAAGACGATACAAATGATAATGGATACTTCATTGAAATTATTGTAGGTGCCTATTTACAAGAAAGCAGAGGTTTCATTGCAAGTATGGCGGAAAGCAAATCGGAAAGCAAGACGATGTAATCATCATCGCCGTAGAATGGAAGAGCAAGAAGCAAGGTCTAAACTCGAATAACAGAAAGGTATAGATGTATGGTATAGATGTGAATAAAAAAAAGCTATGTACTCAGAAAAAGCAGAATACGAGAGCTACAAGAAAGAGATGATAGAGTGAAACATGCATGATTGGCCCGGGATGGTGTACTATACAAAGATGTCATTTCAGTTTGAGGATTTCGAGAGTCTATTGTGGGGGTGGTGTAGGAGGACCTAATATAACATATGAGCGTTATTGTAATGCGATTATGCTGTCCTAAAGAAACTCACCAAACAGGCCTTGCCGAGGAGGGGCTGGAGATGAAAGAGGTGCACCAGCTTGAGGTTGAGGTGCTGCTAATAACGGATTTGCTATCGATGGCATGATGAAAGGTCAGTATTCTGTAGAGAATCTCACAAGAGGGGTTGATACGGACGTCTCCATTGAGCCCATGCAGGCAAATTCGATTGTGGAGGAGGAGGAGGAGGAATTGCAGCTGGAGGTTGAGCGGGTGAAGGAGCAGGTAGAGCTTTAGGTTTGTGTTTCCGTTCAGGTCTTTTATGAACAGTACGCCACGCAGGTCTTGCTGGCTGAACATCTTCAATGGCAGGTGGTGGAGGAGGAGGAGATGCAGGTGGTGGCGTCGGTTCTCTCTGTATCCATTCGAGTTATCAAAGTCGATCTTTTAGACTTCAAAGCTGTCAAAAATTTTGGCTTGCCTTTGGCATCCAATCTGGAGTATATTCTCCCCCTGCGCCATGCTTTGACTTTACAGCCATGAGCTCGGCGATCTCACTAACGAATACGATGAACCATTGATATAAGCAAAACCAAGATACTATAACTCAATCGGTACTTACTATTGTAACTGTCTCCTCTCATCTCTCAACTTCCCTACTTCATCGAGTAAGATTCTGACTTCACTCGCGAGAGCTTTACTGAAGTCATTCAGGTATCTATCAAAAGTGTAAATTCCGGCACTGTCAGTTTCCTCCAAATCCTCAGAATCATTGAATTCGCACTTCGGTGCCTGTACATATTGACTGTTGTTGTAGCTACTTCCACCCTTGGTCGACATGAGAAATAGCAGTATGTGAAGGTTATGGACGGTGAGCTCGTAATCTGGTTGTAAGTAGCAGAGAAGGTCAATCTAGTCGAAGGTGGCTTGGGAAGTCCGTTTAAGTACTTTAACGCCGGACTCAAGGCTATTAAATCCAGAACATGCAGCCACGAACAGTCATCCATGCTCCCTCCACGTTGTAGAAAAACATAGAAATGCATCCAAGCTTTCGATACGAGACAGCTTTGTAATTATGTCTGCAAGACACCCAGATTCTGGCCATGCACAAAGTCGCTTGATCACATCTGTCTCGGTACTTTGCGGTAGACGGAATCACCAGCACGTGATGAGACGCGTTGAACTCTGTGGGAAACCAACCTGTCGCGACAACCCCTCTTCTAACGTAACGATTTTGTCTTCTACTTCCTCGGTTCTCGCCACGACCAAGTCGAACATCCACAATGGCGCGAGAGAAGACACTTACGACCACAACGACAAACCCACGTAAACGAAAATCAACCGGTGGAATCGACGACCAGAAACCGAAACCGGCGAAACAACCACGCAAAACCCTCGATTCGTTCTTTGCACCTCAAGTTCTCGCGTCGGGATGTCCGAAAGATGAAAAGGCGACGACAAGGGAACATGTAGCATTGAATGAAGAACAGATCAAGATCATGAAGATGGTTGTTGAAGAGGGGAAGAACATTTTCTTTACTGGTTCTGCTGGTGAGCTTCTCCTCAAGTTAGTGGCAACAATGACCACATTCAATCTTTTATTTTATATCATACTAGGTACTGGGAAGTCTCTGCTACTTAGAGCGATTATCGCCGCGTTGCGTAAGAAGTATGCCAAGAAGATAGATTGCATCTCAGTGACGGCATCCACTGGGATGGCCGCTTCGAACATCGGAGGTATGGTAAAATGCAACGTTTTTGAGATCACTCTCAGTTAATATATTCATCATCAGGGATGACCATTCATTCATGGGGAGCTATCACTCCCGGAATGACCAACGTTGAGAAACTTATAAGCTATATCAAAACCTGTAGACCTGCCCACCAGAGATGGAAGGCCACCAAGGTTCTCATCATTGACGAAGGTATATTTATTGATCTGGCACCATATTCTTGCAGTCAATCAATCTTTGGACAGTATCTATGGTCGATGGCCATCTCTTCGACGTCCTTGCAACCCTGGCAGACAAACTCAGAAAGAAGACCGACAGACCATTTGGTGGCATTCAGGTAAGTAATCTAAATTAATACCTTGTACTTTTCTTGTTTGCTAATAGCATGCATTCAGTTAGTTGTAACAGGTGACTTTTTCCAACTACCACCAGTCACGAAGAACGGTGAACCATACTTTGCGTTCGAAAGCGACGCGTGGAATCGATGCATTGAGCATGTAGTAACCTTGAAGCAAGTATTTCGTCAAAAGGACAGCGGTGAGCATAACTATTCGTGTTTCTTGCTTTCTGTCGTTCCATTGTCACTAAACATAAGCATGATTGGATGAAAAGAATTTGTGGACCTTCTCAATGAAATGCGTCAAGGAAATATATCTCAAGCCGCAAAGGATGTCTTTCGCGGATTATCAAGACCTCTGACTTTTGAAGATGGTATTTTACCGACAGAGTTGTTCCCACTTCGAACTGAAGTCGAACGTTCGAATGCCGCTCGTCTCGTCTCACTTCCAGGAACAATTGTCTCCTATGAAGCCCGCGATTCAGGAAGTGCTACAGCTGAGAGACGTACAAAACTCCTCGATAACATGGTTGTTCCGGGGAAGTTGGAACTCAAGAAGGACGCACAAGTGATGCTAATCAAGAACGTCGACGAAAGCCTTGTCAATGGAAGCGTCGGAAGAATTCTGGGTTTCTATACTGTACCTGTGGCTATGGCTAGTGTTATTGGGTCCTCTTCGGCAACAGGGTCGTCATCTTCACCTTCTTCTTCCACTGCGCCATCCACCCCTGCTGGTCCCTCTGTGAAGAAAGAAGTTAAACCGAAGTCATCGTCGCAAGAATCTACCAGTGGAAGCAAAGCCATTACCGTAGTAAGAAACGTTCAAATGGGTGAAGATGGACGGACTCCAATTGGATACGACGCGATGATGAGCCCCGAGAAGGAGAATAAACCTAATGGCTCAGTAGCTAAAGGTAAAGCCAAGGAAGAAGAATTGTATCCTCTCGTGGAATTCTTTACTCCACAAGGAAAAGAAGTTGTATTACTTGTACGGGACGAATTTCGAGTCGAAGATAACGAAGGCAAGTTACTTGCTCGACGAGTACAGGTGATTATTCTAACTTCTCTCCTTGCCATAAACTCAAAGCACCTAACGGATCCATTTTATGTAGATACCTCTAGTTTTAGCTTGGGCTATGTCAATCCACAAGAGTCAAGGCCAGACAATCCAAAGAGTAAAGATTGACCTGGGAAAAGTCTTCGAAAAAGGTTTGTGGATGACCCATGTCTCTGTGCTCCTTTATTCTCATCCTTCGTGTGTTGTATATTAGGCCAAAGCTACGTCGCACTTTCTCGGGCTGCATCGTTGGATGGTCTTCAAGTTCTTAGATTCGACCCTAAGAAAGTATGATTGTACGACACTCCGTTTGAGATTTTGGCTGATTCCACGGTCGATCTATTCAGGTTATGGCACACCCCAAAGTTGTCGCATGGTGTAAGAAGATGGAAGCATTGGAGGAGCCCTTTACGTCGACAGCTCGGTAGGATTTCTCTAATCAAAGCGGTCAAGATGAGGCCAGAGACCACGCAATTATTTTGTCCCGGACTTTTAGACTAGATTCACGTGTATCGTAAGTTAATCGTACTTTATGGCTTTGATACCAATCCTTCAGCGCACTTGATTCGACGAAGTCTTGAGACAAAAAAAAAAGAAAAAAAAAGGTTCAGTTGTTGCACATTCTCACAACGACACCGATGTAAAAAAGTGCTGCCCCTATGAGGCTCGAACTCATGACCTTCCGATTGCTGGGAATAACAGTCGGACGCTGTAACCAACTCAGCCAAGGGGCACATGTTAGGGGATTAAGTTAACGCAATAGATTGTCAAATTGAAAGCATCAATATCACATAGAAGACTCGGAGAGCCATGGTGCTAGAGAACAGGACCACTGCTACACTTCCCCCATATTTTGTAGGTATATCATTTATGTCCTAGTGGTTTTCTTGGCTGATACGGTTCTTCCAAATGCTTGATCTCCTCTTCAGAAAGCTTCAATTCAACAGCGTCTAGAAGAAAATTCATAGACCACCTTATAGTTATCTACCTTTCCCGAAAAAAATAAGATGAAGTGCCCACCGATGATATCTTTCAAGTTTTTCAAGCTCGTAGTTCCAACAACAGGTGCTGTGACACCGTCTTTAGATAGATTCCAAGCGATCGATATTTGCGCCATGGTGACACCACGTCTATTCGCGATTTCTTCAACTCTACTCATGGTATACATGAGTATGTAATCCAGTGTGGACACTTGTGTAGCTCTGTTACCTTTTGATAATTTCTTCCGTGCCGCCACCTTGATAGTTCTTGATGAACCTATGGTATATATGTACTTGTCATATGGACAACAACTTTTAAGGCGAATACGTACCAATCTGTTTCCCCTCGATGAGATTGCTCTCTGAACGGTCGAGAAAGCAGACCACGAGCAAGCGGTGACCATGGAATGGATGCGACTCCGAACATCTATTGAATCGTCTCAGTTTCGTTGAAAGCTAATCAGAGGACATGATGAACCTTTAATGTTGGGTATAGTTCTCGTTCATCTTCGCGGTAAAGAAGGTTGTTGTGATTTTGCATTGAAACGAAAGGGGTAACATTGTTGTTGATTGCGTAGTCTGTAGAAGTGCAAGTGCAAGGTCAATGAGCTTACGATGGTATTGGACGGGATTTATCGTGCTCACTTTGCATGGAGTGGACTGTTCTCGGAGAATATAACTCGTGACATGACTCGACTCGGTAGATTCAAGGGATTTCTGATCCAAAAAAACTTACACTGATATGCGAAACAAGAGCTCATTCCGATGTATCTAACCCAGCCAGCTTGGACGACATCGTGCAAGGCTTGCATCTGAAGAAATGACATTAAGGTCAGCTCAAAAAAAAGATAATATTTTCAGTGATCGATCATCTACCCACAGTCTCTTCTATTGGTGTATCATAGTCAAATCGGTGACCTAGCAAATGTCAGGAATGTCAGTATCAAATCTACATTTAAAGTCGTAAGGTCTGCGTACATTGAAGTAGATCGACGTAGTCAACTTGGAGACGTTCCAGACTTTGTTGAACTGAATCGAAAATGTGCTGTATTATCGGCTTTCAGTTTAGGGCATGATGTACACGCAATCTCCGGATTCCTTGAACACTGTGTGTGAGTAAAACCCACCTTCCTACTCAACCCGTGCTGGTTTACTAGCCCGATATCATCAGGATCCTTCCCCCAGGCTCGAACATGAAAGCTTGAGTTCCTCATTCGAGGTAGGCAGACCTAAATTCGTTATATTCAGTATACATTGAGTCGACACTCATCGTTCCATTCATTCACGTATTTTCCGCTTCCACTAACCTTTGTCATAATGACCAACTCCTCTCGCGGCAGTCCGAGCTTTTTGATTGCGTTACCGACCATGACCTCGGTTCTTCCGTTGGAGTATGACTATGAATGTTAAATAAACCATATGCGATGCGTCGAGCAGATAGTAGGCTTACATTTGCAGTATCAAATGTTTGGATCCCATGATCATAACTGATCCAGAGCAACGAGAAAGTACCATGAATCGAGATAGGTACACACCTTCAGAAACCATACTTACGCAAACTTGATATGCTTCATAGTCTCTTCCTCGTCATCAATAAGCCATTCTTGCCAACCTTTATCACCGTATTGCATAGTGCCTAGTATGATTCTGGATATTTTCAGACTAGAGTTCCCGAGCTTAACTAGAAATCATGTCAGTTTAAATACGTCAACAGCATTGCTAAAAACTTCAGAAGAACTTACCATATTGCATATTGTTTCTACGTGTTTCTGTCATCGTAGGTTGCGAAAGTGTATATGGGTGGCGAAGGCTCGATTTGGATGATTGCGAAGCTGGAAGCCTGCAACTCCATTCCAGTAGTCAAGGCTTCTTCAACTGAATAAAGATTAAGACACCGGGTTTCCTTCGTTGGTACCGAGTACGATATAACAATCTACCTTTCTTTTGGATGGCGGTGGCCCAACTTGCCAAGCCCGAAGGTGACGGTTCCAAGTCTTGAATATTGAATTCGTTGGAAGAGTAATAATCACCAAAACACTGATTTATTTAAATCGAGTCACTGTTGAGAACCTTCTCATTGCAAAGGGCGGTTCCGCCAAGAAGAAGATGATAAATAAAGAGAGAGAGAGAAAATCCGCCCTCGCAATTATGAAGATCTTTATGCTTTCTCTTTCATCAGCAAAAGATGCAACGCCTCGTAAGCGCTTTTGAAGCTTACAAGGCGCTGTCAGCCTTGCAGTCCCTTGTAAGATATTTTGGGTGCTGGTATGCGCGTACAAGGCACCCACAAGCCTCGCGGGGGTGTGTAAGCCTCCACAAGGCGTGCAGAGGTTTATACGCATACACAAGCCATGTAGACCATTACAATGTCCAAAATCCGATGTCAGTTGTGTACATTATTCAACGATTATGCATTATGTAATCTGATTTTCTGTTTTTGGAACTGTGCACGTGAGACTGGGATCTACCGATGCTTGATTCGTCGTTTACTCAAACTTGTTTTTGACCGTTGATACACCGCAGAGTTCGACAGATCAATTTGTCGAACTCTTTTCTTTCTACCGCGAACAACATGCAAATCTCCCTAAGGAACACAGCACTCCTTTCAATCTGCCCGAGAAAAGCTCGCGGCATTGGCCATCAGCAAGATTCCAACATATATGCTCGTCTGGACACAGTAATTATGTTATATGGCTTTATGGACTGGCTCCCAAAAGTAGGGCCTTAGAGACTCAATTGCTTGTGCCCGATCTTGACTGTTTGGGATGGAAGGGGCTGAGGTACGTGAGACTTTCTAGATTGTTTGAAAGAGAAAACATGTCGGTTTGACAGACGACTCACTAATAAATTAGATGCATGAACCAGAGGACCGGTACGTATACAGGATGTCATAACGTGAAGTAAAAAAGAAGAAATCCTTCACCACTCGAAGTTGAAATCACATGAATTTGGATGAACATTGGTCGATGTCAGTCACCGACTCTGAGTTCGATGTTTCGTTGGGGGTGGTGTCCAATATAAAATCCCTTCCAACTCCAATGCTCTCTTCACTTGGACTTCTCTGCTTTCCATTTTCTCGCACTTCCTCCTTGCTCTGCTGTTGTGAGTACATCGTCATGGCAAGTTTTTTTAAATTCCTTCTTTGATTTTGAATCTAACTTTACTCCGTTCATACAGTAGTCCCAAATATTTGTCAGCTTCATCGCTGCGGTACGTGCCCACTATGTTGTGCATCATGTACAACTTTACCCTCGACTGCTCCCCGCACCCCATCCCATTGCCCGCTAATCAACCTTTCATGATGGCATGGAGTTTCATCAGAGTCTGTCTTGCGAGTACCGAGTATCTTCAGAGTAGTTTCTAACTGTTAGTTAATTAAATTGAATATAAACCCATTTTTTAATACATTTTGTTGGATATGCATGTTTGAATTTGTTTTGAAGAATATTTGGAATATTCGAATCTAAAGCTGGTCTATTTATGTTTACAATGACAGAGTTCTAATCAAGAGAAAGAGAATATTCGAATGAGAAGCCAATCTATTAATGTAACTACAGAGTTCTCGCTAATTCAGGCACACAGTCTTATACTCCTTACAAGGACCATAAGCCTTGTGGTCCTTGTAAGAGGCAGCAGAGAATACGGCCGTAAAAGCTTGTACAAGTATTGTGGTCCTTGTACGAGCTTTTCGGCCTTTTCCTCGCTTGTAAGCGCCTTACATAGCACTGCATCTTTTGCTGATGTTTTTGTTGTTGTTGTAGTTTTCAACGTTTTAGACACATGCCCGGACCGCTTTTGAGGGTAAGCGCCAGTGTTATTCGTTCTCAAGTTTTCATTGTCACGTCAGACCGATCGCAATATGTAAGCTATCTCTTTCGACTGCAACTTTGACCTGTCAATTCATGGGTGTCTTCGAAGATCTTCCAATCGAGCTTTTACCACTTGTTTTTCAGCATCTCACAAAGCCTGGTCATCTAGCGAAGATTTGTACAGTCAACAAAACATGCTATACTTTTGCGATCGAGCTGCTTTATCAAAAGATTTTCATCTATTCATGGCATAAAAATTCTAAAAGCAAGGTAGTGACATGTTGACTTCAGTGGATTGAGAACTCTGATTGAATCTTTCTTCTGACTGTAGGTTGTCAAACTGCTTGAAACGCTCGACAGGGCTCCCCGTTTGGCTAAATTTGTGCAAGAACTATGTTGGTATACATACTTTCTGAAACAATATCTTCAACCCAGAGGATCTAATCTTCCTATCTTTTTGCTAGCTATACGAGATTTCCCTCGTGCTCTACTTCGTGGTCAGAGGGATGAGCTTTTACAGGTTTGTCTACGCGGAATCCGGAACTGCATGAATCTCCGCATTTGCACATGGACTCGGGATGGTTCTTTGTCAGAAGATATTCTCGAAGCTCTTCAACAACTTCCTTTGTTATCAGAACTTGAAATGAACGGACACAATCAGGGTCAATACAGAGCAATTGAATTAATCAAGTTCAACCATCTTCAGAAGATATCGTTGATTATGCCAAGTTCCCCAGTTGTTACGATTATGCCTCGATGGATGCAAATTACTGGAAGTACATTGAGACATCTATCATTGATCTGCAAAGTACGTAAATCGAACTTATCATTTTGCCATACATTCAGAATTTCTTATACTCTACATCCCTGCGCAGTCATCCCCTTTGATAAACGATTCTCTTTTAGCAGAAATCGCGCCAAATCTTGTCAATCTGGAGCAGTTGTATATCGTAGGCTGCCCGAAAGCAACTCATGATGGTGTGCGCGTTATCGTCGAAGCCAGCCAGAAAGGTCTCGTATCGTTAGGAATGGAAGGTATATCTCCAACCTTTGTAAGTGTCTTGTGTATCGATTTATAATGTGCAGCGAGTAAACATTTCAATTATCATCAGGATATGGAACACTTCGCCAAAGAATGCCATGCAAAGCAAACTCTCACTCGCCTTCGATCCATCACTTTAACGGTACCAATTACATCCCAATCAACTACTGCATGGATGCGACACGTTGAACTACTTCTAAGTTCATCTTCCTTGCAACACTTCCATATTTCTACGGTAGGAGGTGAAGTGTCACAGGAATTCGATACGAAATTCTGTGAACGTATCGTCCGAGTGCATGGGAACACTCTTCGATGAGTCTCGGTTCACAGACTCAGAATGTCCATCGAAGCAATCGATCTAATTTGTCGGTTATGTCCTCATCTTCAGCAACTATTCATTGTTTTGGATCATGATAATCTTGTAAGTTGCCGTCAATGCTCTCATTGCTTTCCAGCGTCGTTGATTCAAACGGGTTAATTTTACAGGAGCTCCTTAAACCCTGTCTACTGCATACCAGAGAACTTCGTGTTCTTCACATTAACCGACCACTTTCGAGCAATGAAACTGTCCCCATGGTTTCTGCAGAGAAGGCATTAACTGTCGTAAATGCTTGTGCTTCTGAATTATACCAAATTGGCTTCAATACTAGAGTGTGGCAGGTGAGGATATCCTCCATCTCTTGAAGTGATATCAGCATTGACATACCGCTTATTAGGTTGAAAGAGAGATCGGTACAAATTCAGACGGTACACTTAGGATTGAAAGGAAACTAGGGCCCTATGAGCTCCCTCAGATTCCTGAACAGTTCCTAGTAGTGCGGACATAGCGTTTGTGGCTCATCTTTAATTTCTGCATAATTACCGTCGGGCTCTCCCTTCCCCCTTCCTACTTGCGACGTGACAGGTTCATTACATTGACATGGCGTCGAACTGCTGTAACTTTTGAAGTTGACTGTTTAGAAAGCAGTAGTGCGAATTAGACAATTTGATCAAACTTGGTACACCTGGCCATCCGTTGGGCACAATTTGATCTGAAATTCAAATTCCGAAAAGTAATAACTTGACGCTTCTCTCCGGGCCACTCATCAGAAACAATCACTTTGGCCTTCGTTCCACATCCTCTTACTTCAAAATTCGTTTTAATTCTATTTTACGTATCCCGTGACTCATGCAACGTTTAATCCACATGTAGAGCGCCACAATTCGAAGGTATATAATGATATCGATATCCTGAGGAGCTCGAGTCCGAGACGACATTGATTCACATTCTTGCCTTTTGTCTAGAATTCGAAAATCATACGAAAGCCTTGCACACATTTCATCATGACTAGTAAAGACTCTGGCAGTCTTCCTACGCTTCCGAATGGCCGAACTCGTTATGTTGCCGAGGAATGGATTCGACAACCCTCAGGACTGTCTTTACCTAGACCACCCCCGATGGGTATCCGTTCACCTAATTGGCTTCCCTGGGGCCACGATCTCTCCGACTTTTACTGGATCAAGCGTATCCCAGACCTTGATCTTTATACTATTTGGTCTCGCAGCATGATCAAGAGTTTCGGAGAAAACTACAACGCAGATGATTGGGCTGAAGCTGATGCACGACAACGGCCAAGACGTCGTCATCCATGGCCCATCCTCAAACTTCCTAGGAAGTTAACAGAGTTTTTCTTCGCGGCTCCTTATGGAATTCCTATGGAGATGATCAGCCTTGTTTTGAATATTGGTATAATCGATGGCGGTTGTGACGAGCATCACGACCCTTTGTATACATGTCGTCGTCGCCTTGATGAAGACGACGATGAGGCCGACATTCCAGCAAGTAACAAACTACAAGATCTGATAATATCGGTTATGCCAGGCTTGCCGGAAGAATACGATGTCCTCGTCGTGGTTGCCAATGATTCCAAACCTCCCGTTATGTCTCCTAAAGGTGTCCCATATATTCTCCTTTGGACTCCTCATACTCGCCAAGCTGTCGAAATTTTGTCTCGTCTCTCTGCTCCAGGTACACCTCCATTGATGGGAGTCTTTTCCAAGTTATACGAAAAATTCCTCGCTCCGAATGTCACTCTCGACGAGACAGGTGTTATAGACTTGCGGGAAAGGTCGTCTGAAGAAGACAGCCCAATGACTTCAACTACTGCTGCCGACGTCGGCCAATCTGATGACTCAAATCTCATATTTCCTGGAGAAGATGAGAAACCTCCCATAGACTCGCCTTACTGTACAACCGATATCCCAAAACTTGAAGAGTTTATCCCAGACGTGTTCTTCCCTGACGTTCTACTTGTTCACGATCCTCACAACGTAGCAATTGGGTTCGCTCGAGTGACATCAAGTGGAAAACCGAAAAGATACAAACGAGTCTTGCCAAAGTTCCCGCAAGACGATAACAGAACTGCGTCAGAGAATGTGGCCCATCTGTATCTGCATCCCAAGAATAGGCTCGGGTCAGGGAATCATTCTTACGTTCACAAAGCTCCCCTCACTCTTCCCTCTCCTCTTTCTGCCTTCTCTCGCAATGGAAACGTCACTGTGGCTGCTAAAACTGCATATCCCCGAACCTCTGCTCTTGAACTCTTGGAGAATGAAGGGAAGATATACAGCGAGTTTGACACGAGTCTTATGGAAGACTGGTGTGGATACAACCTCGTCACCCCAGTCAAGTATCCGGTCCCTGTTGGTCCTGTTGTCCCCAAATTCTATGGGTATTATGTCACTGAAGATGTTGCTACCGATGCCGTGTCTGAATCCACAGAGAAAGAGGATGCACAATCTGGTGTGGAGTCAGACTCGGAGATAGACTCGGAGACAGAGCAGGCCGCACCTCATCACTACCCTTTGAGTCCTATCTTACTCATGGAAGAATGCGGCAAACCAGTCGAGCCACATAAGTTCAGTTTGGATGATAGGTAAGCACTGTGGTCTTTTTGTTAAATCTAGAATACTGTGCTTACTGCAACGCCTTTATCAGGTCGGAATGTTACTCGCTCATGTGTCGACTTCATTATTCCATGTTCGTTCAGAACTCATTCTTCATCCGCAACATCGTAGTCCAACCAGGACCTCTCACTGTCCCGCCTGAGGAACGTAGTAGCAAGACACCAAGCTTCAGGATCATTGACTTTGGGAGAGCAGTCAGATTCAGAAATCTTATTGGTCCTGATCCAAAGAAGGATTCCTCTCGGTTTCAACGAAAACAGGAAGAGTGGAACAGGATGCTCTCCGATGAGAAGAAGAAGGCTCTTGAGCAACTGAATGTGATGGACAATATGGTGTACTGATTCAGCATGCTGCGCCGGTGAAGCTATCGGTCCTCTACGGTTGTCTCTCCCTTCGAATTTCGAAAGCCTCTCTATCCCCTTTCCTCGATCCTACATCTGCCTCTACCCCCGCCCCCACCATCACTGCTTCACTGCTTCAAGAGCTGAGTCTTTCAGTCCTCATAAATTTCTTTGCAATTGTATTATTAGAAAATCGTGTGTATGATGTAATGGCGTTGAGTAGATGGATTTCATTTTGACATCAATTTCGGGGAGGCTAGATTTTGCCGCAAGTTTTGCCGACTCCGCATGCCCTTCGCGCTCCTTTGCTTCATCGCTTCAGTTTTTCGTTCCCACTTTCTTCCTCCACCTTCACAATTCTGTCTCCTTTTTCTGTCCTTCTGTGAGTTTGTCTTGTCAATTTCACACTACCTGAGTAGCAAGACGCGAAATTGCGCTTTGTCTGAGTGGTTTGCCGGTTAATTGTCGCCCGCTGGGTAGCTACATATATAAAAAGCACGCAAGGCGATTCTCAGACATACACTTTCTCATCTCCTTCTCACCTCCTTCTCTCCGCTAGTCATCAGTTTACTGACTTCGTCTCGGCCAATCTTCAATAGGTTGTCATACGCTCTGCTGGTCCAGCCGGTCGACTTCTAACGCTTGGTATCTCCGGGATCAATCTAGAGCTCTATTATTTGGAGTTATATAGTCTCTTTAGGTCGACCATAAGGGCTTCACTTTACCATCTATTTGTGAGTTTTTTCTTCTCGATCGACGACATATGAGCTTATCTGTCTTGTACGCCACTTATTCAATCCAGACGACCTCATTCACTATCCAAGCCTTAGGAGTCTCTCGTCTTTCTTGAGTTTCCAGAGCAGTCCTCATTTATCATAGGACCGCTAAGCCAACACAAACTTATGTAAGTGAAAACCTCTCTGAATGAGCACAATGAATTGACAGTCTGTTCAATACAGAACGGCACAAAGCACCAGTAACACACCTCCAGACATGCGTGTAGCGTTCGCTCTCCTTGCTACCGTGACCCTCGCACTTTCATCTTCAGTTATTGCAGCTCCGGTCACAGAAGCTGTACCTGCTGTTGTACCGGATTCACCGGTAGCAGAGGCCCCTCTGGTAGCTGGTGCTCATGACACACAACATCATCACGCCCAGACCACTCGTTCTCGTCCCTTGCCTCGTAGACGTCGTGCTCACCCTTGAAGCTTGAAGACTCTCGGGTTAAATCCATTCCAAGACCACACGAAATTTTACGTGGTATGAGCAAAGCCAAGGACTCCCATCCTTAACATTGCTCAAGGGACTTCATTCATGTTATCGGACATTTTATGGACTATCACGGACATCTTTTCTTCTATCATGGACTATTCTCCTTATGTACCCTTTTGATCCTTTTTAACAGCTATTCGCATCTTCCGCCCGTTGAACGTTGTCGCGCTGTACTTCCTCCATTATCCTCATGACCTGTGTCTGGAACGCCCTCCCCGATGTAACGTAGTTCTACTTTCAGACACTTTCCTCCGACGTACCTTTACATGTCGACGCAATTCCTTCGTACTATATTTAGTCTTCCGTCATGTATAGGTTTGTTGTAGTCGCCTGCTTTCCCTAATGCTATTGACGACTTGAACGACCGATGAAACCACAAAGATGCCAGTACAAAGCATTGTCATATTTACGAAGATTCTTTTTGCAACTACAGGGTGAGGTAATGAGACCGGGGTTTACGTATTTTACGAGACTCTGAAATTATAATCTGTTCTATTCAGCTCACATGCGCTGTGGTGGCACACCTCTTGATATACGCTAGTCCCGCAGAATGTCCCGTAACTGCGTCTTGGGAATTGCCTCCGGGTATGCCAGTTGCCTGAGTCTAGCATGGGTAGCCTGTTCATACGCAAAAGCATAACTTATCAACTTGAATTCACTATAAGCAGTTCCAGTGAACGAGATGCCGAAAGGCATATTGGGTCCTGTATACCGTATAGGTTTCGCAGGCGATAGAGGTGTCTCGGCAGGGAAGAATCCAAGAGGTACTGCATTCCGAGAGATACGAAACAACCATGTCAGCCATGCAAAACGGTAATTTAAGGTCGTAAACCATACCTGTGATGATTGGATATCCAGCGATAGCTGCAGGCCTGCATATCTCGCCAGTAGGAGCTATCAAGACATCTACACCGTGTTTCTGCAATGCTGCATCAATGCCTCTTGTACGTCCCAGTTCTTTGTTGAATGCGATGGCTCTATAATAATCTTGGTCTCGAACTCGACTTTGGACACGCTCAAAGCTAAAAAAAAATTCGTTTCAACAATTCCTCATTGAAAATATGCTGCCAGTGTACATACGTTGACTGATCTTCCCAGTATGGCGGAATGAGTTCTTGATCCGCATGCGCAGTGTTAAACGCAATGAGGTCGCTGATATTCTTGACTCCGGTGGGCACGTCAACCAACTCCGAGATATATTTATTAATACCAAACTGTAACAATGATTCAGTTTCTTTGTGTAATATGAAGTTGAAGATTGATCATACCTTGAGATCAGTTCCACTAACGATGGTTTCGTTCCTACCCTCCAGGATTTCTTCGGAGGATGGGAGATCCGCAGGGTCCACTACAACAGCACCAAGTCCTCGGAAGATGTCGAGAGTAGCGTTGAAGCTGGCAATGACATAAGGATCCGCTGAGACAGCAAATTTCCGGGCAACACCAACACGTATACCATTGAGCGCGCTTTTGTTCAATGCTTTGGTATAATCAGGAATAATGGGAGGTTGAGCCAGTGTGTAATTATCGAGTGGATCCTTGCCAGCAATTACTGTGAGGATAGCTGCTGCATCCGCAACTGATCGACACATAGGTCCTACCGAATCCTGGCTGAAATCAAAACGAAACGAATAAGACTCAATTGGCTGAAACCAAGGAACATAACAGCATACTGCTCCGAGATGGGTATGACTGCAACAGTATAAGTCACGAAATATATGTTAGGAAATTCGTGGAACCTCACCTCCTGCTCTCGAAGTCAATCCGACAGTCGGTTTAATCCCAACTAGATTGTGAATACTGCTGGGTTGAACTATACTGCCATCGGTCTCCGTTCCTAAAGCTGCAGCAGCTAAACCAATAGCTGTGGATATACCACTTCCAGAGCTGGAGCCCGACGGATTACCAAGAGGTACGTACGGACTGAAACATTGACCTCCTCTGCCGGTGAAGCCTGAAGGTACATCTCCGCGAGCACTGGACCATTCACTAAGATTTGCTTTCCCTAGGATTATTGCGCCTGCAGCCCGCAGTCTTGCTATTACGTGTGCGTCTCGAGGAACTACGGAGCCCAGAAGTGCATAGCTACCTATTTCGATACTGTTGGCCACATTCACTAGCCTTATATGAATTGAGGTTGCGTACCGGCTGTAGTGTTCATCCCTGAAAAAGAGTACTACTGGTCAAAATCCGACGTCGAAAGGGAATAAGAATATCACCTTCTGAGTGCATGGTAGCAATATTATCTTTCACAACGATTGGAATTCCATGCAATGGCCCTCTTCTTCTGAACATTTTCCTTTCCAGATCCAGTGTCTTCGCTTGTTCCAATGCGATGGGATTAGTCTCTATCACAGCTCGAAGAGTTGGCCCTTGATGATTCACTTCCTCAATTCGAGCCAAATATGCCTTCAGCAAATACCCAATGTCAGTAACTTATCTGCTCACTCCGTGTGAAGAATAGTCCCCTACCTTGACGAGATCAACACTGGTGAAACGTCCTTCCTCGAGGCCACTTTGAAGTTCTGCGATAGATGCTTCGTATAGATCTGGTAACTCGATGATCGGTCTCTCTTTGATGAGGTATTTTGCACCCCAACCTGAGATGTAGGTGTATATTAGAAAGAATGCGCATGCCACCGTGACGAATCGTTTCAGTAGGGTGAAATGATATGGTTTTCGATGGGCGTGTTCTTGTGAGATATGGTGGGTCCACTTGACCACATCCATGTCCACTAAATCGCTGGGGATGAAATTTTCCCCTCCCTCCACAACAAAGTGGTGTTTCAACGTCGTCGACATATTTCTAGACCCTGTTCAGAACGGAACTGTTGCTGACATTAATGATTCAGCAGTACAAATTACACAAATGTTACAAAAGCACCTACAAATCTTTATATCTACAGCTTGACGACAAGCAATCGTGCTGAAGGAGCTTGCTAACTTCACCCACATGTTCGAGTTATATTATATCAGCGCCATGGTATCAGACCGCAGCGTGAGATTGACATTGAACCGCATGCCTTGTGAAGTACGGGCGTCAGAGAACAAACCGCAGACCGACAATCACCGTATGCTATCTTCAACATCACGACCGCTAACTTTGAACGAGTGCCTTGGCTGCGCAAACGAATTCTCTTCCAAATTATCAGTAATTGTATACAGATCGCACCTACTATACACAAACCACAGCATAATATAATTGCGCAAAGCAAGCTATTCACTTCCCAATAACATCCTTCAATTGCGTCTTTGGTATTGCGTCGGGAAAAGCCAATTGCTTGAGTCTGGTATGCGTAGCTTGCTCATAAGCAAAGGCAAAGCTTATAAGCTGGAACTCGCTAAAAGCAGTGCCCATGAACGAGATTCCAAAGGGCATGTTTGGACCCATGGATCTTGTAGGTTGGGCGGGAGAAAGTGTGGTATTCGCTGGTTGGAAACCTAGAGGTACTGTTGCAGGAGAAGTCATATACAACTGAAATTCAAAACAAAATGGTGAGATTGATACCTACCTGTGACAATAGGGTAACCTGCAATAGCTGCGGGACCGGATGCACCACTCGTGGTAAGTACTAATGCATCAAGATTGAACTGTTTGAGCGTAGCATCGATTCCTCGTGTTTGCCCGAGATCCTTGTCTGCGGCAAGAGCATCGAAGTAGGTTTGGTCTTGAGTTGTATTTTGTGAAGCGATGAAACTGAACCAGTAAATTGTACTTTGAGCAGTAAGTCTAAATGCAGAGAACCGTAGAGACTTACATAGATTGATCTGTCCAGAATGGCTGGACGAGTTCTTCATCGGCATGGGCAGTGTTGAAAGCAATCAGGTCAGCTAGATTCTTCACACCAGTCGGTACTTCGACCAGCCCAGCTATATAGTTATTGACATCAACCTACAAGAGATGCATCAGAATAGCATTCCAGTCTGATCCAAACTTGAGTTTACCTTGAAGTCAGTGTCCAAAACTATTGTTTCGTTGTCACTGGCTTGCATCTCAGCAAAGTCAGGGAAGTCCGCCGGATCGACGATTGTCGCTCCTAACCCTCTTATGATGTCAAGGGAAGCGTTGAAGGCTGCTAAGACGTTGGCGTTCCGGCTGACGAAACCACGAGGAACGCCTAATCTAACACCTTTGAGAGCATTCTTATTTAATGTTTTGGTGTAATCGGGAACCGAAGGAGGCTGAGCGAGTGTGAAATTGTCCAAAGGGTCCTTTCCAGCAATCACAGTAAGGATAGCTGCTGCATCTGCGACTGAGCGACACATTGGTCCAACTGTATCTTGGCTTATGAGCAAGAGTTAGCATACAAGTATAAGCTGAGATAAGGATCGCGAAACTCACTGTTCTGATATGGGCACGACTGTACATACAAGATACAATCAGCACTTTACGCTGTAGATTTGCAGGAGTTGCTATCTCACCTCCAGCCCGTGAAGTCAAACCTACAGTTGGCTTGATCCCAACTAAATTATTGTTGCTACTTGGCGAAACAATACTACCATCCGTTTCGCTTCCCAATGCACCAGCCGCTAGTCCAATTGCACTTGATATTCCACTTCCAGAACTTGATCCAGAAGGGTCACCCAATGGGACATAAGGACTGCTAGCCTGACCGCCGCGCCCTGAAAAGCCGGATGGTACTCGGCCTCGGAAGTTTGCCCATTCACTGAGGTTGGCTTTCCCTAAAATGATGGCTCCTGCTGCTCGAAGTTTCGCAGCAACTGTGGCGTCTCGTGGTACGACTGAGCCTAAGAGGGCAAAACTACCTGTGATAGAAGTTCAAGCACACATCGAATTACGATAGCATCAATCCGAATGCTCACCGGCAGTGGTGTTCATCCCTACCGAGAAATCGCAGCTGAATACCAGTCAACAATGTAAGATGTGAAGTGTCTTACCTTCAGAATGCAAAGTGGCGATGTTATCCTTGACGATAATTGGAATTCCGTGTAATGGGCCTCTGGGCCCGAACATCTTTCGTTCAAGATCTAGGGCTTTGGCTTGCTTCAACGCACTAGGATTTGTCTCAATAACAGCACGCAATACAGGTCCTTGAAGGTTAACTTCTTCAATACGGGCGAAATAAGCCTATTTGCAGAAATTATCAGTATAAGTCAACTAACCATATCTCGAACTCACCGTCACCAAGTCAACACTTGTAAAATGTCCTTTCTCTAGGCCATCCTGCAGCTCCGCTATCGAAGCCTCATACAGATCAGGAAGAGCAACATCTCCCGTCGCTCTAGAGCTCAGGTTTTGGGACGGAAGACAGGCTCCCAAGAGCAAAGCTAACAGGGAAAACATAAAGAAACGCTTCAACATCGTCAATGACCAACTTGGTGTCCAAGAATCGTTCTCAAGCTCTGTATTGTCCACATCAAGTGGCTCTTTTGTAGGCCGATTCATCGTAGTGCTCTTCAGTGCTCTTATCTCTTTGCGAGCCATGACCACATTCAATGCTTCTGTGAAGGAGGTCACCGTGGGTCTGAGGAGAGAAATAGCTCAATATTTCCACACGCAATGTATCCGAAGGGAACATTACATACTAGTTTGGTCTGAAAGCCACGCGCTTCGTAGGTTTGGACGCACTGGTAAGATGTATTCCTAGCAGGAGGTCCAGGATTTACACCCAAAATACCGACAGGGTGGTCAATGTAGGTGATAACAGAAGTGAGAAGCGACACTGAAGGCTGTAAATGGACGAGGAAGTGATCTCTCTTCGATTTTCTAATCTTCTTGCAGAAATGCATAACTTAGACTCCTGTAAGACGTGTCAATAAGCAAAGCAAGACACCGAATTATCGACATACCTTATGTTTTCTTGGACCGAGTTCATGGTAATCATCTCAAAAAAAAAAGAATGAGTATATTCAAGTGTGGTGGAGGCGACAGGCAGAGATTGAATGCGCGCTCACCGACCTTACACACATCCTCATCCTTCCAACTAAACTGTCATCATCCTCCCCCTTTCTCCCTCAACCTGCACTGTGATTACAGCTTTATCTCTTTACATAGCTACAAAGCAAAGGGAAGATGACGAAACATAGCAAAAATAATACGGCATCCTCGATATTTTCCTATGCAGAATATAAAAAACTCGACTACGGAACCAAACGAGTGAGCAATTCTATTCCATTAACACGACTGGGTTTGTAGTGACCTATGTGTATTGATAAAGACCCATCATTATATAGCAACGTCTAGGAAATGAATCTATGAGGCGTTACGATGCATGCTCGTTGTGTCTGCAAAGAGCGAGAGAACCTGTTGCTTGTCAGAAAGGTCATTTGTTTTGCAAAGAATGTGTATACACCGATCTAGGTGAGCCAATCCCTTGTGATCTTGGCCTGTATCAAGTCTAATGTATCGATTATAGTCACCCAATTGAACGACATCAAGAGACAGAAAGTAAAACTTGAGACTCTGAAGCGAGAAGCAGAAGAAGAGCGGGAACGAGCAAGAGAAGCAGCTAGAGAGCGTGTCTTACAGGATTTCGAGAGGGGACAGCTTGGATTGGCAGCAGGTTCCATTACCGCTACAACTTCAGGAGCTGATTCAAGGGACAAGGAGCAATGTGAGTTCTATGTCCATTCCCCGTAGTTTCTCGCTGAAGGTTTTTGTCGACTATGATAGCAAGAGGACTTAAACGCAAGTTCTCATTCGACTCGACGATTGCCGAAACATTAGCTCGGGAGGCAGAGGAAGCTGCACTCCGTCAGCTAGAACGTGAACAAGCCGAAGCTCTCAAACACAAGCTTCCAGATTTCTGGTTACCCAGTTTGACACCTACTTACACCACTTCCGGCCCACCTACATCTCTCACCGATGTTAAGCTTCAAACGACTTGCAAAGGGGGGTCACCAAGTCATGCATTGAAGTACACATCTTCCACTTGTTTTCAATTTGAACGTTCTTTCTGACCGAAAGCAATCAGACGCAAAGATTTGATTCCTGTCAAGTTCACTGTTGATACATCTTCCTCTGGTCCATCGAACTCAGGTGTCTCAACACCGGCGACAACTGCGGAAGGGGAAGGTGAAAAGTCCAAGAAGCTTTCTGACGATCAAGCCAACTTCATATGCCCTTCATGCAAGAAGGGTCTATCCAACAACATCCTGTTATTTCGTAAGTCCATCTCCTTCCAATCATCTTTCTTGTACCCGCTGACTTATGGATGCTGTTTTCTTTGCAGTCATGAAACCTTGTGGTCATGTTACTTGTAAAACATGTACCGACTCGTTGGTCAAGCCTGCCAAACAATGCATAGTCTGTGATGTTACTTTGGGCGACAAAGATATCATCGGACTTAATAGAGAAGGTACGGGATATGCGGCCGGGGGTTTGGCAGAGACAAGTAAGAAGGGAATAGCGTTCCAAGGTTAGAACGTTCGGAGTACCGTTCGACAGTATCAGGTATTGCTTTGCTTTGTACCATTTTGACAATATTATTATATCATCAGGTGTTAACCTCATTCTCGTGCATTGATCATGGATATGGTTGAGCCTTCACATCCTTTCATTGAGTTTTTCGACCAAGGCAAATTTCGGGATCCCAGACATGGGTCGGGTTTGAGGCAACTCTCACAAACGTCAAGGAGCGCTGAACGTCGAACTGCAAATTTCAACAAACCGGTACTATGAAGCCTTCACAAAGTTCAGATATAGTGAGTCATATCAATATATAAAAGGCGAGTTCCCCAAATTGTCCTTTACATTGAAGCAAACACTACACAATATGACAATAATTCGAACGACTGCAACTCCACATATTAAAAATGCAAGTACCGAAGACACAGCCATGAAACCAGAGCCCGAAGTTTTGGAACGGAAACTGAGCACTACAATACCACGACAAAAGGTCAAAGAACATTGACATGTTCAGGCCATTTGCCGTGCTACTCTAATGCTCAACTCGCATTGAAAATATTTGCTCTTCATCCCATCCATTTATCCATTCAACTTCACGACCTGATCAACGGTGCCCAACCATAACAGAAAGAAGACCATACTATACCTTACGAGTCTTGATGAACTTGAAATATAGTAGTTCCTTTTCTCAGCGATAAGTCGGGACTCGGAAAGCTCAAACAACGGGAGTCGAGCACTACAATACCACGACAAAAGGTCAGGGCTGATAGAATGGTTACCCCGGCCATTTATCGTTGTGCTGTAGAGCTCAGCCTCGCGTTGAGAACTTTATTCGAAGAGAGAAGGAACTACTGCTGAGGAGAAGTAGGTTGTCGGAATGAAGAAATTTGAACTGGAAATGATCCTGCATTTTATACACTTTCTCTAGTGGCGGGGGTTGACCATGCGTAGGCCGCGTAATCCGACGAATAACCCAAAGGTCAATGCCCTTTTGTTGAAGATTTATATTGTTTTCATGATCTTGATTTGCAGAACAAAGGACTCTTTTGTTTGCCACGAGGAGAATTGACCTTCAAATCCGATCATCCCGCCACTGCTCTTTCATGGACAAAAGTGTACTGAGACCGGGTGGAGTTGACATTCAAAAAGCTAGCGCGTTTTGTCCCTTGCAAAATCCTATTGTTTTTACGGTCATTTATTATGCCACTCAACTAGTAATACAATGTGATGGTATAAGCGCCACTGACAACCGTCGAATTTGACCGAAGTTTCTCTTTAAACGAATATCTGATTTGCAAGGTCATAACACTACCATCTGTGGAACACAATATTTCTGCCTGATTTTGGTACTAATTCAATGACAGCACATCCTTCAAAGTCTCAAACCCGACGACGCAAAGGGAAAGGGCGATCATTGTGAGTAGCGTAATTTTACATCGGACTGCGTTCGCATATATAATGAAAGTTTAATTTTTCCACAATGAATCAGAATTTCCTCCTTGTATATCTCCGAAAATATCAAGATGAGCGTGAATGAGTGAAGGTCATAAGGCGTGCAGGTGACTGGTCCAGAAATGAAATTGTCTGCTTATTGGCGCCAGAAGGTGAGTAGACACGAGGCGAATTTCTCACTAGGCGCTTGGCTTTCATCAGGTCCAACGCCGCTCACCAAACAATGACTTTCATTGCTTCTTGAATATCGGTCGGTCATTCGCGAAATATCTTCTCGCTTTCTCGCCCTGACGTAAAGTACGTATTCTCACAGCTTGAGAATTTTATCATCTCTGTGAGACTTCAGTAACTTATCTGATTGTGAATGGCCTGCTGACCTTCCATTCCAATATTCGTTCAAGACGGGAACACACCTCATCATATGAAGTGTGCTTTTCTTTTGAATTTTTACGCAATCTTACCAGTGATTATCTCATATGGTGACGCCACAGATTTTTGTAACACTGCATGGATGTTCGTTCTTCTTCCGGTACTAGTGATATTTCGTCCCATATATTCCCAGTAACTGGACGCGAGAGGTGCTCACCTGACCTACAGATCACAGAGACACGAGATCATCCAAATAAACATTCCCAAAAACAAACTAACCCGGGACGAATACTAAAAGACAGACTTGACGATAAGTCTGTGTTCGTATCTGAGGACTCGGAAACAAATCGTGTTCCGATTTTCTAAGGAGAACATACAACGAGATACAACGCTTCATATCTCCTTCATCTTATATATTTGAAGAGATAAAGTAGCCTACCTCGGTATGTTTAAATAATATCGACTATCAAGACGCCGTTAATACCTACTATAGCCCAACAGAACGCATAGCCGATATCTAGAAAATTTGCTCGCTAGCTCACCTCATACTGACAGGGCTCAGTTGTAAGGGGGTCCAGGGTCATTCGGATGCTGCGACGGAAGACCGACGATGGCTTGCATCATGCAGTTCAAGTTCGTACCCAATTACTAATAGACCATTATCATCAAGGAGCATTTATTGTTACATCCGCCTTCACGGCGGCGGTCGACGACGCCACAGGAAAAGATCTACAAAAAAGCACTAATCTCCTGTAATATAAATCTTTCGAGTCTTTTTTCTTCCAAAATAATTTCATTGCCAAGAATATCAACACCGCATCAGTCCCAAAGGAATGGCATATAGATATGATATTGATGGATTGGTTGAACAGAGTAAGCTAAACCAGCAACCGGAAGACGACCTTGAAACCCTTATTATCAACACAAAGACCTAAGAAATCGTACATACAAAAGCAATATAACAAATTTAATCTGATAATAATCCATCCACCCCACAAATTTTAGAGAGAACACTGTGACTGAGTCTTACACATTGGAAGTAAGGTACTTTGTGTATGCGAGTATGACTGAGCTGTCTGTTCTATTTTCCTTCAAGTTCCACATCCAGACAGGCAGGTAGCCGCAGTAAAATAACAATCCTAATTAGTATAACAATCCAGCAAACAAGGGAACAACAACAAAACACTGCCAGTCCCGGCCAACCCAACTTTCCAGATAACAATACAAAGCACCCTCTTCCGTTTCGAAAGGTGATTAAACCGATTTGATACCTTTGGAATCGGGGTCCTTCGTGATATCTGAATCTTCTTCTTGTGAAGGATCAGAGAATGACAAAGGTTCGATATCACCGTCGTGTTGGATTGTTTTCTCGACGCTGATTTGCACTTTCGTAGTGATGGCTTCATTTGGATCGTGTCGAGACTACGTAAAATAGGGTGCATTGTGCATTGGAGTGTCAATAACAATAGTGGTAGAGAGATGAGAGAACGTACTGTGAATGGACGACTGAAGCGACTGAAGTTGTCTGGGAAGAGAACAGGCATAGGATGTTCGCTATTATTCCTATCTGAGGATGATTGTGATCTTCCGCGCAGTACCTTCCGTGCATTCAGTCTAGAGGTTATGTGTCAAGAATCAGGTCATTTTATGTTTCAAGTGGAAGTACTTACGTAGCCAAGAAGGCATTGGCATATACTGGGTGAGAAATGTCAGTCATTCGAACGATACATGAGCAACTATTAGAAGAAGAACCGACTCACGTTTGCTGATGGTAAAGTACAAGGCGAGGAAAACCAGAGTGTCTGGTAGGGACACCCACTAGGTGTGATGGTACCAAAAATTGTCAGCCAAGGGCAGTACGACCTATAAAGGTTGAGACATACACAAATGAGGGAGGCAATAGTAGCGACACTATTGGAAGAAAATCCTGAACGTGTGGAAGGCAAAACATGTGAGAAACCCATACCATGTAAGAAGGCCATTCTCGACGGTGTACAGCGTGATGGAGTCGATGATATTATCCATGCTATGATAGTGATGAGAATTCCGCCATTAGGCCAAATGATAGAGCAAGAACTCACCTCGAGAATCCTGTCCGACTCTTGTGTAGATACCAGCATAAAGCGGCCGCAATCAACGTGTCAACTGCCGCTGACAATGCGAGACCAAGAACAAATAGCCACTAATCACGGGAAGAATACAAATAGGCGGTGAGTAGATGTGGAAGACAGGGAGGAATCCCAGATACCGACAATGTATGTATGGAAGAACGTTTGGTAGCTCTTCATTTTCATCCTGTATAAAACAACTATCAGTTCGAAAGTCACTTAAAGTTATCTCAAAATGAGGTAGACTTACATCAACGACGTTGTTACTATTTCGAGCAAAAAATAAATCCGATTAGTCATTATGTGGAAAAGAGACGTAGTCGTGGTTTATCATACCCAAAGCAGATACTGATATACGGGTAACAATTGTCAGTATCACACTCGGCGGACATCACAAGTTGACTCACTAAGTCGCAACGTTGCAAAGATATACTACAAATTGATAGATTAGTTAGAGTTTGAAACGTGGAAGGCTGGAGAATAAGACGTACTATAGGTGCAGTTATATACCAATTTCCTTTGCTCACTAAGTTACGGAGGAAACAAAAGTTGAAAATTTTACTGCAATGACGAAGAAAACCAAAGAACTTACGAGTATAGATCCTATGTGCAAAGAAACTTTATGAAAAGCAAAAGACAAGTAACATCAGGGTCCCATCTTTTTATACGAATCTCCGACGGCCACATACCAGTGTATAATATACGTGATTGCAACCTAAGAAATCTCGACGTTAGCCGTTCGTTATCGTGAAGAATGATACAGGACATACAGTAATTACAAAGTTGGTCCCAACCGCCCTGCGAATGATATCTCACATTAGTGGTCCGTATAAAATACACCAACATACAGTACGCACCAAGGGATGTAATCCGCAATTCCTGGGTTTCCATAATTACTGATGAGGTAAATCCAGTTGACCGTACAGACCATGCAAGTATGGAGTACATCCAAAAACCTATTTTATCCCAGTCATCAAGGACGTCTCCAATGGGAGGCAAACACTCTTCTTACCAGATCAAACCGACCTGTTGAACACCGAGAACCGGTGAGGAGGCTTAGAGTAAGTACGGCAACTAAAGACAGAGACAACTCACCAAGAATTTAAACTTGAACCGGTCGTTTGGATATATCCGATAGTAGATGAACACTTGCATCGACACAATCCCAGAGAAGCTGAAACATTGTGGATAGGTAGCTGCTCGACATAGTTTTGATGAAGTAGAACATACAAGACAGCCACAAGTCCTCCCAACAAGGACGCCCCAAGCGTCGCATGAATCTTGTGCATGTCGAACAATGCCTGCGCGTTTGACGTCATGCTGGAATTTGATAGCAAGGGCTGAGTGTGGGGGAAATCCACTATCGATGGTTGGCCGGGTCGTCAACAGAACATCCACAAAATGAACAGAGATGGGGAAAGGGAGGAATAAGGACAGAGGGCGGAAAAGGGACGGAATACTGGGTTGAGCTTTTAACAAGGGTTGAAGTTTTTGAGGTTTCCAACAATGGTGGCAGGTACCTATCCAAAGTGTGGTAGATTCAGACTGGGAAGCTAAAAAATCAAATAACAACCGTGTTTCTCTGTTCATATTGAGATGGAACCGGATGCCGTTGATTCGAAGAATTATTGATCGAGATGGTGGTAGAAAGAGGCGTTGATATTTCAAAAGATTAGAAATGAGCCAAAGTCTGACTAGTGTCATTTGTTTCAACTGCATGGTTCGTTTTCTAGCCGAGGGGAAAACTGTTGGGTCTGACAATGAATGGATAAAGCACTGCTCGTATCTAATGTGGCACTGGAAACCATCCATATGCAGTATCCCCGAGCAGCAGTAATGCGAGAGAAGGGTCCTACGGATACAATTGTCCGGAATGGTCTCTGCAAGGTCAGAGGGCGCGTAGTAGTAGAGTCACGATCACATTTTTCACGACTCGTCCAAAGCCAAGTAGCTTCCCTGCAAGAGTAATTCATTTAGAAATATCTCAAAATTTTGAAATATTGAGCACTTGCCAGGAACGTGGAATAACATAACATCGACATGAAGAGTCAAGACGCAACTATGGTTTGGCCACCTGCGAAGTTCAGATCATTTGAAAGAAATAAGCTTTGATCGAGTGATGGGAAAATTATGATCATAACCGTGCCCCGCATTCCTACCCCGCATATCCAAGAGAAAAACATATTTTATGAAATTGAAGTGAGTAGAGGTCAGATGGTTGACAACGGATGGCCTGGTTCAAATCCACCGTGTCATACGGATCTCTTGAATTCATTTTCTACATTGACAGTATCGAAAAATTGATGACTTGAGATTGACAATTATTTGTCGATGAACATTTCAACCGGAAGTAAACATGGACATGGGCTAACAGTAACAACAATCGTGTGTATTCACAACGGAAAGGTAACACGGTACAAAAAGTTTCATAGTATGGTACGAAAAATAAAAGGTAGTATATACTAGAAAGAATGTGTTAAAGTAATATTCTATACAGACCACGATCCAAGAAAAAACGACCTATCGTAAACAGACCACTAGAGGACACGGATACCTACAGTAACACAGTGAGAAAGATCCAAACCCAGATAGTAACAAAGACGGGTATGTGTCCTCAAACTTGCGGATGATTCTTCACACTAGCACGGTCCGATTTGTCAATGTCAGATTGATCTGACGGTGAAAAATCTGCAACGTCGATATCCACGTCTGCATCATCACATTGAATGGTCTTCTCAACATTAATCTGAACTTTGGTCGAGATAGGATCGTGTTCTTGTCGTGACTGAAAATTCGAAATCGTAGAGAAGAGAAATTGGGAAATCGTTAGATTGCTACACCAAATCGCCGGAGAGTACGAACAACACTTACAGTGAATGCGCCACCGCGGCTAAATCGGCTAGGGAACATGACAGGCATTGCATGTTCACTATTGCGATCGGTTGACTGTTGAGAGCGGCCTCGAAGGACTTTACGAGCATTCAAACTGGACAAATAGGCACGTATGATGTCAGTTCGTGATGAGTGAAGAGTAACTTATGAAACTCACGTTGCTAAGAATGCATTGGCGTATACTTGAAATACACGACGTCAACTCAGATCTAATCATAATGAAAAATTTGGCTCACGTTTACTGATAGTGAAGTACAGCGCGAGGAAGACCAAGTTATGTGGCATAGTAACCCACTGCGAAGATAAAGTTGTCAGTTCTAGTAACTTGAAATATCGAAAGGAACACGCACAGAGATAAGGGACACTAATGTCACAATGCTAGGATTGGCGATCTCAGCATCGTACAAATACCCATGGATATCAGGGTAGCTTACCAAGTTATGAGACCGTTTTCCACTGTGTATACGGTAATGGAGTCGATTATATTGTCCATGCTAAAGGGAAGTCTGAGTTCCGCGCACAGAGAATAGTTGGAAAATATTACAAACCTCGAGAATCCAGTTCGGCTCTGATGCAAGTACCAACACAAACCGATAGCGATCATAGTATCTACAGCGGCTGACAGGGAAAGACCAAGGATGAAAAGCCACTGGGAGAAGATGAGCGATTTAAAAAGCCTTTCAAAGTAGAAACTGTGCTCACGATGTAATGATCGAAAAACGTCAGGAAGCTACGCAGGCGCATCCTAGAGAGGAACGTAAGTATAATTTTTGACGATGGAAGGAAAATGTGAAGACATACATGTGACCCGTAGTGACTGAACGTAATGAAAAAAAAGTGCTGGTCAATAGAGATTAAATTGTCGCAGGGAAGAAACGAACCCAGGGCAACACCTAAAAGAATGAGAGTCAAGACTAAATATCGACGATTACTGATTCGAGCTCACATAGTCGGAACGAGGCGAGAATATACTGGGAAAAAAACCGTAAGATCGATGTAGTGCATGTAGACAGTCAATACTCACAATTGGGACTGTAAACCACCAGTTCTTGCCCACTGGACAGTGAATTAGCAATTATCGTCTTCAATGTGGGCGAAAACGTACGTTTATGGATACGATGTGCGAAGAAACTAGAGGGGATTCAATATGAGCGAAAAGTCAGAGATAGCAATAATGATATAGATTTTACCAATGGATTATGTGTGTCACAAATGCCTGAAGCCAGGGTCAGAAATGCTGCGAATATCCACTTCTAGCAACTTACAGTAAGAACAATTGATACCCCAACCGACCTTGAAATAACAAAACTCTAAGCTGTCGGGTAAGAGGGAGATGGGAAGCTTAACATACCAAGGAATGAAATCAAACACATCTGAATCGCCAAAGTTTGCAATCATGTATGTCCAATTCACAGTGCAAACCATAGCTGTATGAACGATATCCAGTAACCTGAGCGAGGAACTGAGTACGCCAAGCGATCCAGGGGTAAGATCTCTTCTTACCAGATAATAGCAACCTGACAGAATGTCAGCTACGCGTCGCCACATTTGAAAAAAAACAAAGTTGACATACCAGAGCCTTGAATCGCCAATGGTCATTGGGATACAATTTTATATAAACGTAAACTTGCATAGTAGCAACTCCAGAAAAGCTATCTCCAACAAGGGTAAAAACATAGATTCAATGAAAAATCACGCGAGATGCGTCGTAAAGAAACACTCACAAGACAGCTACAAGTCCTCCCAATAGGACTGCACCTAGCGTAGCATGAACTCGTGGTGTGTCGGCCAGAGTCTGAATGGCCGACACAGAAGGCAAATCCGTCCACCACACCATTATGATTGTCGAACCTAGGGGAAATAATCAAGTCTTCTTGGGCGAAGACACGAAGGGCATTCAGAGCACGAGAATACGAAGAAATCCCGCCAGTTCATGTTGGATGAGTGGAAGATAAAAGCACTCGGAATCGCGATTTCCGTCGAATATCCGAATCTAAAATGTCAATCTTGCAAGGATGTAACGCTATGGATCATAGTAACGATGAAGCTGCTTTGTGGGCGAGGATGTGATGAATAACAACCCACCAAACATCTGGGTCTCTCTCGCCATGATGGCACCTCAAAAATTTGAGCCTTAAATGGAAATAGTGGTTGATAAAAGTATTCAACCATAAAGCAAATCCCTTTGTTACTGACCGTGATAGAAGAAGGCTATAGACCGACCAGCATCGATCAATTAACGAATTCAGCTCGAATCTCTGTTGCAACGATGTGATTCAGCACGGATCGCTGTGTAGGATGTTATTTTTCCCGGTCAAACGGGTGCTGTTTTTCCTGTTTGAAGTTTACATAGTGTATGAGTGGCGGGTAAGATGACCGAGGTGATTAGTGGTATAAAAGAAAGACCTACGAAATTTCAAGTGAGAATAGCTTTATTCCACATGAAATCCGTGCTACTATGGCATTTCTGAAATTCAAGTTCTGAGTCTGAACCCTTTGTTTCATAACAAAATAGCCCCTTTCATTCAAGCTCGTGTCCTTTTCGCATCTGGATCATGAGGTTTTTTTTGTAGATTGAGAGGCTCGAGTAATCAAGACGATGTCGAGTGCTCGACGTGGAGGAGCGGCGTCAACCTGTAAAAAGTGATCGCGGGTGGACCTTTTTATTTCCCGCCCTCCCCGCGCCCGACCCCCGCATGCAATTAGCTACGACAAATTGAACACCAATTACCTGGAAGCTTGAAGCCAAATGCAAATTGATGAACTGATAGGGTATGCGCAAACTCGTCGACGTCAGTATAAAACATCAAATTTTTGGAAGGAGTTGGGCTTGTTTTCGATGTTTTTGGGTACTGGGACATGGGGGAGGTTTGAGGGAAAGCGTAAAAATGGCCTCACGCAGCGTACTTAGACAGCTATGATATCTCCGAGAGCCTCGCGGAATGGATCGAAAGCAGTATTTTCAATAGCGGAGCCCAAGCTGTCCGGACTTTATACCAAGCATTTCTTACACAAGAGAGAAGTAATCTTCCACCAGCATTTAAATTTTGAGGCGCAAAAATGAACTCGATGAATGAATTATGGATACAATTATCGCACCTCGATCATACGTTCATACGGAGCCTTCCCGGTTTGCACCCACTCGAACTCATTGACAATGATATACATATCAGAACATCGCACCACGGTAATCCCCCCTTCCGGAGACATCTGAAGAGCATAACAGCAGAGAAATGTAAAATGAAGAAAACTTGAAGGGTATAGAAAATACAAGTTCAACCTAGAAATGATACGAGCGACAACCAGACGCATTAGATGAGCACGAAACTACGACATCGAAGGCATGGATAGTACTCACACTATCGTATACAAAGCAATATCATACAAACTCACAAAGATTCGAACTCGTCAGAATTACGCGACAAGCATCTTTGCACGTTCCAACACTGCAGAAAAATGGAGACCCGCTGCCAAAACACTCTTATCAACAAATTTCAAGGCTTTCTGTTCAAAACCTTCCAATAATTCACGTTGGTTGGTTAAATGCTTTCGAAGATAGGCGATAGCAAGTGCAGTGGCCCAGATAGTAGCATCCACACCTATTTCTTGCCCAACCTTCAAAGCACTTTCACCGACAATTTTTCCCAGATCGTCATTGAGAGTGAAAGATCCGTCGAACGCTTGTAAACTGATGAGGTTGAAGATGGTTTTGGTGGATTCGGTACTAGAAGGAGCAGTCTGACTCCTGCTGGATGGGCCAGCAGTACCAAGACGACCACGAGCTCTGGAGTTTGATGATAGAGGTATTGTACCCGGCATAACCTGCGGAGCAGCCGCACGGTGGAAATCAGGTGAAGGACTACGTTGTGTAGTATCATCGGCAGGTGACGCTCCTGCTCGACCTCTCTCTGATTCAAGATCATCATAATCTGAATCACTACTAGAATAGCTTTCGAGAGAACTCATAGTAGAGTATGTGTTATCTGACGAATAACCAGGATCATCGGGATTTGCTTCATCATTCTCAACGGGGTGGCCTTTGGTGTCGATAGTACTTGCACGGGATTGAGGTCGAGCACCAGGCAGACCTTGGAAAACGGTATGGTCAGGGTCAGTAGGAGGTGGGCTGTCGGATTGAGGAGAAGGGTTGGGAGGAGGCGGACCAAACCAAGTACTTGCGAAAATCGGCACAAAAGTCGCAGTAAAATCAAGGGACCACTGAATCCAAGAACCGACGGTAACTGCTGTTGATACTAATATTGATGACATATCCTCGCGATGTCGATGGTGGGCCTTGTGTTGTCGAGGCGTGGTAGGCTCGGTATGAGTACCTTCGACAGCAATGAAAGAAGTGTGTCGACTCGCGAGTTGATAATGGAGACCAAGCTTCGTGATGCCTGCCTTGATTTGTTCCTCGGATAAGATACCATTCCCCGGCTTCCTATCCTCGATATCTCTAATGATTCGCCTAGCACATAAGACGTGGACGAAAGGAATATGGGGTTCGACATTGGCAAACTTGACAAGATCGACAGGGATTCTAAACTCGACCATCTCGCCTTCTCCATCACGCTGACCTCTCAAAACAATCTCATCGGGGACTCTATAATGACGATCTCTGATGAGAGCAAACACCACTAGACGAACCGAAGGATAGAGAGTTTCGATTTTCGCAGGAGCTTGCCTGAAAATCTCATCGTGTTCGGAAAAACGAACACCAGCACTCTCAACCCTGGATTCATGTTGTGATATCACGTCGGGTGGAAGTCCCCAGTCAATTGAAACATTCCTGAGAATGAAAGTACGACCTGCACCAACTAGCTTGGAGGTCTTGCTCAAAATGTCTTCTGAGCCAGATGCCATCAAGCAAACTCCATTCCCTGCTCGAGCTATCCCTTCGCACATCGCAGTAGACACGGTTGTACCGATACCCAGGGTGAAAACACGGAGAGGTGCATCGGGTGTTGCATTTGAGACTGCAGTAGTGACTACTGCGATAGTATCATCGACATTGTGTGCCTATCAGAAAAATCAGTAACAGGGATCAATATAACATATGCCAACTCACCCGCCCATCGGTAAGAACGAAAACGGCAGTTGGAATGAATCTGCTGCGAGCATTGAATGTATCACTGAGGGCTGATCGAATCTCGGTACCACCAAAATCAGCACTCATGGACTCAACATGGCTTGTCTGCAGGAATATTTGTCAGAAAGACTGTCATATACAGAAGACATGATAAAGTCAATAAACTCAACTGCCTCAACCATTGTCTCTTGGGAATATTGCACGCTGGTAGGCCGCCATTTGGAGGAGTGAGACCCGAAACTAACGATGTTGAAAGCTGTTCCCTCGGCCGGAAGCGTATGTAGTAGTGCCACCAGAGTTTCTTTCGCAGTTTCGATACAATTTCCTGACATGCTACCACTTCTGTCAATGACAAACAAGTACTCCTGAGTTTCTACAGGAGGTAGTTCAAACTTTGGAATCAAAGTTAATTGCAATGCAGTTGACCCTGTGATAGGGTCGCGTTCGACGAAGCATCTAGGTTCATCTAAACCATGAGCACCGACAGAAAGAACAAAATCTTCCTGTAAGAACTCGTCCGAGATGAATCTCACGATAGAGCGATGCCGAGAGGGTTCACCGTGGTGATTGAGATACGCTTGAACATTGATTTGAGGGTGTGTTGGGCTAACGATGTCTTTAATTTCTCCCCTAGTTTGGATATGGATTTTCATCTTCACGACAGCAGACCCGGTTGGGGAAGCTGCACCTTCCATCGTGGATGGGAGCTTTCCATAACGTTCTCCAACAATCATGGGAAGCTGAAATCGAAGGCGATCTGGCTCGTCATCATTCATGAGGTCCAATACGAACTGCATAGGATAAAGATATCTTCAGCATTTATTACAATTGTTCGATGATTCTAATGACGTACCGTGATTCGTACTGTGACCTTCTGTTGTGGCGGTAGTGAGCCAAGGGAGATAGTAAAAACTGGCGAGTAAGATGTGTAAGTGAGCAACATATCGTAATGGTAGGAGTACTATTTCAAAGAGCTTACTGTCATCTGTAGCCCATTCGACTAAACTCGTGAGTTTTCCTTGTTGCACAGCTTTTTCGTGTTCTTCTGCTGCTTGTTTCGATTCCTTGCAGACCCCACGAATGGTTCTTCCATCCTCGGTATTCATCTGAAAAGCACATACGGCAGCTCGTGCAGGAATTGGGAACACATACTTTGCTCGGGCGGTGCGGTCTGTTGATGAGTTTGAGTACACTTGCGTGAGTGAAACTCTAGCCGACACTAGGAAAATAATAGTACACATTAATCCAAATACTAATATTAAATACCGGGATTATCATCAGACAAACCATCGACTATGAGAACTTTGACACGAAGTTCCTCAAGGGGTAAATGGACGAGATGACCATCTTGTGCTTTATGCACTATGCCACAAAATGCTCTCGATGCCATCTCAGAGAAAGTGTGGGATATCTAGAAAGCTTGCGGGAGGGTGTTAGTTAGTTCTATGATGTTCCCGGTATATATGGTTGCCTTCAAACGAAGGCAGTGCAAACTACTTACCTCAATGAGTGTATTGGTGGTATACGGATAGATCTGAATAGATGATACGTATACCGTCTATACTTGACAGATAGGGGGTATTTGACAAGGATAACACCATGAGAACACAGGAAAAACGTGTATCCCTCATTCGTAGCTATTGCATCCTTCCTCGTTGCCAATGAACCTTAACAATAGTGGGTCGAGTTGCGAAAGCAGCTATACTAAGCAATGTTTTACGTGCCAAAGTGTATCCAGATGCTCGGAGAAAGAGTTGTAATTTGAGTCGATGTACAGGTATTTTCCTGTACTGGTTTCATCCTCGGAGTGTTCACGAGGGATATTTGAGCTAGAAAAAGTTCAAAATCGGCGCAGACAGTAAAGCGTCGTGAGAACATCCGCGGAATCGGCGAATTCCTTCCGAACACGAGGCTACCAAACGCTCCATGTCTTAAATATACTGCATCGTTAGGGTTTTTTCAGTGCAATGTAGAGAACAAACTCGAGAGGACTTTTGGAGAAATATGATCATAATTTGATCTTCGAGGTAAGAAACACAAGTATTTAGAACATATCGCAAGGGAATCGGCTTGGACCCCCAAACTTGTCGTTTTACCACCACTCTACAAACACTGAGAATAGTCTGGAAAAGAAATGTTAGCAACCCAACTGATACGTTGAATATGAGATGAAAAAAAAAACTTACATGCGTTCAAGACGGTACAGGTGTAAGGAGACACGCAAGCAGTAGCCCCTGTCCAACCAATTCCACCACATTGACCGAATTGTTGAACAGTTCCAGTAGGAGTACTGGCAGGGTTAGAAGTGCTGCTAGGAGTTGATGAGGTAGTTCCAGGGGATGTGGATCCAGTACTGGTGAATGTAGAGTTGAGATCACCCCACTTGATGTTGGAGAATACGACACTAGAACCGGGATGTTGAGCCTCGACGGTTGCGGGAACACCCGAAGCAGCATCACAAGTACCACGAGCGATACCTGGCTTGCTGGGGTCTCCATCAGTGGGATAGTTAGAGTCGAGCCAAAGCATATCAGCGGCGTAATCATCCCAGATAGATAAGGCAAGAACCATTCCATTTGCCAAAGCCTTGCCCATCTGAGTGAGACCACCTTGATTGGAGAAGGAATTGGTATCGCCGAAAGCGGTTTTTTGTTGAGTGCAGAAGTTATCAGTGATAGAATTGACAGCGTCGATTCCAGGAATGTTAACATTGGAGTTAGCGATAACCTTTCCGTTCTGGACGTAGATACGGCGAATCTCTTTGAGACTGCCGGATGAAGTACCATCGGAAGTGATGAACTGAGTGACAACGGTGAACTTGGAAGAAGTATCGACGGTCATTCCCTTGCCGAGGAAGGTCTTGTCTCCCATACGGAAGGAGTTGAAATCGCACCCGTCCTTATCGCAAATGCCATCGTAGCGTTCATCACCGGCACCACACTGCGTACCCTCGCAGCGTGTTTGCCCAGTAGTCTGACAAGGGTGAGGAGTGTACGCAGCAGCCATAGAGTTGGCTTCCCAGATATCCATTTCGCTGCAGCAAGTTCCGTATTGGCCAGTGCCGGAGTTTGCAGAAGTGGCATTCCAGCCAAGAATGTTGGCCTAAAATAGATGATAAATGTTAGAATACCATCTTACAGGTTTTGGGAAGGGAGCTGACTAACCTCTCCGTTAATAAATTTGATGTCCTGTGGACATTGAGAGTCACAGTAACCAGTTCCGTATTTGGCACCAGCCTTATTGTTGGGGAACTTGGACATACCACCGTCAGCGTCCATAGCAGTGAGGTAGAGAGCGCCGTTGATACCGCAGGGAAGATTAGACATATCGACGTCGAAGCTGAACTCCTGGTTAAGGAGCTTGAGCATCTGGTAATTCGAGTCGTCTGCCATAAGGTAAACACGGGAACCGATGTTAGAGCCAGTAACGAACTTGAGAGTGAGCGCGTTGCCAGAAGAGGTGATACCGTAGGTGCCAGCGTAGTCTGCACCGTCGAGGGCACAGTTCTGAGCGCAGGTAACGGGATCTGGGCAGAGAGAGGCGTCCCACTGATTTCCAGTATAACAGTTGGTGTAACCGGAGGTGGTGTGAAGCCAACGCCAGTTAGAGTCGAGAACGACCTTCGTACTCAAAGTCGTGCAGCCGCTCTTCGTGCATTGCTGCGAGGTAAGAGAGGGATGATTCTCAGCCGTCTGTGTACCAGCTTGCTGGCCGAGTACGATGGCGAGATAGGAGAGTGCGAGAAGTGCCTTCGACGGAAACATCTGTAAAGGTAGGTGCTCATTAGCATTAATTTTGGAGAGTCCGGGTGGCGCAGAACTTACCTTGACGAATCTCAGCGTGAGGTTGTTGGGAGTAGTGAGCAAGGACATACCGACTTTTATACTACTTCCGTAGGTGTGATTTCAAAAAACGAAAATTCATAAAATATTCTCCAAATCTTCAAGCCACTTTCCGACCTTGGACCGAAGATTCTCAGTGATATTGAATACGGCATTGTCGAGGTCAGCCTGAATAACATAACAATGCATGGAAGTAGATGTCCTCGTGAATAGCAAAAAGATCAAACACGAACCGTCGCCTTCTAACCGTTCCAAAAGTAGTAATGCAGTTGACCGCATGAACAATTTTTGCACCGAATGTGACATGTATGGTTCTTCCAGTATACCAGGAAGTACAAGGTCAACAAGCATATGTTCTTGACAATGACCACACAGTAGTGCGGTAGAGCGCAAACAAGGCGGGCCGCCATGGAAACATTTGCGCAAAACGGTGTGATCTCGGATCTTTTACGTCTGCATATGACGAGGACACCAGTGAAAAAGCTTCCTGAAGTTTGCCTGTGACTAACCTTCATTACACCGCCAAATACTTTTGAGTAATAGTGATACTAGACCCTCCAATCGAATCGAGACAGAGACAGTACTCAGGGCGCACCTCCCTCCTTGAATCATTATAAGAAGGCCTACAATTGAAATGATGACGTCCTCCGTGATTGGGAATTTATCCGTCCACCAGGAACACAAGCTGGCTGGTAGGTGGTATTACAGGTACAAAATTCGAATTCCTAGGCAATCATATTGATGAGCTATGTGCTGCTAAAGCAACGTCGATTCGAGTGATGCTAAATGAAACATACCGTTTAATAAGACGTCAACTTCCATATTCTATCGCTGTGCCGGCAATATTGAAGATGCAAGAAATTGTGAATTGATATCGTAATGAGTCACGATACTATGTCAATAACCACTATAATTCAACCAACAACAGATCTAGAGGAGTTTGCAATAAGAATTAACCCGTGTCTAGTCCTGATGATACTCAGGACCGACTTGCTGTGGTCTTCACAGTTCACGGAGAAGCAAGATAAAGATCAAATCTTACGGAGCTCAACGAATTCGAAGCGAACAGATTTCCAAGGGTGGCAGTGGCCCAGTTGCAAGTTGAAGTTTCCAACAAATTTGGAAACGTAGCATTTGTTTGTCCTTGTTAGGATCGAAAGCCTTTGCCATCTTAGGACAGCCCCTTTCACACTGACACATCCGACCAAATTCTTTTTAACAACGATATCGTGTCTTTCTTTCAATAGTCTTATGTATGTAGTCCCAAAATTCATCAAACCGCAAAAATCTGTCTAGCTTGTACGTGTACAAGGTCTTCAATGATGAAATTATCTCTCCTCCGCTAATTTCCATCATTTCGGCACTAAAACATAAACACAGAAAATAAGTAGTTGTTAAAGCCAAATATAAAAATGTCAAAATATAACTCACACAAACGGAGATAACGTCATTTCCACAGACACCGGAATTAGGATCTGTACGGCAAGCATATCTGGAGAATAAAGTGAGGATGTGGAACAAAAGACTTTAGTTGTGGTAAGCTAAGCCGGCTCACATCAATCCCGTGAAGGAATTCGTGTATCGGTTGAAGATGATGGGGGGTGGGCTGCACCCAAAAATCCCTTCAGTGCATGGATTCTCGTTGGTGACCAATCCGTCGACTTGATTGCAGCTATCATCGTAGACGTTCCCTGTAATGAAATTCAAGTCAGCGCATTAATCTTGAACCTTCGGTGAATTGAGGGACTTGATATAGATTAGACATACAGCGATTGATTCCGTCGCCGAGTGACATGACATTTCCGATACCGTAGTTAAAACCTGGGCAAATGGAAAGAGCTGGGCTCGCCAGGAGGAATGGAATGAGTAACACGGTACTGAAATGAAGCATGTCGATTGCGTGAAATATCGATACGGTGAGGAACGAAAAAGAGGTGTTGAAGAGTGTGGCTCTGAAGTTCAATCAAGAAATATCGCAGCCTTTTATGTTAGCAGCAAAGCGTTTCCAGGAGACAAACTCACGCTCTCAGTGGCATTGTCCAATGATAGGAAGACAGAGGCGGATAATTTGCCACTAGTAGTGAGCATATCGCTGAGAATGACCGAATGTCGATTTAGATGGAAATGAGTAGAGACGAAGGAGCCGCGTACGTTGATTGTGCTGCATCGCGGCTTGTTTGACTCGGACATCATGAAAGATCCGAACAGAATGGAAATACTAAATTCAAGACCCCAAGGATCAACACAGCTGGTCTCCATTTTCAAGTAGACAAAGAGATTCAACTCACTGAATATCGAATGCTAAAAAACACCCTACTCTTTCAAAATGTCATCTACGCATTTCTCGACGAATTGAAAGTTCAGTTCCACTAACAGCTTCAGTCTGATGGACATGCGCTAACCTTGAATCGAAGTTCTAGAGCCGACCTGGTGATACACATTCTTTTGATGAACAAAGAAAGCGGAGGGGAAGACTTCCAAATCCTGATGAGCTGATTCGACTGCAGGAATAATGGGGATCTCTATGTGCGAGAGTATTCGAGCGAACTCGGAAGTCGCAGTCACGATGATATTGAACGGAAAAGCAAATGTGCATAAATAGCACTTCCATCGCGATGGGTCCCTACATTGAATGGTTGTCGGCGTGAAGTCCGCACAAAACGGGCGAATAATATGAGCATGGGAAGGACTCTGAAGCCACACCTGATAATATGAAGAGAGATACTTCCGTGATCCTAGCAATCCGGAAGTAACGAACGTGCACGCAGCGGGAAAGGACGCTGTGGAAACATGCCATAGATCCGTTGAATTCGCTGCGCTAGAATGTTGATATCTTCAGATGCATACGGTCGCTGAAAATATACTCCTTTGAAACATGAGGCAAAGACCCCTCACTGATGGAACAAGTGCTGCTTATGAAGTTAAAGGTGGAAATTACTCACAAGGAAATTATTTAATGGCTCTGCAGGAGCTCACATTCAGACATACATTCTGCAATAGGATGTTCAGAACTCACCTCTTAAAGCACTGGAATACAGTGAGAGAATGTAGTCTTCTTTTTTTGAGGTCTTCGTTAACTTCTCGGGCCATCGTTACTAAAACACACAAGATTGTGAGATTACAAACATCAGTATCGCCGCATAGCAGCACAACCGTCACAAATGAACCCACGGAATAGATATGATCACGCATACGCCAAATTCAGTATGTTGAAGCTGAAGGCTTCTATGAGAATGCTAGCTTCACGTAGTACTTTAATTTTAGTACTCGAGTACTACATTGGATTTATGGCATAAACTCTGTGCATGCATCGTTGCACCCGATGATGAATAGCAGAATAGATGATTTGCAAATTGAAGGGTTCCCGTCGTAGGCAAGAGGATGGACTGGGTCGCAACTGTCAACAATTAAATAGTCGTTCTGAATTATAGGCTGGGAAGGGATTCGGAAGCCAATAACTGATACATACTTCGTAGTGATTCGATATCCAAATTCATTTCAAGGCATGCTGAATTTCCAAGTCATTGATGTTGCCGAAACAGTCTAAGGTAAAAGCCATCCAAGACGGTGAAGCGTTTGAAGGTGTTTGAACATGGAAGTTCGCGATGTCGGTTACCTCGGGCGGCTGACCTGGAAACCCACTGGCACAAATACAGTACCGGAACTAGAAGAGAAGGTCGTGTATTTCTATTCGAGCCAAATTCTACTTCTATCTAGGTACACATAAGTACTCTACATCTACCCGGTAGTAGTGAACTTCGCAATCAGAAGAAAAGAAACATATTTCAGAATAAGTAAACTAGAGAGCATTTTCGAAATGATAATCATAGTGAATTCGCGATGATACTCGTACAGCAGGAAGAGAATAGGAACCGCTTTTTGAGCAAACTGACTCTCCTTTGTATAGCGATGCGCTTAGTAGCACTGAGAGTAGTCTGGGAATGAAGGATGTTAGTCAAAATTTCGAGCAAGAAGAGATAAAAACAAACTCACAAGGGTTGAGGACGTGGCAAGTGAAACCACTGGCGCAGACAGTAGGACCAGAGAAGCCAATACCACCGCATTGAGCCCACTGAGCAGCAGTTCCAGATGTAGGAGCAGTTGGGGTAGAAGTGGGAGGAACAGAGACGGTGGTTGGGTTACCTGGTGCAGGTCCGGTGCTACCAGTGTTGGAGAATGTGGAACCGATGTCACCGAACTTGATGTTAGAGAAGATAACGCTGGAGCTGGGGTGTTGAGCTTCAACTGTAGTGGGGTCACCGGAAGGAGCATCACAAGTACCACGAGCAATACCAGGCTTGGTGGCATCACCGTCGCTGGGGTAGACGGAGTCGAGCCAGAGCATGTCTGCGGCATGATCATCCCAGAGAGAGAGGGAGAGAACCATTCCACCAGCCATAGCCTTGCCCATCTGAGCCAAACCACCTTGAGTTCCGAAGTAGTCAGTGTCACCGAAGACGGACTTCTGTTGAGTGCAGAAGTTGTCGGTGATGGAGTTGACGGGGTCGATTCCTGGGATATTGACGTTGGAGTTCTGGATGACAACGCCGTTCTGAACGTAGATACGACGGATCTCACTGAGCGTTCCCGTAGCGGTGTTGTCGTCAGTGATGAATTGAGTGACGACGGTGAACTTCTTGGAGGTATCGACAGTCATGCCTTTTCCGAGGAAAGTCTGGTCACCCATGCGGAAGGAGTTGAAATCACATCCATCCTTGTCACAAAGTCCGGCGTAACGGTCATCACCAGAACCACACTCAGTACCCGAGCAACGGGTCTGACCGTCAGTCTGGCAAGGATGGGGAGTAAAGGCAGCAGCCATGGAGTTGGCTTCCCAGATATCCATCTCACTGCAGCAGGTACCGAAGGAGCCAGTACCAGTGCTGGAAGAGGTTCCGTTCCATCCAACAATGTTAGCCTGTTAAAAATCATGAGAATTGTTTTTCGGTAAGAATATAGAGAAAAGACTGACCTCTCCATTAATGAACTTGATGTCCTGAGGACATTGAGAGTCGCAGTAACCAGTACCATACTTGGCACCAGCCTTGTTGTTGGGGAACTTGGACATACCACCATCTGCATCCATAGCAGACAAGTAAAGAGCACCGTTGAGACCGCAAGGAAGGTTTGACATGTCAACATCGAAAGTGAACTCTTGGTTGAGGAGCTTGAGCATCTCGTAGGTAGAGTCATCCTGCATGAGGTAGACACGAGAGCCGACGTTCGATCCAGTGACGAACTTGAGAGTAAGAGCGTTTCCGGATGTGGTGATACCGTAAGTACCAGAGTAGTCAGCACCGTCGAGAGCACAGTTCTGAGCGCAGGTGACTGGGTCTGGGCAGAGAGACGCATCCCAAGAGTTACCGGTGTAGCAGTTGGTGTAACCGGTTGTGGTGTGGAGCCAACGCCAGTTAGCGTCAAGAACGACCTTGGTGTTCAAAGTCGTACAACCACTCGATGTGCATTGTTGAGAACTGAGGGTTGGGTGGGTCTCAGCCATCTGGGTGCCGACCTGTTGGCCGAGCACCACAGCGAGGGAGGAGAACGCGAGGAGAGCTTTTGCTGGGAACATTTCGAGTATCTGAAGAAAAGAAAATTGGGCGTAAGCTTGTAATTATAGCGAAAAACCATCCAAAGACCTTACAGGTACTCTGAGCTGTTGTTTTGCTTGAACTGCTTTTTGGATGTGAGCTGTCGTTTCAGCAAAGCGAAACCCATCTCTTTATACTCGAAGCGAAGTGACACCAGTCAAACACTGAAGCCTGCTCTGAATCGTTGTCATGAATATTTTCGTTGTAGGCGCGACGTCGCCCACAAGCGAAGTGTCAGCTCTTTCCGACCTTGGACCGATAATTTCGAGCCAGATATGCAGTAAAAAGAACATACGAAGCAAGCTATCGAGCAAAGGGAAGCATATTTTTCCTGTCTCGTGCATCGATCGAAGTGGAGTTCGAGGAAAGAACAAAGGTCACGATGCGAGCTTGGGCCGACAATGAATTGCTCTTGGCAGCGCGATCAACGAGGATACTAAAGATAAACGTATCTCTGCCTTCGTGAAGAAAGAAGATCGTTGTAAAATGTTGTTAATGGGTGGACGTCGCAGAAGGTGTATCCTGTGCGCACAATGAAACTCCCGAGGATGAAGCAGCCATATCTTCTCTGTCTCGACTGGAGATGCCGACGACGTAATAATTGATGTGGATTATCCTCTTCAAACATCGGGCTCAGCAATAGTCTGTGTGAATCAACCTGAGTTTACTTGGAATTGTCTGTAGTGGTGTTTGAAAAAGATAACGACGTTAATCAGCAATAAAGAGCGACATCAATGCGTCTTTACCTGCCAGCAGACCAAATTGCAGTGTGTACTGCTCTCCGCTTTTCTTCCGGTGAGTCTCCGTGGTGGTTGTCAGTGGTCGAGTATCTCAGTGCCGGACTGCCGTCGACCATGACAGCGTCTATTACCACGAGGATACTGAACTCCAGATTTTCAGTACGCTGATAAAAGTCTCCCTGCAGGTAAAGGTGAAGTTGATCGTCGGAAAGTAATATGAGGAGATGTTTGTTGAGAAGCTGTACATGTATATTCAGGATGGACACTCTTCTGGTGATTTTCAAAACTAGACCTGATGCAAATGAGTTCTTGATTACAACTTGCAATCAGTAATTAATGGCAGCTCAGGATGTGCCGTGCTTACTCACCTCGCAATACACACGTAAAATTGTCACCTAAGTCCTAATTTCATGCATAGATTCAACGAGAAGGACACAACAATGTACGCCCTCGAAAGCGGATAGCAGAAGTAAAAACTTATAGATTCCTCCATCCAAAGGGTATGAATAAAATACAATTTCGGAAATACAACCAACCTTTATCGTACAGTTCCCCGTGCGGAATGAAAGCTCGCTTCTGTGACAGAAACCCCGATTCTGTTAACGAAGAGACCTGTAAAACAAGTCTACTTGTCATGGACAGGAAGCTCGTGACCGGAGACTTGCTGGAATGCCATCCGAATCGCGTCGCTGATTTGTTCATCCTTCATTTGTTCGAGAGCGGATTCGTTAGATTGATCGCCCTCATGAAGGATATACTGTTGAACGAAATCCACGGCTGATGAAAGGGTAAACGTCAGGATAGGAGGGGAGGTAGTAGTCAGTTATCGGAGGTAGTGATAATGTAACAAACCCCTTGAACTTACTCTTGTCGAGCTTGTCTATATATCCAAAGTCAGACTGGATAAATGTGCACCACAGGCGGATCAACGTACCTTCATCCAGTTCACTTTTAGCTCCACCTCCAGCCATTTCGTTCAACTAAAAACAAACCTCAGTACCAAAAATACACACACATGAGGACCGAAATAGATCCTAACCTTTTCTTTCAACCAACCGCGTTCAACTTGTTTCTTCTCTTCTTTGTTTGGAGTGCCTGCGAGTGCACGGAGCTATAGAAAACATACCAAAGTCACATTCAGCTCCATGGCCGAACAAGAGATTTTTCCAACGGCACAGATTATACCTTCTCACGCCACCCTTCGTCTTTCCGTTCTTGAGATTCAGAACCGGCGGTCTCAGAGTTGTTACTGCTTTTCCAGATCTGATGATGTTCCTGCTGTTCGTGTTTTTCTTCCGAGGGAGCGTTGTGCCAAAGACCTTTCACCTACAAAGTAAGCACAAAAACAGGATGCGGTACGGAATTAGATGAGTGTCTTAGAAAAAAAAGAGAAGAGACTAAAAATAAGAACCTTGTCGCTGAAATGACCTGAGACGTCTTGCTCCTGGTCATGTTCCCCTTCCTTTGTGGAGACTTTTTCCCGCTGGTGGTGGTTTACCTCCATAACTTTACGTTCTAATTCATCCGCGCCATCCAACGCATTCTTAATCTGCAAAAGTTCGGATTTTTCAGTACTTGTTCAACAAGGTGTGAATTTGAATATCGTTCAACGAACCTTTTCTGATAATCCTTCATGAGTCTTGCGTTGGAGTTGAGCTTCATGATCTATACGTTGAAATTCAGCTTCTTCAAGCTCTTGTCGATGTTTACCGCCATCCAATGCGTCATGGATCTACAATCATGGTCATCGAACAACTGAATGTCAATACAACATCAAAGATGAAGAATATAAAGAACCGTTACTTACCTTGCCTGCCAATCCACGTTCAGCCTCGACAATTCTCTTCGCCTCCTCTTTCTCTTTCGCGATCCTTAACCTTTCTTCTTCCTCCTCTCTTTTTTTCCTCTCTTCTCCGCCATCCAAGATATCTTTGATCTTCAAAATCCAGTAAGTAATCCAATTTCTCCCAGATTGTATTAAATCTAGTACTCACCTTACTTGACCATGCTTCTTTCTCCCCTTTCGACTCTCCAACCACACCAGAATCAACTCGATCTCCACTTGATCCTTCCAAACTATCCTTCAACTCGCTGAGTTTATCCCAAACAGACATCGAGACCTGTAATCCTAGAACTGTCAATCGAACTCTTAAGGTCAAAGTGAGATGTCGCGAGTAGAGGTAGAAAAATCTATCTCATCACGATACGACAAAACGCTACTGCTTGACTTATATGTACCGTTATCGAAGAGTTGCCAAGGCAGACAAAGTGGCAATGGCATGCTTTTCATATCTCCACAACAGGCTGTGCGACTTAGCTTCTAGAGCAAGATGAATATCGATGAAATGCTTTAGGGGCAGTGGAGATCCTCCACATCATTGTCGTCGTGAGGCAATTAAATAAAAGCGGTTTAGATTATTATCGAAGGTTCAAAATCAAGGATATCGATTCTGTCAGTGACGAGCAAGTTTCATAGGGGTTAAAAAGCAAAGGTTCGGATAATCAAGAGCTCGACGAGGTAGCGAATTTATTATGTCAATACACCTTGCGCTTGTAGAAACATCGAGGGTAAATATTGCGCGATAGTCGCAATATGATATCGAGACTCCGTTTCACGTTTTAAACGTGTCCAGGTACAAACCCTTTGAATGGATTCGTTCACGGGATCATAAAGGAGCTATAGAAAATCAGAATATATCATAGATGTGCTCCCAAGCTAAGAAACTTGGTCCAATAGAAAGATGCCTCGCAGAAAAGAGAGTTGCAATTGACATTCGCGGGATAAGAAACTGTCAACCAACTTGGGATTCGGAAGTTGAAACAAGTAGAAAGTATACGATGCAGAGCTTAGACGGAGGACTGAAACAAAACGCCTGAAACCGTAGTCAAATGAAAGCCGTGTGGAGGTGAATGGAATTTGCCAAAAATTGACATATTGCCAGTACGAAACAAATGGTAATGATATAGCAAAAAAAAGTATCAATGGGTGGAATTCCCAATCGAAGTCGTATAATAAAGAAGAAGGTAATGAAGTGAGCAAATGTGCGGTGAATGAGAATCACAGATAAAAAGAGATTCTAACGTGTTGGAAAAGAAACCTTTGAAGAGGTCGGAATCGATACCAGACAATCCACGGACATAATACCGAACAAAATGGCTATTGGATGAATAGGACAATGGACAATTTCCACAACAGAACGATGAGGTCGTCTTGAGTTGTGTCGTCGACGACGTCTGAAGCAGGACATAGTGCAAGGATATCCTTTTTAACACCAAACCGAACCACGACAAGGAGGCGAGGTAGACGAGAGGCACACCAGGTAAATGTACCACTCCAAACAAACATTAATTTCCGCTGCATCGCTCGAAATCCTCGGTCTTCCGTTCTACCACAACATAGAGATTTAGATGGCTCTGAGAAAATAGTGCCTCTGACTCCCGATGCACAACAAGGGATGGTAATGAGGATGCAGAATATGGAGTCGATACTGCACCCGTATGTCAGTTCGCCCGACCAGACAAGGGCGCTGAAATGAACGTCGAGCCAATACAGTCTAGGAAAAGCAACGTTCCAGTGTTCGGATTCACTTGAACCGCACCAAGTAAACCTGTATACCAGCAACTTGAACCATGAATGCAGGAAGGCCCGGGGTGACTGAATTAAAAGCGCGAGGAACCGCCCGCTCACACATCACTTTCACCATGTTCGGTGATTTGCCCAATTAGCCCTTCGACGCGAGCAAAATTCTGTCATAAATGAACGAATTACGTGCACTTACAGGAATGTCAATGACAAGTTGGACATCGGTTGTCTGGCTTGCGCTCACCAAAATTTACCAAGTGATCCTTGGTGACCGTCGCACCCCAGTGAAGAAAAACAGCTTCTTCTGTATAACACTGCCAAACAGCGATTGCATGCAATCGAACAGCCCGTATACCAGTAATTCTGAGGGTGACTAAATTAAAAGCGCGAGGAACCGCCGCCAGGATGAAGGGAAGAATAGTGACCAAGGATGTTGCATTCGTCCAACCACAAGATGACCTCGGGATCATCGATACAGGCTGGTCGGTGTCATATTCCGAGACTAAGGCGAGGATGTTCAAGACGAAAGCACGAGGACAAGGTGAGGTGACATTGCCCGGTGCGGCAACCGAGCAAAAATCAACCTTCTAACCAACCTTCATGTTCCCAGAACCCCGGCTTGTTGTGAGGATGAGCATAGGGAGCATGTCTTTCGCCCTTCAACCGCTACTCCTCTCACGATCTAAACCACGAACAGCTAGCTTGAAGATGAACCCTACAAAGTCATTCCGCACCACCAAACCTTGACCCACAAAAACTCTGAGTCTGCTTCCTGAATTTGCTCTTTCTTTTGCTTCTGACCGCCATGACTATTATCCAATCGACCCCTGATGACCGAAGACGAACCGAAGATATTGTGAAAGGACGAAAGCAAGAGATGAAAACATACGAAGAGACTCCGAGTGCAAAAACACAAATCAAAAGGGCAACTCCCAAAACCATGAGCGTCAGAATGTCGGGGTATGCCGAAACGGTTGTCCAGGGAGGAACCTGTACGTGTGGGTTTTGATCAGCTTCCACTTCGTTCCCTTGTTTGCTCACCGCCTTCGTCGTCGTCGCCGTCAATCCCGACCTTTTGTCCAGCGAACGAGTTGTGCTTTCAACAAGCCTTCTCCTCAAGCACCAACATTTCGACGTCTTCCAGCCCTCAAACGTCGAGTGTTAACTCTACCTTATCTGGTCTATATCCACCCGTCAATTCGGTTTACTCTCACAGGCGAATATTCCCATCCATCATGAGCGACCTACTATCGCTTTCACTGTTCCAACTACTTTCGGTCATATCATTCCTTACTTCGGTATTCGCTGTCTTACGAGTTGGAGGTTCACTTCATAAACTTTCGAATCGGTTTGAGCACGATGTTGCTCATTCGCCTACGGATTTGCCAGATGGGAAGAGTGCTATGTGGAATTGGAGTTTGAGTGGATTACCAGTATCTTTCTCATTGAACACTCTGATTGGAGATGATGAGTCAGTGAATGATGAGACAAAGGATTTAGAAGGGTATTCGGATGGCAGTCAAGAATTAGTCTTACCTTTGGATTGGAAAGCACCGAAGTCGTCAAATCGAGGTATGCCGAAATTATTTATCATCCCAACAACCCTCCTGATTAGAGCATTCCTTTTGTTGTTTTCTCTTCCGTCTTTATAAAAGCCTTACCGCCGATGCAATTCACACAACCACCGGCTTCTATGGCCAAGTTAATAATGTCTCGTCATGTATGTCGTTTTGTTTTCGACGCTTTGAAAGATCTACTTGACTAAAGAATCCTTTTTTCTATTTCTATTTTCCTCCGTGGTTATGTTTCATTTCAGGTTCAACGGAAAGGTCATCGTGTGCCAAGACGTATGCCTGGGATGCCTAGGCCGACGCCACCGTCGCGGCTCATGCATTCATCGTCGCAGTATTCATCGTGACCTTTGGATGTAGTTCTACCAAACCCGTCAACGACATTGATGTCCGCGTGTATGCAAACAAAAAGGGACATTCGTTTTATTTATCGTTTAGTTTCATTTCTACCGAACTTACTTTGGTAGACTTTGTCTTCCGTCTCTGTGTGTGTGTTTTTGTGGTATTGTTCGATCTTTCCTTCAATGTTACCCCCTCAACAGCATTTTTACGCATGTTTCATCGCATGGAATTATTTTATTCTTTTTTTTTGAACCCTTGTTTATTTTTATGATGCTATATTCTTTCATGTCGTTTTCTTTTTTTTGTGTTTTGTGACATTCGTTTTCATATACGCTAGAAATCTTGTCTTTTCTTTGACCCTGCATTTCTTGTTTGTATGTATCAAAACACACTACAATTTTTTGTATGACCCCTCTAGTATTTGCTTCCGTTATTATTGAGTGACGTCACATCCAGACAGGAAGAAAATCAAATTGTAAAGGTATAAATTAATCCTCTGCAGGACCAACTTGAAGCCGTACCCAATCTCTTTCTACATTCCGAGATGTACGGAACAAATGATCCCAATGAAAGCGGAATTGAAGTGAAGGAAAAGTTGGAGGTAAGCACAAAACGTTTTCCAAAAAAAATATGTGCGGTTTCTCATAGCACCCCTCCACCCTCTCTGAAATAGAAATCACACAAACTTACAGGAGCAGACCCCGAAAAAATTGAGAACGCCGACAGACTCGATCCCGGTCTGTTTGTGGATTTCTTCATTAATAGAGCTGTGAAGGCCTGCGAAGGCGGACACGGCGGTATTAAATGAACTCGTTTGGTTACAGACATTGCCTGGGTTAATAGAAACGTCCTGAGTGGGCACAAGAATCCGAATCCGAATCGAAACAGTACTTTGCATGGGTCATCATCGACATCATCAGAAGGAATTTCCGCTCGGGGTAATAACAACGTTGACCCCGCCGTAGAGGATTATGTCAAAAGACAGTATGCATGTAATGGTTTGGGAACGGAGAGTAGACGACAAGCCAAGTAGTTTCACAAGTTACATGCGAGATCGAGTAAGTACTGTGCTCGAGCTCGATTTCTCCCCCTTCATGATTTTTTTACCGGTTTGGGTTTATTTTAAGTTTATGAACGAGCTCGGTAGATTGGAATATCCGACTTGAACGTTCAACTCCAGTCTCCCGATTATCGTGAGGAGGTGGGCTAGCTGCATGGGTTTTGTACGGCAGAGGCTTGGTTCTTCGAAGAGTCACGTCGCGGAGCTGCTTCATTCATGATGATGATGACGCTTAGGAAGTCATTGCTACTATCTGTCTGGGTTTATAAGATTCTATTGGTTGTTATGGTATTGCGTATGTACCCTGTATTTTGTTACGAATGAATGACATGCTGCTGTATTATGTGAGGCGTTGACAGGGCAATTTGATGAAAGTCAATAACGACTTTGAATATCAACCGGATTGACCTAGAACGTCTACGTAGTTGCCGAGGTAAGAATACAAACATACCTCTGGGTGGTGGGTCTACAGTCCCGGTGTTGGGCTGGTAAATGTCGGTGCCCCCTTCTCGAACAACGCGTGTGTATGTTATGCAATTCGAGAATGAAATATCAATCGACCATCTCTCTCCGCATTCTCTGTTCCCCACACTGATAGCCCTATAAACAGTAATTTATCATACGTTTTCCTTTAGACGGCGTTCCGTGAAGGTGGCGGCAAGGAATACAAAAATTCCGGACTCTGGCGAATGGGAGACGCGGTGAGCGCTTTGCCTTTTTCTAACCCTCCTTGGGCCATGATGCAGATATTGTGTGCCTATCTCGAGGGCTAGGTTGAAAACCCAAAAGGAAACAAAATAATTTCGAGTCCTAGTATATATGGATTTTTGGAACGACGGTTGGAGGAGTGTCACCAGAATCTTCAGTCCTACACTTCTAACCACATCCCTTCGATTCCAACAGCACCCGCAAGCTCTTGTGCATCTTGGCTTTCCAACGTAACATCATGCCAGATGGTCATTCCCCCACAAAAACAACATACGACCCGATGACTGCCTATTCTTCAGTGAGTACTGCTCACACAACCCACCCGCTCCTGCGATTCAAAACATACCAGGTTCGCCGTGTGGAAAGCGCCCACGAGACTATCGGAAGGCCTGTCACTTTTTTGTCGGGACAGTTTGAGGGGAAAACAGTGAGGACGGAGATAGTCGAGTTGCAAAAGGCAGACTTGGGTCGAAAGTGAGTTCTCTCTTACCTTCCTTTTTGCGAAGCACACGGGAGCTTGTTTTCTGATATGTTTTGATCATGCCTCGTTAAATCGCCAACCTACAGGTATGCACGAAAAGACAGACGACCGCTTGACCCTCCGCCGGTCGTACAATTGAAACTCTATCAAGTCTTTAATCATGGAACCAGCAGGGAAACAGAACAGGAGATGGATTGCTACGAGTGAGTGGCACACTCGACTGCTGTCGTACAAACTCTTAGCTCATGCATTCGTTCATTAGTGACGTGCGAGGATTTGGTATACTATGTCATGTTGACTTATTCCCAGTACCTGACCAAGACGAAATACCTCCGAATTCATCAGAGAACGGCCGTAGACCTCGACAACCCCGCCACAAAGCTAAACTAAACGATCCTTCTTCCTCGACACTGCCTCCTCCACCTAGCATTATTCCGGCCGAGACGTCCCCTACTTCTGCACATCCAAATATAACTTCAGCAGGACATCCTCAGACGACACTTTATTATCAACAGTCCCCCATCTCACATAGGCCTGATGTACGACTGCAACCTTTCCATTCAAACTCTTCTTATACATTACCACCACCTATACCTACCATCTCATCAATACAAGGTCATCCTTCCTCTTCGTCATCCACCTCCCAATACAGCTACTCTCATCAAAATATTGACGGTGGACTTTCACTCCCACCGATTCAAATTCCAGAACTTCCATCACAACCAAATGGCACGTCTATCTACTCATCACCGGAGTCTCGTCTACTTCACCATTCGACTTCTACTTACCCACCACCACCGTCAGCCTCATCATCGCTGCCACCAAGTTCGATTCATATACCTTCTGCAACGTCCCAAACGGTTCAAAATGAGGAGTCCAGAGTTGTAGCGTATCTGGGTGAATACCCTATAACGGAAGGGTCGAAATGTACCGATGCGCTTGTCGGTGCTAGCTTTTGTCAATCAGCCACTTTGGAGTATCAAGGGAAGAGAGTGTTGATGTTCGTTTTCTCAGTTCGTGAGATCTTTCTTTTGTTTTGTTTTACAATTCAACCAAATCTCCGAACAAAAAAGTATTGACGTCAACCATTTTTTAATTATAGGATCTCGCAGTAAGGATAGAGGGGAGTTTCATCCTACGATACCGAGTCTTTAACGTTTTCGCAAAAGCACATGGGACACAAGATATACCCATCTTAGCAGAATGTTATGGAGGCTCTTTCAAAATATACTCTACAAAGGAGTTTCCGGGTCTTCGAGCGTCAACGGATTTAACGAAGGTACGAGTTTTCCATATCTCAGTTTTTTCTTTGTTCTTCAAAAATAGGAATAGTCGCTTAGTTTGCGGATTGTTTTTAGCATCTTTCATTCTTCGGCGTACGATTAAATTTACGTGAAAATGAACGCAAGAGGAGGAAAAAGGTTGTCCCATCTTCTTCTGCTACAAACACGACCGCTACCACCGCCGACAACAGTAACGCCCCAAGATCTCTCCCGCAGACACAAGCACATGCGCGAGGGGTTTCAAGAAAACGAAAATCGGACGATGGGGACGGAGGGGAATCGCAGAGAAGTGATGATGACGAGGATGGGTCTTTGGATGGGTATGAGGACTAGGACTGGTTTTTTTCAGGTTTGGTTTGATTTAAGTGTTGAAGGAGGTTGGAAGGAGGATCTGATTTTTTATCAGAATGGTTTCCTTCTTCGCATTTGACTTTTAAGTAATCTTCGGATATCAAGTTCTCGTCGCTGAATGCTTTTCGATATTTTTTCTCACCTTCTCATCAGCTCGTTAGTGTGTCCATATACTAAGTATCAAGTCTGTCCGTATATACTGTATATTTTGGAGGAGTAAGTATACTATAGTAACGAGTTGCGTATTATGTGGCATATCTGACTATATGTGTTCTGCATGCGATTAATTTACTGCAAACTGCAAAATTTCTATATATGGTGTGCTCTGAATCCGCGCTGATACAGCCTAAAAAGCAAACACAGCAAATCCAGTGCAATGTTTTGTGTCCAATGTATCACCGAAAAAGAGGCAAAAAGGTTCGGACTTTCATAAAAATCTTCTGACCGAACATATGTGTAGCAAAATCGTAAAAGTATCAAGGGATTTGCAGAGAGAATTTAAAAATTGATGGACGTCTAATGACGCCTTGTGCGATGAAACATGTGCGAAACAGGCATCGGATGGTGAATTAAATGAATTACTGCGATTCTACTTAATTCCCTTTTACAGGAACTTTCAATGATAGGATGACCGCTCCATAAATGGCAAAGGCTTCAGATCATAACAATAGCAAACAGATGCGACTCCGATTTTTAAAAAATCTTTCGACTTGAAAATAATCCCTAAATCTGAACTTTTGTATACCGCGTAAGCTGGTGCTCCGACTTGAAGCTTGACTCAGACAAGCTGAAATCTTCCAGTTGCTACGACTATATCATCTCTTGAAATTTCTTGTCGGCTCAGCTCAAAGCGTCTAGTAATGCTACGATTTATAACAATACGACTCAGTTTGAGCTGATTGCTTTGCTCTCAACCGGAATCAAATACAGACCCGGACTCTCCTGTTTATATTTCTTCTACACTGTTCTTCAACAGAAGTGTTTCGGAATTTCGTCTGAGTTTTAAGTGCTAATAAAAAAGTAAGTTCATTTCTCATTTGGCTCATTAATAAGTACAATCTGATGCATCTTTCCGTCCAGAAATACTCGTATCTTACCTTGGGACTCATGAAACATCTTTCCTCTGTTCTCCGAGTAAAAGAGAATCAAAAAATCATATTCTAATGCTTCCACCATCAAAATCAAGAGCCTCACACTGTAGGTAGCTATGCATGCGGAGGGTAGCCATGTGTCCCACCGGAGTCACAGGTGACCTTCCGGCCAAAACAGATTGTACGTCTATTTAATGAGGCTTCTCCAAGTTCATCACCGTGTATGTCCATTCGACGGAACTGAAATATTTTTTCATTGCATCAACAACGCTCAGGCACTCTCCATGGGCTTGGGCTGAGGGGCGATTGTGTAGATTAATCTGCTTGCGAAGTTTCACTCATGATGAGTAAGAGAGTCAACACTTCCCCGAAGATGTGTCTGACATATGCTCTGCATCAACCTTAGCTGTGAGAAGGGCAACGCTCATATCGAGGGGTCATACAGCCAGAGGGAATACTATGATGCACACAAAGAGTGGTATTTAGTCACTCTAGCGATCGCTGGGCGTTCAATTAATTCAACTAGCTGGTGAGTTGCGATCTCGGTGTTGACTTTTGGGTTTCACATCCTCACACTAATTTTACATAAGCAATTGAATCAGGGATGCCAGTCCTAACTCTTCTACCCTTGCGATATCTATAGGAAAAAAAAAACAATTATCAGCCCGCCGTCGCTCTTCTGGCATCAATGTTCAAGTGTTTCTCAATCCCCGCGTGTTGCGGCTCTTTCAAAACATTTCTGAGAATTTCGCAACACCAAAGGCTGGTATGTCTGTCGATGAAGCTGTAAATATCTTTCTTTAATCGTCTTCACTAGCCACGCATATCATCAGAGTGTTTGATGCGCCCACAATTTGGTGGCCCGAAACGGAGTCTTGCTCGTGGATACTGATTGGACCAGTCTATTAGTTCGACATTAGCAACGCCGACCTAATAACTAGTAATCATATTACTAACAACAGTAGGTGCGGTATATTCATTCATAGCTGTCATATTAGATTTCTGAATTTTCCATGAACCCCTGGCAAAGCAGATGCGATCTATTCGCTAACGAAAGAAGGATTTGAACCGCGTATTACCTTGTTCATGTCAAAGTAGCGCTTCAACATGTCCTCGAAACCCTGTGTAAGATGTTTCGTAGGGAATCATCGATTCGCCATCCCATTATAGCCTGTCTGCAGACTCCAGTGTGATACGGACCAACGCGGTATCTGTCTTCTCAATTCCAGTCGGTGTATTCTTGGGCCCTGTAGATCGTATGACAACTTTCAAACAGTCTTCGCGCGACTAAATCGCGATTGTAATAAACTTCTAGGTCTCCTCTACCTCCTCTATTCGGCTGAAATGTCAAGTTGGCCGTTTCGTTTCTTTTTTCCATCAAGACAGCGCAAGGACACCGTTGGCAAGTCTGTTTCACCCGCCATCAAGCGCCGCGATCGATGCTTTGTGAGAAGATGTCAAGATCCAGCTTCACCGACACACCTTCTCCGAGGGGAGAGTCAACACAGGAACCCGTTTACATAACACCTGGTTGGTGCAACACTATAAAGTGTTAGAAGGAGACATGAGGCATTGCAGCCTTTCCTTCTCTCCCGTTTTCTCTGCTTTGGTGTTTGGTTTGGTTTTGAGTTTCAGATTCGAGCGAGGTCCATTCGTTCCAACATGCTCTCTCTCTGTCGACCTTTTGTCTCTTTGTTGGTTCTCTTTTCATACCTTCCTTCAATTCACGCTTCTTGTCATTCCTCGGAATCCTCTATTGGGCCCAAAGGCGATCTTATCATCTCTAACAAACGTATCAGTCCCGACGGTTTAGAGCGGGATGCGGTTCTTGCAGGTGGTCAGTATCCTGGACCTCTGATCAAAGGTTACAAGGTCAGTATTGTTACTGTCGTGATGTCGGAAAATTGATCTCTTACAACACGTCATTTCTTAGGGCGATAATTTCCAAATAAACGTCACCGATCAGCTCACAGATGAAAGCATGTCAACGTTCACTTCGATCGTAAGAGTTTACTTGATTCTATTTTACGATCTGTGAGGTACTCAATTTCTCTGTTAGCATTGGCACGGTATCAAACAGAGACATTCTATTTGGTCGGATGGGACCGCGTTTGTGACTCAATGTCCCATCGTATCTGGCAATTCATTCTTGTACAATTTCAGTGTACCGGACCAAGCAGGTGAAGTATAGTCGCACCGTGCACGCACGTCTTCTGACGAAGAATCATTGTACAGGGACGTTCTGGTATCATAGCCATGTTGGCGTTCAATATTGCGATGGTCTACGAGGACCATTGGTTATTTATGATCACAACGATCCTCACAAGAATATGTATGACGTGGATGACGGTATGTTAGAATGCATAGTCTACTATGGTTTCTACTGGACATGAGCTCATTCAATCTATCTGCAGAAAGCACGATCATTGCTTTGGCAGAATGGTACCATGTGCCTGCTCCTCAAATTGGGATTCCACCGTGCGGCATTCTTTTAAATTGACCAGGTTACATGTTGCTGATATAATACTGTAAACATATCTACTTTAGACTGGCTGATTCTACCCTTTTCAATGGGCGCGGTCGTCAGTCAAATGGCAGTGAACCGCTCACTGTCTTCACCGTACAGCGCGGCAAGCGGTAAGTAGTATTCATATGATACAATATCGTGGCTACTGATTCTCCTTTCAATCAGCTATCGCATGCGTCTCATAGCAATGTCTTGCGAACCAAATTACATTTTCTCAATCGACCAACATATTATGACGGTGATCGAGGCCGATGGCACTACTGTCGAACCTGTCAACGTAGATTCACTCCAGATATTCGCTGCGCAACGTTACTCGTTCGTCGTAAGTGTGGTGTCAGTCGCTTTCATCATATGCTGTAAAACTAACTATAAATGATTTAGCTCGAAGCGAACCAACCTGTGAATAACTATTGGATGAGAGCTCAACCCGATCTTGGCGTCAACGTTACCACAGTTGGTGGTGTCAATTCAGCTATTTTGCGCTATGAGGGAGCTCCGGAAGAAGAGCCAACCACCACCCAGAGCCAGTCAAAACTCCCTCTCCTTGAGACTAGTCTTCACCCATTCATTCCCATGCCAGTTGTGAGTTTGAACCGTACATATCTCTAGATCATACAGAGCGATATTTTGATACATGATATTTTTTCAGCCTGGTGCGCCTCATCCCGGAGGCGCGGAGGTTGTGAAGAACTTGGATATCCAAATCGTAAGCTTTGTTAAGATATCTACATGCGGGCTTTATTTGATTGGTCGGTCTTCGTTTCCATGTTGCAGGATATGTCAGCTGGACGCTATACTGTCAACAATGTGTCATTTGTTCCCCCCAGTATACCCGTTCTATTGCAGCTCTTAAGCGGAGCGAGAAGTGCCCAGGACCTAATGCCATCAGGAAGCATCATACCTTTACCTCGAAATGCTACTGTTGAGATCACGATGCGTGGTGGAGCTTTAGGTGGACCCCATCCAATGCATATGCACAGCGTAGGTCTATCAAACTATGACTTTGCGTTTACCATGCTAGTGTAACCAATGGCATCTAATGTCATTTTTTCCGCAGAACACGTTCCATGTTGTTCGTAGTGCCGGAAACTCTTCATACAACTTCGTCAATCCCATAGTCCGTGATACAGTAAATATCGGAGAAGCCACAGATGAGGTCACAATTCGATTCGACACCACTACACCCGGCCCATGGATTTTCCATTGTCACATCAATCTTCATCTTCAACTTGGTCTGGCAGTTGTGATGGCTGAAGCTGTTGAGGACATTGCCAATGATCTTGAAGAGGCTGTGCCAAGTGAGTACGAACACGTTCATCATCATATGATGATATTAAAAGGGTCCTTCTTTTACAGCCGCTTGGAAAGATTTATGTCCTGCGTATAACAAAGCTTTACCTGCGGGCAACCAGACCGTTGCTGCGTGAGATTTTTTCTATTCCCTCCGAACGATCAGGATCATTGGAAGCATCGCTTTGGACCTTAAATTCTTATTTATTATCGCCGAACGTTGATTGGCATTCATTCGTTGTTTATGATGTTTGTCTATCTTATAACCGGATTTCAATGTACTGAACTTGCTTTGCATAGTGCCATGAGTTGCTCGAATGGCCTGTGGGTGTCGACTCGCATACAACTGTTCATTATGCTCCTCCTCGAGTCGTCGAACACCTGAATATCTGGCGTTTCGTGAATTCCGATAAAAATCACGTTTATTTCAAACATTGATGTAGCACATTCGAAGAACTTTAAGAAGTACTGATGCACATTCGATTTTCTACACAGGTGACTACGCTAAATGACTTGGACAAGTCACTTGTATTACTTGCACGTTCGAATATTGGTTTGCCGAGATCCTGTATTCGGATCAGTGCGTCGAAAAAAATTGGGTCCTTTCTATCTCCTTCAAGCTTCGAGCCTCCACTGCAACAATGCTGTTCATCAAAGAGAAAAAGCTAGGATCTTTCCTGGCTGGAAGGTCTCCAGACTACATGTGCGTCATGCCGTTTTGATGCTTGAGAGTAGCCTGGAAGTAAACTTCAATTTGCTTCTTTCCTTCCGCGCTAGTTACTGAATGAACAGAGGCTTGAACCATACTAGCATCTGGAACCCAATGGCCCGGGAGGACGACAAACAATGTTAGATGTATTGGTTTTTTGTGTATCGAGACTAGCTTCCAAGAGCGGGTTTCATGTGGTGCACAGATTGGTACACATATTATGGTAACAACCGGATTTGAATTTGAACAGCGGTCTATACACTGAAAAGTCTTGAAGTTCGCACTTCCTTTCCAGTCGGATCTATCTGTCAAAACATCTGCAGTAATATTTACACAATAAGCTCAAGTCTTATTCACCTAAAGGTTCTTCTTCGAATCGGCACGTCAGGCAGCCATGGTAGTGGCCGTTACTGGAATGAACACCCTCAAAATACAGAGTACTGGGCTGCCGTGACCTCTGACATCCTGAGGGCGTGGCATGAACATAGGATCAAGAGATTGCCGAAGACAGCTTCGTTGACGGTATAAAAGACCTCGATGTTTCTCGACTACAGCTCAGAGCTCATACTCCCTTTGAGATCTTCCTCCAACCTCCACTACTAGCAACATGCTTGGTTTCAGCACTTTGTTACTCATTCCCTTCATCCTCGCCAGCCCAGCTCTGTCCATCTGCCCAGGATTCAACTTTGGCATTGGCAATGTCATGTCTCTCGGTAATGGTGTTAATCGCTGTAAGTCTCAATATCGGGTCCTCCAATTGAGCTGACTTGACGTTGTTCCTACTAGGGAACGTCTACGATGATAGCTGTAATCAAGTCGACGGGTTGACTACCAACCAGAACCCTTGCAATGAAGGGATTTTCGGATGTAGTCCTCCACCCATTATTTTCAACGAATACACTAATACGTTCACTGGTTTGAGGTAAGCACCTTGGTTTCCTGTCAACAAAGTTACATTAACGTTTATATTTCCTAGATACGCTTGTCGGACTGACCCTAACTCTGGTGTTTGTGGCAACGATGTCATTTCCGTCTGCGTAAGTGTTATCCTTTGCACTTTGTTTATTGCCCTTGACGTTTATTATCGTATTATCCAGTGCCGAAACGATGGAAATTAGACACGAAGTGAAAGAAGGAAGTTTTACAGCTTGAACAGCCTTTCATGAACGCACATGTATATTACTGTATCTGAACTACAGCTTTTTGTGGTTGCTTGACTTGAACTTAGTTGCGAGTTCCTTTTACGGACTTGACACCCATCAATTTTGATTTCTGTGACTCGCGCTCACTGGCCGCATGGGCCATATCTACCTTGCTTCAAGTCGTCCTCGTCAGTCCTCATGACCTTCAGATTTTGTTCAGGTTAATTGTTCAACCTCGCTGTGCAGTATGCTTGATCTAGTGCTATAGTATAAACTCAAGCTTCAAGTTCGAATCAACTCAAAATCAACCTTACATCTCTTTCTCGACCGAAAACAAGTCAAACATTTATTCGTTTTTCCATACCTGCAGATGAAATATCTTTGGACGTTTCGACGATCATGAAGTAAGAGAGGTTCAACAGAACTTGATACCAGATATTTGATCTCTATAGTAAGGAACGACTATCTTCATGCTACTAGAGGCTGAGAACTGAGCCTAATTTGATCCCCGATCTCGACTATAGTTATCTCTATCAAGGGTATGCGTACTTCATCATGTCCCAATCGTGACCCGGAAACAACGCTCATTATGCTACGAAGTTACACCCTCAGCCTCAGTGACTATCATTGTATGGGTACGCAAGCAGAATGATCGTGCTGCCAAAGGACTAATCTAGGGTCTAACGACGTTAGAATATGAAGGGCCCCAGGAAAATTTTTCAAAAGTATACATCAATACCCCCTTCAAGAGATAGTCAGAATGTTATTGATATTATGGGGCACTAGCCTGCTACTCATTCCATTCCTTATGGCCAACCCTGTTTCATCCCTTCGCCCTCGTTTCAACTCTACCAGTATTAGAAACGTCGCCACGCTTCCAGGTGAAGGGTTTCATACTTGGTTATATTGAATCCAGTTTATGTAGATTGTTAGGGAACGCCTATGATCACAGCTTGAATAGTTCTCTCCCTGCTCGTTTCGTTGAACACACAAGCGCCCTTACAAAATCAAGGTCAGAGAATGCTCACTGCACACGTGTCCTCTGTATCCTCATAAATCGTTTCAGAAATACTTGCAGTCAATATCATAACTCTGACATGTGCAACTCTGTAGGAACAGCATAATCGACAAACCCAGGTGAGTGCGTCAGATTCCATCCTAGCAGGTTGTCATCTCATAGTTTCTCCCCTACCCATTTCATCCTGTTCTTAGCTGCGTACAGGGTCCCTGCCGCGATGACCTGTTCTGCCGCATCGCCGCACACTTTTTTTTAGGTGCTGATGACAGATTTGAAAGTTTCCATAGTTACGGCCTCGATATCTACCGCGAAGCTCCCAATGTTGTTGCCGATTTTCTGACACGGATTTACCCTTCGATCGACACGAATATGACGCCTTGGCTTTGTGGTTTTGGGCGGTCCGTTTCATTAAAACCATCTATCTTCCTCTGCTACAAGACACGCATTGTCAACTTGTTGAAGCTCGGCCGGCCTCAGTGTCGGCCTCAATACTCTTGATGCGTCGCGAATAGTATCTGGCACCTGGGTGATAGTGCCCAATCAGTGCTGGCAGCTACTTCCCCCAGTGAACTGACAGTTCTTCTTCCATTATAATTATGCTTCAACGCAGGTGCGACAACCTCTCCCTTTAGTGTGACTCGGAACTATGATTATGATCGTCCAAGTATCGTCTTTTCCTAAAAGATCATTATCGAATGCGATATGATATATGACGACCTGTCTTTACCATTCTTCATGACCACACCATGATGACCCTATGTCTTGCGTCATGCTCTGTGTATTGGAAACAGATTCGTCCGACCTTTGGAATGGAGGACATGGCACGCTTTGTCACTGTCAAAGTCAAGAGAAGGTTAGACCTCCCATTCAATTCATTATGTATGCTTACACTCTACCACGACATTTAGAAAGTTCTTGACCCTGCGTTTTGGTGCAGTGGTGTGAGGTGTTGCTTATGTCTGGTCCGGGATGTCAAACTCTGACTTCAATTGCAATTCTTCAAGTTTTATGATTGACAGCGACATTCTGAAGACAGTTCATTCAGAGTTCTCGAAACTTTACAGACCACAGGATCTAGACTGCTTCAATCTCCGGAGTTCACTCGTACAGGGGCTACTTGGCGTTTTATCGGCGCTGGCAGTGAAATGTGCAGCATTGGTACCCAGGGCCTTTGTCTGTGGCTTACCGGTGCTGTTAGATTATCGAACGTAATCTCGAGATCCTTCCACTTCATCCACTACAGTGAGTGCTTGACGCTACCGTTGCTATTTTTATTAGTATAACTATTGACATTCGCTATAGTATGGATATGAAAACTCTCAATCGCCTCTACGTTCGCAAGGAAACTTCTCTCTGATATGGCACATGGTTAGCAGTGCATTCCGTGGAGTATTTTAGGTACTCGCATGATATTCTGGTGCTCCATTCAAGCCGAGCGGCACCTTCCATTTCGCACTGCTGAATGAAATTGGACGAAGGTTCACTGATACTCCCTCTCTCTCATGAGTCTCATCTCTCATTCTGCAGCTTCGGAATGACAGGTGCTTACAGTTGTACCTTTAACACAAAATCTCAGGACTGTTCTGCATATATAGGAATGTCTCTCCAGCAAGTGTACGCCAGGATGTGTACCGTTGAACTTCTTTCATTTACTCTCGCCATTCACTTTGGCTCGTGATCACGGTAAACGATCTCGATGAACACGACGATGACAACTGCGATCCCATCGGATACTGTATGGTCCATGAGAATTGAGACTGTGAGTAATTAAAAAAATCTGCTCACCTTTATCATGACATGGCCTGTTTACAATGAAATGTTATTTCAATGCTAAGTCCTCAAATGGTACGTCCCTGGCCCATGCATACCGCGATCGGCCCCAAACTAAATAGGACTATCGTTTCCAGTTGCAGCAGCAACGATTCTAGTGAGTGTTTCATTCTCTGTGTGCTATGGAGATTCACTATAGATTTAACAACTTCACAGTTTTACGACTGTATCTTAACTTTTAACAATGAAGCTACCTTGATATGGCCAACAAAACTCAATTTGGTTAAAGTTCTTTTCTTCCTGACAAGGTACATGGCTTTCATCGATGTAACACTGGTATTGTTTTGTAAGTCAGCCGTAAAATCTCTACAGATCCTTCATATCTACTACAATTTTATCTAGATCAACTGGCTCCGGGAGTCTCAATTGCAACTTGTCAATGGGCCTACACTGCTTCTGGATGTTCGTGACGGCCATATAATCTGTGTTCGCTCCAAGTCAACATTAATTCTTGATCATACAGGGTTTATTATCGCAGGGATAATAGTTGCTGAAAGTAAGCTCAAAAAACACTAATCTGTCTCCCTAGCCCATCGCATGCTAATTGCTGCAGTCATCCTTGTGGTTAGGACATGGGCGATCTGGGGTCGGAAGAATTACGTCGCTATAGCTTTGGGAATCGCGACCACCGTATTTATTATGCCATGTTTGATTATCGAGGACATCTTCTTAAGATCAATAGAATGTACGTAGGTTTTCTACTCGACGATTTCCATGACGTTTCTGATCTTCATTTTACAGTCTCGCCTGTATTGGACCCCAGGATTCCAGGGTGAGTGATATACCTTTCATTCAGTCAATGTAAACTAAATCATTGATTCATCTTTAAAGGTGCATCGTGTCAAGTGGCAATTCAATCGTGGCAGTCGAATTCATTCTCAGTATAGTCTTCGAGACCTGTGAGCACAGCTTTCTAAACTTTCGTGAAATTTAAGCTTACATTGATAACACAGTCGTTCTTATACTTACTCTCATCAAGGGCATTCAACACTGTAAGCCGTCGGATTTCAATCTTTATTTATTCTATCGTAACATTTTTTAATAGTCAGAATATCTGGATCACATTCGTTTCTTGGTATACTTTACAGAGATGGTGAGTGGTCGTGTTTGGTTTCTCCGATTCGCATTGAATTCTCACTCCTTCCATGTTAACAGGTATTCTCTTTTACATTTACATCCTTGGTGAGCGATCCCATCATAGTACATACCCTCAAACCTTTACCATCCTGATGTTTTCGCAGCTATCTCTGTTACAAACCTCCTTGTCATTGTCACAACTCCAGTAGGTCTTCAATCAGCACTTCCATTCAATGCAAGAAAACTCAATCTGGTTTATCTAACAGCGTGGCTTAGCGACAACATTAGCTCTGTGCGTCCATTGTGATAATATCACCATCACATCTTCTCTATCCTGAATAACAATTTTCCAGAATTCAACGAGTCCTTCACTCCTGCCTCTCCTCTCGCCTTCTCATAAACCTCAAACGAGCAGGCTCACGAGATCCAAATATTTCAACTATTCGATCATCAGGAAGCACAGAATTCACTTATCTTCGAAACTTCAGTATTGGTACCAATGCTCGAATTCATCTCCGAGACGCTTACGCCTTGAGCATCGACAGTGCCGACGTTGATATTTATCATTCTCACTCAGAGTCAACAAGAGGTTTTTTACCTACTGTCATAGACGAATCATTCTATTCAGAGTCTGGTGGTTCAGTAATTAGCCCGAGGAGTGAATACTTTGAAGTCATCGCTGTATGATTCAGAGTTGTACTATTGTATCCGGCTGGACTGGTACGAAGTTTCTCCTACGTGTTTTCATTTTTTGGAGGTTTGGGAAGGTCATTGTCATTGGACTTTGAATTTTTTCTTCTTCGACCATCAGTTTGTATTTGTTGTCCCTTTCTTTCTCCAGGTTCTCTCGCCGGTGTCATCACATATGTAGTGTGAGTATGTTGTAAATTAGGTAGATACTTCCTGTGTCGTGCTAACTTAAGCTGTATCATAATTCTCAAAGGTTCTTGCGATAGGTATACATAGATATATATGAAGCTACGTTGATAAGGTTTCAAGTTTAGAGACAAACATCCGACAAAAGTTTCATATGTGATAACATTGACAATAAACACTGGGAAAAGTAAAGCAAAATAGAGAGCAAAAATACATATGCAAGAATACCGATAACAAAGACAAGCAATTAAACCATATAGATATACAGAAAAATCATCATTCAAGAAATAAATCCGTTCTACCTAACCGTATTATAATACGCTCTCGGTGTAGACATCCCGTCCGAGCCAGCACCAAATGGAGTATCCAAAACAGAAGATTGACCTCCCCCTCTTGATGTGAATCGTCCAGTGATATACGACGGACTAGGATAATGCATACTATAAGTCATCGAATGATTTCCCATCCCATGAGAACTAGCTCCGGGGGATTGTGCAGCAGCTAAACTTGTCGCTAGAGAAACCGGAGTTCTTAAAGGTCTTATAGCGGTCACTCCACCTTCTGAACGTGGTGTGTATGGTGGCGATGATGCGGTCAATGTGAGTCTACCATCATTTTGAGTCATAGTGGTTGCCTGTGAACCTGAGTAAGGAGTTCCTGCTCCGGAAGGCGAAAGAAGAGGATCGTTTGTCCGACGGGTGTAATAAGAGAAACGATTCGTTGATGGTGCCATGCTAGGTGCATTCGAGGCCGTTGGAGTTGGTGGAATGGTTTGGATAAGAATTGAAGCGGAAGCGATAGGAACGAAACTTGCGTGAGATGAGGGTTGTATGTGAGGTTGTAAAGGTGTTGGATTTGATATGTACGACATGGGCTGAGCGATAACAGAACCAGCCTCATTCGTCGATAACACGTAACTCATGGAAGGCAGTGGTGGAGGTTCTTCGAGATCTTGTCCTCGTTTGCGTGTTTTTGGTGAATACCAAGAAGTCGGTGATTCCGACTGTCGATATCGCCCTCGAGAAGAGTCTACAGCTGGAACATAATCGCTGGAAATTTGTGTTGTTACCCAAGGAAGGCTGACTATGTCGGTGAAGAATCGATGAATCCTATCGAGGTAACTTCCCCAAGAATCATCAGCAGGATTCGTGAATGGGTATAGTTGTCTGCTGGTCTCGTAATCTGTGACTTCTTCACGGGCAATATGTTCGGGAGTACCCAACTCAGATTCGTCTTGGGTAATGTTCATGTCGTACCGAGAAAAATGGTGAGGAATTCGAGGGTCGATGTCAGGTCTTTCTTGACCACTTGAGCTCGACTCCTCCTCCCGATCATGATATTGAAATGTGGGTGAAGGCTCCTCGGACGTCGGACGTAATGAAGGGGGGTGCATCGTAGAGTATGTCACACCTTGATCATCTGGCGGGACCGGCATCTGCACAGGCATAGGTGACATGTTCCTATGAAGTTGCGGAGAACCGACATCACCAGGACTTGAGTGGAAACTTGGAATCGCTCCACGAGGATTATTCTTCAACATCGCTCTGGGTATGGTCCTTAGCCCAGATATGAACCCTCCAACAAACCTCCTTGCTAAACTCCGATGTGGTTCATCAATAGGGGATTGCGAAGCATCGTAGGATTCACCAGATCCTGACAACTCTTGTTTTCTCGCCGCATCACCACCATGAGGTACCATCGTCGCTGAGTCCTCGGGCTCGACTAGCTCTCTTTCTGGGAAATTGTAGGCATCGTACTGTGCATCGTTCGCGTTAACACCACCATCACCATCATAGACTCTGTGGCCGTCCTGGTCCATGTGATGCTCCTCGTATTCTCCTTCCTCCGCATAACCCTCATCTTCTGGAAACTCTCCGGGAAAGGGCTCAGCAGGTGAGCCACGAACAGGAGACAAAGTTGGTGCCCAACCGGTATAATTGGGAGACATAAATCCTGGATCGACTTCAGGTTCTGCAGAACGAGCAGCAGCGCGGGCAGAAGTAGGATAAGGATAAGGTCTTGAAGTAGTAGGGTCTGTGGATGAAGCTGGTGGTGATAATGAAGCGTAAATATTACGCGGGGTATCTCGATACATGGCTGGAGGATTTGATGATCAGTGGGTGGTCTGCTCTCGAGGAATGTTTGGACCTCTCATCAAGGAGTTAAGATACGATAATATGGTGAGTTTTCCTGCTTGCCCGTTTACACGTGTATTCAAGTATGGAGCCCTGTCAAAAATATCGAGTTCTCTGATTTCCTGGCTGTACAATCATGCAGATATAAGATATACAAAATTGTCAATGAGCTTTCAGAATTTGTATGAGTTATTGTTTACTTACCTCTTATCCAGAGATTTCCAAATGAAATCCGCCAAACTTGCACACCTCCAGGCAACACCGCAAGGTTGGAATTGCGGCCTTCGATCGTATTCAATCTTCAACGTTTACAGCGCGCGATGTTTCAGCTTTTCAGAGATGCTAGCTTTTACGAGTATGTGAGGCGAAAGGAAAGATTTCTGTGTACAGTGTTATAGTAAATTGTCGCCTAGCTTCGAGAATCGAGGAGGAGGGCATGATTGACGGCAAAAGATTGGATTACCTTATAAGGGAATTTAATAGAACAGATATCTCGGCATCTTCCGCACCCACCACTGAACGCCAGAGAAACTTTTCCTCCTCCCAACTCTGTAGTGCCAAAAAAATTACATACTCCTGCTTCCCTTAATCGCTGGCTTTCGGTCAGTTACGAGTCTATAAATCTAAGAACTATCGCCAGCTCATGAGGGATGTTGAAGCAACATGGATCTCGAGCCAAACCTCTTCGAGCAGTACTTGCCAGACCGACTGAACTTCGACTTCAAACTCTTAAATGCAGTCATCTTAAAAGATAGGTCATAGATAAGGGAGGATGCTGTGAAATTGTCTGAACTGCTTTTGAGACCAACAGATTTATACCAGCATGTCCGTAGGCATCCACAAAGATTCAGATTGAAAGCGGAAGGCTAGAAGATCCAACGGAACCGTCGGTGGTCCCTTTGGAGCCGTTGGCACACAACCTCCGCATAGACTGGGGATAATTCGAAAGAAAATCTTTAGAGAAAAATGACTTACCATGAAGGCAGATAGTTAAACTTGAAGAAGTACTAAAGGGTCTGCTTCGACTCAGAAAAAGAGTGGATGTTGGTCATATATTCTTCACTCGAATATCTTTCCTTTTGTTTGGCCTTATGTCTTTCAGATAGATAGTCAGCCTAGTTGTAAATTCCACGAGAGACAACAAAAAGATAATATAGTGAGATAGATACAGCCAAAATCCAAACGAGAACGACAGAAAAGAACACATACAATGTCAGAACGTGTTTGAGGTCTTCTATACACTCACACCGTTCCGATCACTACCGAGTGATACTCAACCAAAAGAGATTCAGAATCCAAAACCGCATAGGAGTAAATATCTAGAGAACAAGAGGGAAGGGAATTCAAGAAGTCAAAATGAGATGGGAAATGGGGATTATCATGGTTTACTCCATAACCCAATCCCTACAAGCTTTACATCCACCAATATCGGGATGTAGTAGAACTGAACCAAGCCAATGTTCAAGTAATCTCCTTCTGCGATCTAAAAACGTCGGTCGGAACTTTGCAAGTGGCGATTTGGGAGGAAGGGTTGGGATGAACCGTTGTTGGTGTTTCTGCGTAAACAATGTGGCATCGGAATTGAGATTGAGGAATAAAGGAGAATTAAGCTCACCGGTAAGGTACCTCGAAGTCGAGCGTATAATTCGGCGAATGAACTGTATCGTTTCAATGCATGTATTACAGTGCCCTTCATGCAATCGTCGATCAGAAGAGAAAGTCCAAAACATCTGTAAAATACTCACTTCTTTGGTAGAAATAGCGCAGTCGTATACTGAGGATTGAAGTCTTCAATAAGGATCATTCCGAGTAAAAAGTGAAGCTCAACACACCAATATAAGCACCTCCTCGCTTATCTCCCACACTTGTCCAACCACTAACCTGTACATTCCTAGCGAATGCTAAACTTTCTCCAGAATTATCTCCTAACCAGATATCATTGGAGAAAATGGAAGGTGCTGTTTCGATAGGGGACTGAGGTAGTGGAGATTCTTGATAATATGTAACATCCGAATCGGCCTATGTTCCATTCCAACCAAAATCACGATAATATAATGCATTTCAATATAATAAACACAAATGAAGAAGGAGATGAATGAGCTCACAGAATCAAGAAGCTCGTCGTATAATCTCGACTCTTCTTCCACATCTATCCTATCCGGAATGAGAACCAACAGATTCTTGCTATTCTGGAAAGGATGTGCTGAGGTTGGTGTTGTGGGACTTTGAGCTTCTACATGTGAATTATCCTCTTGATTAGTTGAAGCATTTCGGTCGCTATTTGTCGACATAGAAGTGAGGAGGACTATCTGTTTGTTTCAGGGGACAGTCGGTTGTTCAAACGAGTGAATGCAAGTTGGTCCAGATAGAGAGCTCTTCGAGCAAAGCAGTAGTAGAAAGCAAAGTTTAACGTTGACTTTGCATGCAGACGTAGAATATTTGTGAAACAATGCAGAAATTAAAGGACGATGAAGAACGAGAGGAAGAGAGGCAGCTGGTTAATTTCGGCACTAATATTTGCAGCGCTAAAGCATTCCAAGCTATTATCTGATAAGATAAACCAATGTCGCATATTCAATTTCAAACAACTCCGAGCCACAAGCCAGACAAATGCATCGGATGCTAAACGACTATCTTCCCTTCCGAGGTTCTGTGGAGGAGAATAATCGGACGCCATCATGCCATAGAGTTGAATAAAAAACCGCTCAGTGTATACGTGATTTTTTGGGAAGCCGAGCAGGGTTTTATATAGTCGAAGATCATGAGTCGTTCAAAACTTCACCGGAAAAACAGACCCCTCCTCCAGCTTAGGATCGAAACTTTTGGATCATAATATCAATACTCAGTAGCCTACCATTGTACCAATTACAGTGCCAATATCATGAATGCCCGTACTCAAGAATAAAATTATCTCTGTAGCTGTATGAAATGAGTCAGGTGAGGGGAGATATCGAAAGCCACAACAGAATCTGACACTCTGAATCATTTTCCCTCTCAAAAAAAAATAATATCAACGTTCAATGGAAATGTGCGGAAAGTTTCAGTTCGTCTCTGCATCGGTGAAAGAAGTGGTCGCAATTCCAAACCTGCTCCCCGCCGTATCATAAACGGTGTAAAATCTTTCCAAGAAAGCCAACCCGTCGATGAAATCAAGCCCTTCGCCGGAAGCACTTCCGATATCATTCACGATGAGATACAGACCATCGGTCGTACCACCAATAGCCGTGTTAAGCTGTGAAAATATCAGAGGGTATTTTGAGAGTAGATTCACAGGTGAACTTACAGCGCGGGGCCAAAGCTGAGCATTCGGTGTGAACTCGAATGTTGTATCGCCGATCGTGAAGAACAAGCTTTCAAGGGAAGCAAATTGATCTGCAGTTACGGTCAACAGACCTGTATTTGAATCCGGAACAGCACCAGTTGCCGTTTGGTATGCTTGGAATGCATCTAAATACTCAATGTCAGTTTGGGAAGTTCATTGTGCCCCGGAAGTACTCCTATTGTCTTACCGGTTGCAATCATCAGTAGTGTGGTTCCGGTATCCATGATCCCAGCAGTTGTAGCAAGGATGGGTGTGTTTGCAGATCCATACGTGATTGACTGATCAAGACCGACAAACTCGCTTGCAGGAGATGTCGAAGTAATTGGGCTTGATAAACGGGAAAAATGTGAGTTTGGAATAATATAAATAGATTAAAAAACGAGGTGGGATTGAAAAATATGATGGTACTTACACGAAAGTAATATCACCGGTGAATTTACTTGAATCAGTTCCACCAAATGTCAATTCGCCATTCATATCCGAAGTAGATGTAGCAGGTTGGAATGAGATCCCAACCAAATCGCTACTTATCAAGTTTTGAGAAAATGCGTTGTCTGTGACCGTCGGTATGCATTCGTCTACTTGAGGTGTAAGCGTGCCTAAATAGGAACGAAGCAAAAATAAATCTAAGTATATCAGATCCGATTGAAAAGAATTCTGCGAGCTTACCGCATGTTAAGTCTTGAGGTCCAATCCTATCTCATGATTAGTTGGCCAGGCTAGAAAAACAACGGTAGAGAGGAAAAACCTGTGACTAACCCGATAATACCGTCGACACCGTCAAATCCAAAAGCAGATGCGGGAGTAGTAACACCGATGGATTGACCCTCAATCACGAGACCAGGTGCGAGTGTAACACGGTCCGTAAATTCTTGACCTATAAAAATAAGTTCAGTACATCAGACTATCGTTACGCAACATCCACTGGTAACTTACCGAAGAAGAACCCAGATCCATACTCAACGAACTGAACACGCATCAACGAGCGTAAGTCGGAAATGCTGATAAGTCATGGGTTAGGTACCTACGACAGCATTGACAGTCGCTGCGGATGTACTGGTTCTTCTGTAAAGTGTATGGGCACCGACCCAAGTGTTGGAACTGCCTGTATCGACAAGGAGAGAATCTATGATACGGTGAATGATTATCCTCACTACAAACTTTTCGACAAGTTATAGAAAGTACGTACAGTTCGTCACAGGCGATCCAACACCAACCTTTTAAAACGTAAATACCTACATGCAACTGAATGATAACATGGTTGAACTTACGGTCAATACATAGTCCACGGCTTGATTCGTGGCAGGAACACCGATCGCAGCACTCAAAGCCGAAGTCTTTCTCTTTTCCAATCCCTCTTTTGATTTCCTGGTCGCGGCCCTCGTCTTGAAATGTTTGGCTCTGGCTAGATCATTCTTTAAGAGGTTCCCCCCTCTCAGCCTAGTAGTATTCAACCTCCTAGCGAAAGGAAGAGTAATGGGACTATTTTCGATGACGACTTTCTTGTCGTTGTGAGTAATAATTGGAGATGAAGAGGACGATAGAGCCAGAACAGATGTTGTAAGGAAGAGAGCAATAGTAATCACATTCGAGTTGATGATCATCTCTGGGTTTCAGTGGGCGGAGAGAGAAGAGTATGGAAAGTGATGGCTCTCAGAAGTGGGTCTTGGACCTTATTTCTTCATGGTCTTAAGACGTCCTTCTTATACTGATTGCAATAAAACATACTCGTATTAGCAAGCGGAGCCTATGAATAGGAAGTTTAGTCGTGTCGCACGAGTTGTATTCGTGAACTTAGAAATACCGGCAATGCATCATGGCCATATAATCCTGACTCTGTACACTTCATGGTCTAAGACAGTCCAAGTGTTTGTGGAGCGAGATAAAAAGGAAGAATCTAGAGAACCGCCAAGATATTCAGAGAGCTAAGGTGTGTAATGGGATGATCAGTATCGTGTACATTCCTTGCCCTGAACGTAAAAGAATCACTCACTAAAGATGCTGATAGAGCCCAAGAGCTTGCGAACAGTGCCGAAAAAAAATCGCGAAGGAACGACTGATCAATATTATTAGGCCTGAATCTTGGTCTCACAGCTAGATTGTTCAATAGGAGAATTAGGAAGAAACGAATCTCAGTGAACGTGACATTGGCATCATAGATAGGGAGATACATTCTTACTGACCTTTATATACATCAATAGAAGTTGCTAGAAATAACACCGAGGTAGCCTTGAATTCAGGTGACCTGAAGAATCGGTAGAAATGCCAGTATTTTCGAGATTGATTATAGTAATGATAGATACTCGAGTGCATGACACACTACAGAATTCGTCCTGTATGGAATAGCAGACGAATTTGCATCGTGATGCTTTATTCCTCGGCAGACTTTTTACCAAAACTCGGACTCAGATTATGAGAGGAAAAGGTGAAATTTACAGGACTCACAGTGCTAACGCCGATGGCACAGAACGGATTGTGACCGAGCTTGCAAATGAGAGTGTATGTCCTCATTTGTAGTATGCAAGAAGCTGCGTTGACGAATGACCGCGATGAGCATCTACTTGAATCCGGAGGTATTCACTGCCAAGATTATTTTTTGCCAGCGGATGACCCGAATATAAATAAAGCACAAGGTGCTACAAAGACTCGTTGATTTGGAAGAGAGAGATAGGTTGAAATATGAGGAGTCCTTGAAGTGGAGAGCTCCAATAAGAAGCGAATGATAGTAATTTTGGTCAGTCTTCAAAACGCTCTCTATACAAAGGAACGACTATAGAGGTCAGCCACGGAGACTACTACCAAACTAAAAAGAACAACGTCACGGAGGTGATAACAAAAATGGTTTGCCTCGTGGCTACCGAACGTCAGGTCACCCCGATCAAAATACACAGCAAATCTAGTCCACAATTTCGTGTGCAAATATCATGAAAAAGGCGGCCAAAGTGTTCGCACTTTTGTAACAAATTATTGACCCAACAAATGCGAAGCAAAATTGTAAAAATATCAACGGATTTGCAGAAAAAGTGTGAAAAATGCCGAAAGACTTCTGACTTTTCTTACCAAGAAAAGTGGCCAAGTGTTGCGAAGATTTTGGCTGCTATTTTCATAGTATTTTCACCTGAAGTAGTGGACTGGATATGCAGTGATATTCACAAGCTGACTCTCAAAATTACATTCTCTCTATATCCCAAGTTTTCTGCCTCCCGCAAATTTGAGCACGAACTAAAAATTCTATGAATTTTGGTCTGGTCGTAAAGAATAATTTACACATGATCACGTCAAACATAACACACAGAAAAAAGAATATCATACTGCCACCAGCTAGCATTTTTTCAAACACTCCAAACCAATCTCAATTCGTCAGTGCAGAAGTGAACTTCGTAGTAGCAATACCAAACACTTCATTCTCAGAATCATAAACGGTGTAGAATCTTTCCAGGAAAGTCATGCCGTTGATGAAGTCAAGACCGTTACCAGAAGAATAACCGATATCGGCGATGATAAGGTAAATAGCGTCGCTGGTACCACCAATGGCGCTATTTAACTGTGCATGACGAAAATAAAATATCAATACGTCGCACTTGGTTTCAATGAACAGAATCCGACTTACGGAGCGAGGCCAAATTTGAGCGTTCGGAGTGAATTCATATTGCTCCTAAACAGAGAGAACGAATAGGTATCCCAGAAAATATGAGCCAAATTGACACTTACATCTCCGATAGTGAAGAACAAGCTCTGGAGGTTACTGAATTGCGCAGGCGTAATTTTGAGAAGGCCAACATCAGAATCGAGCACAGCACCAGTAGCAGCAGTGTAGTTGGCAATAGCATCTACAAGTGAGGATGTTTCTGTATAAGCAACAACTAACAAGAAAAGAAAAGCTGTTTACCTGAAGCCAAGAGAAGGAGGGTGGTGCCGGTGTCAGTGATACCAGAAGTGGTCTCCATTACGACCTTCGCATTCTCGCCCGATCCGTAAGTGATGTTTTGGTCAATTCCAACGTATTCAGTGGCGGGGAATGTCTCTGTAATGGGGCTAGAAAGAAGTGCGCATCAGTTAAAGACTCCGGTTTAAAAGTGAGAGTCGCACACAAGACTATACTTACACGTAGCTCAACTTCCCAGTGAACTTTGTGGTATCGATGTTGCCGAAAGAAATTTCTCCATTGGTGACAGGATCCATGGTGTCGGTAGGTTCAAAGGAGATACCGACCAGTTTTGAGTCAATAAGTCCTTGGTTAAGGGAGTTATCTGTAACGGTAGGAACACATGTTGTGTCATCTGGGAAGAGAGTATCTGAGAACAAATGCATTCGACGTTAACGTTGATATTCAGCGAACTGCATGATAACATAATTGGAACTTACTGCAAGTCAAGTCCTGTGGTCCAAGTCTGTATATCACATCAAAATAGAAGAGATTGAGATCGTCGGTATTCACACTCCACATCGAATAGATAGATATAGATAACATACCCAAGAATACCATCTACATCTTCGAAGCCGGGTGCAACAAGGGCAACTCCGAGAGATTGGTTTCGAATGACGAATCCAGGGGCAAGCGTGAGTTGATCCAAATATTGTTCACCTGGACAGGAAGAGATAAATCAGCGTTCATGACATACCAGCGGAAAGAGAAGGTTGTGGCACGTACCAGTCATAACACCAGAACCGTACTCAATGTACTGAAAAAGGAGAAAAAGCATTGATAAATAAACATAAAATCCATTTGTCATGTTGCGAAATTAAGCTTACAACACTGTTACCGGTATCAATGGAGGTCTCGCTGTAAGCGTATTTGCCAACTTCACAGCAGATCCATGTGTTTGAACTTCCGGTATCGACCAAGACAGTGTCTATAGGTGAGAATAATTTTAATTCTGGTGCTCGCGTATCCGTGGCAAGAACAACGTACAGTTGACAGGTGGGTTCCCGACACCGATCTAATTGCGAAAATCGTAGCACGTGAGCACAAAGAAAGAAAGAAGAAAAAAGAATACATAAACGATTCATACCTCCACAGTATACTCAACAGCTTGGTTGTCGCTTGGCAAACCAAACGCAGCAGAAGCAGCGTTTTGAAATTTGGATTTAGGTTGAGGTTTGACGTTGGCGTGATTTTTGAGTGCCAGAGCCCTCGCTTGATCAATCTTCAACAAATTAGCTGTACCAGTCGTATTGAGCCGTCTCGCGAATGGTAAAGTGACTGGGCTCTTGTCTCGAACATGGAGTGGTGAAGGCGATGCGAGGACTTGTAACGAGACAAGTAGAAGTGTGAATGATAACTGGAGGAACATTTTGAAGAGTCGATCGGAAAGGCCTTGAGTTGGAGGTTGAACCTTGGACTTGAACTTGAGGTGAACCCTGAAGACAAAAGTATGTTGGATAGTCTCCTTGATATACCCTCTCCTCCCGGCTTAAACCAGTCCATCTCTCAATCTCCTCATGATCTACGGATATCTGTGACACATGGTATCGCGGCGAAGGCGTAAGGGCTCCACTCGACATTTCAGCGATAAGAAGTTGAATAGTTTGTCAGGCAAGCAGAGGGGAGGTGATGGTCGAGAGGTCATTCCTGGCGATTGGGGAGAGTCAAAGTGCGAAGTATCTCCTTTGTGGCTGTAGTTTGAAGACCAGGAGACAGTACGGTAAGGAATGACGATCGAACTTCTACGCGCCAAGAAAAGGGAATCACAGTACAGCTGACAGTCGATGGTACACAGACAACCCAAATACTGGCTGTCGGCTCCCAGCCGTCAAGCAAAACGATAGAGGTGAGGTACACTTTGAGGTCTACATCTGGCGTTCAGTAGCGTAGTCACAAGTGCATTGCAACGCGTGTTGATAATCGAATGATAGCGAAAAGCAGATATATAGAACAAGGAAGCAACATCGTAGTGGATTACAAAAATAAACTCACTCATCCTTATGTCTGAATCTTGGTCTTCTGCAAATTGCCAAACCTGGAATTCGCGATCACTTCTGTCTGGTCCATCCTCGGGCCGAAAGGATAGTAGAGTTCGAAAGTCTCTCAATTGCTACTATGATTACCAGGGTAAACACCCTAGGAAAAATGAATACAGTGCGATACACATTATAACTTACACGCGTTATACACAGGTAGGTTGAAAGAAGTCAGTCAGTCAAACCGGATCGACTAACTCGCGCAAAAATGGATATCTGCGAAGAAGTAGCGATTAGAAAATGATGCGACCGTCAATGACACGAAGAATGGCCGACGCAAAGACATACTCATGATCTCCGAGAAATCCTTTTTGCTTACTAACAGCATCGACAAACTGTAACGCTGTTAGACCAGATGTAAGCATGAGGTCCCGGTAATGTGCTAGCGCTGCTCGTAACGGAGTCGGGTCTCGTGGTATACTGTTGATTTCAACCATTCAATAGGTGAAAGTCAGATCAAGACAGATAAGAAGAAACAATATGAAAACTTTACAGATCCGCTAGTGCCCTGTTGACGTCAAGTATCGTACATCCGTCCGAATTCTCAACAGTAAGGAACGTCCGGCCTTCCGCATCTTGGAAATTTAAACTTTGCATGGGGGGAAATGTGGCGAATGCACAACACGCGTTCGAATGAGAGCACAGAGGGCCGTATTGCGATGTTCTGCACTCTGGAAAAGTCGGGAGAAGTGTTAGGAGGATGGATATTGCATCTGGAACTGGAACATTGGAGAGCGATGCGTCGTGTCCGGGGTATTGATTGAAGTGCAAGTAGAAGTAAAGTGGATGCAGGAGCACTTCTGCACTCCAAGGACTTGAAGGTAACGTTCCATTTCCAACCAGTTGTCGGTAGTGATTGGCTGTGAGTGAAAAATGTATTCAGCAATTTGTCGTTTGTGTGATGAGAACACACGGTTTGGTCTTCTCAATTGAAGATGCTTTCCAACCACAAAAACTATGACAGGATGGATAAATTTGGCAAAGTACATTCAAGATTACAGATAAAGTCCTGCCAATGTCTATCCCTCCATCACACGAACAACTCACCGAAACATGCATTGGCGTCCTTGCAGCTTTTGATTTCGCATTTCTTGGGATGCGCAGAGAGGATCATCGACAAAAGCCTCCACGTTAATGGTTCTGTGGACTGCGGTCTCCGGGGACAACCAAATCCAGCGCTAAAGCAGGCTAATTGCCAGAATGCGTCGTCCTTGGAGTACAAATCTCGAAGCCGACGACAGGTCTGAGAAAGAGCAACATGAACAGAAAGCTCGCAAAGGAATGTGTTTCGAAGATATAGCAATAGTTGGTCCGGAAGATCAACAAAAGTAGCAGTAGGCATCGAAATCAGCCAGATGTTGTGTTACGAGATGAAGTTGAGTTGGAAAGCGGTTGAGGCCAAGTATGATGAGGTCCCGAGGTGTCGTACCACGTAAAAAGGTCCACCAGGTGCCAATTGATACCAGAAAAAAACCACAAAAAAGACAAATGGGAAATTCCCGTCCTGGGCATGTAAACCTTACCCGGAACCGAGTTGGACCGATTGATTCTCTTGAAGACATAGAGAAATTATACAAGGGGTATATTCTCGAAAAGCTGGGAACCGAGAAGATATGACGGTCAGTGTCCCAGGCATATATGCAACCTACCAGTAGAAGGTATAGCAGCGAGAAACTACATGCTAGAGTGGAGATAAGTTTGAGTTAAATAGGGTGAACTCGGGTGCTATGATGGCAATCACCGAACGCTGGGACCATTGATCGCTTAGATGCTCAGACCAACAACTCATACTGAAAATGGTAACTATCAAGTTCGTAATTCAGTTATTGACGTGCAGCGGAAATATTACAACTTGCATTTCATGGGTCGTCTTTCCGGCAACTGTAAAATGTAACAGCTCACTTATTTATTGAAGTAAAAATTTGATTTGCCAATTCGTTATGGGTTCCGGCTTAAATGTTAAGTTGGAATGAAGTAATCGACAGGAAACAAATTTCTAGTGATCCATTTCTGATAGAAGATGTAAATACGATAGGCAACAACGTTTCCGCGTCCTGGAATTCTCACCTCCGATATAAAATGCTGTAAAGTATGTTCCAAGAAGCAAAATCGAAAAACCGATGATAAGCGGACGATTTGTCTGGTGATCCTAATTTTCTTCTGTGACATCAAGTTTTACTGTATTTTTTTGGCTGAATTCAACGTCAAGTTCATAGCAACACTACTGGTCAGGCTGTGGCTTGATCCCGAACTTGAATGAATTCCCTAATACGGATGCGCACTCGTACGGATCAACGGATCACAAAATCAGGCGCTTGCTTCACACCACCCTCAATGAGTCTTGGACTCTTGGTATTACTTTCATCTTCACCTTTCGACTTCACCAGAATGACTTCTCCAATCCAGTGGTTAGACAGCGCGTTCCCCTCTCGCGTACAGGCCGAACAGCTACTAAAACCAGACCTTGAGTCTGGTCTAATCACTCAACATGATTTCAACATGGCGGTCACTTTCTTCCCCGGTCCTCAACGGTATATGCCTGTCTGTTCACGTCCTCAAAAAGACTATTCTTCACTCTGACAACTATGCGCTTACATATAGACAGTCTTTGGCACAATATTCAGTGGTTCATATGCTGTGTTTGCTCGGTATGGTCGTCGAATGAGTCTGACATCGCGACCTATGATTGCAGGATCACTACTCGCTGGAATATTTGGGACATTCTACGGCAACTTTCGAAGGGCGAAGATGCATTACCGATTTGTTACTTCGCTCACTAATCCGGAAGGTTTTAATCAGGCATTGGAGAATGTGAATCGGAGACTTGGAAATGTTGAGCCATTGGGTTGGAGTTTACCTGGTATCAGAGATGCAGAAAATGAGAAAGGACCTGAAGGGGTAGGAAAAGAGGGTGCTGCAAGGGATATTGATGGTAGTCCAAGTGGTGCCGTAGAGAGATGGGATGAAAATGGCTCGCAAGCGTTACCACCGACTCCTGTAATCGTTGGTCAGACTCAGCAGACTTCGCAACGTACGTTCTCTATTCTCTCATATACAGATGGACTCTAGGAACTAACAATTTTATAGAGGTAGCCCCACAATCACGACCAACGTCGGCAAAACCTGCTAGTAAATGGGACGAAATTCGAGCAAGTAACAATGGAGCTAAAACCTCGTCTTGGGATGCTTTGCGGCAAGGACACGAAAGGAATACTCTCCCTGAAGGCGTCTCTATACAATCACCTACATTAAATACAGACGACGAGCGTGCTCGCGAGCAAGCTAGATTCGATGCCTTATTGGAAGCAGAGAGAAGGTTGTCGCGTGGATCATCCTAGAGAGAACGGCTCTGGGCTGTGTTGTATCATCAAGGACATTATATTCATGTATTTTAGTCATTCACCGAAGGAATTCAGTTTCTAAATGAAATCTCTCCTTATGTATACGATATGAAGTTTGAAAAGTTCATAAATTGCCAGACATAGTGGAATACAGCAGACATGCGCGCCTAACAAATTTGAATGGAATGTCCGGGCGCTTCTCCCTTCTTTAGCCAACGCTCATCATCCTTGGTTTACTATCCCAACTTTTGTCCAAATTCCTCCTCGATGTTTTCTTCAATACCTCTCTTCCAACTAGTCTCTCAACCATTCAAACGTGCTCAACTTGGTTTATTCCAAGGCAAGACAAAACAATACGGAAACAGTGTCCCATTTTCAAAACACAAAACACGTCGATCTTGGTTACCCAATATTCAAAACAAGAGATTGTTTTCAGAAGCTTTGGGAAAGAATATTCAGATCAAAGTGACTACTAGGGCTTTGAAGACTATCAAGAAGGTACATAGTCTCTCCGATTCTTCTACTGGACATTGCAAGGAAGTCGGGTTTGTTCATACATGTTTGGTTGATATCATTTTTAGCATGGTGGAATTGACAATTATTTGTTGAAAACTAAACCGGAATTATTGGGAATTGAGGGTATGAGGTATAGACTTATGGTTAGGGAGAAGAAGGAATCATTGGAAGCGGAGGAATCAAGTGCTGTTGACATTGAAGCACTGTTAGCTTCGACACCAGCCCCTTCGACAGCGACATTGTCAACATGATACAAAGCGCTTTCGGTATTGTACGTCCTTTTCTACGGTTTCCTTCTGGTTTTCTAACTCTTATTTTAATTGACAGTCTCTATCGTCTCCTTCTACTTCAATAATATATAAACCCGACTGTCTTATAATTCATTACCCATAGTCTCCTCTGGCCAGGCTTCCCTGAGTACGATGGGCACGAAATAATTAACTGAACAGGACGATATAAAATGAAGGATGCTGTGGATATTGAAGCACTTTCAAATTTGGCCCACCTTCAATACAATTCCGTTGCATACGATATGTCAACTCGTACACAGAATCCCATTTCATTCCTAGATTTCCATACCCTGGGGACGGTCGAAAAGCCTTACACACAGACGGATATCATTGGGCAAGAGTTACGATCATGGTACTCAGTGCGATATATTGACAGTCGAACCTGTATCTCCCAGAGAGAATTCCTTCGCATGCTCCATTCACTGAAGACTATAGTGCAAAAATTCGACATGTATGCTCTCTTTTCTCGACGACACACTGTACCGATGTAACAACTTCAATGTCCAGCACCGTCATCTCTGCGAAATAAATAAAGGTACTGTACTGGTACACAGAAATCAATTATTCTATAATTCATCGCACAATGAATGCCCTGGTCTACATGAATTACCAACTTGAAAAGAAGAAATAAACCATCTTCGAACGACGTATGATCAGACGAACAAAAAGGATATCGAAAATCGAAAAAGAAACGAAGAACGGTCAAGAAATGAGAACGAACAATGCACAGTAAGTATAACCTGGAATGAAGCAATAGACTAGAGGGGGAGAGACCAGTTTACTAAAGGATGTGGATCGAGTAAGATAAGTACTACAAGAATGCGAACGAATGGGAGTTGAATAGACTGTGAGAGAGGATGACAGAAATTATATGTTTATTCGTCAGATGGATGGAGAACACGAAAGAACCGAAGAGAGAATAAATAAGTGCAATAAAGAGAGAACAAAAAAATGAGCAAGAATTCAAAAGAAAACTTCGAGTTTCGAGATGAAAGGGATGAGATGGGATGCAAAACTTGAGCTGTAGAGCGATATAGCATCATCAATTGCAAAAGCTGAAACTATTCTTGATCCAAAGTAGTCATCGGAGAAGACCTGAATTGTTGTCGAGAATTCATGACGGGAGTAGTAGGTCTTGAACTCGTACTTTGTCCACTACCATTGATAGTTGCAAGAGGAGGTGCAGGAGGAGTAAGAACAGGTCCATTCCTCAACTTATTCCACCAATGACCTTTCTCCACGACAGGTGTTGGAGGTTTACTTCCTCCAGATCCAGTCGTTCGTATAGATTCGGCTTTATCCCCTCCACCGAAACTACTCGAATCATCGGTCAAAATACTTCCATAAACACTTGGACTTGATTCTTTCTGACTATTGTTTGAATTTCCTGCCCCGAATCCGCCGCCACCACCACCACCACCGCTCGTACCAGAGTTCCTAGTGTAAGTTGTTTCGGCACTAATCATGCTAGCATCATCTCTTCCATCACCACCAGTAGCCAAAGATAAAGAAAGAGAACTTTCAAAATTTTGTTCAAGTTCTCGAGCTTTTTCAGGATTATAGAAAGTGAAAGGACTAGGAACGTCCGAAGAAGTAGGGATAGGATTGAAAAGAGATTCGATGAGATTCTCTGTCGTTCTTAATCCGTTAACGATCGCTAACTTATCGAAATCGACGAGACCGTCGTTTCGAGAGTAAGGATATGGATAGGATGATGATTTACGTGGAATAGGTCGACCATCGATACCAATGTTAAGGCTATTGTCGTGAGGGGGTAAATGAATTTGAGGGGAATGAGGAGAGAAAAGAGAGGGAGATGATGGGTCGAACGATGCCAGGTGAGAATCGGATCTCGTGTATAAGTCGAGGTTTCGAGCAAGACGTGTTCGAAGTAGACCGTTATTGGAGAGTAATCCTGAGACTTCGGCCATAATTTCGCCTTTACGGAGGGGAGGTGGTAGGAATTTGTCCGTTCCTCCGATATGCTCGAGTTCAATTGTTAACTAAGTAGAATCATTCGGTAAGCCTGAGGAGAGAAAAGGAGGTTGGATTCACGAACCTTCAGTAGAGCATTAGTCTTACTCTCACTAAGCAAATATCGTCTCGTCACGACTCCTGCGTTAGCATATTCTGCTAAATTGAGGTACACAGCTCCCAGTCGAGGTTCCGAGGGTGCGTCGGGATCACCTGCTACGACTCTCTACGTGCAATCCAAAAAAGACAAGAAAATATTAGTTATGATCGAAAGGAAACATATTCCCCGCCCCAGTACTCACCTGCATAACGACTAATCTCAATTCGCTGGGCAACAAGTCCAAGGTTTCTCTATGCACATCCATTTGTACAACGACACTGACTTTATGATCCCATCGAACAATATAGTTCCTCAGCTTAGACCAATCTGTCATCCCTTTCGATTCTGAGAACGCTGTATTTGCTTGGCTCAGCATATGCGGGAAGGAGGCTTTGGTGATAGTGGGTGCTGCTGAAGCTGGCGTAGTATTATGACGAGGCAAATGTGGGCGATGATGGTGAGTATGATGGGCTTGTGTTGGAGTAGGGGTGACGAGAGGTTGAGGAGTAGATGATGGTGAAATCTCTGGGGTTTCAGGAGGCGATGATGTGAGGAACTGACCGTATATTTTCGGTGGTCCAGAAGAACTGGAATCGGTAGAGGTTTTACGTTGGGCAGAGGTAGGTCGGGGAGTGGTAAATGATTCTCTCCCTAAGTCTTCAGAATCCGAAAAATGGGTGTCGTTACTGAACTCAGATTCTGAAGATGATCCTAGTTCCAATCCTAAACCTTTCTCCATAGCCTTCTCTTTGCCCTTCCAATTCGACTTCTTCTTCCGTTCAGCTCCTTTCTTACCACTCAAGCTGAGATAAAACGATGAACCCATCGCAGATTTGCCAATCCCTCCATTCTCAGCGTAAACCCCACTACTGCTACCACCGCTTCCAACCCTCTTCCCGGTTTTCAATTTATTGATCAAAGATGAACCACTCTGAACATTTTTGAACTTCCACTTGACTCCGAATTCACCTTTGACACGAGGGACGTTCGAAAGGTCGTCTATTGTGAGGTGTACTTGGAAGAGTGCATGACGGGAGGGTAAGAGATGGCCAAGTTGTGAGCGTATGCCACCTCCATGACTACCTGCGGTACCATTTGTAGCTGTTGAAGTGGATGTAGTTGTGGAAGTTGTCGCTACGCCATTCCCGTTGAGATGATAAGAAGAGGAAGCAATTGAAGGAGGTACAGAATGTGTCGGAAGTTGGATAGAAGATCCACTCGAGATACTCGAAGACCCTGTAGTCGTCCTGCGAGGTAAAGGATCAGTTTTTGCTTTTCTCATTTTCGAGTTTTGTGGAGTGTCGTGTGCTACGAGGAGAAGCAGGGAAAGTGAAGAGACAAGAGGGAACTCACATTCCGACAAACATGGATTGGTTTCGAACTTTAAGTATTTGGGGGTGTCTCCCTTGATGCCGCTGACTTTAACCGCCTTCTCCTATTCTCAGCCAATCCTCAGCTTTGTGAAAATATCGCCCCTTGAAAAGAGGTATGAGAATGTGGGCGCGCTTTGATGCCGTTGCAGTTGCTGTTACAGCTCAAACCCGGTGCTTAGAGAAACGTCCAGACGCTCATTTGGGAGATAAATAGGGTAAAGAATGTATGTGAGTCGGCGCTGTTGCTTTCGTCGTCGTCGTCGTTGTAGTTGTTCACGGTGAGCAGAGTCCGAGGTTGCCTTCGTTCAAGTAGATGAGTGTGAGTGTCATGATGAAGAATTGCCGCGTGGCCATCATTTCGGTCAAAACCCGTCGGATTCAGATCTAGTCAAGGCGCCGGCAACTTCCACTTGGACCAGCTGCATTCAAGCTTCAAGTCAATTGACAACATGATAATCTGAATGCAATATTGAAAAATATACATAAGAACATGTAACAATTTTCTCAGAACTGAGCAGTAGTAGTTGTTGTTTGTCTTTGCCCGGCTGAGAGCACGACGGAATCAAAACATATACGCGAGATCAAGATCTGATGAAGGTGTAGTGGCCTGAAAAGGGAATTCTTTCTAGGAAAAAAGGCCCACAGAGCAATCGTGGAATCAGACAAACGCCTCAACACCGCATGTACCTACATCGATAACAAACAGTGAAGTATCTGGAATCAGCCATGTCTGCTTTGCATGTTTAAATCCCGGTAGATTTTGGTTAAAATGTGGTCGGAGGATCTTGTTTTGAACCGTTGGTTTGAATGATTATCACTTTGAATTTTTGACTAACTCACACAAGTATTATTCAGCCACTTAAACTGTAAATTTCCCACTGTAATTTGTGTTAGTGCATTCCATAAACTCTAGATGATCTAGAAGAACCATTCGTATATGCCAAAAACATTATATTCTCACCAAAAGCGTATAGATCATCTTTACGGACGGTGTAGAAGAATTGGCCGTGTGTTGGTAGATCCGTTTCGAGGTCGGAACCCGAGCGTGTGTGAGTGTACGAGTAGAGCAAGAAATAACACCCCGCGTTAGCGGCGAGAGCGTTTCTTGAGGTATTGGTAGAGTTGTCGGGGAAAAAAGGAGAAGCTGTGGAGGGAGATCTTGAGGGAGGTAGAGAAACTGGTGTAAAACTTAAGATAAAAGTTCAATAAAACTTCGATAACCATCGCATTAGACGGGATTCAGCACGCAGTGGACTTTCCGAGTCAAATGGTTGAATAGGGGACTCACTACTGCGAACGGCGGGCTAAGTACAAATGGAATTGCAGCATGCATTGCTCATGCTGCCGCCTCCTTCTCGGGTAGCCAATGAAAAACAAAGATAAAATCAAATAAACCGAGATAAAGAATGAAAAACAAAACTGCCGTGCCATTGACATCACCAAACAAACTGAAAGGAGTAACTCACCTAAGGTTTCAGTAGCCTCATGCTACGGACAATTTCTCGAGGGAGAAATACTGGTGTGACGAAAGTACGATGAGCTCCCCTCATAGCTCCACAACTGTCCCAGGTTGTGTGTACAGTGCTCGGCACTCTCGACCTCTACTTTCCGCATGCATTTAGCTACTTTCACCTAAGGCAAGCCTGACAAAAATGAAGTGAAAGAAAAATAAAGGAAAAACATATGAAAATGAAATAAAAAGGAAGACACCGTGTGCCTCAACCATTCACCGAGCCTGATCCTTCAAAGACAGTAGAATAATTCATTCTTGATAATTCCAGAGTCTTGAGGAATTGCGGTCGCGAGTGCTTAAGAAGTTAGGGCATCTTGAAGTTAGTTGAGGTCGTCGTTGAAGGTGAAAGTTCATCGTCATGTTTGAAGCTTGAAGGTGCTCGATTCTTTAACCCACTTCTTCTGGTGTGATTAGTGACCTAAATAAGAAACAAGGAAAAATTAGTATTTGACGAGTGAGCTTTCTCACTCTACCACAAGTGGGGGACAGTTCAATGCTGTCCTCAGCATCGACAACCACAAGAAGAATGGAAGAAAGGCAGAACCAAAAGGAATGAAGAAAGAAACACCACAACTCCAAGAACAAATCACCACCAAGGCTGAAGAGAAGAGGCAAGTTCCGCTGTCGAAGATTGGTCTCGGCGATTGTTTGGCCATCCAGCAGGGTCCTCTCATCATCAATTTCCCCCAACGTGAGGCAATGTGAGCCATCAACAATAGAAGAAAAAATGGAAAATGACTCTGAAGGAATTGAAGAAAGGAAATTCAAGTTCTTGGGAGTGGTTGAATCCGCCGCCGAAGGCTGGAGTAGGGCTTTGTGTCCTGGTAAGTCTGTCATACTCTGGTGTCCAAAACGATAATGAAATCATTTAACACGATCTGCTGCAAAGACTCCTTTCATCTCAGTCCCATCTAGCTCCATTAGGTGGTAAAACCTATCCACCACTCTCTTTACGACGTACGGTCCTGCCTATCTCAATGCTCCCTTATTTCCATGCTGGTTGTCCAACCAGGTTTGATGCACCAATACCAACGTCCCTACCGGCAACAATTCCGATACAATTTGCGACCCATACTTCCTCTCGTGATCCGCGATAGACTTTGCCCATTCCTTGTTCAACTTTTCGAATGCCTTCCCAATGTCCTCCTCCCTTCGGGTAATCTGCTTTATCCTCAATGCCAGCAAGTCATCCGTGTCCTTCACTGAAGCCCAATCCAGCACTGCCCATGTTCGATCTGCAATGTCGAAGCCAAAAACTGGATTTTGGCCATAAAGGAGATAGTAGGGAGTGTAGCCAGTCATCCGAAAGGTTGTCGTTCGCATAGAATGTAATCCACCATGTAAATACAATGGCCAGTCCTTGGGATGAGTCCCGCAAGCCTTCAGTAGCACACTCATGAGTGTCTGGTGTGATCGTTCGGCGACGCCATTGGCCTGAGGATGGTAAGGTGCAACCAAAATACAAATGATTCCATACTTCTCAAAGATCCTTCGAACGGCTCCCTTGAACTCGGACCCATTGTCGCAGACAAAAACTGGAATGCAAGAGAAACAACAAATGATGTCTTGATAAATGAACTTCGCCCATGCTTTCGATGTGTTTTTCTTTACAGCGCGAGCCTCTGGCCATCCGATTGAAGGTTCAATAGCCTTAAGAATATACCGCATACCCTTTCGACCTTTCGGTAAGAAGATGGTGTTGAGATGGAACTTTCTAAGCATGGCTGTAGTGAATGAGGGACTGTACGTCATAACTGGACATGATTTCGAACGGAATTGACAAGCATTGCAAGACTGGACAAACTGAAAGACTTCGTCGTAAAGATTTGGCCAGTAGTAACATTCAGAGAGTCGGAGATAAGTGGCATTGCGACCTCGATGACCACACTAATTGTGGGCTTCTGCAATAATAAAAGAATGGCGAGTTTTGTCAGTAATAACAAGGCAAGGCATCTTTCTACTCTTGACAAGCCAAAGACGACTATCTGAAAAAATAAAACGAGAGCAAAATGAGAGAAACTTCTTCTTTTGTGCCAAATTAGCACAATGTGAGGGTATAACTCTATCCTTGAGATAGTTCTTCACCTCCTCCCACTGCTCCACTGACTCCTCGTCTCGCTTGCCAAACCAATGACCATGGTTGACAGTCCTCGTGCTCGAATCTGGATACAAAGCCCTTGTTGTTGCACATGAATCATAAGCTGCAAGCTGAAACTTGAAACTGTCAGAAGGTGAAACTTCATACGCATACCGATACTCTGTCACCAAACACTCCACCATTTCGCCACCAAACTCATACTTCTGCACTGTCTCCACTGCAACATTTCAACACATGAAATCATTGCCAACAAAAAACTGTCCATAGCTACCACTATCATAGAGACTGGTAAGACCAACAGAGCCAAAGGGAGAAATTCCGAGGATAGAAACATGAACTGAAGGAGAAAATGGAAGGAAATCAAAGAAGGGAGCTTGTGATAATGAATGTTGAAGGGTAAGCTGATGTGATAAAAGAGAAAATTGTTCTCGGTATGAAAGATGACCAAAAAACTTATCCAAATATTGTTCGGCATTCTCCTCTTCAGAATCGTCAGAGGAAGGACGTCGTTGTGAGAGGGAATCGACAGGAGTGTGTTGAGTAGCTGGAACATGATTAATAGTGAAATCAAAAAGCTGAAGGTAGGTGACCCAGTGTGTGAGCTGTGCATTTGGAAGGTCAGGAGTTTTGATCATCTGTTTGAGAAACTTAGCATCAACATCCAAACGGAAATGAATACCCCAAATTTGATGTCGCAGCTCTTTGACAGCTCAAAACGTGTCATAAAGCTCCAACTTGGCTGTGAGTAAGCTGCCTCCACATGATTAAAGGTACAAGACCAAAAAGTGCTGGGTGCTTTTCAATCTCGAACATCTGAGACAAAATCCAACCCGAACCATACTTCGATGAGTCAACACCAAAATAACTAGGCCATGATCTGATGAACAAGTGAGAAGAGGTGAGATGAGTTGAGCAGCCTCATAGTCATAGGTCGAAGAACTGGGGGAGAAGTGACCCTAATTTTGATAAGATCCATTGCATCCTGAGCTTCCTGGGTCCAGACAAAGGGAATGTCCTTTCGAGTGAGAGCTGTGAGTGGTCGAACATGATAGCAAAGCCTTTGATCCACCGATGAGTGACTCCAGCGATACCTAAGAAACTGCGAACTTCAGAAACGTTAGCACAAGATGCCCATTTCAAAACCTTGTTAACTGTTCCATGAGCCAACTTCCAACCCTCTAATGAAACCACAGAACCAACAATGTAAAGCTCGGGAGTAGCAGCCACCAGCCTGTGTCCCAACGCTGTAATTCCTGCAATCTCGAAATGACTAAAAACATGATTCACGGTTGTCAAAAACTCGTAAACGAATTGACGAACAGGTGAACCTGGAACAATAGGCTCATCGTTGTACGTGAATGAGGGCCCTTGATCCCAACATCATCAATGAAGGCACCAGCATAGTTTGGCATCTCGTCTCGAAGAATGTAATTGACACATCGCTGAAACTCCTGAACAGCATTGCAGTACCCCATAGGAAGAGAAGTAAGATGCTGAGCACCAATGAGAGAACCAAATGTGGTAAGATCCCGAGAACTGATAGCAATGAGTTGACTGTCATAGCTGGTAAGAAGATCGGCAATCATGTAGATGGCAAAACCAAGATAGCTCTCAGTGAAGTCATTTACGTTAGGGGGTAAGGCTGAGTCTCATATGCTGATAGCGTTGAGTGGTTGTAAGTCATGGACGATTCGGTATTTGTTGGCCTTCTTCTCGATGAGGAAGATGTTGGATCGGTAGGAGGACATGGATGGTTCATACTTGCTGGCATTGCGTTGCTCCATAAGTAAGTCATACAAAACTCACTCCAATGCCTTCGGTACCTTGATAGGAGGAAGTTGCCAGGGAATGTGTTCGATAACTGACATCTCATAGTTGGGAAGTATTCGGGGGAAAAATTTCCACATTCGGCATCTGTAAAAGCAAGGGCCTTCTGGCGAAGATCTAAAACATGAACTAAAAGGTCAATTTCGGCAGGATGAAGAAAACTGTCAGGTATTGTAGAAAGAATCTGAGTTAGCTGAGGAAGAGTTAAACATTCTGAGGAAATGAAAGAGGATAAAGGAGGGGGATGAAAAGGTAAAGGATTGAAATTAGGATTTGGAATAGGCTTAAAAACCTAAGCTGAAGGATTAGACATATAGGTAGGAATAGGATGAACTTTTCTCGCCACGGGTTTGTACTTGCGTACTGCCGAAGCACATAAAGCATCATCAGCTAATGCTCGTTTAACCCACGGCGATGAAAGTGAAGAAGGGGAAATATTAGAAGGAAGAATAAAAGAGACATTTTGAAGAATAGAGTCAAATTCGGGAGGGGGTAAGAGAGAAGAAAAATTATTAGAGTTAGAGAGTGAGGAGAAAGACTTATCGCCTAGTAGGGTATATAGAGAATGTCCCAACATTGCAGCAGATACAGTCGACGTTCTTTCTGAGTGCTGCACTGTACCCTGCTTCAAAAACCCTTGTCTATCACCAGACGATCCATGTTTTGATGATGATCTGGATGAACAAGTTTCTGCGTGATCGAAGGACCCAGTTCATCACCTAGAGGCCTAACAGTAATGGTCATGTTGCCACTGTTTCGACTGTAGTTGATGGATGCTGAGAACCACTGAAGCCACAGCTGCCCAAAGATAACATCTTGCTTGCCAATACTTGCCCCAGGTTGTGCGACGAAGAAGTGATGAGGAAACTTGTATCCACCGATCTCGAAAGGAATATCGCGAGCACAACCTTGAATGGTGACCAGTTCTCTGCTGATACCACGGAGTGACCAATGAGATCCATCCATGTTGAGGGGAGATGAGAGTAGATCAAATGCAGCCCCCGACATGATGTTCAACTCAGAGCCAGTATCGATCATGCAGGAGAAGGTATGAGGGCCAATCATAGCCTTGAGTCATCCCGTAGTCATTGCGAAAAAGGGAAGGGGTCTAGAAATCATGACTACATGTACATACCATTCTAAAACCTCATCCAAATCCTCTCCCTGCCTAAGCTCCAAAAATGACCTCGATGTGATATAGTAGACTTCCTTTACCTCCTCTTCTTCCTCCTCAACCTCGCCAAAGGAAACTGAATGAGCACCCAAAAGATACTCGCACCAAGTCTTCATCATGGTGATCAGCCTCTTTTGGAACTCTGGTAACGATGCTAAGAGCTCTCGAAGTGAAATAGTAACCAGTGTGTCGAGAATATGGGATTGCATGTCATCGAAGCTGATAGATTCTTGAACATCGGAGGTAAAACGATATGTTGGAGTCTTCGCTCATGATGATGGAAGGTCCTTCATGTCGGCATCCTCGATTTTGACCACCATAGGCTTAGGAACTTTCTTCGTGACAGATCTCTGCTGTTGCTGAACCCCCAGTAAACATATTTCTTCGATGACAGGCTGGGGAACAGTTTTGCTGGAAACAAGAGTAGGTGGAGTTGTTGAAAGCTCTGGGTGATGAACTGTGATGGATGGAGGTTGGCCCTTGCCTGAAACATGAATCTTGATGCCAGTATTACCTGCACCTGAACCATCCTCCTTCTTTGACATAGGGTCAAAATGAACGTCCTTTTTCGAGGAACGAGCAGCCAGAAATGCATCGAACTCTGGTGCCGCTATAGTATAGATATCACCATGGAGCAAATCCTGACCACTGTACCCCGAAATGAGACCCAATGTCATCATGCTTGCACTCTGGCCCATGTGTGGTGATTCCTCATGACCTTTACCTTTTCCGTTACATCTTTCTGCCCTTAAGGCCAATGCAATACCTCCAGCACCTGGCCGCAAGAAGGAAAGCTCTGTCCCGTTTGCTCTAACCAACCTATCCATAGGATTATACATCACCAATCCTTCCTCAATCAACCTCCTTGTCTCTAGACACCTTCCATACCCTCCAGGATGCTCGCCAGCCTTATCGCACATGTAGCACACCTGCACCTTAGCTACCAAAGACATACCCTGGCCTGGAGTGGTCTGCAAGCCCTGAACAACTATGGCAAGCCACTGCAGCTGCTCGCTGAGCTCTGTGATTTGATCTCATGGAACAGGCAACGTAGGTGCTGGAGGTACGCTTAAAGATCCTTCAGGAGTTGGGCGTGACTTGGTTTCCTTCTCGGATGAAGACTTAGTAGGTTCATCATCAGAATCAGAGTTGGAATCACCCGAAGACTCTTCATCATCCGAATTCACCTCCAAGTGCTCATTGTTGTCAGAATCCACATCAATATCCTCCTCACTGTAGAATTCCCGAACATATTTGAGCTGCATGTTAATGGAATCGATAGATTTGATGTTGGTGGATGAAAGCTTGCTGTGAATGTGGCAGCGAACGAGTTCAGGAAGACTTTTGTAAAAGGAGTGGTCGAGTTTAGACTGAGTGATGATGCCCTGTTCAAGAAGTTCATACGCGATTCGAGTAAACTTGCAAACGTGTGTGTCGACCTCGGTGCGAGACTTGAAATGATCTCTAGCCCCCGATTTCTTGCAAAACGAGTGCAGATCCTTCTCATTGAAATGCCGCTTGGTATCCTTTGACTGATAAAGGTCACAGAGAGTCTTCTTGGCTGCATCCCAAACCTTGCCACTCTTGAATGTAGGAAGGTAATGAAGCGTCGATTTGACCTTGTCTGTGGAGTAATGAAGTGTCCAGTTTGATAAGAGGGACTCTGTGATGTTCGTGTTGTGTGCAAGCTCCTCGATTTCTTCGATAAAATCTTCAACGTGTTGTCCTTTGAATTGAGGTGCATCCTTAGAATTCGGCCATGGCATCGAAGACCTAACTGTGAGCATAGAGACATTGCCAGGTTGGCTCTGAACTCCAGCTTCAGTTGTCCCAGAACTTCCCCCTCTGACCATTGTGGTACTACCACCGACGTTCGTGGGAGTAGCTCTAAGAGAACCCATAAAAAGTATCTAAAAAATAGTAATTAGCAGAAATAGAAAGAGCAAATGATACCTCGAAAGCCCTGTTATGCAAAGATTCATGGAAAACCTGAACCCCTGCAGTGGTCACCACTTTGTAGAAGAATAGGCTGCGTATTGGTAGATCTGTTTCGAGGTCAGAACCCATGCGTGTATGAGTATATGAGTAGAGTGAAAATAACACCCTGCATTAGCAGCGAGAGCGTTTCTTGAAGTGTCGGTAGAGTTGTTGGGGGAAAAAGGAGGAGAGGAGGAGGATGATCTTGAGGGTAGTAGAGTAACTGATGTAAAACTTAGACTAAAAATCAATAAAACTTCGATAACCATCGCGTTCGATGGGATTCAGCATGCAGTGGACTTTTCGAGTCAAAAGGTTGAATAGGGAGCTCACTACCATGAACGGCGGGCTAAGTACAAATGGAATTGTGGCATGCGTTGCTCATACTGCCGCCTCCTTCTCAGGTAGCCAATGAAAAACAAAGATAAAATCAAATAAACTGAGATAAAGAATGAAAAACGAAACTGCCGCACCATTGACATCACCAAACAAACTGAAAGGAGTAACTCACCTAAGGTTTCAGTAGCCTCATGCTACGGACAATTTCTCGAGGGAGAAATACTGGCGTGACAAAAGTACGATGAGCTCCCCTCATAGCTCCACAACTGCCCCAGGTTGTGTGTACAGTACTCGGCACTCTCGACCTCTACTTTCCGTGTGCATTTAGCTACTTTCACCTAAGGCAAGCCTGACAAAAATGAAGTGAAAGAAAAATAAAGGAAAAACATACGAAAATGAAATAAAAAGGAAGACATCATGTGCCTCAACCATCCGCCGAGCCCGATCCTTCGAAGACAGTAGAATAATTCATTCTTGATGATTCCAGAGTCTTGAGGAATTGCGGTCGCGAGTGCTTAAGAAGTTAGGGCATCTTGAAGTTAGTTGAGGTCGTCATTGAAGGTGAAAGTTCATCGTCACGTTTGAAGCTTGAAGGCACTCGATTCTTCAATCTGCTTCTTCTGGTGTGATTAGTGACCTAAATAAGAAACAAGGAAAAATTAGTATTCGACGAGTGAGCTTTCTCACTCTACCACAATGGCCAAGAATCCTCAAGAATCCTATTGTGCTTTATACACGTACGACTTTCACCTTCTCCCGGTTGTCTCACAGATTTCACTTTCGGATATTCGTCAATCCGCAGGGCAAATAGTATGTGCAATATTTCAACGTTCAAACTTGGTTACACCTACAGGATAAATCTGAAAGTTAATGCGAGGTAAGTAAGTCCCACATCTGAGTCAGTGTATACAGTGTGTTCATCTCACAACTCGCATTTTCCGCTAATTTTTTCAAGTCCATCACCAGTGCATCAGTTGTTGTAAATTTCATTTTAAACACAGAAAAAAAAGGAAATTGGTATGCAATAGCAGCTCAAGATGGTCAAACAACAATATTTCGAAAGTGTCACTCCTCTTATGCGAAGTTGAACATTGGAAGATTGGACATCGCTGGCGATACCAGGCTACCTCACGTTCTCAAACCCCACTTCCTCCCTTGATGAGTGCATCTTGCCGTGGGTGTGGTTTGGCTTTGATAAGGTCCTGAAGAGGCGTGTATGATGTCTCACACAGGTGTTTATTTTTCTCAAATTGTTACACGATATGCAGGACTGAAAATACCTTTAGACCTATCTCATACTGATCTCGACCTCATTCCTTGGCTGACTTTCCCGGTTATTTAAGCTCATTTGAAACAATCCAACTCAGTCGGGCAAAGAGACGATATGCTCTCAGACTCAAATGCATCGGATGCGACACGTAAAATTTATAGAGAAAACTGGAAGCCTTCTGAAAAACATGGTTTGGACTTGGATATCGGCATCCTATCTCCCGCGGTGAAGCTCATGATCGGAGCAGGAGGTGAAGTACCGTGTTGCTTTTGAAAAGCCGTTCTCTACCTTGTATTCTTCTTCGATGGCTTACTGACCGTACCATTTCTTTGAAAAGGAAACTTGTGACATGCTTGCGTTGGATTAGAATGTCTAGGCAAGAACTTGAACCCTTTCGCCATCTATCAAGACATTGAGTCATGATCATGAATTTATGAGTTTTTGAGCACGACGTTCTCTGGTTTGGTATGACTAAGGCTTTTGGTGTGTTCCTTCACATTTTATCTCGCGGTTTTCGGCTCTAATTTATTTCGTTAGGTGTAGTGTTTGCACTTTGGAATGTTCTCGCATGAAGAAAAGATTATACTTGTACTGAAGAGCAGAATGGCGTCAAACAGAAAGAACAGGTTTTGATTATGCAATCATTCCCTCTCTCCCCAATACCCGTGCCAATCTACGGAGTCTTTGCAAGTGGCGATGAGGAACTGCATCCGTTGCACTTGGTTTGCAAGGAGCGGAAGATGGCAAAGTCGTTACCGGATTCCCTCCTGAGCCAAGTGGCTACCTTCACATCGATCATGCGAAAGCAGCTATGTTGAACCAGTATTTCGCCCAGATGTACCATGGAAAGTTACTCGTTCGATTTGATGGTCCTAGTCCGACTGAAGAGAGGGTATGCATCATATCTCCACTACAAATGACAACGAGGTTCTGATATTTTCTGCCCTCGTTAGATCGAGTTCAAGGAGACAACCGTTGAAGACATGGCCCTTCTTGATATTCACAGCGAGATTATCACTCATACTTCTGATTTGATAATATGAAGTTATTTAAGAGTCGGAGATATAGCGAAACATATGCTTGACCGTCCGAGAGCAGAATAGACCTCGACTTTTGCCCGTGCTGACTCATTATGACATCTTTGTCCGTAGGTCAATCAACCGTCGGAAATAATTCCCATGGAAGTCAAAATTTTACCTACATTGACGAGAGTCATGCAAGGAATCTGTACACATTTATCAATGCCATCGCTATGGCTCTGCTTGCGGAAAGCTTCTGACGGAGGGTAACATCGAATATCTCTGCTCCAACCATGAAGGTTCGGAGTTGAGCTTCGAGAAAAATATCAATTTTTTTCGGGAACGTTGCACCAATGGATCGTGAGTTTCCTTACGGCTATTTGGTAAGTTTCATCGTTCAGATTATCCTAAGAGCATTTCTGACAGGGTTTCTGTGGTAGGGTCATGGGTAGGCTCGTTTCCAGCCTCTGGCGGAGAAGACAGTCGTTCTCTATAGAGGTAAGGCGGACGGACCATATCTCAAGATGAATGTGACTGTTGAACGTTGAAGAGTAGCCGGTTCGGGAGGGTATCAAGCTTTTATTTCAAGAAGAGGAGAGGAGATAGTAGGGCCTTCTCACTCGCTGGAAACCACTTCAGTTGGGTGCGACAAAACCAAGGCTACGCAGCGTAATCTGTCAGGTAGTACTTGTGCAAAATCATAAAGTATAACTTCGAGGACCTCTTGCGGTGCGACGCAGTAACCCTTTCATTTATTTTCGAATTGCAAGCAAAGTGAAACAATTCTCGATCAAATAGACAATAAGTAGGTCCTGATATATATATTACTAGTGTAATTGCGATACAGTTCCTGATCAATTCGTAAAGAAAGCAAGACATGGTTCGAAAATAAAAGCACTGGTCTTCGAAATCAAAAATACATCATCCTCTATCGACTGTTTGTCACAAAGGACTCCTCGTCTGTTCTCGCTGCACGGTCATTCAATCCGAATTTGAAATGTCCCCTGCTTGTTTACCCTCTCTTCCACATCTCATTCTTATATTAACAAGCAACGAATCCAACAGTTTTCCGGTTGCCTCTTGATGTGCTGGAGAAGGTGCTTTGTTTCTCCAAAAATTCAAGGTTTTCTGTAAAGCCTCTTCTTCGGAAATTGGCACCCATCGCGGTGGTTGTAGTAGATCGACTGCTTCAACAAGGGATTTTTGCATGTCAAGGAGGTCATCGGAGTGACATTTGATGAGAGATTCATCGACTCCGTTGAGAACAGTGTAGGTGAGCAAGCATAGACGTGGGAGCCGTTCAGATGGGACAACGAAAATGCCGGCGAGAGCTCCACCGTGCAACGAATTCACTGGTAGATCTGGTTTGGATTGTGTGCCGAACTCGTATTTGTGGTCAGAGACTAGATAAAGAGTGATTTCAGAGACTGCTTCAATAAAATGTTTGATAGCTATCAATAGTGTTAAACACAACTTTCTGTCTGAAGGAAAGAGAGAAGGCTGACCTGAATCAGAACTAACTTCAATCTGAGTGAAGAAGTTCTTGAGATCAGAGAATTGGGTGAATGGGTCAACGCAGATACTGAGAACCAATAAGGCCGGGTAGCGACCATTGCAAAGGAAGGCATGGCACAAGGCAATGACGTCATTTTGCCGGTTATATTCTCCTTTTATCGAAAGATAGCAAAGTTGGCCTAACACGTGGACAATGTTTGGATATTCCTTGTCTGTATATTGTATAACCTTGTCCTTCCGCCGCAGTAAACAATCTAAAAAAGCATCGTGATAATGCTCCTCGTCGAATGAATAACCAGTATTGTGTTTCACAGTCAACCAATAGAGTGTGTTCACATCTTTGTATTCCATGCCTCGAGCTGCACCAAAGCAAAACTTGATGTATTCGTTGTCCATGAGTTTCACACTGTTAGTTGTAAGATGAGTGAAGTCCATGGAAGTATCCTCCCGAACCATTCTTTCATCGAGGAAAGGGTGTTCATTCCGATAGCGAAAATAGAACCGCCACTGGAGCTTCATGGAATGAAAGAAATGGCAGGGTGCTGAATGTAATAACCACTTTCCCCAAAGGAGAAACACACAAGGAACCATTTGAAGCCAGTTACATTCTGAGATGATCCTGTGATATTTGTCAGTTGCTTCAATTGCAGAAGATTTCAGACGGTTCCATGGTGTTTCAGAAGGGGAACGCCTGCCATAGCTTTGATTGACGAAAAGATAGATGTACGCGATGGGTTTGTACAATGAATGACGAATAGTGTGCAATAGCCCCTTGAGTAAAGGCGTATGATATGGGCAGTGTGCAAAGACCGCAGGCGCAAAGAGTGTCATGACAAAGAGGGAAGCCCAAAAGATGATGAAAGGTGTGATAGACCAACCGACAGTCAAGTCAAGGTCGATCAGGAAATTTGCCAGTCCGATGAGAAAGAGACCAAGGGCAATCTGCAGTAACATCGGGAGGACAGCGGCGATCTCGAAGACACGGAACTTCTCCATCCCTTCATTGCGGAAATGGCGGACCCGTATGTGAGGTCGAGAGGACAATCCGTCGTGAGCTAGGTACTCGCGCAGCCATTGCTTCACGAGCATGCCTAGTGATGCTGTGGTGAGACTAAATACAAGACTGAGAAACCAAAATATGTTGATCTTGACAGAGGTCTTCGACGGCGGAGTGGGAGTAAACAATGATGGTTCGGCTGCAGGCGCGGAAGAGTTCAGAGTGAGACCGTTTACATTGAAGCTTGCGAGTTGCCTCGAGATCTGCGATAGCAAAATCACAGAGGTTTCGCTGGAATCTTGTTGTAAGGATTTGTAGATCTCGACGCAAAAGGCGGTGACCACTGCTGAGAACAGACCGGCCTATATCGTCATCAGAGAAATCTGTGATGAAGAATGACAGATGAGAAAGACGTACGAATACGAGCAAGGTGTCCATGTCATCATTGACCCTTTTGATCCTGTCTTCGTCATACTTCTTCAAGTTGCTTGACAATCCTGACCATGCTTCTGCACTCTCCTTCAAGCCCTTCTGTTCATAATCATCTCTTTTTTCGTGTTGCTGCAGATCATCCTGATGTAAGTATCATGAGTTACTCCAAGTCTTATATCGTACTAAGTCTGGTAACATACCGGCTGGAAATTACTTTGATCATTGGCAACACCCCTTTCGGCTCTGAAATCCATGTTACCGATTGTACCAGGTGGCCGACTTTGAGTATTGACCTGCGCATCAGGAACTTGAGCCTGTTCTCGGATCAGCGTGTGGGATTGATAGTCAAATTTTGCAAGCAAGACTTGCGATGTACCTGTTGATTGAGTTCATCGACGAGATGTTCAACTTGACCGGAATCAGAATTCGTCTCATGCATTCTAGTGGTTTTCATGGCTATCTCATTGTCGGAACCATGTTGAGTTTCCTGAATTTGAGGATGCTCCGAGATTCCCTTACAACGCCAAAATATTGTTAGCAACTCTTCCCGGAGCTAAGACTGATCACCCACCACTACGTACTTGCTGTGATTCATCCTGACTGGTATCAGACCGTGCAATGTTTTCTCCATCAGTACCGTCAATTCCGGTCTTACGCCCAGCTTCTATATCCTGAAGAGGCTCCATTATCGCGACCACTGTTCTAAAAAGTGATATCGTGATATTCAGTCGCATCAGATATATTCTTAATCAATAAAACAGTATTCAACGTACAAAGGCTGTAAATTGACGTTCTTAAAGACACTAGATCAATGGGGAGGATGAAAGAGAGGTAGAGGTCGGAGAGACGACCCTTGTGCAAGGTGTTTGCACATATGGATCTTCTGGTAATGAGCAGACCCTGAATACTGGAAACTCGTGTTGATTATCAGTGTGAAAGTTGATGGTTTAGCGAATCAATCGACTCAGGATCAATCAACATATGAAATCTTTCAATACATACCTGGAAAGACTGGTGGCCATCACCTACGATGAAGGAATGGAACTTGTCAATAGCCAATGCATATTGAAGACTCTGGACCCTATCAAACGATGATATTCAACACCCATGTGGTGTAAAAGCCGAGTGTGAGCCTCACATCCAAGGTATGATTATCGATCGTGAATGATCCTCCTTCCGAAGTATCTCCTGAGATTTTGGTTGTGTGCTGTGTAACAATGGGGTGTTATATTTGAGCAAGTGTCCCGTTGTTTTCCATGAATCGAAGCACTTGCCTTTGAACGCCGATTCCCAAATTCACTCATTCAATGTCTCGCAATCGATCGTCAAACTTTGACGGCTGATGGTCCGAAGGTCTTCGTGAGCCTGAATGTTCCGTGAAACTGCGAAACATCGAATGGTGGTAGGGGAAAATATGGCATTGAAAACGGCTGGTATCTTGCTGTTCTCATGATTTTCCGTATTCCCGCGGTCAATGTAGTATAATGTTGAAGTTGACGGTTCTGAAGAGAGACACCAATCGTCTCCTCACGAGAGATACGTCGAACGTATGATCTCGCCGTAGCAGCGCGCAAAGAGTATGGTTACGAAGGGGGGAGCGTATAGGATGATGAGGTGGTGTGATAGCCCCACCAATGGTCCACTCGAGGTCAACCAGGAAGATTGCCAGTCCAATAAAGAGGAGACCGAGGACGATCTGTAATAACATCGGAAAGGCACTGTGATTTCGGAGGTGCGGAACTTTTTCCATTCATTTGTTGCAAAAATATTGGACCCAGATGTGCGTTGAGGAAATAAGCTGAGTACTCGCACAGCGATTGCTTCACGAGCATGGCTAATGATGCTATGGTTCGGCTGGATACAAGACTGAAAACCCAAATTATGTTGATGTTGATGGAGGAATTTGACGGTGGAGCAGAATTGAACGATGATGATTCAGCAGCTGGTGTGGAAAAGTTAAATGTGGAACCGCTTACATTGCAAGTTGCAGCTTCCTTCGGGATCTGCAATCGCAAGATAACTGTTGCCTGATTCGGATCTTGTAAAACTTCATGCAGAAAGTGTTGAAACCTATAAAGAAACGGCCGGAGACCTTCCTCAGTCCGAGCTCAGAATGTACTGAAAGCCTGAGGACTATACCTCTAAACAAACGGTTAGAGATCTTAGGTACATGAGTATCGAGCTGAAACAATAATATAGGGTATGCTAACCTCATTCTGAGCCCAAAATGCAATGCAATGACTGAGGAAACCCGTGAAAAGAAGGCGATGAAGAATTTTAATTGAAGAAATGGTCAGCCGAGAAAACGCTGTAGTCACGTGCCTCGGGCGCCCCAGTCAGTTGGGCCCATCGCACGTCGAAATTCTGTCGAAGTTTAAAGACAAAAAAATCGACATGCGAAAGGTCGAAATTCAACAGAAAGCGGTGACTAAAGACCAGTTTATTTATCCGTCAAATGGATCCACGATGGAGAATAACAGGCACTAAGAGAGACGTACAAAGACAAGTAGAGTCTCCGTATCGCTATGCACTCTTTTTTCTTCATCATAATGCTTCGAGTGATTTCACAGGTATGACCTCTTCCGTGACACACATTCTGTCCACGTATATTGTCACTTTTGTCTGGGCGAAGAAATTCTGATGTTGAATATTGTGAGTAACTCGAACCTTCATATCATAATACTCAGTCTTGTACGTACCGGCCGGAAAGTAATATCATCCAGATTGGCATTGGCAATACCATTTCGGGCACTGCCAGTGTGATAAGGTCGTTGAGTTCTGTGCAGAACTTGAGAACTTTCAACGTTCGGCTGTACGGTGTCCCGTATGGCATATCAGTAATAATTCTGATGTTCTGAGAAAAACGCGCTCCGTACCTTCTTCAGTCCATTCTCATTTTCGATGTTACGCCCTCAGTCTATATCACGAGACGTCTCGAGTCCATTGTCATGACAAACTTTCTATTATGAGATCATAATATTCAGAGGCATTAGACATGTGTAATGTTAATGAAATAGTACAAGACGTACGATCGATTTGAACTGGAAGACCCCAGCTAACTCGGGAGGATGAAATGAGGAAGAGGTCGGAAACACGACTGTTTTCCAAGATGATTGCATGTATGCACAATATCTAGTATTGTATCCACTTTGAACAGGCTATAACGTTCTTGACGCATGAAGGCAAACTGGAAGGGGAAGGGAAGGGTTCTATGCTGTGTAGACAGAATGCACCTATCAGTGCGCATCTACATCAGTACATACCATAACCTCCAGTCGTTCATTAGGTGAACTTGATTCTGTGGTGATTCAGGTGAATCACTTGCGGTGTGAAGGTCGCGCTGAAAATAAAAAAATTATTGAGTGGTCGATGATTTTTCAGATTGGAAACACTCACTGCTGGACCTTTGAATACCAAGTCCTAATTTACCTAATCCATGATCGACTTTGTCGAATTTCAAAGGTAGCATGTGGTGATGTTCGACAACTGGCGAGTTGATAAATTTCACAAGTCTGGTTTAGAAAGCTCTGTGAAAACCCGGAATGCCATCTGGTTGTATAAACAAAAAATATAATGTAATGTCGGAGAAGTGGGATTTTGGAAAACCAAGGTCTTCGTTCTGAATATTTTATTGTGAGTCTTGAATATTGTTCATCGAGGAAGGCCCAGTGAGTAGTATATTGCTAGACTGTCTAGCTATTAATGAGCATGGGACGTCAATGATTGAATGGTATTATGAGTTCATAGAAACGCACCTTTGTCACGATATGCTACTTGACTCGGAGGGAAACATGGTGATATCGACGTGCTAATAGAACGAGATGATCTGCTACGTGGAATCTAAAGCCCAGTAGAACAATGCTAATGAACCACCAAGGATCATCAATCCTCTCTGAAGTTCGATCCAACAGCTGCTCATGGTCCAGGTGTGCATAAACACACCATTAGAAAAATGTCAAAGATCTTCCGCTGCAACCTGAAAATATTGTGTGTAGCACAGGTGTAGAGCAAACATCCATTTTATTGACGGATTACTCAGGGGGGAATATAATGTGCTACTAGGTTGACCTCAGGAGACAAGGTGGTAGCAGTCAGTGAGAACGCGGGGCTAATAAGTAAGCGGGGATTGGGAAAAGGTCGGTGAGCACCACGAGGCTATTGAATTTAATTGCGATCTGATTATCTTCATAGTCTGCGTACAGTATAAACCAAGACCAAGAATTCGAAAAAAAGAAAAATGTAAGCCTCACATACTACCCCCAAAAAAATTCCGGCACAGTCCTCGCAACGGCAGGAGTCCCCACAGAGGCTAACAACCCAAATTTTAAACCAAAATAGTATCAACGGGTTGCTTTGCAACACAATGCATGCGCAAATCAATATTTGCCTTCTTTTATTTCGTTTTGAATGAGAAAAAAAGGGAAAGACGTCGAGAAAACCCGGTTAAAAAGGAATCTACGAGGGAAGAGGAAATAACGGATCCCCTCCCCACATGTCCTCGATTTAAATCCCTGGGTAGTCTGTGAATTCCCCCTCCTCCCAATCTGAAACAAAACGAAAGACCGATTATAACCTTCCCAAAGGTAGTAGGGTTGCGTTGAAGCATGCCGATGGGAAGGTGGGTCGAAGGCAAAGAAAAAAAGAGACAAAAAGAAGAAAGAAAGAAAGAAATGTATGAGTCGAAATTACATACCAGTTGTGATCGTCCATCATCATCATGCTAAGAAAACCAGAGAGAAAGAAAGAGGATAGAATTATTAACATGCATCAGTGACATTGCGAGGATAATGAAGACACTAAAAGGGATGAAGAGAGGAATATAGAGGATGAATATAACACAAGAAAAAACAACACAACAACCTATAAGGTACAGAACAGAGAGAGAAAATGAAAATGAAAATGATACCATGCAGGAGAAGAAAGGACAAGAAGATGATGTGAAAATATTCAAGTCGACCAACCTAACCAACTAGAAAGTAAAAGCGATAACATGAAAGCAAGAAGCAAATAAAAAAAGCACACACACGTAGCGTAGACGTAGTCAAATTTGAATCCCGTTTATCTCATAAAAGCAACAAGATCGTCGTTCAATGAAATTCGGTCCGCCACAATCAACCACCCATCGTAATCCGATCCAACATTCGTGAGCGAGAATAGCACGATGGAACGTCATAGCCGAAGATGTGCCGATAGTTCATACTATCGACTATTGACGAAGGCATATTCTGGGTTCTCCTGTATCGGCATACCAGCAGTAACCGCTAGCCCAGCTCTCGGAGAATCAGCTAACGGAGGCACAGGGTACGCATGCATGATACTAGCGAACGTTGCAGGTACTTGTCCAGGTGACGTGGGTTGTTGATTCTGTGGTGACGGTACAGGAGGCGGAGGTCTTCCATTATTATGACTTATGAAAGGTGAATGAGAGTGATGAGATGTCGATGATGATCGTGAAGGTGGAGGAGGAAGTTGCTGCGCTGTCGGTGAAGAGAAAACTTGCTCTCTTCCAGCTTCAGCGCGGTGCATGACAGGTGAGTGAGAGGCATTGCGCTGTTGAGAACGTGAAGGAGATTCGGAGTGAGGATGACTTGTGACACCAGGTCCACCATTGCTGCCAAAATTTTCGAACGTTTGATTCCTGGCTCGAGAACTACGACGTTCTCTACCTCGAGACTCTCGTGGAGGACTAGGGTCAGGCGGATTCATGTATTCCTGATGGAAAGTGATAGGCTTGATCGTAGACGTCATATTCGCTGGTGGCCCGTTATTCGTGTTCGATCTTGACCTCGAACCAGAAGAAGGTGCGTGTAAATCATCCTTATCAACCTGGATGATCTGCAGCTCTCTCTGAGGAGGTCGATCAAGCTCAACAAGCTCCCCTCGGTCCGAATAATACATAGTAGCGTTTAGAGTTGGGGCATTGCTATCATGTTCGTCTGGTAATGCAGGAATGACCGCTGCATGACGTCCACCTAAGGGTCTAGAGTTTTCGATAACGAATGAGTCGCTATGTAAACAAAACGAGAATGAGAAACACCAAACGGAGAGAATGAAGGATCACATAAGTCGAGATAGGAAACGGGACGAATGATTCTCTTCACACATGAACGCGAACTGTGGAAACATCAACATATTGTAAAATGCACTCACCCGCCTTCCTGGAAGTTCTGCCAGACGTAGTCTTTCAGTTGGTTGGCGCCCGGTAGTTGCTGGATGAGATGTTTGATCGTGTTTTGGCCCAAACCGAAGAAATCAGGACCTGACACTGAATTCGAATGTTGCCTATGTCGAATATTGTTCGCAGCTCTAACAATCACTGACCATGCGCCGGTAGCTGTGCCAGCTACGACAGGCTGATCAGGATGGTCGCCGGCCACGATTTGGAATTTAGGACCGTCACCACCGTCAAGAATAGTACAGTGATAGACAACTTCGCAGTTGGGATCTCGTGTCGATAGGTATCGCCTACATACGCGATGTTAGGGATGGAAGTCCGACAGATAGGGTTGATATGACACTGATTAACATACCGTTGAACTTCGTAACCAACTGGGAAGATGTATCGCTCGGTGTGGAAATGTTCTCTCATGCAAACTTCTCCAAGATTGTGAACTGTCATAATGCCGACATTTAAGGGTAGGATAGGATTGCCTTTCTTGTCTCTGGGGACCATAGGGATGTTGAATGTCTTGGATTGTACTGTATGTGCTTTTAGTCGTTTCGGTTTCGCGTGTCGCTGTACTTCTGAAGGTCGTGAAGATGAACCTGAATTTGAAGGGCGAAGAGTCATCTGCATTTGACTCTGCGCCGCCTTCACTGGATCGGTTGGAGTCGCGCGATACTGTGCTGAAGGTGACAAAGTGAGTACGCCGGTCATGGGAGCGCCACCATTGTCGCCTACAGGTTCGTATTCTTCATGAAGAGGGACGCCAGGAGATAGCGGGGATTCTGAACGATCATGAATCAGAATTCCGCCTGGCCCAACTTCTGTATGTTTCATTCGTATTCTAGGACCGTTGTTAAGAACCATAGTCGTTGATTGATTGTGGCTTCCTCCAACTACAGGCTGAGGCGGTACGGGCGCGAATGTCAAAGGTGAACCTCTTGCTGGCTCTTTGTTTTTCGGAGATGGTTTTGGTCGTCGGGCAAGGCGTCGTGCTTCCCGGGCTTCTTCCTCTTGTCTCTCTCGCATTTCAACTTCATGCCGTCTGCGTGCTTGTGGACCAACGTGCCGCGACATGAGTAATGGATCAATGTCCAAGCTTTCTTGTTCTGCTTCTGAGATTCCTTGCTCTAAGTTTGCAATGAATATTTTCTGAGCATGGGGATTGAGGAGTGATCGTGGATATGCGGTGAATGCTGGCGATGGAACTGTGTTGTTGGGATTGCTGAGAGTATTGGATTCAAGTTCCTTTATTCGTTCAAGTAGTGCTCTGTGTTATGTGTATGTCGTGACGTGAACGATAGGGAGGTTAATAAGCAACGACAGGACGTACGATCTCTCTGCCCTCCATATGACCGCTCTTTCACCTTGACTTCTGACTTGTATTTCGAGATCCTTGTTTTTCTGATCGCGAGAGACGACTGTTGATGAAGGAATTGAACGAGGATAGATGAGTGACTCACTTCTTCCATCTCGAAGAAACGTCTTTTCAGTCTCGAATACTTTTCCAACACCTCTACTGGATCCTTGTTTGACTTTTGAGTGCTGGCTTGTGAAGCGCTGTAGGCGACCTGTGGGGGTAACGGGGGAGGACCCATGACGATGTCCTGAGATTGTGGAGGAGGCATTTGTTGTGGCTGTTGTTGTGGTTGTCTTGAAGCTCGACTCATCAAGGAAGAATGTTACGCGGGGGAGGAGAAGAGAGGTGTGGCAGGGAACGGGGAAAAAAGATCTGGAAGGGTCGCTGGGGAGATGGAATATATAAGGCTGGTGGGATGGAATATATAAGCCTGGCTTAGCCACCAAAACGAGCGAAACTGTGAATCCGAAGCGACGGTGCCTATTTGGTCCGAACCATACATGGCTTGTGTTCAGTACAAACGATCTACATCACCTCACCTGTTGCTACTCGACGCCCAATCCTCCTTTCTGCCGCCTTCAATCCCTGATAATTGCTCGATTCTCGCTCATTTTTGTCGCCCAGTTCCCGCAAAACATAGCTATGTCTTTTATTTGTTGCCGTTTTCAAGCTGGGACACATTCAATTTTGGACATGTGAGCGCCAATGCTGCGCCATGGTCGGCCCACAAGCTCTGGGCGTGGCGTTGATAACCCGATTTGGCCAAGTTGAAACGCCCAAAGCACCCTTCTTCCACTCAACGCCGCCCAAAAAGGCAGTCATCCATATCCAACATCCTCCCGCGGCAATCAGAGTTGACAATTCTTCGTTCTCTCACTCGGCCACCCTCGAGCTCCCTTTCCGAGTTTCCAATCGTTCGATATGTTATTTGTGCACTCACTTTCGACGGGCTGATCTCCCCTGTTCAGACTGCTCTGACGTGTTTGAGCTGCTCTTCGTCTCCACGCTTTCGCCGTGTACGCGGAGCTCCTGCTTCTTCAGATCACACGCTGTGTTGTACTCTATCTTTCTCTGCCACGTCGTGTCCATCTCCCTATTCAGGAAGCAATATTGTTCACCTGCCAATACTCGTGTTTCCACCAAGCTGCGCGCCAATAACGACACAGCTACCCTTTTCTAAAAGTTTCCATGCATACTCAAAGGTTCGGCTTGATGACATCGTGTATATATAGACAGGCATCAATAATAGAACCTTCTCCTATCATCAAGCGTATTGTCGTCCCAGCCTTCTTTCCGCATTCCGTATACCAGTTTGCGCTTCTCATCATCCCTGGTTCTGCTCGTACTCCCTCTTTTGCAATATTCACCCATCCCTTCCGCTTATTGCCATATGTCTTTTCACACTCAATCTCCCCCGTGTCGCCATTGTCTGTATGTCTGTGCCTGAAACCGTCGATGAAAAACGCGTGCACCTCATCTCATATAACCCATTCCAATTATTCTTATTCCAAATAAGCATCAGAATACGCACTTGGCCTGATAAAGGCTACGAAGTTGATGCTAGTCTATTTCTACAGTAAGACAAGCTCAAGCTCGATTCTCATTCGCTACGTATGGTTATGCTCCAAAGGTTCAGATGATCAAATCGCAATCAAATTCAATAGCCTCGTGGCGCTTTCCGACGATATTCGGTAATCTCCATCCCCACTCTTTCACAACTCCGGCCACTTTGTTTCCCGAGCTCAACCGTGACCTATTATGATATTTCCCTGAGTAATCGGTCAAGTTTATTCTACGGCTAGTATGCATCAATTTCTTTCATTGGGCAGCAAGCAAATCTGTCGGTCATGGACAGTTCTTGTTCGACATCGTCGTGAACAGGAGTTTCTGACCATGCTTACCATCAGACCTTCGAGAAGAATACATCTTCATGGGGGCCTTAGGTGCACTAATGACATGTTCGCAATAAAACACCCTCTACTGGCGCGTCGATAACACAGTACGTCGTGACAAAAGTGAGTTTCGATACACTCGGACTGTTTAATGGTTGACATCCTATGTTCAACAGGATTGTGTTTGAGAAATAACTTGTGAAGACTCATCAAAACGTTCAAACATTTTACTTCTCCAAATTTTCACTTTTCCAATGTCGTCGTGTTTTTGTTGTTTGATACTCTCAGGTTTCACAGTGTTTTCAGAATCAGACTCATGAAATTCACCCGCTCACCAGTTGTTGAACATTGTACTCCCTCTGAGATTCGACGAAGAAACGACCACGGACCAGACGGATTAGGACTTGGTGTTCAAAGGTCCAGCGGTGAGTGTTTCCGGTCTGAAAAATCATCGATCATCGACCACTCGATCATTTTTTTTTCAGCGCGACATCTTCGCACCGCAAGTGAATCACCTGAATCACCATCATCTCAAGTTCACCACTAATGGATGACTGGGAGTTATGGTATGATTCGAATGTATATCCACTCCGATATGTGCATTCTGACGGCACAGCATAGGACCTTCCCTTTTCTTCCAATTTGCTTCAATGACGTGAAGAGCGTTATAGCCTGTTCAAAGTGGACACGATATCAGATGTTGTGTATATATGCAGCCATCTTGGAAAACAGTAGTGTTTCCAACCTCTATCACCTCTTTTCATCCTCCCGGGTGGGGTGCGGTCTTCAAGTTCAAATCGATCGTATGTCTTGTACTGTTTCGTTGACGTTACACATGTCTAATGCCTCTGACTATTATGATTTAATCTTAGAAAGTCTGTCACGACAATGGAGACGTCTCGTGATATAGACTCAGGGCGTAACATCGAAGATGAGAATGTTGCTGAAGAGAATGTCGCCGTCCCAGGGTCTAGTGGTGAAGGTAGTCACATTGTCAGCGAGGAGGATGAACTGAAGAAGGTATGAAGTACGTGTCTTACTTAAGAACATCATCAGAATTGCTACTCATAGTACGACATTATACAGCTGGGCCTTGAAAGACCTCAAGTTCTGGATGCTCGACATAATGCTGAGAGTCAACGACATCGTCCCACTGGAAGCACGGATTCGAGTGTTCTAAATCGCAGTGTTACCAATCAAAATACTTCCCAACCGGTACGCACACGACTTTGTATTATTAGTCATTGGTCACTCACGACAAAATCAGGATGGTCTGCGTCAAGACGGAAAAGGAGATATATGCGAACAGAATGCTTTGCGGAAGAGGTCAAACTTGTCCAAGTACATGAAGAAGTATAACGAAGAAACGATCAAAAGAGTGTATAACAATATGGGTATTCTACTTGTCTTCGTACGGCTCTCTCAGTGCCTGTTATTTTCTATCATGGATCCATCTGACAGACACAGACTGGTTCGTAGTCACCGCTTTCCGTTGAATTTCGACCTTCGTAGGTTATGTCGATTTTTTTTTGTCTTTATTAAAATTATTAGACTTTCAACATGTGATGGGTGCTCCAAGTGACTGGGGCGTGGCACGTGACTACGACATTTTCTCGACGTGACAATTTCTTCCTCGCCGTCTTTTTCACGGGTTTCTTCAGTCCTTTCATTGCATTCTGGGCTCGGATTGAGGTGAGCATACTATATATTATTGTTTCCCAGCCTAATACTCATGTACCCACAGTAAGATCTCCAACCATTTGTTTAGAGGTACAGTCCTTTCGGTGCATTCTGAGCTCGGACTGAGGAAGGTCTCCGACCGTTTCTTTATAGGTTCCAACAGTTTCCGCATCAGGTTTTACAATATCCAGACCAGATATCGGTTATTTTCCGATTGCAGATCCCTAGAAAGTTGCAAGTTCCAATGTAAACGGTCTCGCATTTAACTATTCCATACCTGCTGCCGAATGATCATCATTCAATGATTCTACTCCGCCGTCGAAATCCTCCATTAACATCAGCATAATTTGGTTTCTCAGTCTTGTATCCAACCGAACCATAGCATCATTAGCCACTCTCGTGAAGCAAACCATTGTGCGAGTAGTACTCAGCTCATGATGGTTTATTTCCTCAATCTCACATCTGGACTCGACCTTTCGGTCACGAAGGAATGCAAAAGTTCCGCGTCTTCGAAATCATAGCTGTCCTTCCGATTCTCTTTATCGGACTGGGAATTTTCTCCATTGATCTCGACTGGACCGTTGGTTGGGCTATCACCCCCCTTCATCATTTTATAGGCTTCCCTCTTCGTCATCACACTCTTTGTGCACTGCCTTTGCGATAACATTGGATGTATCTCGCGTGAGGACGATTGGTGTCTCTCTTTGAGAAACCGTCAACTTCGGCATTGTACGACATTGACCACGGGGATACGGATGCCCACGCGAAGACTCATGAGAACAGCAAGATACCAGTCGTTTTCAATCCCATATTTTCCCCTACCACCATTCAATGTTTCGCAGTTTCACGGAACATTCAGGCTCACGAAGACCTTCGGACCATCAGCCGTCAAAGTTTGACGATCGATTGCGAGACATTGAATGAGTGAATTTGGGAATCGGCGTTCAAAGGCAAGTGCTTCGATTCATGGAAAACAACGGGACACTTGCTCAAATATAACACCCCATTGTTACACAGCACACAACCAGAATCTCAGGAGATACTTCGGAAGGAGGATCATTCACGATCGATAATCATACCTTGGATGTGAGGCTCACACTCAGCTTTTACACCACATGGGTGTTGAATATGATCATTTTGATAGGGTCCGGAGTCTTCAATATGCATTGGCTATTGACAAGTTCCAATCCTCCATCGTAGGTGACCGCCACCAGTCTTTCCAGGTATGTATTGAGTGATTTCATATGTTGATTGATCCTGAATGCAAGACGCTTTCTTTTGCAGCAAATATTATCACGATATCTTTCTAGTGAGATGCTTTCTCGCTAATTCCGAATCAACTGACTTGGCAAAACATCAGCTTTCACACTGATAATCAACACGAGTTTGCAGTATTCAGGGTCTGCTCATTACCAGAAGATCTATATGTGCAAGCACCCTGCACAAGGGTCGTCTCTCCGACCTCTACCTTCCTTTCATCCTCCCCATTGATATAGTGTCTTCAAGAACGTCAACTCACAACCTTTGTACGTTGAATACTGTTTTATTGATTTTAAACATATCTGATGCCGCTGAATATCACGATATCACTTTTTAGAACAGTGGTCGCGATAATGGAGCCTCTTCAGCATATAAAAGCTGAGAGTAAGACCGGAATTGACGGTACTGATGAAGCAAACATTGCACGATCTGATACCAGTCAGGATGAATCACAGCAGGTACGTTGTAGTCGGTGATCAGTCTTCACTCCGGGAAGAGTTGCTAACAATATTTTGGCGTTGTAAGGGAATCTCGGAGCATTCTCAAATTCAGGAAACTCAACGCGGATCCGACACTCAGATAGCCATGAAAACCACTAGAATGCATCGGACGAATGCTGATTCCGGTCAAGTTGGACCACTTGTCAATGAAGGAAATCAAGAGGTACATCGCAAGTCTTGCTCGTCAATATCAATCTGTGCTGATATTTTCAACAATGCACAGCCGATCCCACAACAGGCTCAAGTTCCGTATACTCAATCTAGTCCTCGCAGCCAACCACCTGGTATGACTGGCAATGATCGAAGGGATTCGCAGCCGGTATGTTGCCAGACTGAGTACTGTACAAGACTTCGATACTTACATCAGGATGGTCTTGCAGCAAAACAAAAATAGATATTATTATAAACAGAATGCCTTGCAAAAGACTTCAGAAGGATGGTCTGGATTGTCTAGCAACTTGAGGAAGTACGATGAAGAGAGAATCAAAAGGGTCAACGATGACATGGACACCTTGCTCGTATTCGTACGTCTGTCTGATATATCATTCTCCGGAACAGATTTTCTGATAACAATAAAGGCTGGTTTGTTCTCCGCTGTGGTCACTGCATTCTGCATCGAATTTTACAAATCCCTACAGCCAGATCCCAACCATACATCTGCAACTTTGCTCTTGCAGATCTCGAGGCAAATCGCAAGCTTCAATGTAGACGGGCTCACCTTAAACTCTTCCACACCCGCTGCCGACCCATCATCGTTCGATTCCACTCCACCGTCGAAGACCTCCGTCAACATCAACATATTTTGGTTTCTTAGTCTTGTTTTTAGTCTTACCACAGCATCACTAGGCATGCTCGTGAAGCAATGGCTGCGCGAGTATCTAGCTCATGATGGATTGTCCCCCCAACCTCACATACGTGTACGACACTTTCGTAACGAAGGAATGGAGAAGTTTCGTGTATTCGAAATCGCCGCCGTCCTTCCTATGTTACTACAGATTGCCCTTGGTCTCTTCCTCATCGGGCTGGCAATTTTCCTGATCGACCTTGACTTGACGGTCGGATGGTCTATCACACCTTTCATCATTCTTTGGGCTTCCGTCTTCGTCATCGCGCTCCTTGCACCTGCCATCTCTGCTCACTGCCCATATCATACGCCTCTATTCAAGAGGCTATTGCACACTATTCGCCGTTCATTGTACAAGCCTCTAGCTTTCACCTATATTCTCACCCATCCAAACTATGGCAGAGATTACAATAAAGCAAAATCATCCCCATGGTTGTAGGATCTGAAATGGCCCAGTGAGACCACATGGGACCGTCTGAAATATACATTTACCAAAGCAACCAGAGAATATCACGATATTATCTCAAAGTGTAACTGGCTTCAAATGGTTCCTCGCGTGCTTCTCCTTTGGGGGAAGTGGTTACTGTATTCAGCACCCCGCGAATTCTTTGGTTCTATTTCTATGGAGCGCAGCTTGCGGTATGAGGAGGATTACCCTTTCCTCGATGAAAAAAGGGCTCGGGACGATGCTTCCATGGACCTCACTTATCTTGAATCTATCAGTGTAAAGTTCATGGACAATGAATACTTCAAGTTACGCTTTGATACTACTCGGGCCATGCAATACAAAGATATGCGCAGGTTCTATCTGTCGACTGTCGAAAAACTCAAACACTCAAATCCTGGTGGTTCATGGCCCTCTTTAGACAAGGACTATTATTATGATGCCAGTTTAGACTGTTTACTGTTTCCGAAGAGAAAGGCTCTAGAATGTGATGACTGGGAATCATATCCAGATATTTTCAAAGTCTTACGCGATATCTGGTTTATTTCGATAGATGAAGGATATAAACGGGAAAATGAGGTCATTACCTTGTTCAATACCTTCCTTTGCGAAGGCACCTACTCTACTGGTTTGGTTGTCAGTGTCTGCACTGATGAATATCGGGATTTCTCGCAGTGCAAGGAAAACTTCACTCAGATTGAAGTTAATTCTGATTCAGGTTAGTCTTTTTTTGTTTCTTTCAAACGAAAAATTGTGTTTGATTGTATTTATCATCAGCTATGGAACATTTAATCAATGCAGTCTCTAGGGAGGAGAATTTTCTGATCTCCTACCACAACTACAAGTTGGGCACGGCAAGGAGACCATATTCACTAGTGAATTCGTTTCACGATAAACACCAACACTGGGATGATTTCATATCTGATCGCCTCGCATGTCTGTGCCTCTTCACCTTCACTGTTCTCGCCGGAGTGGATGAATATCTCATCAAACGTCACACTAGAAACATCCTTGACATGCACAAATCCCTTGTTGAAGCAGTCAATCAGCTACCACCACCGATTTACGTGTCAACTTCCGACGAAGAGGTTTTAGAGGAAATCTTAAACGTTTGGAGAAACAAAGCACCTTCTCTAGCACACCAAGAGGTGGCCAAAAAACTGTTGGCTTCATTCGTCGAGAAAAGCAGGAAGGGCAAAGAATTAAAGCGTTTGTGGCGTTCAAATGGTACGATTGTGACTCGGAGGTGAGGCGCGAGGAATCCTTCGCTACGAAGTACTGATGGGGAGTTTCACGGTATTTTTGATTTCGAAGACGGGATATTTTATTTTCATCCATGTCTTGCTTTATTTACGAATCAGTCAAAAGATGTATCGCAATTCTACTAGTTATATATATCAGGAGAGTCCACTTATTGCCGATTTGACCAAGGCTTGTTTTACTTTATTTGAAAATAAGCGAAGAGCTCGAGAGTTACTGTGGCTCTACCGTGACGCCGCACCGAAGTTGGATTGCTTCAAATGAGCTCATAGAAGAAGGGGAATCAGCCAAGTGAAGAGGTCAAGATTGGTATCAATTCCCTTAAAGAGCTATCGTACGTGTCATGTAACAAGCAACCCACAGCTTGAGAAACATGATATACTACTAGCCAGGAGTCACGATACCTAAGAGATAGCATCACACGTCTCTTCAGTACCTCATCAAAGCCAAATTTGCACCCATGTCAAGATGCACTCATTGAGACGGGGAATTAGTGTTTGGAAATGTACGGTTACCTCGTATCTCGTGGGATCAATCTTCCAACGTTCAACTTAGACTTGGTTGTAGATGACTCGGAGTGGCAAATTCATGTCAATTAAAAGCACTGAAAAAAAGAGCAACATGGAGGTCAATCGTATCGTTTAGACTGGCCGCAGAACAATGAGATAACTCACCCATCACTCCATTCTCAAGCTAAAAGTTCCCAAGACTCTTATAATCTGACTGTTAGTTCCGCAGCTTGAAGTACTTGGAGAGGAAAGGTGTGCGCAAAGCTTGGAAGTGAAGGAGGCAGATGACCGGAATATTATTGGAAAGCAGTTAACCCTCACTTTAGGAATGGCAGTTATCCCCTTGGAATAGCTAAAACACCTCTAGCCTTCAACGTCAAAAGTAATGCCCAATAATCCTGATCAATTTCTATCCGTACATTTGAGGAAAGTTGAGCGAGTTCCCGATCCAAAATCTTCAAATTACGGAAATCATAATTGCTTCCATTCTCCATGATCAAGAAACAAATGGATGAGAGTGTTGAAGAAGGACTGCTTCGAGAGAGTATTGTAGAGAAATCATAGATATCGGAACCGTCCTTGTCGAGATATAATATCAACCTTTCTAAGGCAGGTAGGACCTCAAATCCAATAGAGAGTTCTGGATCTGTGTGTAAAATTCATAGTATTAGTAGAGTCATCGCTCACCAGTCAGGAGACATTGAGTACTCACATCTTTTGTGTAGTTCGAAACCATCTGAAGTCCAATGAATCGCGATTACTCGAAGATGTCTGTGAAATGGCAAGATCATATCTCCCAAATACTTGGAGTCTATGGAGACGTAATGTAGTAAATTTGTGGTTGATGTCAGCTTTAGCCATTGTCGAACGGGATACAAAGTATCATTATCGCCTTCAGTCTTAAAGGTGACATGAGAGAGTGAAGATGATTTCCGTGGGGCTCTGTTGGGGAGAGTAACATAAGATGATAGAATTTCGGGATCGTGTAAGGTGAGATGGGACAAGTTAGGGAAAAGGCCGCCAATGAATCTTCGAAGATCCAAGACCGATGAGAATTCACAAAAATTGAGGATGGAGAGCTTTGTGACAGAAGAGAAAGGCTGGCAGATGGTGACGAATTTGGGATGTAGTAAACGAAGTCCGTGTATTGAAAGGGATTGAAGATCTGGGAAGAGATGTTGACTGTACACGAAGAATTCATGATATGTCTTCGTTTTCTTGCTATGAATCTTGACCGTGTTTGTCAATCCTCGGAGATGTGACCATTGAGAAAGTGTCTTTAGAAGGAGATCGTTTGGTTTTTCGAGCCTAATATTTCGATAAAGATATGGGCAGCTTTGGTTATAAAATGCACGACATGTGAGACATAAACTCGCTAAGGTTTTCGTTTTACGAGCATCCCATTCGCTTGCGCCTACAAAATTGACAACAAATTCCAGAATCTCTGGCGGTAGTCGCGGGAAGCGTGCTTTTGATTGAATTCTCCATTGAAATTCTGTATAAATCCGTTTGTTGTATCGGAAGAAGATCGTCCACTGATATATCATTCCAGATCTATAGCGTCGTGACGATGCGAGATTCAAGACGTTGATAATATCTGAATATCATGTTGTAAAACGAGACAAGTCCAGAGATATGATGAGACTTACTAGACATCGGAAAGGTGGGATCAGTCATTGTCCATCCATCATGTCTAAAGAGACTTTCCATTACAACTCTCACAACGTCTCCGAATTGCTGAGAAAAGTCTTCATATCTGAGCAAATCGGAGATGAAACCTAAGTGCCACTACGTCAACACAGTATAGCACATGTAAAAGAATGACAAGACGCACGACAGATGGAAAAATTGGGGTCAATCCAATGACGATTTTCATCATACATCTCCTTGAACTGAGCACGTACAAGGGCCTTGAGTTCATGGGCGAGAAACTCCCAGGCAAAGATCTCGCCGCATATTATGTTGACTTGTTATTGTATCATCAGAGTCATGAATATGTTAGAATTTAGTACTATAGACGCACCACCCAATGAAACACTGATATCCATCCATCCGTTGCGATGAAAGATATCTTCTAAGATAGAATCTATGACCTCGTCGAATGGTTCAGTTGAATTGTCCCCTGGAACGCGAACTGAAGTCACCATTAGCAGTCTAATCCTCTTAACAAAACCTGTGTAACATTGAACTCACCGTCCATAGCAAAAATGACTTTGAAGAAGATTGTTCACGTGGTTTTCGAGGAGAGGGACGATTGAAACCCAAGTTTAAAGCGAAGTTATATAAGGTACTTACTCTCCTGGTCCTTCACAGCCTCGTTCGAAGAACAGTCAAAGTGAAACCAATATCCTCTGTCAACCTAAACCAAAAATTCGTATAGTATGACAGATGACGCATACGCATATGGCAGGAATCAAAAATAGGCAGTAAATGGGAGTCGTGCATTCGTGCGTATGGCTAGGGCACGGGTCTCAGATTTTTCTGGGACAACGAGCAGGAGAAGAATAAAGGTTAGCGTTACTTACGAAACCCGTGTAGACAGAAAGGCCAGGTGATATGTGAAAAACTGGGGAATATCTGATTATAGAAAGGGTATTAAAACATTAGACATGCAGAATAAGTGCGTGCGAAGAAGAAATAACTCACTCACGCTCTTCACCCTTCTGCAAACCTGGCGTGCATCCAATTACTGTGCGACCAATGATAGCCCTGCTTGGTCCCAAAGTTTTCTTCATGCACCATGATGCATGATGCATGGTAATCGAATATTGAACGTTCAATATTCAATGCATCATCCGTTGCTAAGTCGCGACTCGCCCGACCACAGTCCATATGACAAGAATAAGAATATAAGTACCTGCAAGTAAACGATATTCAAGTTGGAACAAGATGCTGAGTGACATGTAGAATCACGTTTCTACTCAACGTTGACTGGGCCGGGGTGCCGCGCCGTTTCAAGTTGGCGTGGAATATTCTCTCTTCATAAGATACCACATACTCAGCATCTTCAACTAATGCTTCACATCTGCATTGCTTTGGAATCGACCCGCCTTTGACGACATCCTTCCTCATATGTCTCTCTCAACTGGGATCTTTCCCTAAAAAGCTGCATTTAATAGAACTACACTCGTTCTATTGTTTACACAGTAACCTTTCTCGTTTTCAGCATCTTCTTTCAACAATTTGTTCTTAGTTTTATGTCATCATTCATATTCTATGAAGGGTTGGAGTCTTTGACGGATGGAAAGGCCAACTTTCGGTACAGGTGAGTTCGTCGGGTATCTAACGCGTTTTCCAAATGTTTCTAATCGTACATATCTACGAATAGCATTTTTCAAAACAAGCACAATAGAGGAAACATCTCTCGTGAAACATAGCTGTACTTCTCGCAAATAAAGCCTTCATATTCCAATGTGTCTACACTCAGTAAGTCTACCTTACATTGTCCTCTAGAATATGGCTAACAATTGATCCCGCTCAGATATTTATTGCGGCAGAGTCATGCAAACAGATATTTTTGGTCTCGTCGACAATCCTTCCACCGATTCCTCCAATATTGACATGGTTCCAGCAATGTAAGTTTGAATACGGCTTCACCATTTGAGCGAGAAAATACCTCAGACTTCAACACGCTGCTTTACGGACAGTATGATGGCCTCACTCGAATTCGGAATAACATGGAAAGGCGAGTCTTTGATGTATGTGCACTAGATGGTCTGACGTGGTGAGTTTCATTGTTTCTAACCATCAAACTCCAGGCAATGTGGATACGTCCCAAGTCCTCAATTTAGCCATGCTATTGAACGTAGGTTTATCCTTCTTTGTGCTATTTCACACAATGACAAGTGGGGCATATCAGATCTTCATACGTCTCCTGCTGGCATAAAGACACCTCTTCGAACAAAACACAACTTTTTGTGGCCAAGGAACTGACCAGTCAAAGTTTGGACGTTGTGTAGTCATCTTCAAATCTTGAAGTGATGCAATGATTGCAACCGGTTTCGACCTACATTGATAATAATATACTTCTCTGAGTGGTTATGCGCAATAGGAGAACGTTGTCATCAAGGGTTCAACATTCAACATTCAACCAACGTCAGAACCCATCGTTGTCCTTCAACGACCGAGGCATACTTGGATGTGTCTGGGGATATTAGCATTCCATTCGGAAACAACTATGAGATCATCTCGAAAGTCGAGTCATTTTTTATGCTATAAGGTGCGTTCTTGGATTGGATCATCTGTCTGAATCCTTACATTTGTCAATCAGGATCCACATTGTCGTCATTTTCAATGGCAATGACTAATTCAACGCAAAGTAAGCTTGTGATCATCTTCGTACCGGTGGGATAACTCTGACTAATAGACACACCATTTGTCAGTATGCGTTTTGCCCTTCAGTGTCGAAGAGGGTCGCCCATCCTTCAGGTACTACAAAGCTGTATTCATTCAGATTTTTACTTTGTCGTCGTTAGGAAGGCTATTAAACGAAAGCGGTTCTACGGGAATAAATTAGGCATGCACTCTCTTCTCCTTCTCGAAGACGCGGCTCAACCAAGTTCTATATTTTGGCTTGAGGACATCGTGTTTACATAGGACAACATCAATAATAAAATGTTTCCTGTGCTGAATAGCCATACAAGCCTTCTTTCTGCACACTACATTGCCTCCCGAGGAGGCCTCTTAGTACTAGATCAACAACCATGGAAAAGCATGATGCTTTTCAAGTCCGTCTATTACCGAGCTCGTGTACTAGCACACCACCATCGTTCGAAATCCAGGAACGCCTCCATCAATTCCAACCTACAGCACCTGCAATTCCTCAGCCAAGAAGATCTGTTGGTGGTGGCGCTGTTGTACACAACGTCCATGTACAGCCTCAGTTCAAACCCTGAATTGTCAGGGTACCCAGCGAGTCCTTGAATAACACGACCCCTTCAGGCAGCTGCTTAGTTCCTTTTACAGCCACATGTCCAGAACCACACCGCAGACTTACTGTATCATCTATTGGTGCATTGAAGTCGGTGACACAGCATATTTCCCTTTCAAGTATTGGCAGATTGTGACGGAGGTGAGTTTCAATGCACTCGTGATAGTCACTCGTTTCAGATGTCTGATTTTCGATGTCTAAATAGGAATAATTAGGTATGTTGTCAATGTACGCCGTTGAATATTACGGTGGTGGTAAGTATTCGGGCTGTATAAAACAATTGAACGTGGGCTGAAATATAATACGTAGAACCCCGTCGTCGTCATTTCACCAGCACGCAAACAACCAAATTCCTTTGAGAGATCCTGCGGGAGCGACTACACAATTCCGTTCTACTGCGGCTGTTAATGGTTTCTGTCCCACCTTTGACATAGTAGGCACCTGCAAATGGTTCTCGTAGTCAGAGTCGGATGTATGTGCGTACTGGTGCATACATTGCTGTGCACTGTCATCTTCTTTTCCACAGGACAAACCCATCTCATGGAAATCACAACACGGGTATGCATCCATTCAGTTCTCCAGTGCGATGCCGCTGTCAGAAAATCTCTTGCTACTAATCAAAACACGAGTTCATAGTATGCATCAATGCAAGTATAGATCCATGTCGATTGGTGCATCCTGATAATGTCAAACTGTATCTTTTCTTTGTTCAAGTTGCTTCCATGCTGGCAGAAGACGTGAAGAGCGCCTTGGCTGTTCAGGGTGTGAGCGATACCAGAAGATCTATATATTCACGCATACTGGCCAACGGTCATATTTTCAGCCTCTTCTTCCTTTTCATCCTCCCCAATTTCATCTGGTCTCTTCGAGAAACTCAATTCTCCATTCACAATTATCGTAAGTCGCATATTGCCTCATTGATCTCGAGCATGTCTGATTATGATGCCGGTTTAGAACATCTGTCGCAAACATGGGTCCATCTGATGATATAGAAGCAGGGTGTAGTAGCACAGGAAGCGAGATAATCATTGAGGACAATGTCGCAGGCTCTATTGGCCAAAGCGAATCACAGCAGGTACATAGGGAGTCTTGCTTGTTAACGTCAATGTGTGCTAATATGTCACTGGTGAATACAGTCCATCAGAGAACAGGCTCAAGTTCCTGATGCACAGGTTGATGCTCAAAGTCAGCCACCTGGTGCAACCGGTAACGTGGATTTCAGATCCCAAAGGAGTGTTGCCTATGACCAAAGTAATTTCCAGCCGGTATGTTACCAGACTTATACCATATAAAACTTCAAATTACTCATGATGCTCCTATCAGGATGGTCTGCAGCAAAAGAAAAATGGAGATGATTATAAACAGAAGGGCTTGAAGGAGAGTTCAGAAGCATGGTAGGGATTGTCTAGCAACTTGAAGAAGTATGATGAAGAGAGAATCAAAAGGGTCAACGATGACATGGACACCTTGCTCGTATTCGTATGTCTTTCTCATCTGTCATTCTTCATCACAAGTTTATCTGAAAATGATATAGGCCGGTCTGTTCTCAGCAGTGGTCACTGCGTTTTGCGTCGAGATTTATAAAACTTTACAACATGACCCCAATGAGACCTCTGCGATTTTGCTATTGCAGATCTCGAGGCAGCTCACAAGCTTCAATATAAATGGTCTCACTCTGAACTCTTCCGCACCCGCTGCTGACCCATCATTGTTTACTTCCACACCGCTGTCGAAGACCTCTATCAAGATCAACATATTTTGGTTTCTCAGTCTTGTATTTAGTCTCACCACAGCATCACTAGGCATGCTCGTGAAGCAATGGCTGCGCGAGTACCTAGCTCACGACGGATTGTCCTCTCGACCTCACATACGGGTCCGCCATTTCCGCAATGAAGGGATGGAGAAGTTCCGTGTCTTCGAGATCGCCGCTGTCCTCCCGATGTTACTGCAGATTGCCCTCGGTCTCTTCCTCATCGGACTGGCGATTTTCCTGATCGATCTTGACTTCACTGTCGGTTGGTCTATCACACCATTCATTATCCTCTGGGCCTCACTCTTCATCATCACACTCTTTTCACCTGTCTTCTTTGCACACTGCCCACATCATACGCCGTTACTCAAGGGGTTATTGCACACTATTCGTCATTCATTGTACAAACCCATCGCGTACATTTATCTTTTCATCAATCAACGCTATGGCAGGGAGTCCCCTTCTGAAACACCATGGAACCAACTGAAATCTTCTGCAATTGAAGCAACTGACAAATATCACGATATTATCTCAAAGCATAACTGGCTTCCAATAGTCCCTCGTGCAGTTCTCCATTGGGGAAAGTGGTTACTATATTCAGCACCCTGCCGTTTCTTTCGTTCCATGAAGCTGGGGCGGCGGTTCTATTGGTACTATCGGAAAGACCACCCTTTCCTCGATGAAAGAATGGCTCGGGACTATGCTTCCATGGACGTCACTTGTCTTACAACTATCAATGTAAAATTCATGGACAACGAATACACCAAGTTATGCTTTGATGCAACTCGGGGCATGGAATACAAAGATGTGCACACACTCTATCAGTCGATTGTCAAACACAATAGTACTGGTTATTCATTAGACATGCACCATTGTTACGATGCTTTTTTAGACTGTTTACTGCAGCAGCAGGAAAAGGTTCTACAATATTCCGAGTCAGACAGGGGATATCCAGACATTTACTACGTCTTATTGCACGCTTTCGATAGGAGGATATAACCGACAAAATGACGTCATTGCCTTGTTCAATACCTTCCTTCGCAATGGTCCCTACCCGGCTTTATTGGTTGTCAGTGCCTGCATTGGTCCATCAAACAAATGCTCTGAGTGCAAGGAATTCTTCACTCGGATTGAAGTTGGTTCTGATTTAGGTTAGTTTTCTCTCCTTCTTTCGGACAGAAAGTTGTGTTTGACATTATTGATAGTTATCAGACATTTTATCGAAGCAGTCTCTCAAATGACTTCTTCTATGGTCGCCTACTACAAATACGAGTCATGCACGGCATTCAAACCAGATCCGGCAGTGAATCCATTGCACGGTGACCCCTTCGACTATATCGCGCATGAGCGCCTCGCATGTCTATGCTTGTTCACCTTCGCTGTTCTCGCCGGAGCGGATGAATCTCTCATCAAACGTCACTCTGTTGACCTCCTTGACATGCAAAAACTCCTTGTTAAAGCATTCGATCTACTACCACCGCCGCGATGGGTGTCAACTTCCGATGAAGAGGTTTTACCGGAAACCTTAAACTCATGGAGAAACAAAGCACCTTCTCCAGCACATGAAGAGGCGACCGAAAAACTGTTGGCTTTGTTAGTTGATAAAATAAGGAAGCGCAGAGAAGCAACGAACTCGTCAGATTCAACGGATTGAATCAAGTGAGGCGACAACAGACGAATCCTTTGCTACGAACAATCGATGGAGAATGTATTTTTGATTTCGAAGACGAGGCTTTTATTTTCGAACCATGTCTTGCTTTCGTTATGAACCAGTCAGGAACTGCATCGCAATTGTACTGGCGATATATATCAGGATCCACTTGTCGTCTATTTGACCAAGGGTTTAAACTTCACTTTGTTTGCAACTCGAGAATATTTGAAAATGCCGCACCGCAAGGGGTTCTCGAAGGGCGATATACTTTATTATTTCCCACAACTACTACCTGACAAATTATGCCGCGTAGCCTCGGTTTCCAGCGAGTGAGAAGTCTCTACTATCTCACTCCTCCTCTTCTTGAAATAAAAGCTTGACAGCCTCCTGAACTGCTACAGTCACGTTAATCTTAAGATATGGGCCGTCCGCATTACCTCTGTAGAGAACGACTGTTTTGGAGGCTAGAAACGAGCCCACACATTACCTTGCCATAGAAAATTTGTCAGAAAAGCTGATAGGATGATTCGAACGACGAAACTTACAAAGTAGCCATAAGGAAATTCACGGTCCATTTGGTGCAACGGTCCCGAAGAAAATCGATATTTTTCTCCAAGCTCGACCATCAACTCCGAACCTTCACAGTTGGACCAGAGATAGTTGACCCTACGAGCACTTATATTTAGTAGGGAAAGCTATGTAGGAAGCTTTCCGCAAGCAACGGTGACGGCGTTGATAAGGGTGTACGGATGCTTGCGTGACTTTTTGTCAATGCAGGCAAAACTTCGACGTTGATGCGAATGATTTCCAATGCAGTCCACTGATTGACCTACTCGAAAGATGACATGATGAGTGAGTCAACATTCACGGGCATTGAGGAGAGATGGAACAACCGCACAATCAAAACATTTCCCTCCGAGTCCTCTGTAGGGCACTGTTCTGCTTTTGAACGTTGAATTATCGGCAGGATTTTCCTTCCTGCAAGAATATCCCAAGGATAAGATGCTACACGACACAAACGGGAGATGAAAACCGTGAGGTCAAATGTGAATGAACGCACCGAAAGCCTTAGTCATACCAAGCAGAACGTCATGCTCAAAAAACTCTCGAAATGACGATCCAATGCATCTTGGTAGATGGCGAAAGAAGTCGTAGTTGTAACCATGTAGGTATTTCTTTTCCCAATGAAAGCATTATCGAAAACTCTGTAATAGAAGAAACGGCACGGTTGGTAAGCTACGAGAGGAGAATAAAAGGTAGAAAACGGCTTTTCGAAACCAATAAGGTACTTCGCCTTCTCCGGCCATGGGTGTACCATCAATAGATATAGGATGTTGATACCCAGGTCCGTGCCAAGGTTTTCGGAGGAGCATCCAGTGAGATCTGTAAACTTCTTTACATTGTTTCCGATTAAGAGCTGAGGTGAAACATAAACGCCTTCCGAAACACGACGCTATTGAACGTCCCATCACTTGCGCGCGACGGTCGCAGTGAGTTGGATTGGATTATTTCAAAGAAGTTTAGAGAAACAGGAAATTCGGCCAAGGAAGCAGGATAGGGATGAAAAAATAAAATAAAATAGGTATCATTAGCCCGTGTATCTGAGCGGTGGAACAAAGAACTCACAACTGAAAAAGATGTAAACGCCAGCTACAACATCCCGAGAGACATATGCGAGCTTCTTGAGTACCTCATCAAAGCCAAACCACACTCATGTCAAGTTGCACTCATCGAGACGAGGAAATGAGGTTTGGGTATGTGGGTAAGCTGACATCGTTTCGGATCTGGCACCATTCAGCTCAATGTTCAACTTCGGCTTGAATTCAGAAGAAAGTTCATGCCAACTTGAGACCAAAAGAAGAGAGGGTAGGTGTAAACGTTCGACATGCAGAATGATACAATAACATACTCGTCCTCATCAAGACCATCTGACCGGCGGATTCCAACAGCTATAGAAAAGGTTCTACCTTGAACGTATGGATGAGCCGTTTACTGACATGGGGTGTTGTGTCGAGGCCAATGGAAGATGACAAACGTTTGTAGTCGCTGTGGTCGCTGTGATCCAAAGGGAATGCACAGGAGATGATGCAGCTACGGATGTGAAGAAAACTACAGAGAAATACGACACGAAAGGTTATCAAAGGTTTAGAAAAGTAGTTCAATTGAGTGAACTCAGGGGGTTGGTTCAACAACCACCTTCGAACATCAACAGCTTTCTCACTTCCGAGGCTTCATGAACGCCAAAATCCAATGCTTCATCCGATTCGAATATAATGAGGGCAAGAAAGGTACCTAAAAGTGAGGAAAGTCGAACCTGAGAAACCGGCGCAATGAAACTGGGTCGAATTCGATCAGGTCATGCTCTTCCAAAGCTACTGAGTTGTGACTTGCACGATCATAATTCCCGTTACTAGAATAAGAATTTACCTGCAAGTAAACGATATCAGCAAAATTATAACACGAGAAGGGATGGAATCGAAAAGAAAACGGAAAATGCGAGTTGGAAGATCACCGAGATGTGGGAGTTACTTACTTCGCAATACCCCCAGATCCATTCTGAAAATACTGTGTTTCAATTCTCAGAAACCGTATTGAACTAACTGCATTGTAAGACCCGAATGGTGGTTGAACGTGTTATAATGGCTGAGGTAGGTGTAACCGAATTTGCGCGTTAAGATATTCGACGTCTTTGTGCTGCAGATTGACTAGGACGAGCATCCGATATTCAAAAGTGAAATTAGTCAGAGACAACCAGAGACAACCAGAGACGGGGTTCTCTGCGGTAGATGCCGGCTGACATGCTTCTACTCAACGTCAAGTCGGGTGCCGCATTCGGCGTATTCGCTCTGCGTGACATCCTCGCGAGGCCAGAAAATAAACTCCTCCTTCTCGTCGCCAGATGCCACCAATGCTTCACATCTGCATTGCTTTGGAATCAACCCGCCTTTGACGACATCCTTCTTCATCTGTTTCTTCTAACTGGGCTCTTTCGCTGAAAAACTGCACTGAATAAACCAACTACACTCGTTCTATTGTTTACACAGTAACTTTCCTTGTCGTCAGCATCTTCTTTCAACAGCTTGCTCTGAGTTTTATGTCATCGTTAATATTCCAAGGGTTGGAGTCTTTGACGGATGGAAAGGCCAACTTTCGGTACAGGTGAGTTCGTCAGGTATCTAACGCATTTTTCCAAATGTTTCTAATCGTGCGTATCCACGAATAACACCTTTTAATTCAATTACAATAGAGGAGACCCATCGAACGTAAGCTGATACCTTTTTGATATCATGTACTCTCGTTAAACATAGCTGTCCTCCTCGCAAATAAAACTTCTTCCATATTCCAACGTGTCTACACTCAGCAAGTCTACCTTACATTTTCCTCCAGAATATGGTTAACAATTGATCCCGCTCAGATATTTATTGCGGCAGAGCAATGCAAATAGACGTTCTTAGTCTCGTCGATAATACTTCAACCGATTCCTCATAAATTTACATATTTCGTAAAGTGGTTCCAGCAATTCAAAATTTGAGTAGCTTCACCATTTGGGCGAGGAAATACCTCAGGCTTCAACACGCTGTTTTAACGGACAGTATGGTGGCCTCATTCGAATAACATGGAAAGGCGAGTCTTTGATGTACGTGCACTGGATGGTCCAACATGGTGGGTTTCATTGTTTCTAACGATCAAACCCCAGGCAATGTAGATACGTCCCAAGTCTCCAATTTAACCGTGCCATTGAACGTAAGTTTATCCTTCTTTGTGCTATTTCACACAATGACAAGTGGGGCATATCAGATCTTCGTACGTCTCCTACTGGCATAAAGACACCTCTTCGAACAAAACACAACTTTTTGTGGGCAAGGAGCTGACCAGTCAAAGTTTGGACGTTGTGTAGAGTGGTTATGCGCAATAGGAGAACGTTGTCATCGAGGGTTCAACATTCAACATTCAACCAACTTCAGAACCCACCGTTGCCCTCTGACGACCGAGGCATACTTCGATGCTTTTGGGAACATTAGTATTCCATTCTGAAGCAAGTAGTATGAGATCATATTGAAAGTCGAGTTATCCTTTATGCTATAAGGTGCGTACTTGGATTGGATCATCTTCTTGAATCCTTACATCGGTCAGTGTCCATATCACCATCCTCGTTGGTGACTGGTTCGCCGCAAGGCGGGCTCGTGATCATCTTCCTACCTATGTGATGCCTCCGGCAAACAGATACACCATTTTCAGCGTTGATGAGCGTTGAGTACGGAAACACGCTAGACTACCGGATAAGGCAAGCACACCACCGGATCGGAACACGAGGCTACCGATCGCAAACGCAAATTCAAAAGCAAGAATATGTTTTTCGTCAAATACCGGACGATTTCCGCAGGGATTTTGACTCGTTTTCGTCGGGATTCATCAGCCACTCGTCGGGCCAAGCCAGTCGGCGATTTTATTGCTCTTTTTCCTTAGATTTTATTCGGTGACCAAGTTCCCTCTCAAGAAGTATTTCATTTATTTTCATTCCTTTTCTTTTCCTTTTCTTCCGACTTCGTTAGTATTCGTATTCTCCGGCTGCGCAGAACGTTTCCGAAATTTTACGGACTCACGAGACCCAGGTTTTAGAATAGTATAAAAAGCCTGTACCTTTACCGTAGAAAATCCCAGACTAGTTCTCCCCCAGTTTCGAGTATCGCGCACCGAGTCCAAGATCAAGTCTACCAAGCATATTATCAAGTCTTCCGACCAGTAACCGCGTCCTTCCAATCCCTAGTGCTCTTGCTATAGAACATTACAGCTTTCTTCACTTCGTTCTTAGTCGCTTAGTCATCGTTCCCCCTTTGGGAAAGACTCGGCGTTTTCCTACTCAACACTCACGGTTGACTTCCTGTCACCGTTCCTCAGTTACAACTCATCTTCTTTGTTTCTCTATCATAAGTGAGTATTCTATCCTCGTCTTGAGGCTAACCAAAGTCCTTTTTATTATAGATCTACTTTACTTTCTACACAGGGAATCAAGAGGCTCCTCGCACCCCTTTTGGCTCGGAACACCTCACCCGAGTGGTAGTTTAGGTGTTTTCCCTCTGAGTCAGCACGTTAGCGTGCGTTGCCCCTCAATGTTGAATATGGTCAAGTATCCTTCAAGTATTACGAAGCTTTTCCAGAATGCCAACTTGTCGTCGCTGGGAAGGCTACTTCAATAATGGAGGTATTACCAGATTGCATTGTTACCGTGTTGGTGTGACGCAGTACGTTTGGGTTTCGGTAGCCGGCCTCCGACTCGGGGCTACGAATTCTACTGGAATAAACTAGGTATGCACTCTCCTCTCCTTATTGAAGACGCGGCTCAAACAATTTCTAGCTTATAGATTGAAGACATCGTGTATACATAGAACGAACAACATCAATAATAATATCCCGTACTGACGATGCATATTAGCAGTTGATCATTCGTTCCGCTTCGCTTTCTGCGTCTTCCAAGCTGCAACCACCATGATCAACGTTAGAGTTTCAGAGAGGATGCACGGAAGCTCCTCACGCATTACCTCAGGCTTCAGGATCCAGTTCATACTGCAACTGTCACACGTAGTGCATAAATAAACACACCGACTGATTATTGCGCTCTATTGGCACGTCAACGATGTAGGATTGTGACAACTTACAAGGTGAGCTTTGATGCATTTGTGTTAGTCTTTTGTTATTCTCAATGTCTGTATAGGACTGACTTTCCGGGACGTTCGTCGATACTCACTACCAAACTTGAAGCTTGGATCTCAGATGTCCATCTTTATCCACACAACGATCTGCAAAGACTCCTGAGAATATTTGAAACGAAACACATTCTTTTTCTTAATCTCACTTGTTCCATCGTCATATTTTTCTTTTTCTATCGTTGGGCGTTCATCGGTTTCGTGGCACTTCAGACTCACGAAGACAGTCTGCTCGTCAGTTTTCAAAGAGTGCAGTACCTTTGATAATTGACCATGATGTGTTGAAATAGAAGTCTCCATTCTAAGGCAAGTGTTCCCACTCTGTGGAAAACATTCGACACTACTTCGTCATTACTGTTATTAGTCGCAGATAACCAGATACTTTGAGAGTGGAAAGCTTCAGGCCAGGTCACAAGCCCGACTCTGTTGGTCTTTAAAGTTAGTTTCTGCCATATTCAATGCGTTGAATAGTGGTTGAATCGTTGATGACTATTTGTTTCAGATATTGAAATCATTTTCCACAATGCGTCAAGTCTGTACCTGATTATCCGATGGATCTGGACGTCCCCTGGATGCTTTCAGTTTGCACTATCGGAGGTTGCTAATGCGCGTCTGGGTCAATGCAGCACTGAAATGCTGAAATGTGCAGGTACGGTGAATGCAGGTGTTCTTTTGCCAGCTTCCATTCAACTTCATTGTACGGGGTATTCCTACTATTAACAATTTCTATCCTAATGTTATAGCCCGAATGCAATGGTCGCTCAATATCGAAACGTCATCTGGATATACAGGTGTGCGCATTTTCATCTTATTCCCCAATCAGTGGAACTATGATTCAGGTACTCACCCGTTTACTTTCAGTGCGATATTTCTCACTGAGTCACCTGACTTACCAACTTCACCGCCAACGAACAACATGAGGTTATGGTATGTACTGGTTCAAGTTTAGATTCACGCCGATTGGTACTGACCACGGAAAGTAGAGTCTTCCATTCCTCCAAGTCACTCTTCCATATTGTTTGATACCACGACTATTCAAGGTGTGAGCGATACCGAAAGGTCTATATACACGAGCATGCTGGGAACGGTCGCCTCTCCAACCTCTACCTCTTTTCATCCTCCTGAACTAATCTGGCGTTGTCGGGAAACTCAACCTTCCGTTCACAATTATCGTAAGTCGCATATTGTCTCGTTCATCTTGAACATGTCTGATTACGATGCCGGTTTAGAATATCTGTTACAAACATGGGTCCGTCTGGTGATATAGAAGCTGGGTGTAGCACCGGAAGTGAGAGAATCGTTGAGCTTGGTCAAAGTGAATCACAGCAGGTACATACTACAACTACTGTCTACTGCGATTCGTTCTGGAAGAGTTGCTGACAACACGTATGGCATTACCAGCAACTCTTGGATCATCCCCAGTCTCAGGAATCTCAACGCGGTTTTGGAAGTCAGATACTGTCAGTCCTGGGGACGGGACCACCCAGAGAGGATGTCACAGATAGGGATGGTCAGGTTGAACTTGGCGATCTCATCAACAAACCAAATCAGCAGGTATATAGAACGTGTTGCTTGTGAATATTGATGTTTGCTGATATGTGTGCGAATACAGTCGATCCGAGAACAGACTGAAGTTACGAATGCACAAGTCGGTGCCCACGGTCAATCATCTGGTACGACTAGTAACGTGGATTCCGGTGCCCGAGGTGGTGCTGCCAATGAGCAAAGTCATTCCCAGCCAGTATGTTCCCAGAATTAGTATTGTATAAGACTTCGGGTCACTCATGATACTCAACATCAGGATGGTCTGCACCAAGACAAGGATAGAGATGTATATGAGCAGAATGCCTTGCGGAAATGTTCAGAAGGGTGGTCGGGATTGTCCAGCAATTTGAAGAAGTATGACGAAGACAAGATCAAAAGGGTCAATGATGACATGGACACTTTACTCGTATTCGTACGTCTGTCCCATATATCATTCTCCGTCACATATTTCTCTGACAACGATATAGGCTGGTTTGTTCTCCGCTGTGGTCACTGCATTCTGCATCGAGTTCTACAAATCCCTACAGCCAGATCCCAACCAGACACCTGCAGCTTTGCTCTTGCAGATCTCGAGGCAACTCGCAAGCTTCAACGCCAATGGTCTCACTCTGAATTCTTCCACACCTGCTGCCGAACAATCAATCTTAACTTCGATGCCGCCATCGAGAACCTCTGTCAATATCAACATCTTCTGGTTTCTCAGTCTTGTATTCAGCCTCACCACCGCATCACTGGTCATTCTCGTGAAGCAATGGCTGCGCGAGTACCTAGTCTACGACACAAACTTGTCCCCTCAACCTCACATACGTGTACGCCATTTTCGCAATGAAGGAATGGAGAAGTTCCGCGTGTTCGAAATCGCCGCTGTCCTTCCAATGTTGCTACAGATTGCCCTCGGTCTCTTCTTTATCGGACTAGCAATCTTCCTCATTGACCTTGACTTGACCGTCGGTTGGTCCATCACACCTTTCATCATTCTCTGGGCTTCCCTCTTTGTCATCACACTCTTTACCCCTGCAGTCTTTGCGCACTGCCCATATCATACACCTTTACTCAAGGGGTTATTGCACGCAACTCGTCATTCATTGTACAAATCTATGGCGTACATCTATCTTCTCATCCATCAAAAATATGCCAGACGTCCGAATCGAGTAACGTGGGACCGTCTGAAACTTTCTGCGACATTAGCAACTGCCAGATATCGCCTTATTATCTCGGAGGGGGGCTGGCTTCATCTGGTTTCTCGTACATGTCTCCATTGGGGAAAGTGGTTACTATATTCTGCACCCCGCTGTGTCTTTGATTCCATGGTGATCTCGATCAAGTGGCGGTTCGAGGAGGGCTATCAGGCTGACCACCCTTTCCTGGATGAAAAACGCGCTCGGAATGATGCTTCCATGGATGTCACTTGTCTTACCACTATCAGTGTAAAGTTTATGGACGACGAATATCTGAAGTTGTGCTTTGATGCAACTCGGAACATGCGATACAAAGATATGCATGGGTTCTATCTGTCGACACGGCCCCCCTCTTTCGACGAGGACTATTATTACGATGTCAGTTTAGACGGTTTACTGCGGCCGAAGAGAAAGGCTCTAAAGTATACAGACAGTGAATATCCAGCCATTCTCGATGACTTACGCCATCTTTGCTGTCTTTCGATGAAAGAAGGATATAACCGGAAAACTGATGTCATTGCATTGTTCAATACCCTCCTTCGCGAAGGTCCCTACTCTGCTTTATTGGTTGTCAGTGCCTGCGATGGCCCATTCCAAACTTACTCTCGGTGGAAGGAATTCTTCACTCAGATTGAAGTTAGTTCTGATTTAGGTTCGTTTTCTTTCTTTCTTTCAGATGGAAAGTTGTGTTTGACAGTAGTATTTATTATCAGCTATGAGAAATTTTTTCGAAGCAGTCTCTAAAATCACTTCGTATACGGTCGTCACCCACAAATTCAAGTTGGGCACGACCTCTAAACCAGACCCACCAACGAACCCGTTTCACGGTCATCATTCATCATTGAGATATTACATATCTGATCGCCTCACAAATCTATCCTTCTTCACTTTCGCGGTTCTTGCTGGAGTGGATGAATCTCTTACCCAACGTCACTCCGATAACCTCCTTGACATGCAAAACTGTCTTGTTGAAGCAGTCGATCAAGTACCATCACCGTTACATGTGTTTCCTTCCGATGGGGAGCTTTTACAGGAGATCCTAAATTCTTGGAAAATTAAAGCACCGTCTCCAGCACATCAACAGGCAACTGAAAAACTGTTGGCTTCATTGCTTGATAAAATGAGGAGGAACAGAGAAGCAGAATATTTGTGAGATTCGAATTGAATGACTGTATTTTTGATTTCGAAGACGAGGGCTTTTATTTTTCCAACCATGTCTTGCTTTCTTTAAGAATTAGTCAGGAAATGTATCTAATATGCATCGGGATCCACTTATCGAGGGCGTTTGGGTTCCCGACAGTTTCGTGAGAGTCCCATGGAGTGTCATCGGAGTTCCATGGAGTGTCATCGGAGTTCCAATGGAGTGTCATCGGAGTGAGATGAGAGTGCTATCGGAGTGCTATTAGAGTGCTATCGGAGTTTCAACCGATCCATTCGAGTGTCATCCGACTGCCATTAAAGTCGTATGTGAGGAGTGCGAGTGCGAGTGCGAAATCCAGACGATGAATGGTGTCGTTATCAATTTTTGTATCAATAGAACAGCATATAATAGATACTGTAAAGAGATTGTTATGATTGAATGACCTATTGTTAATAACAAGTGAGTATTACCACGGTCTGCAACGTCTCGCCCTTGCATTGGTCCCAAGCTGGTTTGGAGTTGTTCGATGTCGCCGACATCAACCGAATGGAGTACTCGCTTGGGGAGTTGTTGGAATGGTGTTTGGAGATGGACGTGTTGGAGATGGAGGTCTTTCTTTGGGTGCTCCTGATTTGTTATCAGTAAATGGTACATTCCTCTCGCATTCGCGTTTTTCTATCTTTCTTGATCACGATAGCCCCTGCAGGCCGTACGATTCTGCGTCATCTCCAGCAACTGAGATGTGTCGTTTCGTATCCCGAATACACCCTGTTTCTGTACGAAATGTTCAACGTTTGAAGTTCATTCGCGTTAGAGGATTGTTTCTTGTTTCGAACTGTAGGGTATCTACCGTTTGTATTTTCTTCTCAATAGCTTCTTGTGACTTGTCATCGCGTTCAAACCCAGTAATGTATATACAGTATTGATCTAATTACACGAAACGTCTCCAAAAGTCCAAAATCATTGACTAAAAAACCACTCCTCCTATCACACTTTTATTCGACTTTTAATTGACTTCTACGCGACTCTCAGTGGACTCTCATTGGACTCCGATAGGAGTGTCTCGACAGTCTATTGAAACTCCGAAGGACTCCCATAGGACTCCTATGGGAGTGTCACCAAACTCCGCCTCAAATCTGGCATTTTGGTGACACTCCCATAGGAGTCTCGCGGCCGTGTCGGCAACTCAAATGTTAACCACTTATCGTCAATTTGACCAGGTGTTGGTTTATTTCGCTTGCAACTCGATAATAAGTGAAAGAGTTACTGTAGCTCTACGCCGCACCACAATGGGTCCTCGAAGGGTGATATACTTTATTATTTCATTATTTCGATTGTCGTCGCCACTTCAGTAGAATCGTTACATGAAATCGCGAGTGCAACAGATGGCTCACATCACAACTACCTTACAGATTATACTACGTAGCATCGTTTTTGTCGCAGCCGAGTAAAGGTACAAATATCCACAGCGGTGATAACAGCGAGCGAGAAACAACTATCTTCTCTCCTCTCCTTGATTTAAAAAGCTTGTTAGCTTCCTGAACCGGACCCTCTTCAAAAGTATTAATCTTGAAAAGCGAGGCATGGTCTGTCCCATTACCCTGCTATAGAAAAACCGTCAGAAAAGCTCCCAAGGACAATCTAAACGACGAAACTTACAAACTAGCAGTTTGAAGGCCTGAATCCAAGTTCCGATGGTACAACATTCCCGAAAAAAATCGACATTTCTTCTCCAAGCTCAACCCCGAACCTTTACGGTTGGAGCAAAGATATTCGACATTTCGAGCACCTATAGTAGAGAAAGCTCCATCAGAAATTTTCTGATGATATAAGCAAATAGCGACGGAGGAGATAGTTTCAGCACTGACTCTCTGCGCGACTTTTTATAACACATAAGATATGTCGACTGCGACGGGGAGTTATTTCCTAGTTCGGTCCACTGATTGACCTACTCGAAAGATGTCATAATGAGTCAACATGCACGGGCATTGGGGAGAGTTGGAACAATTGCATAATCAAAAGCTTTCCCTCCTGCCATCTGGGCGCCGTTCTGCTCTTGAACATCGGTAGGACCTTTCCTACGAGAACATTATGAGGTGCAAATGCTACATCTAACGACACGAATGTGAGCCGAAGATCGTGAGATCAAGTCTGAAGGAACGCACCGAAAGCCTTACGATCGATTTTCAAAAGCTGATCTATACAAAACGATGCTATGCTTGTTGCCTAAAAGTAAAAATTTTCCAACTAGGTAGACATAAAGAAGGAACAGAAATGATAAAACACGAACTGTTTAGCCTCGTTGAAGACACTTTTAAATCAATCTATCGGTACTAAGAGAAATGTAAGAAAGACCAACGTGGAGAGGGTCTGTTCGGTAAGTTCAGAGAAATCATTGCATACAATCGTACTCACCCTTAATGGAAAATGACCAATTTTTTTTGGAATTGAACGTTGAAGCTTTGAAGTTGAAGTTTTACTACCGCCGTGAGTTGTGAGTAAGAGTCCCTGAGTAAGACTTGAACGTTGAACGTTGTCACGCTTCCCGTTCATATTCGCGAGCCACGTGCACTAATGTTTGGCGCATTATTTGGTTTGTTCAGCGTCCGCCGACTCATTCAACAAGTCACGGTTCCCTCTTGCACTTCGCTTCTATCTGAGATGGTCAGGGTTCAAAGTTCAACATTCATAAACGTTCATTTTTACTTGTGTTCTCTCTTAGGCTGCACATTAACGCATGTCCAGCAGGAGAGTCCAACTAATGCTGCGCACACACTATCAACTCCAAAACTGCAGTCTTCTTCATCTTCAATGCCTCCACTGACTCTACCTCCGCAGGTTCAAGTTTCGATCATAGACCCTTTGGACTCATTCAATCGCGTTCACCTAGTCTGTCAATGTATTCCTCCTGGTGAAACGAAACACCTAGTATAACCTACGTCATCTCTTCCTTTCAATTGAAGGATGAGAAATCTCGCGATTGGTAGACAAGGATTCAATACTGGAACGTTACCTTGTGAGTCTTTCTTTCTATATTTCAAGATTCCTATGAATAATACTCATATCTCGTGGAATGAAATTTTAGGAATGCCAAGGAAGTCAAATCTTCGAATCAACGACATGTTACACTTGTGTTTCGTAAGTTATCTGCTATTTGTTAGATCGGTATGTGTGTTTACGGATACGGGAGTACTAGGTCTATTAGAAAGTATGACCACACACATAACTTGAAACCTTCAAGCTTTATTCCTCCACACGCAAAATTTCTCGTAGAATACCACATTGGACACATCCAGAAATGCGGTAACTGGCAGTTCCTCCTCCGCTCGTTAATCTAATCGATCCTTAGATTAGACTTTGGTGCTCGTCGATCCTCGTCCAAATCTCTCTGCTCACCACCAGTCCCAAACGTGCACCTTCCTACCAGTTGATCCTCAAATTGAATTCAAAGGTATATAGACTATCAAAATGCCATGGAAAATATTTGACTAAGCTGCAGAATCAAACCTAAGCTGATTGAAGTTTGGTCGAGACACTATAGCTGCAAGCACTTCGAGTCGCAATTCAATATTCAAGTTTGAAGTTAACCACGGACCTCAGATTTCCACTCGCATTGGAACCCCAACTTTCATACTCACTGTTCCGACATGAAGCAGTGCAACTCCGATGGAGGAACATCTCTGCGTCATCAATTCCCTTTACAAGGGTTGAAACCCGACCAATAATTCTGGATTCTACTTTGTGAGATATTCTTCTTTCGCATCGTAATCCTTTGTAGTCTTGCTAACATCTCCTTTGTTACATTTTAGTAAAACATTCCAAGTCGCGTTGTTTCACCTTCGAATGGATTGCTCAGTGTGGAAGTCGGTTCGATTACACCTACCTCAGCCATCATAACATGTTCAACCACCATTCGGGTTTTTACAATACAGTTAGTTCAATACAGTTTCAGAGAATCGAAACACAGTATTTGCAGAATGGATTTGAGGGTTAGTGCGATGTAAGCAAATCCCACATCTCAGTTTACATAGTTTGTCCCCCCCCCCAACTCGCATTATAATTGTTCCGATATCGATTACTTGCAGGTAGATTCTTATTCTTGCAACAGGGACTGTGATCGCGCAAGTCGCGCGACTCAGTATCAGATGAAGCATGGAAGCCTGGAAAGTGAGAATTCATGCTGCGGATGTTTGAAGGTAGTTGCTGAAACAACTCCGCAGTGAGTTCACTCAATCGTACTCCTTTTCTGAATCGTTGATAACCTCTTGTGTCGTATTTCTCCGTAGCTTTCTTCTCATCCGCAGCTGCATCATCTCCTCTGCTTTCCCTTTGGATCACATCAACCACTGCGAGTACGAAAGTCTGACATCTTCCATTGGCCTCGACACAACACCCTATGTCAGTGAACCGCTCGTCCATACGTCAAGGGTAGAACTTTTTCTATGGCTGTTGGAATCCGCCACTCAGACGGTCAAGATGAGGATGAGTAAGTTATTGCATCATTTTGCTCGTCGAGAATTTACACCCACCGTCTTGTTGCTTTTTGGTTCCAAGTTGGCAAGAACCTGAAATGCCACTCTCTTCCGAATTCAAACTGAAGTTGAAGCTTGAACCTTGCAAGATTGCACGACGGCAGCTCCAAAACGATTCCAGGTTATCCACATACCCAAACCTCATTTCCTCGTCTCGATGAGTGCATCTTGACGTGGGTGTGGTTTGGCTTTGATGAGGTACTGATGATGTCTCTCAGGATGCTGTAGCTGGTCTACATCCTTTTCAGTTGTGAGTCCTTTGTTCCACAATTCACAGGGCTGATGATATCTTTGTTATTTATACCATTCTTGTCCCCTTTCGTTGGCTGGATTTCCTGTTCCTTCAAACCTATCTGGAGCAATCCAATCCAACTCAGGCGACAGGACGTTCAATAGCCTCATGTTTCGGAATGCGCTTATGTTCACCACAGCTCTCAATACACCGGAAACAATGCGAAGAGTTTTACAGATATCACTGGAAGCCCCTCCGAAAAAACTTGGCATGGACTTGGGTATCAACATCCTATATCCAGTGATGGTACATCCGTGGTCGGAGGAGGTTTTGAACCTTTCGCATAGCTTCATTACTTCCGAAAAGTTCTCTACCTTGTACTCAGTATTCGTCTTCGATAGTTTACTGACCGTACCGTTGTTTTTATGTTGAAAGGGAACTTCCGACATGATTGCGTGGGACAAGCAAATACCTACATGGTTACAAGCATGACTCCTTTCGCCATCTACCAAGATGCGTTGGATCGACATTTCGAGAGTTTTTGAGCACGACCGTACGTTCTCCAGGGTGGCGTGTTCCTTCACACTTGATCTCACTATTCTCTGCTCAAATTTGTGTCATGTAGCATTTGCACCTTGTGGTAATGTTCTCGCAGGAAGGAAAATCCTGCCGATGTTCAACGTTTAAGAGCAGAACAGCGCCCTAGACAGGACTCAGAGGAAAAGCTTTTGATTGTGTGGTTGTTCCATCTCTCCTCAATGCCCGTGAATGTTGACTCACTCATCATGTCATCTTTCGAGTAGGTCAATTAGTGGACTGCACTGGAAATAATTCCCATCGATGTCGAAATTTTGCCTGCGTTGACAAAAGTCATGCACGGCATCCATACATACTTAGCAACACTGTCAATATTGCTAGCGGAAAGCTTCTTACGGAGCTTTCCCTACTAAACAAAGTTCCTCTTGACGTCGATTATCTCTGGTACAACCGTGAAAGTTCGGAGTTGAGCTTGGAGAAGCAATACCAATTTTTTCGGGAATGTTGCACCCATGGATTGTGAGTTTCCTTACGGCTATTTTGTCAGTTATTTCGTTTAGATCCTTCGCGGAGCTTTCTGACGGTCTCTCTATCGCAAGGTAATAGAGATGGATTATAACCCGCTTTTCAAAATTAATACTTTCTTTTGAAGAGTGGCTGGTTCAGGAAGCTATCAAGCTTCTATCTCAAGGAGAGGAAAGGGGATAGTAGTTGTGTCTCACTTTCTGGAAATATCGCTGTGGATATTTGTGTTTTCACTCTGCTGCGACAAAACTCAGGCTATACGGCATAATCTGTACTATAAGGTAGTAGTTGTGCGAATTAATAAAGTATATCACCCATTGAGATCCCCTTACGGTATGTACTAACGCTGTTAACCCTTTCACTTAATTTCGAGTTGCAAGCAAAGTAAAACAACACCTCCTGACTAACTCGTACATAAAGAAAGCAAGACATGGTTGGAAAATAAAAGTCATCGTCTTCGAAAACAAAACTACAATTCCTCATCAATTGTTCATAGCAAAGGACTCCTTGCGCCTCACGGTCATTCGATTCGAATCTCACAAATTCTCTGCTTCTTTGCCCGTCCTGATTTTATTAAGCAATGAAGTCAACAGTTTTTCGGTCGCCTCTTGATGTGCTGGAGAAGGTGTTTTATTTTTCCAAGAATTGAGGGGTTCCCGTATAACCTTTTCATGGTAGGGTGGTGACACATTTTGCAGTGGTGGTACTTGATCGGCTGCTTCAACAAGGGAATTTAGCATATCAAGGATGTTTTTGGAGTGACGTTTGATGAGAGATTCATCCACTCGGGCGAGAACAGCGAAGGTGAAGAAGGATAGATTGGTGACACGATCAGATATGAAAATTTGCAAGTGTTGGTATTCATCGTGAAATGGATTCACTGGCGGATCTGGTATGGATGCTATACCTGACTGGAATTTGTGGTAGGCGACCAGATAACATGCGATTTTAGAGACTGCTTCGATAAAATATCCCATAGCTGATAATAAACACCGTCAAACACAACTTTCCATCTGAAAGAAAGAAAGAAGACTAACCTGAATCAGAACTGACTTCAATCTGAGCGAAGAAGGCCATGCACTTGGAGAAATATAAAACTGGGTCACTGCAGGCACAGACAACCAATAAAGCGGAGTAGGGACCTTGAATTAAGGTATTGAACAAGGCAATGACTTCAGTTTTCCGGTTATATCCTCTGTTAAACGAAAGATACCAAAGACGGGTCAAGACGTCGAAAATGCCTGGATATTCACTGTCTGTATATTCTAGAACCGTTTTCCTCCGCCGCAGTAAACAGTCTAAACCGGCATCGTAATAATAGTCCCAGTCTGAAAAGTGCCATATCGACCGATAGAACCTGTACATATCCTTGTATCGCATGTTCCGAGTTGCATAATAGCATAACTTCAAGTATTCGTCGTCCATGAACTTCATACTGGTAGTCGTAAGGCAAGTGACATCCATGGAAGCATCATCCCGAGCCCTTTTTTCATCGAGGAAAGGGTAGTCCTTCTCATAGCGCCAATGGAACCGCCAATTGAGCTCCATAGAACCAAAGAAACAGCGGGGTGCTGAATAGAGTAGCCACTTTCCCCAAAGGAGAAGCACACGAGGAACCGTTTGAAGCCAGTTACACTTTGAGACGATATCGTGATATTCTCTGGTTGCTTTGGCAAATGAATATTTCAGATACTCCCATGGTGTCGCAGGAAATTTCTTATTGAACTTCAACCATGATAATGCTTTATGGGAACGTCTGCCATATTTTTGATGGAAGAAAAGATAGATGTAAGCCAGAGGCTTGTACAATGAATGCCGGATAGTGTGGAATAGCCCCTTGAATAGAGGCGTATGATATGGACAGTGTGCAAAGACCGCGGGGGCAAAGAGTGCGATAATGAAGAGGGAAGCCCAGAGGATGATGAAAGGTGTGATGGACCAACCGACAGTCATGTCAAGGTCGATCAGGAAAATCACCAGTCCGATAAAGAAGAGACCGAGTGCGATCTGCAGTAACATTGGAAGGACAGCTGCGATTTCGAATACACGGAACTTCTCCATTCCTTCATCGCGAAAATGGCGGACCCGGATGTGAGATTGAGGGGACAAGCTGTCATGAGCTAGGTACTCGCGCAGCCATTGCTTCACGAGCATGCCTAGTGACGCTGTGGTGAGACTGAATACAAGACTGAGAAACCAAAATATGTTGATGTTGACGGAGGTCTTCGATGGCAGAGTGGAATTGAATGATGGTGGTTCAGCAGCAGGTGTAGAAGAGTTAAGGGTGGGACCGTTTACATTGAAGCTTGCGAGTTGCAGCGAGATCTGCGATAGCAAGACCACAGATGATTGGTTGGGGTCTGGCTGAAGCGATTTGTAAAACTCGATGCAGAAAGCAGTGACTACGGCTGAGAATAGACCAGCCTATATCGTTGTCAGATATATCCGTGACAGAGAGTGATGTTTGAGAAAGACGTACGAATACGAGTAAAGTGTCCATGTCATCACTGACCCTTTTGATTCTCTCTTCATCATACTTCTTCAAGTTGCTGGACAATCCTGACCATCCTTCTGAACTCTTCTTCAACGCATTCTGTTCATAAATATCTCTATTTTTGTCTTGCTGCAGACCATCCTGATGTGAGTATCATGAGTTACTCCAAGTCTTATACAATACCAAGTTTGGGTGCATACCGGCTGGAAATTACTTTGATCATTGGCAGCACCGCTCCGGGCACTGGAATCCACATTACCAGTCATACCAGATGATTGACCGTGAGCACCGACTTGAGCATCCGTAACTTCAGTCTGTTCTCGGATCGACTGTATTCGCACACACATAAGTAGAGATCGATATTCACAAGTAAGACTTGTTCTGCACCTGCTGATTTGGTTTGTTGACGAGATCACCGCGTTCTTGAACTTGGTCACCGGTATCTGTGCCATGCTCTCTAGCCAGTCCCGCCCCCAAGATTCCGGGACGTACACGCTGTATGATCTCCTGTTGTGGGTGTCATCAGTGACGCACAGTCTCACTGGATGATACACTTCAATACACACATGCCACTTGTCCCTCCAAACATTACCATCGCCTTCCCTGTCATTTGCTCCTCCCGAGGCCCCGGGTATCTGACTTTCAAAATCGGGTTGAGTTTCCTGGATTGCAAAAGAGCCCAGGATTTGTTTGAAATGTTAAGTATTGTCAGTAATTTCGTCCACAGTGAGGAATAGCCACCAGAGTACGTACCTGTTGTGATTCATCCTGAACACTACACCCTGCGACATTATCGTCAGCGATACTCCTGCGATCGGTACTACGTCCGGATTCTATGTCGTGAGGGGGCTCTTTACTCGAAACAGACATCATTCTAAGTGAATAATGTGATATCAGACATGTTCAAGATCAACGAGACAGTATGTGACTTACGATAATTGTGGACGGAAGGTTGAATTTCTTGAAGATGCCCAATTAAGTGAGGAGGATGAAAGAGGTAGAGGTAGGAGAGACGACTGTTACCTGGATATTCGTGTATATAGAACTTCTGGTCACGGTATCGCTCACACATTGAATAGTCGTGGTACTCTTCATGTTTTTCGAACAATATGGAATCGACTTGGAGGAATGGAAGACTCTATTTTCCGTGATCAGTACCAATCAGCGTGAATCTAAACTTGAATCAGTAGTGTACATACTATAACCTCATGTTGTTCGTTGGCAGTGAAGTTGATGTTTTGGTAAGTCAGGTGACTCAGTGAGGAACCATCGCGCTGAAAATAAACAGATGAGTACCTGAATTACGGGTTCACTGACGGGGGGGAAAAGATGAAAATGTGCGCACCTATATACCTAGATATTTCGATATTGAGTAACAATTGCAGTTGCCTACAGCATTGGGACAGAAACTGTTGATAGTAGGAATATCCCGTACAATGGAGTTGAATGGAAACTGGCAACAGAACACCTGCATTCACCGAACCTGCACATTTCAGAACTGCATTAAACCGGACGCGCATTAGCAACCAATAGTGCAAACTGAAAGCATCCAGGGGATGCCCGAATGCATCGGATAATCAATACACATTTGAACATGCCAAGATGATAGAAACTGACTTTAAAGACCAATGGAGTCGCGCTTGTTACCTGGCCTGAAAATCTACACTCCCGAAAAATCTGGTCATCTGCTACTAGTAATGATGAAGTAGTACATTTGAGTGAGTGTTCGAATGTTTTCCACAGAGTAGGGCGGGGGCCGGAACACTTGCCTTGGAATGGAGACTTCTATTTCAACACCTCATGGTCAATCGTCAAAGATACACTCTTTGACAACTGACGAGCAGACTGTTTTCGTGAATCTGATGCGCTGTGGAACCGAGGCAACGCCCAACGACAGAAAAAGAAAAATAGGACGATGGAACGGGTGAGATTTAAAAAAGGAGGGCGTTTTGGCTTGAATGTTCTCATGAGTCTTTGCAGATCGGTGTGTGGATAAAGATGAACATTCGAAATTCAAGCTTCACGTTTGGAGGTGAGTATCGACTAACGTCCCAGAAAGTCAGTCCTACACAGACATTGGATTAGCAAAAGACTAGCACGAATGCATCAAAACTCACCTTTTAAGTTGTCACAATCCTACATCGTTGACGTGCCAATAGAGCGCAATAATCAGTCGGTGTGTTTATTTATGCACTACATGTGGTAGTCGCAGTATGACCTTGACTCTAAAGCCTGAGGTAATGGGCGAGGAGCCTCCGTGCATCCTCTCTGAAGCTCTAACGTTGATCATGGTGGTTGCAGCTTGGAAGACGCAGAAAGCGAAGCGGAACGAATGCTTAACTGCTAATATGCATCGTCAGACGGATTAATGTGTGTTATTATATTACGATTGATTTTGTCCTGTGTAAGCATGATGCCTTCAAGCTATAAGTTAGAACATGTTTGAGCCACGTCTTCAATAAGGAGAGGAGAGTGCATACCCAGTTTATTTAAGTACAATCGCTAGCGTTCAACGGCATACCACTCGAGGCTGGCCACTAAAACCCAACCGTACTGCGTCACACCAACAAGGCGACAATGCAATTTGAATTACATCTATATGCCAAAATGGTTCATATAACATTGGCTGCGGGAAAACAGCACATACCTCCATTATGGAAGTTACAGTAGCCTTCCTAATGATCGGATGATCATCTGGACAAACACAGCTTCATAGTACCTGAAGAATACTTGACCGTATTCGACATTGAATATTGAAGGGCGACACATATGCTGAAGATGGTGTGTATTTTAGTCAGAGTTATCGTATCGGTAGGAATATGATGATAAGCTTACTTTGTGTTGGATACCGACGACGACGATGACGTGGATCCTGATCGACAGATGTAAGGATTCAGAAAGATGGTCCAATCTAAATACGCACCTTAAAATATAAACAATGAAGAAATTCGTTTTTCGAGATGGTCTCATACTTGCTTTAGAATGCTAACGTCCCCACGCATCCATATAGGCCTCGGTCGTCGAAAGACAATGCTGGGTTCTGAGATTGGTCGAACCCTCGATGACAAAGTTCTTCTAATATGCATAAGCACTTTGCACGGCGTCCATACTAGACCTGTAATCTCCTTGACTACGGAAGGATGTGTTTTGTTGGAAGAGGTGTCTGTATGCCTACAGGAGACGTGGTATTGAAGACCTGATATGTCCGACTTGTCATTGTGTGAGATAGCACGGAGAAGGATAAACTCACGGTCAATGGCCGGTTTAATTGGAGACTTGGGACATATCTACATTGCCTGGGGTTTGACGGTTAGAAACAATGAAACTCATCATGTCGGACCATCCAGTGCACGTACATCGAAGACTCGCCTTCCCATGTTATTCCGAATTCCATGTCAATATTCGAGGAATCGGTGGAAGGATTGTCGACGAGACCAATAACGTCTGTTTGCATTACTCTTTCGCAATAATATCTCAGTGGGATCAATTGCTAACCATATTCTAGAGGACAATCTCAGGTAGAGTAACTGAATGTAGACACTGTGGAATATGGAAGAGGCTTTATCTGCGAAAAGTACAGCTATGTTTAACGAGAGCGATACATAGTATTGAAAATGTATTAGCTTACGTTCGCTGTGATTCCTCTACTGTGCTTGTCTTAAAAGGTGCTATTCGTAGATATGCACGATTAGAAACATTTGGAAAACGCGTTAGATATCAGCACCAAAAGTTGGCCTTTCCATCTGCCAAAGACTCCAACCTTCCACGTTGAAACTAGTGTTCGCCGAGTGAAATCAGTAGTATTATAGCTTTTTCGAGAAAGATGTGGTCGAAGGCGGATCGATTCCAAAGCAATGCATACGGGATTGAGGATGGATGAAATTTTGAAAGGAATATTCGCCCTGACAGCCCTGTTGTACCAGTAATACGGTATTGGGTGTCTATACAATCTTTCCCGTTACTGCAAATTGTAATTTACCCTCGTCCGTTCAAGTTATTTTGCTCACTACTAGCTCCGAGCCAAGCGTAAGGTTTTCAGTGAAAACATGCTAATGTTTAATTGTTAGTACATTTGAGGATTCTTCAAGCACGCAATGTGCACACCGGAATGCGTATAGATTAGTCGGACTTGTATCGTTTGCAGGAAAATAATAATATGCCCACTTTGTGGGAAAAGTCAGCAACGAGGAGGATGTAGTCACCTGGGTAATGGTTTTCTACATGTGTGAGGAAGCTTGGCAATCTGTTGTGTCACCGGCAAAGGGATGGTTTTGTTAAGATGGGTTTGTACTTGCTTGAGAAATGCTAATGTCTCCTCATGCGCCGAGATGGATCGAATGACGGGATCCTTGAGGCCTCTTGATGGCTAGACGAAGAACTTATTCTGTCGCATCGCATATAGCTGCGTAATGACTAGAATGGTTGAGTCGACTCGGTCACTAGAAGAAGCCATCAGGAGGGATTTTGAAGACTACTGAAGATAAAAAAACATCCAACTTGGGGGCTTGTGAGAATATCATATCGTTTCATAGAGAATGAACCGGCTGGACCCTCTAGAGACTCGAGATGCATCTACATCGGTAACTGAGTAGTCTGAGTTCAGCATTCAATATTAATGTCAGGATGTCAACTTGATGGTCAGAAACAATAAGACTCACCAGGCTATTCTCTACGTACGTCTAAGTCTCTACCTTTCCATGTTGTTTTAGTAAGGTTATCGTATAATCGTATTGGTTGTGAAGGCAGCATGTTGGATAGAGTAAGACTTGCCAAACGAACGGCTTTCCATACCGTGACTACGACGTTGATATTCACGAGCCAGGTGCACATTTGTTTGGTGCATTATTTGGTTTGTACATCGTCTCATTCAACAAGTTTCCTCCGAGGTCATTGCGCTTCGCTTCTATCCGAGGCAGGGTTCAACGTTCATCTTAACTTGTGTTCTCTTTGCACCTTAATGCATCTCCTGCAGCACAGTCTAACCAATGCTGCGCACATGCTATCAACTCCAAAACTGCAGTCTTCTTCGTCTTCAATGCCTCCATGGCCACCGACTCCGAGTCTATTTCCGCAGGTCCAAATTTCGATCGTAGACCCTCTTAATTCATTCAATCGTGTCGACCTAGTCTGTCAATTTATTACTCCTGGTGAAATTGAACACCCAGTATAACCTTAGTATGTCATCTCTTCCCTTGATTGAAGGTTGAGAAATCTCGGCAATTGGTAGACAAAGATTCAATATTGTAATATTACTTTGTGAGAGTCTCCCTTTCTATATCTCAGGATTCCTATTAATATCAGTTCTGTGTGTTTACGAATACGGGACTAGGTCCTCTCAAAAGTATGACCCCTGGCACGCACACCCAAACTTCATTCCTCCTCACACAAAATTTCTCGTATAATGCCACATCTGGACACAAATGCGATAACGCATACTATTGTGCTCTTCCCGCAGTCATTCGTTTCAAAATTACATCACTTTTGTTTGGCACAGGTATTTCTCTTTCGGACGAAGTTGGATTTCGTCTGGGGAAACTAAACTGATTCTGATAAGTTGTTTATGGCCCTCAACGTTGATGTCTTAACATTCCTGACTCCCAACTTCAACATGCATGGCAACGAAATCATCTCGTTATCTGCTCTATCTGATGATGACAATCTCTATGGAGTGCTAATCCCGCTACCCACCGATCTATGTTGAACCTTCACCGTCGAACGTCTAATAATCAACGAAGTACGAGTGCAGTCAACAAATGCACCATCAATATTTCATTGTTAGTTCCCCCTCTACTGCGGTTTTTGAATTCGTTAATCTAATCGATCCTTAGTTTAAGAGCTTGTCCATACTCGTCCTTGCTCATGTCAGTCCCAAATGTGTACCTTCTTAGAAGTTGGTCCCTAAATTGGCTTCCAAGGTGATATACTATCATAAAACCACGGAAAATATTTCGCTAAGCCGCAGAATCACGTCAAGGCTGATTGTGATCCAAGTCCGGTTGAGTTTACTTTTTTCGAGGTGTCGAAGTTGATGGAGTAGGTATACACATTCGCAGATATGAAAAGCCTGTTATCATGAAATCTGTCACTACAATACAGAGTAAGTCATAATGCGAAACAGTCTGGAAATATATTGGTCTTCGACGAGAAACTCCTCATTGACTGTTTGTGTTCACCCTACCAACCTCTTCTGCGCCATGCTCATCGCTACCCAACCCCAAAGAGGAATGCTCGAATCGTTTCCAGTAAGCCTCCCTCCCCTCCCTTATTTCATTAACTAACAAAGTACACAATTTTTCGGTCACCTCTTGATGTGCCGAAGAAGGTGCTTTGTTTTTCCAAGAATCCAGAGCTTTCCGTAAAGCCTCTTCATGCGAAGGTGATGCAAAAAACGGTGGTGGTAGTTGTTTACCTGCTTCAACAAAGGTATTTTGCATGTCGAGGAGGATATCAGAATGGAGTTTGATAAGAAATTCATCCACTCTGGCGAGAATAGTGAAGGTGAAGAACCATAGGTAGGCGAAGTGATCAGGTACATAAAAGTATACTCTGCCGAATTTCTCGTGTGATGGATTCAGTAGTAGGGGTGGGGATGTGCCGTCGTTTCGTGGCTCGAAGTTGCGGCAGGCGACTAGATGAGCAGCCGTTTTAGAAACTGCTTCAATGAAATGTCTTAAAGCTAGTAATGAATATAGTCAGACTCCGAGTCGGTTGAGTTTCAAGAACGAAAGAAGACTAACCTGAGTCCGAGCTAACCTCTATCCTACCAATGAATTCGTCATTCCAATTACGGACAAATGGCACTGGGCGAGCACAGACACTAACAACCAGTAACGCTGGGTAGGGACCTTGATGAAGGAAGGTATTGAACAAGTTGACAAGGTTGTCTGTCTGGTGATATCCTCGTACCATGATTGATGATTCGAAAAGTGCCCGTAAGACTGTATGAATCCCTGGATAATCATTGCCTGAATCTTCAAAAACAACCTCCTTCCAACCAGGCCGCAGTAAACAGTCTAGAGCAGCATCATTAAATCGGTTCTTGAGCAATAAACCACCGAAGTCGCGTTTTTTACCAACCAACTTGTTGATTTCTCTTATTTCTTTGAAATGCATACTTCGAGTGGCATGAAGGATGAACAGAAGGTATTCGTCATCCATGAACTTTGCATCGATAGCTACAAGACAATCGACATCCATGGAAGCATCCTCCCGAGCCCTTCTTTCATCCAGGAAAGGGTGGTCATTCTCATAGAATTTCTCAAGCCGAGAAGAGATCTTCATGGAACCAAAGAAACAGCGGGGTGCAGAGTATAGTAACCACGTCCCCCAAAGTAGAAGTATACGACGAACCGGAGGAAGACAGTTCGTTCTTGAGATCAAATCACGATATTCTTCAGTTGCTTTTGTCGCAGAGGATTTCAAACTGTCCCATGGTGTTTCTGAATGGAAATAGGTATCGGAACTCCTGCCATAGTTTTGATTGACAAGAAGATGAATGTAAGCCACAGTTTTGTATATCGTATACCGAACTGTGTGTAATAGCCCCTTGAGTAAGGATGCATGATATGGGCAGTGTGCAAAGACGGCAGGAGCGCAGAGTGTCATGACAAAGAGTGAAGCCCAGAGAATGATGAAAGGTGTAATAGACCAGCCGACAGTCCAGTCGAGGTCGATCAAGAAAATCGCCAGTCCGATGAAGAAGAGACCAAGGGAAATCTGTAGTAACATTGGGAGGATAGCTGCGATTTCGAAGACATGGAACTTTTCAATTCCTTTATTACGGAAGTGTCGTACGCGTATGTAAGGTTGAGGGGGCAAGTTTGTGTCGTGAGCTAGATACTCGTGCAACCATTGTTTCACGAGGATGCTCAATGATGCTGTGGTGAGACTGAATACAAGACTGAGGAACCAGAAGATATTGATGTGGATTGAGGTCTTCGATGGCGATGCAGAGGAAAACAGTGATGATTCGGCAGCGGGTACGGAAGAATTTACTGTCAGACCGTTTACATTGAAGCTTGCAAGTTGCTTCGAGACTTGCAGTAGCAAAATCGCCGATGTCTCGTTGGGGTCTTGTTGGAGGGTTTTGTAGAATTCGATGCAAAAAGCGGTGACCACAGCTGAAAACAAACCAGCCTGTATATCATACATCTATCAGATAAACCTGCGAAAGAGAAAGATATACCAGAAAGACGTACGAAAACAAGTAGAGTGTCCATATCATCATTGACCCTTTTGATCCTTTCTTCGTCGTACTGCTTCAAGTGCTTGGACAAGTTCGCCCATCCTTCTGAACTCTTCCGCAACGCATTCTGTTCGTATATATCTCCGTTTTTCTCCAGGTTCGAATGATTCTAAGGTGAGTGTCGTGAAAGTCAAATTCTGATATAATACTGAGCCTGTAAGTAAAAGTACCAGCTGGAAATTATTTCGATCGTTGGTAACATCATTACAGGTGAAACTGAAATCCGAGTTACTAGGCTGCACATTATTGTATATATCAGCAGAAACTCCTGTGTACACCATCGAAATGTACTATGTACCTTTCGTGACTCATTCTGATCACTGACAGGATGGCCACCTTGACGATTAGACCCTGCGACATTATTTTCAGTGATGCGCTCGCCTCCAGAGTCAAACCCAGATTCTATATCTTGACGTGCCTCCATGGTCACGATAGATGTTCTGAAAAGAGGATATTGGAGTCATCAGACATTCTCAAGGCCGACGAAACAGTATCCGACATACAATTGATTTGGATAGAAAGTTGAGTTCCTTGAAGATGGTAGACTGGTTGAGACGATAGAAAGAAATAGAGGTCAGAAATCCTTTACCAGGGTATTCACATATATAGAGCTTCTGGTGTTGCTACCCCTCGGACAGCCATGGCGCTCATCATGTCTCCCAACAAGATAGAAGCGACTTGGTGAAAGAAAAGACACTATTTTCCGTGGGCAGAAAGCATCAATCAGCGTGATGCCATACTTGAATTGATATATACTGTCAACTCAACCTGTTCGTTGGGAGTCAATTTCGTGCTCTAGTGAGTTAGTAGCTGAGTCAGTGAGAAAAAAGCAGTCAAAGGGAACGGATGAGTACCTAAATCACATTCGCTGATACCTTCCTACCGAAGTAGAAAGGATAATAGTGCACACACCGGGCGATGATAGTCATCCACTGGTGTGAGGATCCTCAGCAAGAAACCCGGTGTAGCCTTGTACACATCGTCAACATTCTCCGTATTGTTTGCATGCGGATTCCGGAAAGTCGATCCCGGGCCCATAGCTGATAAATGATAATTCACCGAACAGGCACTCATTCAACCTTCCAACATTCAACTTCTAAATAATTGTAGAAGAGAATGGCAAACTGAATTTCGATTAGTAGTCGAATCCTCCTACAGAGATCCTGTGTATGATTGAGCTCACCGGCGATAGAAAAAATGACTCGAAGAAATATTATCGAGAAAGGCGAATATAAGGTACTTACTCTCCTTGTCCTTCTCAGCCCCGTCTGAGTGTCAATCCGAGTGAAACTGATATATCCTGCTGGCCAAAATTATAGATATGTATAGTAGTTTGACAGATGTCGCATACGCAGATATAGCAGGAATCAAAAATCTGAGGTAAATGGGAGCGTTCATTCAGGCGTATAGCTACTAGAGAGCATGTTTCGGATTTAGGTCAACGAGCAGCAGGCGAATAAAGATCAGCATTACCTACAAGACCCATGAAGACAGAAAGATAGGATAATATGTGAAAGAAAAACTGACGGATATCTGATTATAGAAACGGTATTAAACCATTGGACGTGAGGAATAAGTGCGTGCAAAGAAGAACCCACTCAATCATACTCTTCACCAGTGGGGAAGGAGTCCAACGGTTATCTCGTGTAAGATGTGAAGAATGTCAGATTCAATTGCTTTCTTCTACTGTTGCGTGCGTTCTACTCTCGGTTCTGCTTCATCTTCAAGTTCCATTTGATCAAAATTTTCCGCTCTTTCGTGTTGTGGGGAATCAGCTTCGGACATCTCCACTTCTTCGAGCAAGATGTTCTTGGCGAACTTCTCGACTGGTTTACGTGGTGGAAGGGCTTTTTCGAGGTAGGGAATGGTCTTGCGATCAACGTGATCTGGGAATATGACTTTGAAGTTGATGAAGAGAGCAGCAGGTTCTTGGTACCTTTGTGAAGGCATACCCTGACCGTCGATGACTTTGACATCGCCTGCACACGGAAGAAAAAACTGAGTACGTGCATTGAATCATAGTGTAGTGAATGATGAACCCTTACCGTTCTTAATTACCTCGCCAGGTGAGACATTGACAATCAACGCTCTATCGTCAAGGTGCTTAATCGAGAATTGACCACCACCAAGAGCGGTCAGGAGATCGATCTCCTGGTCAACGAATAAATCAATTCTCTTTCTCTTCAACCTCTCGTGTGGTTTCTCCTCAATCGTAATGATAACATCTCCTGGATCAAAACCCGGTGCCCGATCACTCTCTCCACGGAAAGTAATTTGTTGGCCACCCTTCATACCCTTGTCGATGTGAAGCTCCAAAATCTTCTTCTCTGAAACAACCTTCTTTCCGTTACATGTCTTACACTTATCTTTCTCGCTGATAATTTCACCAGTTCCAGAACACTCTTTACAAGCATGTTGTGATTGTTGAAGTATAGGTCCCGTTTGATGAACTTCGATAATACCGCCACGACCACTACAGTTGGTACACGTCTTGGCTCCACCATTGCCGTCACACTTGAAACAGATGACACTTCGGGTTAATGTGAGTTTTGATGTCTTGCCTTTGTAAAGATCTTCGAGGGTGACATTGACACGACTTGGGGTTCTCGTGATGGACCTCCGTCACCAAAGAGACCTCCACCCAACAGTTGTGAAAAGAGATCCTAGTGGGCGATGAAGGTAAGATTACAACTATGAGATTTCGAAGCAGGGGGTCGATGCGGACGCACCTGTGGATCCATGCCACCCGTACTAGGCTCATTTAAACCGGCTACTCCTTTTGCATCGTAAACACTTCGTTTTTCAGGATCTGAGAGGATTTCGTATCTGAATTGTATGCCATTTGGGCAAAGTGATATTACAAAGCACAGTCCAGCACACTTACGCATGTTTAACTTCTTTAAAAAGTTCAGGATCACCGCCCCTGTCAGGACGTGTTCGGAGGGCCCTAAAAGACGACATTAGATATAATGTCACAAAATATTGAAGTATAGTGCTTACTTTCTTCTGTAGGCCATTTTCAAGTCGGATTCTGAAGCATCGGGTGAAACATCAAGTAAGTCGTAGAATTTTCTGTTAGAGTAACGTGAGGCTAGAAGGAGTGGGCGAAGACAAGGAAACAGCATACGTTTCTTTGACCATTCTATGTGAGATGATTGGTGAATGTCGTGGAAGGGGATGGAGAAAGATTGAAACGAGAAGGAGAGGAAGAGAAAGAGGGAGGATCAAAAGAGATCAAGTTCGAAAAGACAACCGTTTTCCGGTATTCTTGCATCTACAGGCCCTCTGGTATCCCCCTTTGAATAGCCATGGCGCGCTTCACGTCTTCTGACGACATGGAAGCAGCTTGGATGAAGGGAAGACTCTATGTTCTGCGGTCTTTAAGCATCTGGAGGAGCGGATCTATAGTTGAATCAATACATACTGTAACCTCATGTCATTCATTAGCGGTGGACTTGATGTTGTAGCAAGTCAGATGATTCCGACTCCGAGCCCGCAAGAAAACATCGTGTTGGAAGATGAGAGTGTGTGCATCCTGTATGCCCAAAGTTTCGATATTGAGAAACATTTGCAACTACACCAGTGGAATAGAAACTGTGACAGTAAATAGTCCACAGCCATATAATGAATTCGCATGGAATTCGCTCGTAATAAGACACCTGCGTACCTGCCCATTTCTACTGAATAATTAGACTCGTTATAGAAAAAATTGCTAATGCCTCATACCTGTGTCTAAATCAAACGGTCGTCAATCGATTAATCATTGTTTGCAGCATCGGACACATACGCTAGAAGGTATATCTATCAGTCTGCTTCAACTCATTCGAAGAAGATTCCATGCCTATTTTGTTACACTAAACCAGTCATCGACAACGACGGTGTAGTGGGGCTATCGATCTTGGACTTCGACGTGTGCGAGGATCCTTGAGAAACCCAATATTAATGATATCTGTTCAACATTGTCACGGTAAACATCTCCTTATGAGTCTAAGTTTCTATGCGGATTGTGCGAAGACAATCCAAACTAAGCAGATAACTTAGTGTAGACGCGACGACGAAGAAATGTGCTAACATGCTCCCCTACCTACATAGTAGTCTAAGCTGTGTTGTTTGCGGTGGACTGTGGTCGTGGTGGTCGGAGCCAATATTATTTCGAACCGGAAGAAAGGTATACTGTCATGATCAGTGAAGTATTATGTGTGAGCGCTAATGTGGTTATAAAGGTATACATAACTAATTTGTACTGTACATTGTCGCGAAGGTAGATGTGTATTTAAATTCTAAAAATCCTTTCATGGCAGACTCAACCGATCCTGAAACTCTAGACATCCGCGCAAGAGAAACCACGTATCATATCATACAAGCGAAAGTTATCATTCGCAATTTATAAACCAACGGCAGTGGTCCGAGGACTTGGACCACCACTCCCCTCCCTAGCCTGATCTCTTTCTTCCTCCTTCCTAAGTCCATAAACCAATCCAAGAGCAACCCTAGCAGCAGCTTTCCTTCTCTCACCCTCATCCTCCATCCCTGCAATTTCCTCTTTCATACCTTGCAATGCAGTCAAAACTCTAGAAAGATCAAAAGCTCCTAATTCGAAATCTTCATCATCTTCAAAGTCTTCATCGCCGTCATCAAATCCAACATACGAATCATCAAATGAGTCATCTCTAGTGAATGTTGAGAATGGCGAATCGGGTGTGTGAGGCATTAGGGGGTCTGCTCTAGGTATAGTGAGTTTCGAGGATGGAGGAATGGATGAAAGTTCAGATGGAATGTGATGATGATGATGATGATGACTTGACGATTTGGAAGGCGACCTTTGTGATATTGACGAAGACGACGAAGCTGTTGGAACATCTAGCAATGAATCTCCAAATATTCTCCTAGAAGTCTCTTCAATCTCTTCTTTAGAAGGTAAATCAGAATCGTCTTCGTCGTCACCTTCAGCCGAAGCTAATGAAGCATATGAGGCCCCTGTATGCATAGGACTTAACCTTTGCGGTGTCGTACTACCTTGCCCTGAATAAACAACGTCCACAGGTGCTCCAATGAAATCCGTAAAATCATCTTCAAACCCTAGTTCTTCTCCAGTCCTAATAATAGTCGGAGTCGAATTCGAGTCCAGAGTTCCCGAAGAAGTGATCCAAGCTTGGGCATCTTGAGCTTTACTCGTACTTTCTTCATGTTCAAGCCATCTTTCCAATTCTTCCATTTCGCGTTGCATCCTACTCTTCTTCTTCTTCCCCGTTTGCGTTCCTATCCCCAATCCAAGTCCAACCCCAAGTCCAGAGCTATTTCCAATCCCAGATATATCAGGGTCAGACGATGAAACGAGGGCTCTAAGACCATCCTCCTCTTCCTCTTCTCTGGCCCAATCAAGAAGCTCTCTTGCTCTACTACGTCTGTTTCGCGTTGCATCTGATTGAATCAACGAAGGCCACATTATAGTGCTTAAAGCGTCGATAACTCGAGGAAGACCTGGAATATCTGAAACATAGGATTCGTGAATATTTATTAATGAAAGAAGCGAAAGTTATACGAATTACCTGACGAACTATTGTCGTCGTCGACACCACCGCCATCTCCTGTAGGTATCCTCCCAGCTTTATCACCGTCTATGTACTCAAATCCATGTGAAGACATAAACTCGTCCAACCCATCTTCTTCTTCTACAACCTTTGCAATAGGAGTTGTCGTGGTCATGGTCGTCACAGTTTGTTGAACTCCTACAGCATTGAAAGTAATTCGAACGGCCAAAGAAACCTCAGGATCATGGTCAGAGAGTCTCTCATTCAAATGTTGAATATGTTCCTTATATGTCTATACACCGAGATACACAATCAGTTAAAAGCACAACTTTTCAGTGTTGAGAATTAGAAAGCTACTCACGTCGCCTTTCTTCCACACATAAATAACAGCAGGAACACCACTCGCATGATGACTTCCAACCTCTTTCAAAACTCTCGTCTCAAAGTGGACGTCTGCAGTGTAGTACCTGTTACTAATCGTCCAAGGTACACTATGATGTCCTCTGGGAGTGTGCTCCAAAGATGTTGATGGTTCATTAGGACGAGGTGTAGATGATAGTGACTTGACACCTATTCGATATTAGATGGTGAAACCAGGTCAATGCTTTGCACATCTTTGTCGAAAGGACAATGACATACGATGGATAAACTGGTGCGCCTGTTCAGGAGTTGGTGAAATAACTAGAATCCTGTTTCCTGATGCATGTGCCATGACTTGCTCTGTTGACGAGATGTAAGAACGCTGAGAGGGTATAAGATAGAAATAGAAAGAGGATGACCGTCAGGGTTTCGGAGGAGAGGAGGTATTATAAGCGCCCGATCAAACAGGATCAACCTGAATTTGATTTGACTCTCAATTCGCATTCTGGTACAATAGTCTCTTCTATTAATTTCTTAGTATTCGCACAAAGCAACCACCAGAGCTAGTATTCAACGTTCAACGGTCGACGTTCAACTCAAACCACTACTGGCATTCAACACTGGGTCAAAATGGATTCACTGAAGAAATTACGCGCTATTTAACGTTGAATACTGCGAAGTATCGAGGAGGAGGATTATTATATAACTCGTAAGTCTAACTCAAACGTAGATGTACAAACCTGCTAAAACACACACATATATACAAAACCCAAAGAAGTAAAAAACCGAGGTATCCCAATAATAAAATCCATAAAGGTTCAACTCATCGTATGTCCAGTGGTACTGGGAGTCACAATTGGCTTCCCTTGATGAGCTGCATAAATCCTCACACTTCTGGTTTCCGAGTCGCCATCCACAGGAACCGGCGATTCCTTCTCGATGTCTGTCATCTGGTGCGATTCAACGTCGATGTATACCTGTTGGCTCTGTCGAAAGGACGGCGTTCGGGTCAGCGACTTCAACTTTTCAGAACAGCTTTACATACATACCACTCGGACGCCATTACTAGGTTGAGTCCGGACGACGTGTACGTTTCGAGGCATGGTTGAGTTGATATCCCCTGCGCTCGATTCGGTTTGTCCGCTAAGTCCTCTACCGATACTACCGTACTTCCATCCCGCTCTAGAGTTCAAGCTTGACATGAGCGAGTTAGTGTACAACTTCGACAGGGGAAGGTTGAATATCAGGTGAAGGCCGGACGGCTGAAATCGAATAGATTGTGGTCAGACGATTTACTTTCTTTACTATTAACCGACTTACGCTTGACAAGAATGCAACCAGGTCGATCACAGCACAGAGGGCGGTAACGAGACCGGTTTGCACGGTCACTATCTATTAGTGAGCTTCCGTAGGAATCAACATCATCAGACTCACTTCGAATGATTTTATTGACAACATCGTCAGTTGCAGAGAAGCCAGTCCTATGTTTACGCTGCAAAGATGTCAACATAACAAACTACGAGAAATGCACATAACAAACATACCAAATGCCATACAAGCGCAACCGTAATTGCAGTATCCGCAACTGCCGAAAATGCCAGCCATATGATGACGATCACTTTAAACTTCTGGAAGTGAGTAAACTCTGGGATCATACCAACGGCGATGGCAGTACCCATCCCACCACCTATCAATATTGCGCAAATTGAAGTCAATCAGTTGATTGAAGCTTTAGCGTTATTACTCACACCATTGGCAGATCGAGCAGAAGGCGATAAAGATGACGGCGGGAATGCTGCCTGTGAGGACCTTCACGCGCCACGTGAAGAATAGTTGAACCATCAGAGCAATTATTGCCTGGAAAGGGGGCATTCAGTGCGTTCGATTCCTTCGTAGATTTCGAGCACACTCACGGTCATTGCCGGATCTTTATGTTCGTGATGTCAGGTCGAGCAAATAGACACGAATCGGCCGACGACTTACCAGTCGCAAAAACTTCAAGAGGGGTCAACCTAGATGAATCTCCAAGAAGAAGAACGACTTACCCCAACTTGCGTTCTGCAGCGCCATGACATTGTCTAAAGCCAGACACGGCATGGTGGTAAACGTCTCTGAATGCGCATACAACCACCTTTCAACGCACCGAAATTATTTACCAGAGGTATATACACGAACGCAATATCGAACGCGCAGTTTAATGTATCACAGAGGAAAAGAACAGATACCTGAGGACGAAGATGTCAGCTCCGAGCGGTAGCAAACAACATCGACGGTACGCACGAATAACTTCATCCACATTTTATCACTAAATGGTCCCGCATCATCATTTCTGTTGTATCCGCATACTATGAAAATTCTCACCGTTTGTAAACAGTAAAATACAAAAACGTCTGTGTTATCATGATGCCGTAAAGAAGAATGTTGAAGACGACCCCAATGAAGATGGGTCCGTAGCTGCAAAGTATTTGTAAGCCTTGTTTCATATATAGCATTGATTTACATACGTTATCGTTGCAGGAGATGCCATGTTGACTCGTAGCTTGTGAAGTTCGTCGTGGCCGCCGTGGTGGGAGCCTTGGGTGTCGTGAGGCGGGAGGTAGTAAGATGGGGGGGTCGAAGGGAGCTCAACTTCAAAATGAAGAGGGACTCCTCTAAAGGAGCGGCGTGAAGCATGACTTGGGTGAAGTTTAACTTTGTGGGCTGAAGGAAACAAAGCGTGCCGGACAGTCCATAAACTACCAACGACGGCTCCTTCCTTTTTGGGTGTCTTCTTTCCGTTCTAGGTTTTGTTCATTCAGACGCTCAGCAAGCGGAAAGATGATCACTGCAAGACGTCGCAAAGAGATTATTTGTCCTTTGTACATCATCACGCAACAACTGATTTGCATCAGATGCATGGACTTCATTCAGCACAGCCTGGCCTGACTTCAACGTTGAATCACCTGGAACTTTATGGCGTCGGTAGTTCTTGAAACAGTCTACAGACTTGATTTTTCCACATCCAATTTCCTCCGGTATAAATTTCATCTCCGTACTAGACACCCACTGTCTTCGCATACTTTTGTTTGAGCGACACATACTTATGACCGCATGTCACAGACAGGGAGGATCAGATCTTACCAGTGTTTATCTGTCATAATAGTTGGAAAAAATATTGGGGTCTACTGTTTTATTGTCGCACCAAGACGGTTTGTGACGTTTGGGGTCAACGAAGTTTTTTTCCTGTACCGCTGGGGTCGGACACTCGAAATCAACTGATTGTTTGGTAGCAACGTGTTTACGAAACGCTCATACTAGATATCGGCATCTGCCAGGCCACTTTGATGAACTGCAGCGCCTATAGACCTAGTTGTACTCGTACACCGTGGCTCCCATATGATGATACAAGTTTTGTCATGGTGTCAGAGTCGAAGGAATGGGCGCAAGTAAGGACCAATACAACTTTTGTCATTAAACAGACCCAAGAGGTTCGATACTACTAAATCTCACCAATATTGTTATAGGAATTGAAATCTTGTAGAGTCATTCTCCGAGTTACGGTATACGAAGGATGCTGAGTAATCCTATCTCTCTATTCAAGCATCTCCCATCCACTCAGCGACACACGCATTGACTTTATTCTCACATCGGAGTACTGAAATACTCGGTAAAGTTGCACTCAAGGCAAGTGCATAGCATTTAGCATTTACATATTCAACTTTGCCATAGATGAGCTCATTAAGGATAGTCGATGGTGTTATATTGCAGATTGATAACTTTCTGAGGGTTAGACACCTGCGGATATCGGTATTAGTCAGATATCCTCGACGCTGGCAGAATACGCAGTGTAACATGTAACATGCCAGAATAAGATGTCAAAAGCATCTATATAAGACCTATCCACTCGAGCAAGTCAGGTTTCACCAACGGATTCATCTACTTCCCTCGACTTCTCAGAACAACTTACTTCAACGTTCAAATACTAATGGCAACCGCAACGACTCTACAACCTCGCGACGTCCCTACCACACTGCACTATTTCGCTCCCATAGGAGAAGAATCACCATACCAATGGATTCACGATCCACCTGCTGGTATACCTGCTACCAACGTAGGCGCAGAACCTTACCCAGCTACGATCCATGATGCTCGTGGTCATGAATCAGAGTTGACTCTTGATACGACGGGATTCCAGTTTGTCAAGAGTGAGAGTACGGAGAAGGATTTCACGGACGAAGAGAGGATAAAGAATGTTTATTATAAGGAGGTTGAAGAGTTATTGAAGAAGGAGACGGGGGCGAAGAGGGTTTTGATTTTCGATCATACTATCAGGTTTGTTGGAGATTTCGAGTTTTTCTAAGTGGCACATTGAATCTTTCGACTGATTTTTTCTCCTTTTATTTTCTTTCTAGACTTAATAATCCTGCAATTGTTGTAGACGATTCTGAGAAAGGGCGCAGAACTAGTGTTGTATGTCGCTTATCCGTTTCCTGCGTTGATCAAAATCAAACTAACGATTCAAATCCTTCAGCTCCATGTCCACATTGACCAGACCTACGAAGCCAGCGTCGCCCGTGTCCATAGACATCTCGGAGACGAAGCTGACCGTCTTCTTAAAGGCCGAGTTCGCATCATCAACGTCTGGAGACCCATAGGACATCCAGTAGCTCACGAACCACTCGCAGTCTCAGACTGGCGCACACTCGATACGGAACACGATCTTGTTCCAGTTCGATTCCTCTACAACGATCCTAGACCGAACGCAGGAATATACGCTGTCAAATATAATCCCAACCATAAGTGGTATTACCTTTCTAATCAAACTCCGGATGAGGTTACCTTGATCAAGTGTTATGATTCGGAAGTTGATAGAGCTAGGTTGACTCCTCATACTGCATTTTTGGATGAGACTAGTCCAAAGGAGGCTCCACATAGAGACTCGATTGAAATTCGAGCATTGGTGTTTGACAGCGAGTAGATGATTAGTGCGAGTTAGTATGTAGCAGGATATTTGTTTTTGCAACGTCTATGTAGTAGATATCATACATAGATACAGTTTAAACATGATGTCAATGATTCGGATATGACTCCAGCTTATCTCAACTTGGATAGAAGACATTATAAAGTGCTTCGACGAGAAGGTAGACACTTTGTCAACGGGGTCGGCTCATGTCTGTTTCGTTCCTCGACAGTATTACTAATGGGAGGATCATGATTCGCCCGCACAGTTCCTTCCAAGCCCGTATATTCGTTTCCTCTAAAACGACTCAAGTCTGAGACGATCATGACAGGATATGCAACCATGTGTTTATGAATTCCATCATCATAATTATCTTCGACATCAGACCCTCTGTTGAGAATATTGCGAGGAAGAATAATATAATTTTGAGGATGGGCAGAATATCCTCCTGGTGGATACAATATTGGCGGTTGTAGTCCAGCAGCGGATATTGACGGATAGGCTGGATTGTGGTCGTGATTTGGATATGAGAGTTCCGGGTCAGGTAAGTAATCCATTAGAGGAGGTAGTAAAGGAGGAATGAAGGGATGGTCATCACGGGTGTAGCCTGGACTATAGTTGCGTCGATATACTGTAGTTCTATTCTTGTCTAGTCCGAATTTCTCCCCTAACAATTCGATGATATTGGGTGTTATGAAATCTTCTATGTCCTGGTTGATAGTTCTGATACAGTCGCCTATCCTTTGCAATAACTCCTTGCGTCGATTGGATTTTCGTGAACGAGAGCGATACTGCGGTACTTCATGCTGATCTACGTATGTCCTCCAAGACTGCATAAATTCCGAGAATCCTTCCGAGTGAGGTGTTAAATTTTCATCTGAGTCAGTTCTCCTGGATAGAAGAGTTAAGATGACGAGAAGGGCTTCAAGAGCACCCTTTTCTCCGGATTCCTGCTCCTTGGAAGATTCTGTGCCATAAACGGGTGGAAGAATAGGGTGGCGATCGGGTTCCATAAGAATTGAAGTTGCAGTCTTCATCAACCCATTAATCACTACGATGAAGTATCTCTTAGTATGAACTAAATCGTCTCGTGAATAACAAAGAGTGTTACTTACATGTAAATGCCTTTTCCGGTTCGAAGTAGGTGATGTCCCGGTAACTCTCATCTTCTGGAGGTTCCAATAATAATACTCGCAAAAATATCTCTCCTCGTCGTTCGTCATACTCTTCCGACAGAGCCAAGAAAATAGCTTTAAGTCCATCTCCGATACCAACAAATCTGTTTCTTGACAAAACGTTATGAAAGATAGCACAGAGACCGACAAATGCCTCTTCCTTCCAAGCCTTGTCTCGGTCTCGCGTCGGCCACTTTGCGGTGTTAAGAGCATTGGCTAACGTATCAACAACAGATCGTAGAGCTCTAGAATGTATGAGGCTATAATCAAGAGGTTGACAGAGCGATACGACCTCTCGATCTAGTCGATGTGATAATATATTGTGGCAGATGGAGACCATATCTTGCGGCTTGGTTCGGATGATGGAATGGCCCAAGATATTGAGGAGGATAGTGTCATCCTGTAGGACTTCATCTGCTTCAATCAATGCCTCCTTGTCGAAACGTTGGTCCCTCCGAATTGCTCTTTCATCACCAGGAAAGCGATAATAGGAAGGTAGAGATCCAATGGCTAATCTCCAATGATTTCCGTACCATGCACGATTGAACAAACCTCTGATGACGTTTGCTGTCGGAGTGAGGATAGAGGTTTTGTAAGGACACTTGGAAGAGATAGCAGGTGTGCAGATGAAGAAGGCATATAGAGCCAACCAAATGACGACAATGACAGTTGTTATCGTCCACACGATGCGATTCAAGGGTCTAAGAAATTCGCTAAGACCAATAAAGAAAAGCACCAACGAGACCTGAAGCAGGAAAGGAAGGACTCCTGCAATTTCGAAGACCTTCCAACGCTGCAAACCTCTATAACGTGCCAATCGAATACGAATCTGTTCCTCGGGTGCTGTGCAGCCAAATTGGAGATATTCGCGTAACCATTGTTTTACGAATATACCGAGGGAAGCTGAAATCAGGCTGAAGACGAGTGCTACAAACCAGAGGACGTTGATCCCAACTGCAGTAGATGGTGTAACGAAATCCGGGAGAGGTGGGATGGATTGCGATGGTGTGATGCTCCCTGTCGCGCCATTGAACGAAAGGCCATTCAGCTGTTGGGATATTTGAGCCAATATTTGAACTGAGCGATCAGTGGGGTCTTGTTGGAGTGTCTTGTACGATTCTATGATAAACGCTGCTATTACTGCAGAGAACAGACCAGCCTAGAAGCGTGTAAATTTGAATCTCAAAGGGTAGCCATATCACCAGCAGCTTACAAAAACGAGAAGCGTGTCGATATCACTGTTACAATTTTGGATTTTTGTCTCATCGTTCTCTCTGAGAATTTGAATAAGTTGTTGGGCATTTTCTTCAGATCTGATAGCATCGTTTTCCTGAAAAAAGGATGAGCTATCCACAAGAAAGATGGTAGGATGAGATCATGATGATAACAAACTACTCACATAACTGATCAGAATAGGGCTGAACCTATTGTGACTACGTGCACGCGACATAGTAGCGTTCAGCTCTTGAACCCTCTCTTGTACTTCAAGGATAAGGTCACGGTTGCCAGTCAACGACACTCGAGAGTAAGATCTAGTAAGCCTGAGAGGTGTTGAACAAGTTGCGTATTTCAAGCGCCACAAATCTGATAGCTATAGTTGTTGAACGTTGAAACCTTGACCAGTCCACCGACAATTCGGACTTGAAGTGAAGATACGTGCAGTGCATTATTGCAAGAATTGGGCATTCCAACTGCCAAATACCTGTTATGCCGGCGCAGAGGCGGTCCAGCGCAAATGATGCATGATATTGACGCGTTGACGAACGGTTTTTGAACGGTCAAAGCGCTATCGCGTTCTGCTGTGCTCTCTTTCTTCCGTGTACTGCAGAAATGCTTGGTTGTGCAATGCCACTGACCCCGATGTAAATCGCAAGTCTAGCAATACCATCTTTCGGACCCGCTGGGCATCTATACCGTGAATAAATGCCTCCGAGTTAGGTCTACGACGAAGTTCTGTCAAGCGGCAGTATGAGATACAGTGATAGCAGCGCGCTAATACAGAAAAACTCTGTGGTATCGTGTCTGGAGAAAAAACCGATGCTACCTTGACTATTCGGTCCTGGATAGGAAGATCAGTAGATCACATTCATTTTTGATTTTGAACCTGGACTTAGCGTAGTGAAAGACAACATTGACTGATGTTGTATCGTATATCATTTTTGTGTCAGAAAACGTAGTTGTACTAGTAGGAGGGATTCCATAACCATGATTGTCAGTGTAAGTTGATCCGTTTGGTAGCAACGTGATTTCGGCGCACATTCAGCGCTTCAGCCTTCATCAGGATCCATTTTCTTTCACTCACTGGCCATAAGCCGCAAACATGCATCTCTCTGGGTGATACTCCGTTACGGCCATATCATGTTAGTAGCCATAATTGCGTATTCAATAACAAACATCTCGTGTTGCACCAAGCATACCTAGGCCTAAGTCTGTCAATATCCTCTCAGGCTCTCAACACTGCGGAAGTTCCAAGTTCGAATTCGATACGGATTAGAAAGGAGGAGATGAGTAAGACTTGGATGTCCAACAAGCGAGTGCTTCGCATCCCCTCTCCGTGCTGACACATGCATGGCTAACACTCAAAATATACAGCTAGGAATTTGAATGACAGTCATCACCACAATATAGTCGAAATGTCGAAGGAGCACCGTACAGTAGAGTACTACTTGCAGAGCGTCTACCCAGGTTCGGTCGATCTTGTATTCTCCCCGCATCGGTATCGCAAGAATAGACTTTCCATTCCAATGAAACAGGTCTGCAAACCTTATCAACGTTTTCCTCGGATTCAATTTGACCTCGCAAACAAACGTCATCATCAAGGATTGGCTCATACTACATCTAAATGGTGTTATATGGTCTATTACAAGGTAAATACTCAAACAATTGTTCTAATCCCCTCTTAAATCTTGCTGACTGATCTGTATTCTTGTCTAACGGACCTGACTAGAATCTTCTCCGACTCTTATTACTACTAACGAACCCATTTGATTCCCAAGCAAATCCATTAGTAAGACCCGTATCTGCGGTTTGCTGGAACTGGTTAAGACATATATAAACATGTGAGGGTCGGTGGATATGAGAAGACAACATCGCCTCCAAACCACCTCACTCTCACAACACCTTCCTAAATCCTCCCCCGACTCGTCGACTACTAGAACTTCAGGAGAAATGGCAACTGCAGCTGTTCTTCAAGCACACGATGTCCCTACGACTCTCAATTATTACGGTCCCATTGGAGACGAAGCACCATACCAATACGTCCAGGACCCTCCAGCGGATAAACCATCCAACAATTTAGGAGCTGATCCTCATCCTGTCACCGTCAACGATGCTAGAGGAAGGGAATCAGATTTCAACTTGGACAAGAATGGGTTTCAGTTCGTTAAAAATGAGAGCGAGCTGAAGGAGTTCGATAATGACGAAAAGATTGAGAAAGTTTATTATAAGGAGGTTGAAGAGTTGTTGAAGAAGGAAGCTGGAGCGAAGAGGGTGTTTATTTTCGATCATACCATCAGGCAAGTCAAGTCAAATAGTCGGTTGTATTGATTTATCTCTAACGCTCTGTTTTGTCACAGACGTAAACCAGGCTCTCAAGCTACTCCCGGACAGCTGTTAAGAGGTCCTGTTGTAAGTCTCACGCTAAAATCTTGTTTGGTTCCGTAGGGTTGTGACTAAATGTGTCGTCAACTTCTTTTTAGGAACGCGTTCACATCGACCAAACCTTTGATGCCAGCGTCGCTCGAGTTCATCGTCACCTCGGAGACGAAGCTGACGAACTTCTCAAAGGACGCGTCCGAATCATCAACGTTTGGAGACCCATTAATCATCCAGTTGCTCACAAGCCTCTCGCAGTATCCGACTGGCGTTATCTCGATACTGAACACGATCTCGTCCCCGTTCGTTTCATCTACCCAGACCGAGTAGGAGGAACCTTCAGCGTGAAGTATAACCCTGAACATAAGTGGTACTACCTCTCGAATCAAACTCCAGAGGAAGTCACTTTGATCAAGTGTTATGATTCAAAGGTTGATAGGGCTAGGTTGACTCCTCACTCTGCTTTCTTGGACGAATCGAGCCCTAAGGAGGCGCCTCATAGAGAGTCGATTGAAATTAGGGCTTTGGTCTTCAGCGACGATTAGTTTCACTCATCCATGGCGAAGTATTATTTGGGAGTAGTTGTATGTTGGCCGTCGTCCCAGTATGTAATATTTTGTGTATCGTAACTTTGGATGTTGTACATTTTATGCAACATGGTTCATGGATTTTGGTGGTCACGAAAGGATACTCGATACTGATTAACATTAATGCAAAACATGCTACTTTGTGAACATGCCAGACCGTGATCCAAACAAAATGACTGTGCACTTATACGACAATCCTCTACCATACTTTAGCCTGCCACTCTCGATCCATGACCATATCAACCCCACACTCTTGACCAATCTGCCTCAACTTCTCATCCTTGTCAAACAAATCCGGAAAATTATGGGAACTACTTGCAACCTCATGGAACACCGGATTGATATAAATTTCCTTCAAAGGCTTCACCCCAGCGTCACAGAAGTTATCGTTTAGGCTGTTATTTAATCCGTTGCGCTGAGCGACAATTTGATACAAGGTTTCGTACATTTTCTCGAGTTGATCGGTGTATGGTTTGCATTCTTCGAGAGGAGAAGTGAAAATGAAGGATGATAATGTCTCTTCAGGATTCTCTTCGCATACGAGCGTAGTGAGATTAGGGAATGCAATAAGAGTCGGCCCATTTACGTTGACGAGGAAAGGAAGGATGTTCGTCACCAAGTATGTCCCTTGAATGGTTAATATTCTTGTATGCTTGAAAGCTTGTAAAAGGGTAGGATCGCTAAGGGCAAAGTCACCACCCAGATGCACAACTTCCAATGAATCCAGAGAGATGCGAGGCCAGAGAAGTTCAGAACTTGGATTAGGAAGGGAATTGACCAAAAATCTAGAGACGAAATTGCGCTCTGGAATCTTGGGTTCGGCGAGGTTAGGTTCACTGCTAATATCCCTCGGTGGACGTTCACATAGAAGGGCCAAAAGAGGATTGACGCAATCGAAAAGAAGAGAATCTTTACCATAGAAAAGATAATGATGAAACATTGGATCTCGCCGACCATATCTGATTGGGAGAATTCGTCGTGTGTAGGCCACAAATCGCACTGAGTCACCTACTGGTGACCCATAACGAATGACACCAGTCCCGAGAAGTTCAATCGTACGGATTGGATCCCCACTTCCTGTAAGTCCCTTCAAAATCCTTGCAACGTTATGAAGAAGAGTACGATATTCATGGCCAGAAAGAATTGGAGGATTAGTGGGTATCGTTCGAGGGGCATCAGGATCAAACCTCGATCCAATATCGAGTTTTGCTTCAGGACCTAACTCAAGATCTTTCAGAAACTGAGCCACAATGCAAAGATCTCCCCTAACTGAAAGCTTCTGCAGATGTTCGAGTTTGACCTCCGGATGAGAGACGCCAGCACTAGGTGTGGTATAGCAGTCGGTGGACCAACATATATCGTGTGTATCAGTGGTGTGGAATATCAATGTCAGACCTCGCAGTTGGACGAGGATACGAAGAGTTCCGTAAAGCTCGTTGATATAAGATGGTGTGTCGAAAGGCAAAGATTGCAAGGTGAGATGTTGTAAAGTGGGAGAAAAGAGTGATGAGGTCCAGTTGAAGTTGTCGCTGTATGATATACGGAGCCTTTGAAGGTTGGGGAAAGCCTCCGACTCAACTAGTGATCGAAGTAGAACGCTATCGAGATCGAAAGATAGAGATTCGAAGAAAGATGACGACTTGCGAAAACAAGCTTCCCAATCTCTCCACTCCGTTAAACGTAGGTAATCCTTTTGCCTTGAGGGATAGTAATGTGACGAAACAGTGATCTTGAACGACTGCACCGTACAACCAGAAGATAGTATCTGTTCAAACGAAGACACAGCATCACGTAGACAATTAGAAGACCTAATTTCTGCTTTAGCGGTGATAGGTGTGTTTCCGGACAAGGCATGAAACTCCTCCGGCCATTCTCCATCAGCTAAATTCCGAGTTGACCAGAATAAAGGGGAGCCACAGACGACAGAATACCATCGTTGACATACTGAAGCGATTCCTAGTAGATAGGTGAATAATATGTTAGATCCTTCAGCATCTTTGAGATCTAAGGTGTTGAAAATGACGACCATAAGGTCATCTGGGAGGATATGGATTGGTGCGATAGCATTCAAACGCTCGGATAAAGATTGGATTTCTCTTCGAGCTTGAAACTCGAGAGTACGTTTGCTCTCGACAAGCCTTTCCTGGATACTGACAATCTCCTTCTGGAGAGAGATACGAGTTTCATTTCGGGAAGGATTCATGGTAGAAGTTGATACTTTAAGACACGAAGTCAGTACTTGGTAGGTGAACGGTACTAGAAGGAAGATTTAACGATTACCTTTAAATTCGAACGTCTGTGTCTTGATTGATAGGAGAAAGACTCAAAATTGTCTTTATGAGTGCTGGCAAGCTGATGATTAGTGGTGGTCAAAGCGATCACTCTAGTAGCACTAGGAAGAAGCAAACTTGTATACTACCGAATGGCACGATGATCATCCAAGGCAGGCGCGTGACACATGTATGGCAGTAGGCATGAGTGGCATCATGACTTGAACGTTTAGTAAATCCTCGAAACTGCAGCGCTCAGCAATGAAACTTGTAAACAGTGAGACTTCCCAAGAAAGATAGAGCAGAAAAGAAGAGAAAAAAAAACACATTAATATTCAACCATCCAGCTTGATGCACGTTTATAGATGAGCGGCGAGTGGGTTTCCATCCTGATCTTGTTTTATTCTTTCGCTAGCCACTCTTGATCCACCACAACCTCAGTACCGCATTCATTCCCAACCTCCCTCAACCTCTCCACCACCCAACCCGATTGTTCCTTCCACTTCGCGTCATCTGACTTGTCGATAATCTCTTGAAACTTGGGAGTGACAGAGACCTTCTTCAAGGATCTAATGGAATTGTCATTACGTTTGAGCTTTCTGCTTGAGCGATTGGAAACGACATCCGTTCTACTTCGCTTAACGATGAGCTGGGCCAGATCCTTATACACCTTGACAAGTTTTGTCTTGTAAGCAAATTTCTGTTCTCGAGGGGTGTCAGGATGAGAGTAGAATGAACGTGACGAGAGGCTTTCATCGCAAACGATGGCTTCGAGATGAGGAAATATGGGTGGGAGCTGTTTTGGATTTGAGACCTGCGAATCATCTGTATCATTTCCCGAATCGTCCTCTGACGAGGAGCCTGTGATTTGTGATGTCGACATCGATCGACGACTCGTTGATGAACTCGAGTGACTCCTTGTTGAGCTGGAGTCTGCAAGTTCATCGACAAGTATGGGAAGAATGTTCGCCAACAAGTCCACCCCTTGAATCGTTAAGATCCGGATATTCGAGAAAGGCTGCAGTAGGATATTGGGGCGGTTTAGATGGATTGAGCCACCTAGATGTAAAACCTCGATAGCATCACAGCGAATGGCTGGCCAAGGACAGACCCAGTCCGTCCTCTTAAACCCATACTTGTCTGTGGCACCGCCCGTCCATGGAGAGTATGGCTCCTGTGGAATTTGGAAACCAGTGTAGAGAAACCTCGAAACAAAATCCCACTCTGGGGAACGGAAGTGATGGTCTTCACTCTTGACCTGACGAGCATTATCTTCACATTGTATGACACATATAGGTGCTGTGTCTTCGAACAGAAGATGGCCAGGATGCTGCGGTAGAGGGAGATAGGCTCGACCATAATTGAGTGGAAGAACGCGACGAGTATATGCCACAAATTTCATCGAAGAAGTACCAGTGGAACACAAAATATCGCCTGGTCCTAGAAGTTCAACGGTACGAAATGCATCCTCGTCCGCTTTGAACTCTGCGCAGTTCCAAGCAATATTGTGAAGAAGGGTAGAATATTTGTCACCAGGACGAATTGGGGGCTGGCAATGTTTCAACCGTGGGCGAGAAGGATTAAACACGGAAACGATATTGAGCTTTGCATCAGGACCAATGTCAATCTCTCCTAGAATTTTAGCAATGAGATATAGGTCACCTCGGAGCTCTAGTTTGCGGAGGAACCGCAAGATAACCTCCGGACGGGGGGTCAGAATCAGTTGGAGTAGTGTAATCGCTTGTCGACCAATACTCCACATTTTCGTCACTTTCTTGAAATGTTAGCGTGAGGCTTCGAAGCAGCAACATTCTACGCAACGTCCGGTAAAGGGGTTCCAGTGAATACGCCATTTCGAATGGCAATTTATCCAGCGTAAGATGTAGAACGGTTGAAGAAAAAAGAGAGGAATTCCAATATAAGCTGCCATAAGATAGGCGAAGGTTCTTCATGCAGGGAAACACGTAAGAGTTGAGAAGAGGTTCGAGGATTGTATCATTGTGCGAGTCTAGGGAGAGTAAATAGAGGGATGGCGATGAACGTTGGATACAGTCTTTCAGGGCGTCCCAGCGAACCAGAGCATCATGGTGAGAGTTATTTTTAGCAAACCCTCGAGTGATAGAGATATCAATCGACCTAAATTTGTGTCAAGACAGCTGTCGAAATGCCGCTGAGATGAGAGAAAGGCTATAGATTGAGTCGAGGGTTGCTTGAGCAGTAATGGGTGTGTAGGTTTTGCATCTGGACAGTAGTTGTGCAGGCCATGGCCCTCGAGATAAATTGCGATGGGACCAGTATGGTGAGAAACCACACGCGATTTGTCTCCAGCTTTGACAGACCCAAGTGACCGGTAGTAGTTGACGGTAGTCAGTGGAATCTATGGAGATAAATTTAAATATTTCACCAAAGAGGTCAGGTGGAAGTTTGGAGATCGGTGCAATCGTATTCCAACGTGTGTAAAGGGGTTGCAGCTTTCGATGCTTTGACTTCAAGAGCACGCTTGTCTTCTTCCAACTTTTTCAGTACGGCACCGATCTTCTTTCGGAGGAGATTATGTGTTGTTGTTTTTGACCTCGATGGAGGCATCTCGGAAATGTGGAAAGTTTACCCTCGGGAGTAATTTGAATTGGGTGACGGCCTCACAAAATCTACAATACATCAAAGATGTCAGCGCGAGTCAATTGTATGAGTAGACTAAGATCGCACTCGCTAGCCACAGTACACCTCCCTGTAATATGTCGTGAAGCTTGAAGCTTGAAATTGAACTTCGCCGTTCGGTCGCGGTCACGCAAGTACGAATGCTGGAGATAATAATGAGGGCTTAGACGATCATCTTCGTCGATCCGATATGGTGTAACGGCTAACATTACCGCCTTTCACGCGGTAGCTCGGGGTTCGATTCCCCGTATCGGAGCACTTTTTACAGAGCAAAGTAAAGACGAGCTGCTTATATATTTATGCATTTTGCTTGTATGTGCCAATATTAATGTACAGGCTGATCAACCCAAGACTCAGAGTCCAGTGTCCAAGACACCAATGATGACAGACACAGATTGGCTTCTTTGACACGTTGTGACATTAATCACGTGATTCTTCTTGAACGGGTGACGCCGTGACCTATCAACATCATGGCCGGCATTTTGTACTCGTACTATCAACAACCACTTTCGCAGAGCCTTCCTTCCTTCTATTTTCTGCCACGCCCTTCTACACTGCTAAACAAGTGCACTGTGAGCTCTCTTCACTACTCTGCTAAATTATCTCGATTGACGGTCGCGTCGGGTCATAATACTAGACTAACTGGTCACAATGGCTCTTTCTACGGAGGAAACAAAGTCTCGGCTCACATCTGAGATAAATGCCATACGAAAGAGAGTTAAAGAGCAGAAGCTAGCTATTGACCTTGAAGCTTCCAAGGAGCTTTCACCTCTTCTCGAACGCTACAACTCTTGCGCCGCAATCTCAAGACTTCCAGATGAGATCCTTCTCGAAGTATTCAAATTCACTGGGGACATCACATTACGCCAACTGCTTCCAGTAACTCGCGTTTGTCGACGCTGGCGTACACTTACTATTCACTCGAAGACGTACTGGTCCACTCGTTCCATAGGTCCCTGCAAACCATGGCATCCGGAGTTTCATATCAGATCGGGAAATGCACCAATCTCCGCTGAGATTAATATCAACACAGAAAAGTCTCTGTCTAATGCTGTCAAAGCACTACCACCACTTACGGCTCACCTTCGCTCCGTTGATATGAACGTGACTAAGTGTGCAACGTCCTCTGATTACCTCGCATCATGGAAGTCGTTGAAGAAGAACTTGATTCAAGCAGCTTCGACCGTCGAGTCCTTATCCTTGAATATTGATTCAGACGCAATCATCAAGCCTTTCTTGAACTCTCACAAGTTTCCTCGTCTCAAAACCCTCGAACTCTCTCCCCGTAGCTTCATTTGGAAATCCTCCCTCTTCGCTCCGACTGTCCAACACCTTACCATGAGAATCAGTGATTCAACTGGGTACAAATTAGATTCTCTGTATGGTGCACTCCGTAACATGAAGCAGCTTCGAACGCTAGATTTATCGTTCGTCGACCATGACCTTCTGGGACTTTGGTTAACAGAAGAATATATCACGCCCAACGATGACTATGATCTCGAAGTTGAATTGCAACATCTCCAACGGTTTTCACTCGAAGGGGAGTTACCACTGGTCTCTAGGATCATAGGGGACATTGAGATAGGCCCAGAAACCAAATTGGATATTCATTGCATGTTCGTTCCTGGTCGACCTCGATTATCTCAAAGCCCGAATCGTCAACCTTTGATCCCTCCCGGGCACGAGTATCGTACACTCCTTCATAACATCTCTCGGAACTTTGAAGGATTCACCAGTGAAAGTGACATTCTACGGACTGTTGAACTCAGAGGTACAAAGATAGAATCCTACTACCATCCAGTATTCAAGATCAGATTAACCGCATACCCTCGTTTGGTTCTTCCAACTCGTTACGGCCAGTATCCACCGAGTAGATTGTCATACCGTCAACAGTATTTCGATTCGGTGAACCCAATATTTGTTCTGGAATCGGAAGAAGAGAAAATACGAGCCACCAATAAAGCCGGCCAGTTAGCAGAAAAATGGGATCCCGTTTCAAGGTTAATGGCCAACTTCAATCCCGTTTCCGACGCCAATCAGGAAGAATACGATAAAGAGATGCCTGTCAACCTCACCGTTTCACCTTCTCGCTGTACTTGTGACTGGTCTTGGTCTCAAGGAATCTTTGATTCGGTCGAAGTTCTTCACCTGGCTGGAATTCGTTGCATGAAGAACCCTTACTACCTTCGTCCTTTCAAGAATATTCGAATCCTCACTCTTGAAGGATTGTCCCAATCATGTTACATTATTTCTTATCTCCTCACTCGACCTCCCAAGGAAGATAATCCCATCCGTAAACCTCCTTCACCATTATTCCCTCACCTCGAAACTATCGTCTGCATCGAGACTCCAACTTACACTACGGGATATCGTCCTCGAGACCCTACAGATCTCAGAGATGCTCTCGTAAACTTGTACAACAATCTATCGAGACTTATCGTTGAACGAAGTGGGATGGCGGCTACGACAGTCACGGACTCCATGTCAGTGGTAATCCCTCCTCCGACAACCAATCAAGATCATGACTTCAATCCATTGAAAGAAATCTTCATCACGCGATATTTCCAGGCTTTCGGTATAGCCCAGTCGGCGTACTCGTATGACGAAACGTTGAATGATTTGTTGAAAAAGTTGAGTACCAGGCTTCGGGATGTTGGTAAGAAATTCGGAGTCAATGTTGTTTTGGAGAAGGAATGGCAGGAGAAATGATTATATGTGGTTTGTGGCGGATATGTTTATCGCAATGGAGAGACTGAGGAGGGACACCTTTCTGTCTGAGGACACAAGTCAGGTTTTATATCTAAAGCAATTATATTCATGGATGTCAAGCAATGTAAATACTTACGCTTTCAACTCTAAATTGATCCCTGCATTGAATAGAGGGTAGAATGTCGAGGGAACGTTAAGTTCGTCCAGCTATTGACTCTCTTGAAAATCTGTACTGAAAACAGTCAACAGTGGGAACAAGTTTGTGAAGCATGTGGCGTTGTGGGTGGTCGCTTAGAGCAACTTGAATTTGGAGGTGCAAGTGTGAGTAGGAATGACAGGCGCCCTTAGAGGACTAGTACTCCTTATTATCATCACGGAACGATAATTCAGCATTGTGCTTAGAAAGTAAGTACGACCGTACAAGAATGTTATTGAACAGAACAATTGGTACAATAAATACAGAACAGATACCAAGATCATATTCCATGGGAAAGGTACAATGCGAACTTTGAACGTTGAACTTGGGTGCGCATTGTCAACAATTCGAGAAGAAGAAAAAACAACACAGCGAATCCATCATGTTGTAAACCCAACTTCTCAACTGTAACGAGATTATTAGAATCAGGCTTCGTGGTGTCCTAGTACAATTGCATCCACAAGGACACCAGGCTACCTATTAAGCAAGACCAGCAGCAGCGTGTGCGACACCTCCGACAACGGCCTTCCTCGCACCATTTCCAGCATTGTAGATAATTCCACGCAACTGAGGGCTACGACGACCAAACGATGTAGATGAGATGGGTATCGGAGCTGGAAAAGAAAAGTTTTATCAATATTGAGATTCAACTATGATGAAGAAAGTTGGCAAAAATGTTCATACATCCTTCAATAGAGCTACTATCATCATCTTGAACGGGAGCACCAAGAGCAAACAGAGAAGAACTTGCGATGGCAACTTTGAAAGTTTGTTGAGCGAGAGGTGCGATGAGAACAAAGACGACGAATCGTCGAAGAACGAGTGAGGATTGTTCAATGAATGAAGAACGCTGCATCGTTGATTTGAGGTGTACTGAACTGTAGAAGATCATGATAAATAATCAGCGATACAACGTAGTGAAAGTAACCAAACCGACCGTTGAAAGAGAATGTATTGAATGAGTGTGTAGAGAACTCGGTGGTTGAGGTCGATGATACCCCACAACTTCAAACCACTCACTCTTTATACACTGCGTTGCATTCATTGAGTCGCATAGCCTCGACTTAAATCTCCACATATTTTGATATACGAAGTGCCACAATACTAGACTAGGGTGAATTTCGGAAAGCCATGAACGATTCATGTAGAAAGAACCGAATTGAGACGTAACCCGGGCTTTATCGAAGAGAGACCTGAAATTAGGAGGCTTTTTAGTTGACTAGTAGTACTAGTCGGATGGAGAAGCGATCATTAAACCATTGAACTCACTGCTTGGATGATACAATGGTTCAACAGTATCATTATACTGAACCGCTATGTTCAACTACGGAAGCTGTAGATTTTGAGTCAATGGTTTCGGCCAGTCCTACCTGTTATGTGAAAGTTCAGTGAACAGACGAGGTAAAAAGTAGGTTTTCAATACACACCTGGAGCTTGAGGAGCATTCAGAAATAAAACCAATTAGTGCAATGTAACATGTTTTGGAAGTATACGTACAGTATCATCGAACTTCCAGTTAGCCTCTCATACTAGGAATGACGGTCTCATTTCAAAGAAATTGCCTCAAAGAGATTAATATTGTTCTCAATTTTTACCTAGCAAGCCAAAACGAATGCACATACCCAGAAGTGTTCTAAGAAGGAAGAAAAATAAAAAATGGTTTGTTGCGAGGTGGTGGTGGGTACAAGTGTAAATCAAAAACGTAAGGACCGTCTTTTATCCCCTTATTCTCCGATACGGGGAATCGAACCCCGAGCTACCGCGCACCTTCATATGAAAGGCGGTAATGTTAGCCGTTACACCATATCGGATATACACTTGGAGGATGATTTGATAAACACTAGACTACATCCTCGTGTACTATGTCAAAAAAAATGTTCTTTACACTATAAAGCGTCCGATGAAAACCACCGAATGAAGCTGATGAATCAACGAGATTCCATAGGATTTTATGTCCTACTAATAGGTAGATGAAAGGATAAAAACAAGAAGACCCGAGTCATGAGTAACAGTAGCCAAATCCTGCTCGTAGGATTGACTGGCTCGGGGTTCCTCTCGATCCCGGAACTTCTCTTCAAGAGTACGAAAGAGGGTCTTACTCGAGCAGTAATAGTACATACTCCAATGGATATAGACTGATTAGAATAACGTTTGATACTGACATACCAAGTTGTAACACATGGCAAGATTTTCCTATTTCGAGCGACTACAGTTCTTCCAAGGTCACAAGTTAAACCAAGACACGGCCCGTCAGAACGAACAAATAGCCTTTTGGTTCCAACCTGACGGGAGTCTTTCTACCAAACCTAAGTGACCGAACCGATAAACAGATGGGAGATAGATGATAATGACATTGGGTTTCTATTTGTAATGATGAAAAAGGGTGCTGTAGGACTTGTGATTTTCTTGATTCGCTGTCGTTGTTGTTGTTTCGAGGTATTTTAAAATTATCGAATGCGGGAGAGGTTTGTTGGGGAGGAGGAGCTTGATTCAGATTTAAACGTTATTTGGAGCTAGAAGACAAAGAGGTTTGATGCAAAAACATGATCATGTAGGGAAGTTCCAGAGCCCATGATTTGTCCGGAGGAGAGAAGGAAAGTATCAAGGTTCTTGTAAAGGAGAAGTAAGATCACAAGTTATGTTGTACCTATCAATGCCAGGAAGAACGAGCGTGAACATAACGTAAGTGTGCAGCGTATTGAAGATACGCACCCAATGAAGCTGTCACCTCCAATGTTTGCAAAAAAAGGTTGTATGTGGGGGCTAGGCAGGTTGGTTCGCGGCTGCGTACGATTGCACATTAGTGCATGCGCCGCATCGTAGCTGAAACGTGGACTAGGGTCCCTGTCAATGTTGGTTGTGACGCGGATGACTCAAAGAAGCTGGAAAAGTTTGCTTTAACAGGATCCGAAAAAGTAAATCGGTTCGTATTGTGGATAAATGCAGGAAACCTAACACCACGCATAGCATACCAGGTTCTGACTGCGGGTTGAGACAGTGAAACGAGGACAATGGAGAAAATCAATGAGAGATACCCACGGCGATACAAGGACACGATCAAGATAGCTATCATGCATCAGAGCGTGCAGTTCCATACCCATAAATTTGATAAGAGAGAGGAGGCTGAGGCTAACAGACAGGCGAATGGCAATTCAGAAGCATCCCAAAAGTTGCGAATTCTTGCCCGGTCTGAGGATCTTCCGGATTCGTACGACGTGAATTTTGCAGAGGAGATAACGTGTTGAGTTTGAGGGGGCCTTGGAACGACCTAGTGCGACAGGCCACCGAGTTAATTCCTGCGATACGCGCAGTAGAACGTTTTGGCCGACTTGGTCTTCTGTTTACCAACCGATACCGACTTCAAGTACCGTGACAGTGCTACAAGGCAAGAAAGACAAATCGCTTGAGTAACGGTGCGTACTTCTGAGTTCTGAGCAAACCAAGCTTCCACTTTGACAGTTGATACCTGTGTCAAAAACCGTATATTACGATATTTGCGACATCGAATACCGAGCTAAATGTTAGAAAATTTAGCTTGGCAACGGTGTAGAGTTTCGCGCTGAACAATGAGCAGCTTGGGGTCTGCATCCCGTGAATTGCTTAGCGCATGGCTGCTCATGCGAAGAGTGTCTAATGCGGCGAAGAACAAGGGTTGGTTGGCATGGCGATAAGATATGAACTTGTCATCCCGAGTCTGTAGAGATGCCAAGCGCAGTTCGATGCTGATTCCGTTTTTGTAATAGCCAACGACAACCGCAAGTCGTTTGGTAGAACGAGTGTCCCAAAAAGATCGAGCTCCGACTGAAAAGGGCTGAAAGATCGACGCGAGGAGAACGAGACCAAGCCGGCGGTAGACCACAATGAACAGGAAGAGCGGAGGCAAATCGGACTCCCAAGGTTCGAGGGCGCAAATGACACATCCGATATGACGTCCCTGATCCCTTGTACTCATCTCTCCAGGAAAATAAATAGATATTACATAAATCGTTATTAATATTGTTACCCCCCATGAGTGGTGTCGACAGAAAGCCGAAATTGCAGACAACAAAACGGAGAATCTCCAAAAGCGGAGTGGACGGGGTCTGAATCCGGTTCAGAACATTTTGATGGGAGGTTGGTAAACGGCAAGGTGGCAGAGGGGTTGCGTCATATGGGCCGAATCGGGTGAAATTGGCAATCGTGGCGACGAATGAGGAAGGAGCATTACCGAATGCGACCGAGTGACTGCTTGCACTTGTTTGCTTCCCATTGTTTGCCATTCGATCTTCGGTACTCTCGGATAGGCAGGTGCATGGCGCGTGTCCCAAAATAGGCACTGTGCCTAAGTGGCGGAGGTCACGCGTGCGAATTATATTTCGGGTGAAGAGCAAACAGGGGAATACACCCGGCGCTCTCTTGGGTTCGAGGCAGTGGAACAGGAGGAGAGAATCCCAAAAAAGGGATGGGCCGGGCGGGCACTCGCCGAGGGCTACGGAGAACACCGCTTAGTAATATGTCTGAGAATGGAATTTTCACGTATAAGTAAAGCGACCGAAAAGGGCAAAGGTTGTTACCTACAAGGCAATTCCTCTTTCGACCCCCCGTCCTTTTCTGGCCAGTCACTCTCCTCCCGTCCTCAATAACTGCCTCCTCCCTCCTCGACGCTACAAATATCGCTCTTGTCGTCGACAATTGTTCTCTCGTCGTCGTAAGTTCATCTCTCCTCGCCACCTTCCTTTTTCCTCACAAAACACGCACCAGCTTTGCACGCCCCCTGTTCCAACCCCGCGGAGCCAATCTCAACTTCCCTTTCGGGCTCGCAATTTATGGCTCCTCCCGATCCAGCTTCACCTTCCCTCTCAAACAAGAGACAACGTCTCGACCCTCTCTCTGATCCAAGCGGCCTCCCTAATCCAGAGGACGCATTCATTCAAGATCATGATGCTCAAGAATCCGGCGCAGACGACGACGATGACGAAGACAAACCAAAGTCGGACAAAAAGGCTGGAAGGAGAAAGATTAAGATTGAATTCATTCAGGACAAGTCCAGACGCCATATCACCTTCTCCAAGCGAAAAGCCGGTATCATGAAGAAGGTATGTTGCATTAACGCGTTGTAATTTCGCGTATGTTCATTGTCTAATGTAATGTCGCGTTCTTCTCGTTCGTAAATGTTAGGCGTATGAGCTTTCGACACTCACAGGCACCCAAGTCCTGCTTCTCGTCGTTTCAGAGACTGGGCTGGTATACACTTTTACCACCGCTAAGCTCCAACCTCTCGTTACCCAGCCTGAGGGGAAAAATCTCATCCAAGCGTGTCTGAACGCGCCTCACGGGCAACTCCCCTCTTCTATGCCTGTTGGTCCTCCTTTAGGGCGTTCTGCAAATCCTATGAACATGCCTGGACATTCGAGTGGTCCTGCTAACGTGCCTGGCGGTCTCTCTATCTCTGGTTCTAAGGATGAGGATGGCGACGGTGAAGGAGATGGTGAAGCAGCGGATACCATTGATCGTGCGGCGAGTAACGCGGGTAATGGTGGTGGTAGGAAGCGTCGAAGGGCATCTTCATCTGCTGGTCAAAATCCCGTATCCAACTCTTCGCCTGTTACTCGATCGGCAGCTCCAGGTGGTCAACCCAGCAATCCACCGCCTAACCCAACCCAACAACAAGGTGGTCCGACGACATCACCTCACACGCGCACTCAAATGCCCCTACCGATCCCGCAATCTGGAGTCGCGATTTCACCAACCCAGGGATTGCAAAGTCCTTTGGATCATCAACAAGCCCAAGTCTCTCAGGTTCAAGTTGCTGCTGCCGCCGCCCAACAGCAGCAACAACAACAACAACATCGCGTACCACCACCACCCTCTCCCAGTTATACACACGCACCTTACCCCGGTTCTGATATGTACGGAGCTCCACCACCTGGTGCTCAAACTGGTCCTCCCCAACCTGGCTATGGTGGCGCTCCTCCTGGCGCTCCAGCTGGTTCTCCTTACGGATACCCTCCTCCCGGTCCTCCAGGACATGATGGATCTACTCAGCCTGGTATGGGGCAACCTCACGGGGGTGCTTGGGGCGCTCCGACTAATGTCCCGCAGGGTTATAGGAGATAGTGGGTTTTTGGTATCGTGTTCCTAGTCTTGCCAGTGCATCCCGCTTCTTGCTTTTTCAATATCCATTTCGCCATCGATTCAAGGTGACCAAGAGGAAAGGACGGTGAGTGTGGCGAGAGGAGATGGGATGAAAGGAAGAGAGGAGATGGATCGAGAGAAAGAGAGCGGGACAACATTCCAAGCCGTGAGAAGAAAGAATGTGTTTTTTTCATGCCGTCGTCAGTTCATCTCCTTCACCGTGTCTTTTGTTCCATGTTTTTGGATCTGTCGTGGCATTCCCTTCTGTTTTGTCAATTGTGCGTGTAGTGTGTGTGTGTGTCATTTTGTGTAGGAGGCGCGGACGGAGAGTTCCATTCACGCTGAACAGTTCTCTCCACTAACCGCTTTTGTGCTTTTCCTTTGTCTCTTTTATAGTTCTCGTCGTTTGAGTGTCGTATAGTTGGTTGGGTTTTGCTGCATCCCTCCCTGCCTTCCATGCTGTTTTCTCGGTTTCCTGTGTCCTTTCCATTCCTCAGATCTCAAGATACCAATGTCACTTTTATTCTTGTTTTCTTGTTTTGTTTCTCTTTTTTTTGTTGATTGTGTTGATTGTCTTTTTCTCTTTTCAACATAAGTGTAACATGATATGAATGAACATATATATGTCTTCATGACTCCATATTCCAATCAACCTTCATGCATATGCTAGGGATGTGATTCAATATATGTGTGTACAAGTGAATATACATATTCTATACATAAGTTACATCTTCGAACGTCGATCCCGAGGAATACGACGAAGAGAATTTTGGCTGCAGTGTAAGGTTACTGCAATAACAGGATGGAGAAAATGAAATAGATAGATAGCTATACAAGAAGAAAGGACAATAGTTGTTATGAATTGATGAACTCGGAAGAATGGACTGGGGAGGAGATCGTGAATAGGTCGTACAAAGGCATGAATGTGTCGTTATAAAGGTTGTAAGAAAGAAAAAGGTTGAAAATTGGCAATGGAATCCATTCAACCCCAAAAAGTACCTAGTTGAACATGATAAGCCGAGGAAACGGACGGTCCAAGCTTCAACAAGAAAACTGATAAATAATAAAGCTTAAAAGTCAAAACTTCAAAACTCCAAAAAAGCAAGAAAGAGTCGTGGTCATGGAGAGTGTGGTACGTTACAGCCTGTTACAGCAAAATTGGCTGGTTGGAACTCCACCCACACGACAATCTCTGTCAGTGTTTGATTTTCATTCCATTCAAAAGATCACGAACGGTTGAACCACATGTACGAAGAAGTATGTGAGTTGTGTTATCGTTTAGGGTGGTAATGTCCCGTACGCATGGACATGATATGATAAATTCCGGTGAAATTATCGAAAGACGGGGTGAACCTCGCTTGAGCCTAGGAAAGAAGGAGGACCCCATGAGGCTTGGGGCTGGAATCTTTTGAAATGTAGATGAAAAAGAAGAACGACAAGAAGTTTAATAGTTAAACCCCCGTTTGATTGTCTTTCTCAAAGAGGCGAAGTGAGGCAGAAGGGTGGATGATGACCGACTGGCTGGCTGGGATAATCATGTGCATGTTGTTGTGATGTGGAGTCCCGTTGAAGGTTTTTGGGTAGAGGGGAAAGAAGGTGGTTCCGCTTAGGTTTCCTGATAATGAAGTGAGATGGTGGTTCAGCAAGATTGGGCAAGGGGAAGAATCAAGGTTGACGAGGTGAGTTGTTATGCCTTCCAAGCCACCAAAACCCTGAGAGTTCGACTCAATCGTTTCGTCGGTGGAACTTTGGAGACCGCAGACGGTATCGTAGATCTAGTCGAGAACGAAGGTGGCGTAATGAGTGAGTCCTCACTAAACTTCACGTGGTTCATGACCTCCATAGACTGCATCTGCGCGGCTTTCATACCACCAGTAATCACCTCACCGACATCCAATGACGAAGGGTCAAATAAATCCACCTGCGACGGAGTTCCAGAGGCTGTATGTGAGATAAGGGAAAGGGTACTTTCAGACAGAGGTGAAAGTGGAGGAGACTTGAGTAATCCTTCTTCAGCCTGTGATTGTGATGAGAGAGTAGAAGAACGAGGGCGTGACGCTGTTGCCATGTATTGTACAGGATTAGCTTCATACCGAGACCATTCAGTACAAAGACGTTCGAATTCATGACGTTTGGTATCATGTGTCAGTCGAGGAGGCGACCATCCTAACCGAGTTTGGATCGCAGACGACAAGCCCATACTATCCCGCATATCCCTGAAAAATATGAGATAAAGTTGAGACTTTGGTGTTTGTGAAACATGAAAGAGCCAAAGGGAGATACACACAACTCAAACCAAGTCAACAAAGAATCGAAATCATCCCTCTCCATCGACATCAGCGTTTGATGCAAGACTTCATCTGAAGCTTTTGACATCGTCATGAAGAATCCTCGGACTCGTAGCACCGTAGCTGAAGTTCTCCTCGAATGAATATTTTGGTACGAAAGGACGAAATCCCACATCGATTCCGCACAGCCCAAGACCTCTTGGACCCGAAGTAACAAATGAGTATTGAGTGAATTGATATCAAAATCAAGTTTTTGATTGGGCAGTCGATATATCAACTGTGCACCCCGTGAAGATGCCGCTGTAGGGGGTAAAGCAAATGGTTCCATATCTGAGATACTGGGAAGAAATTTAGAATGATTTGTTGGGGATGTAGGTGAAGGGAAAGATGCCAGAGCCGACGGAGAGAATGCGCTGATCCTTGTTGAATCATATGTCACGAATTGATTTGATCCTTTCACAATATGCTCCACGTTCAAAGGACCAGTAGCAAACTCCATGGTCGAAGGCGTGGTTATGGAGCTATTGTGGTTACCCGAGTCAAAAGTTGATTCATGAGAACTCAACGAGTCTGGATGAGTATGCAAGCTGCTTCGACGGGAGTCTGTCGGTGAAGTTGTATCTCCTCTTTGAGAGGATATAGAAGGGTGGAGAGGAGGGAAACTTGCGAGTAGAGGCGGGTGTGTTCGTACATCTGTTTCACCGATGATTAATGTCTGTATCAATCAATTCGAGGATAAGAAAATTTGTCTAACCTTTAAAATATAATGACAATGAATTCGCTAATAATGACAATGGTTCAAGGTTGATGAATCTCGAAGCATGCATTTCGGTATAGATATATTCCAACACAGAATGGTCGCATGGATTGACCGGTGGCCTAACAGAAGGCGCAGGGAGTTGTAACGTTGGTTCAGGGGTATGTACTGAAGACTCCGTCGTACATGTTGAATCCGAAATGGGGGATTGAGGAGGTTGAAGGAGATCAGAATACGATCTAGACCGGGGTGGTTCAATTGGCACCGGTGACGTTGAACTTTGAGCACCAATTGATGAAGGCCTTGGATGGAAAGAAGACAATGGAGTTGGCGCTCGGGGTCTCTCGAATTCGACGGGGGAAGCGTCCTTTGCGTGAGAGGTTGAAAGAGTACTGTCTGGCTGCCTTATGCTTCCAGGGAAGTACAAGTCTTCTTCGAAGATCTATCCAAAAACATTAGGGTTTCATTCGCTCGATAGAGTCAAGTGACGAACCTCAATTGCTGCGCCCGGTTTCATGACACGACTGATTTCCTGAAAACAACTGTCAGCTGTGCTCATTGGGAGCAAGATGTTTGCGATACTACCTCCAGAAGAGAATCCCACTAGTGCCAATATGTGGATCAATACACCTCCTAGATGTAAGTGAACAACTGATAGAGGACTTACTTTATCTTCCGGAACACCTCGAGCAATTCGCTTAATATGACTGGAACAATAATGACCACGTCAAACCTATAGCGAAATGAAGAGGTATAGACCTAAGACTTACACATAATCGAATTCTTCGTCTTGAAATGGCAATCTTTCAAGACTGGCAATGAGATCGGTCAGTTCTGCCCGATGATACGAGTTTGATGAAGAGAGCATACATGTTAGCCTGTACCCACGTGATTCTTGAAGCAAGAGGAGAACCAACTTGATGCAAGTCGGGATAAAGAGGTACAATATCTACACCTGTGCAAGTCAAACAGTCAATATCAGGTACAACTCTCTGATAGATGGGCCATCACACGGACCGACAAAGTGTGAATGCTATGGAGATCTGTGAGTGTGAAATTTGGGACGCTCGTGGAAACCAGTGTAGCACACACCTTCCATTGTCTAGCGCAATCCAGGATCCACGTCCCCACACCTTGTCATCAGCAGATAACTTTAGTTCCGTTGCTGTGATCAACCACAATCAACTTACCGCATCCGATGTCCAATCTGCACAAGATAATGACGTAAATTCAATATGAAAGTCGCAGGAAATCAGTGCAAGGACGTACACTTTCGCAGGAGGTTCTTTGAATATGTGCCAGGTAACGCTTCCGCACGCTTGCTAAAATTCAAGATAGCTAAGATGAGGGCCGACTCTTTCCCGAGCTACAACCGGAAGGTGATGGTACATACCTGAGCCCACTTAGTCTCCCATATATCACTGAGATACAATGGCGGGTACGTTGAATACATGCTTGAGCCGGAGAGCAAAATCTCAAGAAATGGAGTAACTCACTTGTCCGTAACATGCCTTTCATAGCTCGTCGGATATGGCACTTCAGCCGATGAATATGGGTGATGCCTTTTCCCATTTCGTAGTGCAAACTGAGCATCCCGTGCCTGCATCTTCTGCTTAAGCTCGCCTAGTATCGTCCTATCTACCGTAGAGAACTGTAATGCACCGCCAGGTTCGGACGCCGCAGGTGCCTCTGACGTTTTCTTCTTGCTCTTGCGCCGCTGCAAAGCAATCTCTGAAGGTCCCTATCGAATATAGCAGGCCTGTTTCATCTCCTGGAGGCGAGGGGAGACTGGGAGAAGAACTCACAGACAAAGGAAAGGTGACAAGTGTTTTGCTATCCTGTGATGATATAAGTCTTGTTTCTGATACCGATGTGAGATGACGCGCTTTGTTGCCGGAAAGCTCCGCCAAGGGGAAGGCACTGCCTATCATACGTGCAGGGTTACGAGGAGGTCTGGACGGGGGTATAGCAGAGTGCGAAACGGAGGTGGTGATATCCCGTTTGTGTGTGGGCTGCATGGCTGAACTCGAGCTTGAGGGGCGCTTGAAACGAAAGCGTCTGCGAGATTCGCGTGCTTGTGGAGGAGCATTTGAAGATGATGAAGCCAGAGTCTTGAAAGCTGACTTGGGTGAGCTCGGACGACTTCCTGAAGGTGAGGACATGGGGAAACACGTTGTATCGAGCGGAGCGTCATTGCTATTTATTTCTCGAAGCTTGGAAGTCGATTCGGAAGGACGAGGGGGAGTTGAATTCGAGCGCAGTCGTACGGGGAACGGGGCGAGCATTGTCAGAGGATTACAGTCTGCACAGAAGAATTATCCGCGTGCTGTATAAGGCTGAGGGGAACATGCCAGAAGGATGGAAGGAAGGATGGTGATGTCAATCAAGAAGGTAAAGCAGAGGTTCCGTATAGTCGTGTGAGAGAGTACATACTGCTCGTCTGAAGGAGGCACTCACGCAGTTTTTGCTTGCAGTTTATGACAGCGTTCCTGGGATAACCGTAGGTTCGGCTGCTAACTCGGCGGTCAAACGAGCATGCTGGTGGGTGTAGAGAGAACAGACGGGCTTTGGAGAGCCATCTCGAGCGTTGCTCTTTAATATAAACGATATATAGCGTTGAAGAGAGCTGTTTGATGTTCCCAACGCGGGGCGAACGGTGGCAATGCGGTCTTGAAAATGTATCAAGCAGGCATCATGTGCCCTTCAAGCTAGAAAAGCTGCCAGATCTGGATTTCATCATGGAAAAATCAGGACATTCGACGAGATTGAACCTATAAATACGAGCAATTTAGTCAGTGATTGGTGTCTAATTTCTGGAGGACCAATTGCGTGCTACATGGCTACGACCCACCGATATTCCCCTCGCAAGCGCATTGAGCTTCTCAGGTACCGAGAGGAGGAAACGAGGGTATGAAGTGCAGTACCGAGAAGAGACCGAATGTTCCAAAGGACCTCCGCACTCGGATTCAGAACACGACATATGAAATGAGATGGCTCGATATTGTCTGTATCGAAACGGGTGCACTGATATTTCTTGATACTTGGCGGGAGTCCGGTGCCGAATGATAGATCTACAGAAAACAACAAGATATTAATATTATCTGCAGGTGGTGATTGAGATCTGTTCTGCGTATGTTCTTCTTGTTCAGGGTCTGCGGCGAATGTACAAGGGTGAAAGACAAGGACAAAGTGTTGATTCAATCACGCTCAGGCTGGAGGGTGCACATCGACTAATTGAGAGGATAGTCTCTTCCAGAACTTTCGATAACATGTATACACCACAATATACAGCCTTCATTCAACACCTCTCTCTCTCTCTAACCACCACCATCAACACACATCATCTTTCTTTCTCTTTCACGACCACATCGAATACTAGAAGATGCCTTTGAACTACTCAAAGTGGGATAATCTCGAGGTCAGCTAGTCTTGAGCTACTCGCAGTCTTGCAATCGATTGACCTAGTACGTACCTCTCTAGCTTTCTGACGATTCCGACATTGAGGGTCACCCAAATGTTGACAAGAAATCCTTGATCATGTCTGTTTCCATCCGAATCTAATATCTTTTCTTTCAACAACTGAACATTGACGCATTATAATATCATTCAGGTGGAAACAAAGAGATATCCATGAAAAGCGTGAAGCTCGCAAACTGCGTATCGCACAGCTCAAAGCCGACATCGTTTGTGACGACGGCTTACAACCTCGACTTGAACAAATCACCAAAGACGTCGGAGAAAAGGGTCCCGAATACTTTGCTTCTCTGGTAGAGAAACTTCGAACACAACCGTCCCCCGATGTACCGCCAACAAACGCACCAAATCAGAAAACATATGATGAGATGCTTCTATCATTATTGATGACCGTATACGAGGACGCAAAGAAGAAGGGCATCGACAAGGATAGTCCCAAATTACACGAAGCGCTAGTGGATGGATTAAAGCATCATGTAGTCGCTTTGGCGGAACATACAGAGTCGTTGAGGAAGGATCTTGCGAAGGAGGAGGAAGAACAGAAGAAAAAGATTACTTCGGATGATATTCATGAAGGTTTTGATTCACATGTACGTTTATTCTCAATCCAACGCCACTATTTTCGCTGAAAATGTTAACCATATCTCATCAGTATGTTCCACCACTACCTGCTCCACCGCCTATCAAGGGAGCCATCGATACTCCTTCCACAAAGACAAAGAAGACGACCACTGAAATCGAAGTCCTTAATCCGAAAGGCGTCTCCGCTGCTCAAACCACATTCGCTTCGTCATCGAAAGTCGCAGACGAAGAAGAAGCAGAACTGCCAGAGTTGACACCATCGTTGGAAGAGTTCTCCAAGTTACCTCTAAAAGGATACGAACAATCTTGGGAATTCATCAAGTCACATCGAGACGTTATCGTTCCTGGAGCTTCAGATGCATTACTAGTCACCGCTTTCACTGCTCAAGGTGAAGGAAAAGCTGCGTACGCAAGACAATGCGTTCATCAAAGTTTATTACTCCAATATTGCGAAAAGCTTGGAAAAGACGGTGTATCTCTCTTCTTCAGAAAGTACGTCAAACCAACGTTTTCATTTCTCATCCTTATCACTTGGGTCTCTATGCAATTGAATTAATCAAAATTCCCGAACTAACTTGATTTCTTTTTTTCTTCTCAGGATGGTCGGAGGCGAACCGAGAGCTATCAGTATGTTCGAACAGGACGTAGTGAATACTTACGCACATCTATGTGAAAGAGTCCGAATCACGAAAGCAGAAGCCGAATCAGCTCCAGGCGAACAAATCCAACTCGTTCCCGAAAATCCATCTACGAAAATTAGTTTCAACATTCCTGATGGTCCTCCTCCCGAACATCTCGTTTTTGAAGGACCAGATTCAGAGAACGTTGATATGGAACAAGTCAGGAAAGCTTTACAAATGAGATGGGATGTCTTTGAGAGTTTCAAACCAGAGTTTCAGGAAGCTCTCAAGAGTCAGGATTTGAATCAGGTCAATAAGGTTCTTGGGGCTATGAAGGTGGAAGATGCGGAGGAAGTCGTTCGAGCTTTGGATATGGTTGGTATATTGAACTTCTCGGAGCATGGTATTCGAGATGAGACTGGGAAAAGTAGTGACGAAGAGGAGGAAGAGGCCGATTCAGAAGAGCAGAATGTTGATTAGGCAGTTGACTGAAATCGGAGAAGGTTTTCTGGCCATGAAGTGACAATCACATTGTACAATTGTAGCATTTGTTTAGATATTGGGTTTCTATTATATTTTACCGATATGCTCTTTCAAGGAAAGTCATTCAACGTTGTAGAACGCAACGCGGGCTCAGATATAAATGTGTACCGTTCCACTCAGCCAACAAAAATCACGAAAGTCAATCAAATAATAAGTCTTCTCATTTGCTAATGCAGGCAAGGTACAGACATCGCAACACCTCAGAATTCAAGATACAACACAGCACCGACAGTTACTATACAAGATCGAAACTAACTATCGATCTAGATACTCTCCTCTTCGTAAAACCCCATAGCCAGCGCACTCCTCAAGGGAACGAACAGCTGGTGGCGCAATGCGCTCTTTCCATATCGATTTTTTCCCGAATCAACAAGAGAGCGAACGCTAATCCACATACACACACACAGAGCGCTTCTTGACGTGCAGCTTGCACCTGAATTGAGGGCTGGATGCATGCGATACGCAGGATAGAACTAAACGGTGAAACTTCGTATCACGCTGTAGCAGTTAGCGTAAACCAAATGAAGCAATTGCCTCTCTAACACGTTCGTCAAAACTGGTGCCCGTGACAGCTCGCCTCCGCGCATTTTCAAGTGCAATTTTCATGTCCATGATAGAAAATGTGGGGCTCCGAATCGCACTGTAGAGATATTGCGCGGTCTCATCATCTAAAAAGTTCGAGGCGATGAGGGGAGATAGTGAAGAGAATGAAGAGGTAAGCCACCAAACAAAGAGGTTAAGAGCGCACCACTTGGTTCGATGTGGATCAGTCTAGAGAGATGCAAATCTTCGCAACCCGGATCCCGACACTCTCCACTACCGGGGATTTCGTATTGACATATTGCTTTCGAGGGATCTTGGATATGTTGTGCGATTGCGGCACGCTTGAGAGGTCCCAAGTCGATTGAACCACGGATTTGGGCGGGTGCTGATATGTACAGTTGTGCGGATGTGTCTGATAACCGATGTAAGTGTGCAAGTAGCAGCGGATAAGAGCTTAAGACAGATTGGTAAGAAACATAGTCGTCCCAAAGTTTGGAATCTTCTTCCGAAGCGACCTGAAGAAGGATATGATTGTGCATCATGATGAGCATATATCGACGAAAACGACGTTTGGTTTCTCCGAAGAGGTCTGTCGCCAGAGAAAGTGATAATATGACGCACCTGGGCCGACGCCTCCTTATCACCACTGGTGACGCCGACTTCAGCTGATTGGAGCGATGGACTGTGATTGAGAGTTGCTGATCCATCAAGCTCATTGACCTGCAGATGGGGTAGAGGGAAATAAGGGATAGAGGGATATTGAACAATGTGTGAGGGTATGGAAAAGAGGGTATGAAAGAAAACAAAAACGAAAACTCTTTATCATCTAAGCTCGGCCACATAAATAGGGGAAGAGATCCTTGCCGCTTGATGCTGCTGGTTATCCATAATTAAATCTAAATCAGGGAAGTAGAAATAACATGAGAATCAACCCAACCGGTAAGCGACTTGCCTGGAGTATTATTCAGCACCCAGGTATCGATGACTTACCTGGCTGTCTGGAGGTTGATTGTGTTGCATCATTTGCTATGACTATCGCACAAAAGTTATGTTAGTTTCAAAAACTCTACCGTAAAGCAAAAGGCACAACCAAGTGGTAAGTTATGCTGAGGCATTGAAGTTTGCATCTCAGACGTCCCTATTGCAGGTGTCATCTTCAGCGTGATTCAACCCAAATATCTTTAGACTTACGAGACGTTTCTTCAACGGTTTTAGAGTCACTCAGCGGAGCAGACTGCGACGCGTCGTCTTCTTCTTGTTTCACAGCTATAGCCGGAATCGTTGCGCTACTCGATACGTTGAAATTATTCGGAGTTGACCGCCCTGAAGCCTACAAAGGCAATTCAGACAATGGACAAATAAAGACAATGAGAATTGGCGTACAGCTGCAAGTTTCTTCAATCGGTTCTGTTCTCTTTGAGCAATCAATTCACGCATGCGCCTAATTTCCTGCTCCTTTTCTAGAAGTGCGCTTGGTGTGGCTGAGGGAGTCACAGATGTCCTCGCGGTTGAAGTAGGATGAGTATCCTCGTCCTCATCTTCGCTATCACTCAGATGAATAACCATTCTTCTGTGCCCGACGATTCCAGCGAAACTGTTAGTCTTCTTTCTGGGATGTGGCTGGTATGGATGATTATGACGACCATAACCGCGAGTGGAACCAGGCTCCATATCAACAAAGTCTGAGGCAACCGGACGCTTTGTTACCCGACGCGGCAATCCTGAGCTGTCGTTCTGTCGAGGAGTGGAAGAACCTGAACCCTGAACAGCCGGATCAACGTCCGTATGAGGGTTCGACGTGTGACTACTCGAATCTACAGAAGAAGGTCGTGAAGAGCTCGATATAGCAGCGGATGGGAGGACAGTATTTGCTGAAGGGGATGATACGTCGGATACAGATATGGACCTTGTCAAAGAGACGGAAAGTCGAGTGTCAGTGTCCAACAGCGACAACTCTCCATCAGTACCTCGTAAGCCAGGCGGTTCGTCGACATCCATAGCATCGGGAGAAGTAGAATGAGTCGGTGTTGGTGTGTTATTGGTAGTAGGAGTGTCTGAAACGGAGCCGATGCTTTTAAGGAAGTCCTCTACAGTTTCTTTAGGTATATCAGATGAAGCTGATCCTAGTTCGTTCTGAATAGTGGGCGGTTGACCGGAGGGCCCAGAATTGGGAGACGTGGTCAGAGCAAGTTTCGTCTTGCGGGATGCTTGAACTGCCTTTCGAGCGAGGAGCTCCTGCCTTCGTTGTTGTTCCATGTCGAGGAGCAAAGCGGCTGATGAAATCCCCTCTGACGCAGAAGTTCCTGGGATGAAGGGGACGGCGGAAGGAGATAACACCGATGCCTCATTCACACTACCCTGTGGCACACTCGGCTTCTGCGGTAGGCTGGGATGTCCTTGCAGCGGGCGCGGAACGGATGTCATCGGTGAGTGTGTTGAACCGGTATGTGGTACGGGAGTGATAGGTTCGGGAGATTCGCAGTGGGCATATGGGTCAACGGCAATGCCGCTGAAATCAATGTTGCTTGGCAATCGCAAATTGAGTTCAGAAAATATAAAATATATGAGTTCGTGACTCAAGCCACAACTTGCAAGGTACTCGGGAGGAACCCCCCAGCCTAACAAATCGAGGACAATGTCTTTGGCGGTGTCATATTGTTTCTGTGTCACTATAAACGACTTAAGAGAGGCAATAGGATTTAAATCAGCTTTCATGCTCACTGGCAAGACCTGGACGAACGAATCCGTTGCCGAGCAGTGATAGAGACGAATCCGACACCGAAGTGTGAACAGCGGCGGATGCCGAGTCGTCGACCGATAGGGATTTAGGAGGTATAATTTGTGGCACAGATTCTGACTTGATTCTTGGTGAGGAGGAGATGGTGGGATGCTTAGACTGAGTTGAGGGGATCTTGCCAAGGTCCGGCGCTTGAACTTTGGGTATGATTTCTGGCAGTTTTGAATTCTGAGGACCATTTGGTGGACCTGAAGGAGTCGATTCAGAATCACTGATTTCGCCCTCTTCTCTTACTTGAGGTTCATCCACGTCCATTGGATCCAAGGGTTGTTCAACAGAAGTCGACATAGTGGCGGATCCTGGCGATGGCTCTTCATCTCCATAGTCAAGCTGAATAGACTCTGGAGGTGGCGGACGAGCTGGGAGACCCGGTGGAACTTCAGCAGGGACGTTTGCTTTTCGGCGTTTTGATTTCAGAGTCATCAAAGCAGCTGCTCGTAAGCTATCTTCCACTGTCGCCATTTCCAAACCCGGAGGACGTTGTTGAGCATCCTGAGACTGTTCTGTTGCAATTTGCCCAGACATGAGAGGGAAAGGAAACAAGTGAAGTCAAGAAAAGGACGAAGGGAAGATAGAACGGTTTGAGGGAAGAACGAATTCAGCTTGTTGTATCTTCCCAGATTGGTTAATAGGCGCCCACGCACGGGCCACCCCAAAACCTCCGAGTTACTTATCTGAATCCTCGAATTTTACTCTCAACTCGTCACCAGAAACTCCTTTTGTCATTGATAAATGAGTCTTTACTCGACAAAAATATTCCGTCTATGAGTTTCTGAAATACTGACTTTGCAATGCCGGTGGAAATTGAATAGCAAAGTATTGCAAGCTATCATCAGCCTATCAATGCTTTTCGCAGATGATTGCAATCAACCATCAAAACAAGTCTTCTTTCTCCAACTGTAGGTCAGCAGATCCTCTTGTCAAGCATACCACACCATTCCAAGTCATTAGAACCACTACCTGTGAGTACTTATTTGTCGATTGTGTGTCATACCAACTTGAGGAAACATAGATGATAACAGCATGATACAATGAATGCAAGAAGGATGAATTGTAGCCGAACCAATTCGCAGGGCCCGCAGAAATGGAAGTTGACAGATGGATAAATCAGGAAAACACCTCTTCGCGAACATACAAAAATCAGCCGACACGCGGGTTGATTCGCTTGAGGCCCTTTCCTTCCTACCATCGAGTACGAGCACACAGTCGTTCTCAAAGGTATCACTCGTCTGCACAATCATCATGTTCCGAGTTGTCATTTGTGCTCTTGCCTCCTTGTTCATCTCATCAAATGCACTTCCGTTGACAAGAAGGGATGCGGTTGCTCCCCCAATCACTAGTCCAGATGCATCTACGGTCTGGCAAGTGGGGACAATCCAGACAGTAACATGGTATGTATCCCATCTTGCATACTCGAATTCCTCCATCGCTGAAGAGGTATACCTAGGGATACTTCAAATCTGCCTCCTCCGGCTAATATTACCAACCCCACTGGGAAGGTGATACTGGGCTTTTTAACTGATGACAGCGAGAACCTGATGGCTGGTGAGTCTCTGACTGTGTATTCAGTGTTTCTTTAGCCGTGAACAACTTTATCAGATTCCCCTCTCGCCCAAGGCTTCCCAATTACCCAGGGAAGTGTCCAAATCACAGTTCCTGATGTTCCCTCGCGGACTAACTATATCATTGCCCGTAAGTTTCACCAATCTACCTTGCTTAGGATCTAACACGTTCTTTATCTTCAATATACCAGTTATTGGCGATTCTGGTAACATCAGTCCATTATTCTCAATCACTGGCGGGTCTGCTGCTCCCTCATCGGGGTCCGCTTCACCAACCTCAACTGTAACATCGCCTCCAATTTCAGAGTCTTCTTCCACTCAATCTGAACCCGAGGTGAATACCTCGGTGACTTCATCTCCGTCTTCAACCCCTTCATTGACTGTTGAACCTACGCCTCCTCAGACATCGTCTCCAACTACAGCTGTCACTTTCACTGCTATAACTCAAGTTGATACTGGTACAAAGACTGTGCTGTCTGGTACTGCGATCATTCAAAGCACGACGACCGTGCCGGCGGCTACTACAATTAGCACTCAGCAATCCTCTACCAATAACTCACCTAATGGTGCACTTGCCGGTGCCGCTTCTTCATTGAAGAACGTCGGATTCACTTCCGTCTTGTTCTCCCTCCTTGCAGCTGCTATCCTGGCATGAGTGGGGCAGCAGCGTTACCTGCATGAGTCGCACATGAATGGCTTCTATCTTAACGACATTACTCTCTTGCCAATCCCCACGAACTGTCTTCCATGATTTCTCACAATTCAAGCCGGTTCCTGGTCCGAATGGATAATAATAAACCTCGTGTAACATATTGGTTATGACTTGCGGGCGTACGCAACAACTATCTCATAACATCTAATGACTTTCTAGCTTTCGATCACAGTTTCTATGTTGGTGGTTACCGTTACAACGTTGTCTTGTACATTGCAGCTGCTCCTCGTGCACAATATATTCCGAGTTTCGAACACAATATCAAAGACCTCATAGTGAGTGTTATAAGGAGTTGCGAATTTTGAATCTTCATGTCAATCAGTAACTTCAATTAGTTCGAATTTGAAGGTCATTCAAATTTATCAGAATATTTCACGGTCACGGTACCGGTAATCCTCGAAGTCGCGATCCCGTGACACTCATCGACTGAATGAAAATTGACACGATGATAGACGAGGATTGAAATCAACTGAAACAGACTCGACAATTCCATGTACATTGTCAAATTCAATTTATGATAAGGAGACATAATTTGGTAGTACAATTTCTCCACGTTTTCTATGTAAGCCCTTTCGTTCATCCATCCTTCTATTAAGCCCTGTAATCCAGTTAACAAATAAATATATAAAACATTCTAAACGATAAAAGAAAACAATAATCAGTCTTCTCGCCATCGAAAACGGCTTTTGTTAGAATTCGGAATAAGAATCAAAATTCTTCTCACTGGAGGAGAAGAGAGAGGCTGGAGACGACCCGCGTGAAGTTTGTGATACATAGGTTAATAAAGTAGGGTGATAGGATCGGACGTGCAGGGCACTCGCAGGGTCTTGAATGAAGGACTTGAATCAGTTGAAGTCCCAGGTGATGTCAAGCACTCCAGCGTTGAGGTCACCGAGGCTCGAAAAGACCGATGGACTCATGTCTGTAGAGAAGGGAGAGTCAACATCCATATCCATGGAAAACAAAGTGACCCAGTTTCGGAACAAATAGTACTAACCAAGGTCATTGGAACCGCAGCTCGGGCACTCGTCACGAACAGTGGCTGTAGTGCTCTTGCCATTAGCATTGTTCTTGATACTAACGGTCTGTGAAAGAAAAGTATCAGAATGACGTCCGCAGCAGTAGTACAAAAATCTGACCTGATCGCAATGTGAACCACCAGAATAGACTGAAGCAGGGATAGCAACAATTGCATCGCTATTGACGTTGGTCTTACCGCAGGCACCGAGGCCAACGTCGAACCAAGTACCCTGGAGCCGAAGAACGTGATCAGTATCTTTACTACACAAGTAAGCAGGATAACGATGATGACTTACTCGTCCTGGGGCGGAGGCTCGCTTTGCCAAAGGGTAGTTGGTAGCTGGAACAGGAGAACCAACAACGAAGGAGAAGACAGAGGAAATGGCGAAAAATAATGCGATGAAGTAAGTCATGGTGAAGATAGAGTGGAAGAGATGATTGGAGGTTCGGACGTTTGTTGTGAGTGGGGGTTAAGAGCGAGTGAACTCTGCTGCTTTCTTGTCGTGAAAAATGCAGCTCTCTTATATCTATTTCGTCCCGATATTTTCCATTGTTCTGAAGTCGACAATCTCATTCCTCTGGACGGGTTTGGTAAAAAAGCAGGATTATTGTCAGAATTTAATTTATGAGGCAAGGACCCTCAAAATGGGTTTCCATCTAAAATTTCTGGTGTTCAGTATATCTCCACAGGATGTATGGCGACGGTACCAAGTGTGAACTAAATAACCGGAGGGTGGAATCCCAGGCAAGTGGGCTAGAGCGATGCAAATGGCAACCACCATCAACGAAGGTCAACTGTGGGGTAGAGCCTATTCTAGTTCCAGAATCCACGTTAGAGATACATAAATCAGTTCAAGTCTCCAAGAAACGACTTTTTCGAGGAGTCAGTTGAATCGAACCGGTGGGGGCCGATGGCACGGACGGACCGCGTCGATCCCGATCGACACGGTGAAATCTGATCTCGTCTAGATTGACTTTCTACAGTCTCAAAGTCTGAGATTGAGACCCGAATGGGCGAAACGCAAAAATTTTCAGAGTTCTTCAGAACAAAATAAATTTGTAGTCAAGCAGAAACATAGATTTTGACGAAGCCACACTTGGTACACCTGCTTTCGATGCTATTGCAATTCATAATCTCGTATTGACCCCAAAGAAAGAACACATACAGCACAAAGTGGAGTCGTGCATAAAATATAGTACAGGGATTCTACGATTTCTATAAAGACCATCCCAACAGAGAAACGGGCATATTGAAAATAGACAAGTGGGGAGCAAAGATGTTGATACATTGAATTTGAAGTTCTAGATGTCGCCCTGCGATGCATAAATTCTATATGAGAGATAAGGCCGGGGCAGTAATATTGCGTCAAGGGTACCGCGGTGGTACTGCGGTACCGTTTCCGGCTACCATATGGTTTTAACTTCGCCGGTTTCAAGGGGACCAACCCTTCGCCATGTAGTGCCAAGTAACATCGAGTACACCAGTATCGAGATTTCCGATTGAAGAAAATGCAGATGGACTCAAGTCTAAACATTTGATGAGTGATACTGAAATATGGACGGTCTGAGCGTACTGACCAACGTCATTCGATCCACATCCCATACATTCGTCTCGGGTGAGAGCGTAGACACTTTTCCCATTTGCATTATTGGTAATATGCATCCACTGGAAGAAAGAGGTATTAATTACCTTGACATAATGTGGGGTAGCAGCCACAAACCTGATTACAGTTTCCCCCAGACCCATAAACTTCGTGTGAGATTGCAACGATATGGCTGCTGTCTACATCGGTAAAACCACAAGCCCCTAAGCCAACGTCAAACCAAGTTCCCTAAAATTCGGTTGACATTCATGAGACAAATGAAGGGAAAAAAGAGACAAGGAACGTTACGCACACGTCCGGTGTGATCGACACGCTTTTCTAAATGCGCAGTGGGAAGATCGGTGATGGTAATCGGAAAAGCTGAGGTAAAACAAAACAAGGCAAATAAAAAGTAGAGACTAAGCATCGCAGACATCATTCTCGGGGGAGGAGTGGAAGGGAGGTGGAAGACCTGAAAACGCTTTTGGTGCCACACATCGTCGGGTTCGTTTAGCAGACGTTTTATAGGTGAGTGGATACGAACATGGTTTTAGGAATTGCCTCAGCTACATGGAATCTTGAGCATTTTCTCCGACGTGCCCACAATCAACGGAGAAAACACTTACGATGAAGAGAAACAACCCTGTCCCTGACTCCGAATAGCTGGCTATAGCAAACGCTGCAAAGATGAATAAGGCGGTCCGTTTGCACGTTGTGAGCATATGTTGCGACTATGAACTTCTCCTATAAATTAACGCCGCACGAGTAACCGCTGGTAGTAGCAATATTGACCCTCATTGATTCGTGGAGGTCGCAGAACGTACTCTGCAATGATTCAGCTGGTTGCGCGATGTCGTCTTAGAGAATGAACTGGCAGGCATTGATAGTAGGGACTGTACAGTATCTTCTGTTTAATTCTTGTGCGTCCTGTAAACTGCTAGAAAAGCCAAGCGACCACTAATACTGTAGCTGATGTTGTGTTCCTTAGAATCTGGGGTACTTGCAGAGGAGGCTTGATGTCAAGGCAGTGGCCACTGGCGCGGGTTGGCGGGAATCATCAAGTGACAAGGTTATCTAATCAGCGAAGTTGGTAGACGCTTGAGAAAGCCTGGGTAACTTTTCGTCGTTTTGCACTATTTTGAATTTACACCTTCGAAAATTCTCACTCGCAGAATTGTGTCTTGATTCGAAAACAAGGCCAGCTCCTCGGTATATTTTGCTGGAGAAAAACGAGTGACAAATGTCCGAATAGAAACGCCACCGCCCTACGTTGGGGAACAGCTGGCGCAGGTCCGATATATAGAGCTTTGTCCAGGTCCGCTTTGTGCTAGACCATGCAACACTGAAGAAATAAAACTGTCAAATTACAACCCCAGTATGCGATTGTCTGGACACTGAAAGAGAAACAATGCGCACGGAAAGCCGTCAACTCTTTGCTTGCTTCTCGAGCATTCTCTCCCAATGAACATCACGTCCCATGATACATAAGGCGAGTGACTTCGTGATACGAGGGGCGACCCGTAAGGGCATGATAGCGAAAGGATGACCCTATGACCGACAAGTCGACATGCAGGGCAAGGCAGGTAACTTAACTGGCGAGGCTGCTGATGTCGACAACAATGATCAGCCGAAAAGTTGCAACTTGCATAAATCTTCGTGTAGTCCACAATATACACGACGAAGAGGGAGTATCTGGTATATCAGTCCATAGCTGGCATATTGGACGCGTGTGTTCTGAGTTGCTCGAGTGGTTGGAGAAACCAAACCACGGCGCCGAATCAGAAACGTTCTTCCGTTTCAGCGGCCAGGGACTCATCAGTATATCGGTGGGCTCCAACGACTGCACATGTACGCCGCATTTTTATATAGGCTCCGCATAAGTTGTGGTTTTGATGAAGCACCATAAGTAAAAGTACGGAAGGATCCATTGATCGGTTTGTCCCGATGGAACGGCAGTATTTGCTAAAGTCACCCCAAGAGAAGAGAAGACCTCATTGATAGGGTATAAGTATGAGGGCTGGCCCGCATTCTGCAAGTTTTAGAAGCATGAAGTGATGGATGGGACTTACTGCGGAGGTCATGGCAATGACCGTGATAGTACGGCGATTGGGAGTTCAAACGGAGTGATTTACACTACACCGGGGCGAATGTAAACCAATCAATCTCCCACCCAACCCCGTGTAGACGAATGGTGACAAAGGTGAGACGATAGGTCTGAGGGCAAACTAATCGTCTATTCGTCGTCACATTATACGTACTCGCTCACAGACATGAGTGTCTGAAGAAAGGTGATGGAATGCATTTCTTAAACTTCGCGATATCAAGATTGTATAGGGTAGAATCTTCATGAGTAATGTGACTGTCTTAGGAATGACAACTGTTGGATAGATTATTATTATGAATACAAAACGAAAAGGCCGTGATATGCGATACCTTCTATGAGCATTGTAATGATAGGCTTTGCTGCTTACACTCGATCGCTGGAACAGAATGGATGTGATTTGTCTCAGGATGTGGGGAAAGAGTATTGTGCAGAATCATGATTCAACGCACGCCGCCTGGCAGTGTGTGCTTGAATAGTTGGACTTGAAGCTTGAGCGCTTGAGCTTGAAGTCACGCCCATTGTTCGGTGTTTCCCGATCACATAATATTGATCGGATTCAGAGCTGATTGAAATGAAGGTACACCAACCTCAACAACATCATAACAGTAACATCACTTGAGCAACTGGAATCCCATCACCGGCCTTTATAATTGGACAGTAGCGCAGAAGGTACACTATCCGAATTGGTATCTTTCTCTGAAAATGACACTCCTGATAGACACAGAATTAAGCCTTAAAGTTAAACGTCATGACTTCCCAGAGTTATGGCAAGGATCTACCGGTCAGTTCGCTGCCTACTGCAACGGATTTTGACTTACACAAGTGAAACGATATTAAAGGATCAAGTTGATATATTGTCAAGCCTTACCGATGCTCAGATAGATATCATCGGAGACGTACGTATGGTAGTCCATCCCGTGAATCATCATGCTCACCCAAAGTCAGGTTCGTGAGCTGTTTCGAGAGCGAGCAGCACTTGAACGGGAGTACGCTACTAAATTACAGCTTCTCGCGAAGAAAACAGCGGAGAAGATGAGCAGGAAAATGGCCGCTATCGTTGTGGGCAGTGAACCTTCGAAATCGTGGGACGAAAACACCATAAAACAGAGGTAAGTATGTATGTACCTCGAAGTTTACGTGCATAATCTTACATCATTTTTGCCCACAGCACGTTAGATAAAGCCTTTTCACAGTTGATGTCTTCGCTTGTCGACACTGCTCAAGATCATATCAATCTATCTGAAGCACTTGGACTACAAGTTGTTGATGCTCTCAAGGCGACTGAGAAGCGACATGAAGAAGCGAAGAAACGTCAAATGCAATATTTCCAGAAATTACTCTCTGAAAGGGACAAATTCTACTCTGAACGTCTCAAGGTAAATGACCCCACCGTTTACCTTCGGCAGAGCTTGTGTGCTCACCTTGAGATAGACCAAAGAAAAGGTACAAAGCTGTTTTCCAAGAATGCAAAATTTTGCCTAAGCTCACGCAATGAACAGTACGACAATGAATGCAACGAAGTGGAATCGTATCGTCTGAAGCAGGTAGGCACACACAACCTTGAGCGAGCGCGTTTCTCATCGGAATTTAGGAGAGATCCACCGATGATAAGCATGCAGAGAGAGTTGCGAAACAGTTCGAACAACAGCAAGCTGATATGTATAACGGCAAGAAGTTCGTTCTTCTTTGCGTTTCGCAATTTGCCGCACGCTGAAATGATATCTTAGTGTCTACATAATATCCACAGCCGTCGCCAATAAAGTAAAAGAAAAATTCTATGTTGAAGATCTGCCTGTTTTGGAAGACGTAAGAGATGTTCACTCTTTTCTACACTCGACCTATTTTGATCTCCTTTCATTGGTTGCAATAGCAATTTCGTATGTTCTCATTCAGCTCCGCACATGGAAGTATAAGATCCCTAATCCGCATTTACAGAGGAACTGCAAACTCAGTTGCTTACCCGATTCACTAAGATCGTGACACACGCGCAAGCCCTACAAGGCCGACATCTGGAGTCACTTAAATCCAGGGTGTCCGTCGCGGAAACGGCGTTTTCTGAATGTAACCCATCACAGGATCAACAGCTATTCATTGATCACAACATACGTCCATACACCGCTCCTGCAGACTGGGCCTTTGAACCCTGTACCACTCATTATGATCACGTACGTCAACTCAACACCGTGAATTCTCACCACTGACAATGATATCGCAACTGCCACCTCCTTTCTAGGGAGAAATGGTCATCGAACCGAGCCCCAAAATATATTTGCAGAACAGGCTTGCGAAGTGCAGGCAGAAGCTGGAGGAATTGTTACCCACTATGGAAGCTAAACGTAAGGCTGCTCTGGCTTTTATGCCGACTTAGAGCGTGTGATGATATAGTTGAACAAATAGGGAAAGAAGTCAACCAACTTGCTAAGTTGGTGGAGGCGTACTCCAAGGATACAAGTTTGGGGAAAGTTGACGATGTCTCCGACGTAAGCTAGTGTCCTGTTTGTTTACACCGACGCCGACTACTTTTCTCTAGAATTATCTGGAAGCCCAACATCAACTTGCATTCTACGCGAATTCACAATGTGTTCTCACCGCGGAAATAGAAACAATCTCAAACGCTCTGCAAGGTACGTGGACGCCCGAATTTCGACCGTTTTGTTCCGTGGTAAATTTTGTTTTCTAGGTGACGAAGGTGGCCAAGCGCCTCATTCGTTCAAAAACTCATCCTTCACTATACCAACACAATGCAACTATTGCAAGGCATGCACGCATACTCTCTCTTTATTTTCTGCTTGGTGTTAATCTGTTTGAATCGCAGTCAAATATATGGGGTTTGAGCAAACAAGGGAAGACATGTAAAGCATGTGGCATCTCAGTCCATCCGAAATGCGAGTTGAAGGTAAGTCCTTTGGTCATATGCTACAGCCTCTGTCACCCATTGCTAAGAATTGCTCAGGTAGCCGCGGACTGTCCAGGAACTCGTGGTGTTAGGAAGTCAGTTGCCTTGGACTCAATGTCTCGTTCTCAATCTACTCTTTCTAGGACTGGATCTCAAGGTGAGGTTGCTCAACGCAGCTGTATGCCCTGATACTCATGCCCCCTGGTGAACCTCAGCCTCTTCACTGAAGTCGACGCTGATGACACCTACGCCATCATCGTTCGCTCGCACTGATTTGTCAAGCAGCTCAATTGAAGAAAGTTACCCGACTGCTCGCGTGCTGTTTGACTTCTCACCAACATCGCCATTCGAGATCAATATAAGCGGTGGGATAACCTTTTCCTTCGCCTGAAGAAACCATTTTCATATTTAATTTTGGTTCACAGAAGGAGATACGGTGCAAATACTGGAACCCGACGATGGATCCGGTTGGATCAAGATATCTAACCCGTCGGGCGGCAAGGGCCTTGTTCCTGCATCATACATAGAACATGATCACAACACTGAAGCGAAGTCTTCGTCTACGGAAAAAGCAAGAGCTTCTGGAAAATATGGTGAGTATGGAATGGGATCAAGTGATTGAATTTTATTTTCTGATCCTTATCATGACAGTTCGTGCTCTCTATGACTACCTGGCTCAAGGGGTGGACGAGCTCACGCTTCAAGACGGCGACTTGATTCAACTCACGGAAGGTCCCAATGGTGGACAAAACTATGGAGATGGTTGGTGGGAAGGTAAGGAACAAATTAAGCATCGTTGCTGTGATCAGAATACAATTTCGCTCTTTTCTAGGCGTCGATGGTAACGGGAGAAAGGGAATCTTTCCGAGCAACTATGTGCGTGTTCGGTACCTCCTTTCGTGTTCATCCGAATAAGCTCATATATTCACCGATCTTATCCAATTATACAGGTCCAATTAGTAGCATAAATCTAGTAAGACCTCTGGTCAGTAAAGATGATTTGAGTCGAAAGAAAGATACTCCTGAACCTTGCCTGCTGTTAGACCCGTATATTGAGGTGCATCACCGCTAGTTTCACTGTATTTTTATCCTTACGCCACAATACCATCGGACGATCTGGTCTTTTTCCTAGTCAGTTGGCATGTGCATTGTGTCGTGACCGTACACGCCTTCCATAAAGGTGGCATATCTGGTTCCACACTGCAGCAGACGTTCATGCAGAATCTTCTTATTTGATCCCCAAACAATTGGAGTAACGACACCACGGTGGCAGAAAGAGGTGCGTGTTTTGCAATCTTCACCCTACTTTGCAACGTTTTCACAAGTTGTGCTGGGTCTCGGCACACTGTTACCACCGCGCAAAAGCGTGAAAGGATGATCCATCTTGAGGCGGAGTTCGCTGAGGTTTTTTCAACAAGTGAAAGCTATGCTTTTTATTATGTTAACGGCCTTGAAGTGAGAGTTATATGTTTATAACCTTCGCGGGAAGCACAGCCAATAAGTCCGTGTATATTTGAACGGCAAAGCCTAAATTTGGCATTTAAATTTCGTCAGCATAGGTCTTTGGGACCGAGCAGGCTAGATCAAAGCGAATACATACCAGCAGAAACAGAAAATTCCCGGCGGTCGGTGAGATGATACTCATGAATGGATCGTAAGGGTTACTAGTAAATTATGTACTTCCCAGAAACAGCTGTATATCTTAACCCGGTTTAAATAGAACAGTCAACCCATGAGGACGAAAAAGTACATTTTCGCCGACCTGGATGTCCACCGAATTCGTGGATTCAAAGCTTGATAAAGGGATTATCTAGATCGCAGTGATTCACTGATCAATAATACAATATAAGGACTGCGTCCGATGGTCTTTTGTCCTCCGAGTCCGAGCCGGAATATGCAAATAAAAACAGCAGGCAGAGCCTAGTAGCTGTGTAATATCTGAGCCTATGAAAGCATTCCTCAAACAGCTTCAAGGTTCAATGGATTTTATTTTCGAGGGAAAACTCACTCTTACACGACGTACATATGGTGGCATTGTGTGGTGCACACGCAACCTGCTTCTTTCCGAGAAGGCTGCGAAAAAAATCTGCATCTCGTAGTCCACGACCAGCGGAGAGAAGGGGTGCACAAAGCCATGTCGAAAGAGTACCGGCGTTCAGATATACTGAGGACATCGGCAATGCCTCCATTAATGACAAATAGAGGACCCAAGGGGATGGCAAGACCTAGCAAGACGCTCAAACACGTAGTTTGGAAAGTTCTTCTGTCTGTTGGAGGAAAGATATAAAAGTGCACGGTTGAGGCAGGAGGTATAAGCCGCATACCCTTCACCATTGTCCCCAACTCAACGAAAGTGAAGCCATCCTTCGGCAAGATTTGAAACACAGAAAGGTTGGTATCGTTGATTTTTTAGACATGAACCCACCGACGTCTAGCCCCTTCTAACCGGCTCGTCCGACTCGTCGTATATCATTATGATATATTGCCGATATATGGCACATTTTGCTTGAGAATCCCCGACGCATGCCATCATCGTAATCATGCGTCCTATTGCAGCTTTGCGAGTTCGCTCAGCGCAACGAATGTAGGATTGCGATGGATGACTGCGCCGGGGATACAAAGGCTAGCTGTGTCATTAGTCCTCAACGCGAACAGACAACTTCAGGGGGTCGCTCACAGAAAGCCATGCCCCGTAACGGTCCACACTGGATGAAGGAGATTGGTGGTTTCAGGGTCAACATGTGTCCACCGTCGTTGTACTTGATAACCATATTTAGTGCGCATCAGCCCTCAAGATGGTTCGCGGGAAGGATATCTGTCACCAATGTGTAAATGTCGTCCTTACTCTCGTACATACTCTAAATTACTTCTTGTTGTCGGTTTCATACCAATATGACTAATTGAGAGATAATAATGGTCGGAATCTTGTTGTTCCAGACATTCGACAAAATCTGGTAACTGCTAAGTTTTAACTGAAAAAATGCCATCATGAGATATGGTATTTGCTTCTATCAAATATGAATATCGTACATATAGCGTCGCTTCAAACCTTCAACTGGTGTTAACCAGGAACAAGATGATTCCGAAGGAAACCTCGAGGTAACCAGATGAGCGCTTGCTTCTTCTGAATACAACTACCGAATGTGGGCCATCAATTTGATCGATTAGGTAAGCCACCAGATTGTGTCTTCGCAAGCTCGCCACTGTCCAAGTACTGACCACCACTCTACTTTACGCTTTGCTCCTCGAAGGAGCCTGCTGTTCTCTTCTGATATGTCTCGAATACGAGAAGTATGGGCACCTAATCTTGAACAAGAGATGCGGAATATCCGCGACCTAATTGACAAGTATCCTTATGTTGCAATGGTCTTCGTCTATCTCGCGAACACTACTCGATATCCTGCATAACTCATACTCCTCTCAGGACACAGAATTCCCTGGCGTGGTCGCACGACCAATTGGTACATTTAAGACGTCTTCTGACTATCATTATCAAACAATGCGATGCAATGTGGACTTGTTGAAAATCATTCAAGTTGGCTTGACCCTAGCGGATGAGGATGGTAACTATCCTCAGGATGTTTCAACATGGCAGTTCAACTTCCACTTTAGTGTCGAGTAGGTCGAAACCTTTATCATCATAATGAATTATGCTCATCGTATCATATCCCAGTGAAGATATGTATGCGCCGGAATCTATTGACTTGCTACAGAAGTCAGGAATCGACCTTCAGCGGCATGAAGACATGGGCATAGAGCCGAATGATTTCGCGGAATTGATGATAACATCCGGTTTGGTTCTTCTAGATGAGACTAAGTGGATATCATTCCATAGGCAAGTTCTTTGTTGTGCATTTAGTTTGGTATCAGTCTCACAATGTCATAGTGGATACGATTTTGGATACTTTGTCAAGCTCCTGACAGCTGAATCCCTACCTACGACAGAAGATCTGTTTTTCGAACGCCTACGCACATGGTTTCCCACTATTTATGACATCAAGTTCATGATGCGAGCGACGAAGATGTTGAAGGGTGGCCTGCAGGAAGTTGCCGACGACCTTGGGGTGAGTATGCCTTTCTTCGCTGTTAACGGTGAGACTCAGTATATCTCTGTCACGCTGTAGGTCATGCGGATAGGACCGTCACATCAAGCAGGTTCTGACTCTCTTCTCACTGCATCCACATTCTTCAAGATGCGCGAACTCTACTTCGATGACCATATCGACGACGCCGAGTATAACGGCAAGCTGTATGGTCTGGGACAGACATTCACTGTGAACGGAGCAAACGAAAATATCAGAGGCAGCGCAGCTACAATCGCGGAGCGAGAGGATCGTGGAACAATGCGGGACAGTCAGAATCAGACTCCTGGTCCTGGGCAGGGACATAATGTAGGCATGGGACTGAGCGTGTTGACTACTCCTGCGATGGCTGGAGCCATGCCTGCTTCGATACCGGGTGGATCGCCATACGGACCTATGGGTGCCGGCGGACCTTATATGAGGACTATTGGTGTTGGTGGGGGACGGTAGTAGCAGGTCCTGGCGTGTGGGGTATTTCATTCTTCATTCAGGTTCTCGTCTCGTTTTGTTGTTTGCTTTTCCAGGACCCTTTGCTCTGTGTAATTCTCGTGTATCAAATGGTCTTTTCTGTCTGATGTATCATATCAACTTTGGCTGGCTGACCAAGATCTTCGCATCTGAACAAGGGTATGTTCATGTCGAGGAGGAATGATCGAGGAAAGCCGGTGGTCTGGCCGGAAGCACGCCCGGGTGTGGCAGTTCTACTTAGCATGAACTTAACGATTCGCAGGAAGAAGGTGGGGAATCGATAGAAAAGCGTTGAAAAGCGGTTGATTCTGCTCGTCGAGGGTTAGCCAACGACCAGAACGACGACGAGGACGACGTTCAAAGTTGCCTCCAGCAGGTTGAAATCGACCAGAAGAGCCCGAGCCGAGAGAGTCACAATATCAATTATGGACACGCTGCAGTACCAAAGCCTCGTGTATCACCAGCACCCTGGCTCTCTTCCTGCTGGAGGTCAATCTTACCCTCCATCCGTTCCAACATCCCCTCTGGAAATATCCTGGCAGCCGTCCCAATCACCTCCAAACAGCACTTCCTCGACTGAGCAGCAGCAGATGTACCCACCTCCTTTGCATCGCAACTGTCCAGAACATGCGGAGTACGTCTCAGCACATTCATCTTACATGTCCCGCCACTCCCAGAGCAATGCCCATGGTCAAAAGGAATTCATCGACCGTGATGCTCCTCGCGGTGAGCCTTTTGAGTCTCAGGAGGACAGCTGCGTAGGTCCTCCACGCCATACTCGTCGTCGAGCTAGCGAATCAGAGGAAAGTCATGCAGGGCCGAGCCATTCACCAGACGATGACTGCAGTGTAAGTCCGTTATGGCCAAAAAATCGTTTCACGTTCGCTTTGATGGACTAACGCGAGTTTTACAACGCAGCCCATGGGATACTCTCCAGAAGGGCACTTGCCTCGCCCACCGTCTCCCAATGGTGTTGCACAGTACCCCGAACCTTCAGATCGTCCTCGCGACGGGCCATCGCGCAACCCCCAGGCCCTCTTCCCATTGACACCTGTTTCCGCGTCTTCCCAGTATTCTCCGTATACCTACTATCCCACACATTCCCGCTCAGCGTCGGGTTCAGGTTCGGGTACCATGTCAGTCGAACGCTCTGCATCACCAGCACTCAGTGTCGCATCCGCCCTCACCTCAGTCTCGTCATCTACATCTCAAAATATTTCAAAGTTTCCTTACGGTGCACGTTTGTCGCCCGTCAAGCCTAAGCATAGAAAGCAACGCTTGTACAACGTCGATCGCAAGAAAATTTGTGTATATCATAAAGAAAATCCTAATCTTAAACAAGAAGATATCGCACGTGTGTTTGGTGTTGAACGTAGCACAATCAGCAAAATTTTGAAGAACAAGACGAAATGGCTCAATGTTCCGGAGGAGACACCGATTCTCTTGGCTCGGCAACGGTATGTCTAAGCTTGTATTTAATCTCGTTGGTTTTTGCCACTAAGTTCGTCTTAGCCCCACGAAGTTCCCATTCTTGGAGAACAAGCTGGAAAAGTGGTTGAAACATGAAGGACGCTCGATGGTCCTTTCTGATAATGTGATTCGTGAGAAGGCCAAAGAGATCGCCAAAGAATTACAGTGGCCGGAGGAGAAGTTCAAAGCGAGTTCAGGATGGGTCGAAAATTTCAAACATCGACACGGAATTCGTAAAGGAGTCTGGCACGGATATGGCAAGAAAGTTGCTGATCCCGTCGCGAATGGTTGTCCTGCACATGACTGTGACGATGAGAGTGATGTCCCTTCCAACTACGATTCCGCCGTCCATCCACATTCTTATTGGCAATCTCCCCTTGCTCACTCACCCGACGAGGATATGCGAGACGGGACGCGCGATTCCCCAGAAGATCATCATCCTATCCCCTACCAACCGAATACTACTGTCATTTCTCCGGATCCCGACGTGCCCCTTCCCGCAGATATTGAGCCTGTTCCTATCACGATTCGGGGAGAAGACGAACATGGGCAGCAGCACTTCGTCGTCTTGCCTAAAATGCCTACATGTCGCCCGCCTATCGAAGACGTCGATGTCAATGACGCCGAGGGTGCCATCGATACAGTCATGGCGTTCGTCGACTCTCAAGAAGAGGGATTCCTCAGTGCTTGTGAAAGAGATGCATTGACAAGCATAAAATGTGCTATCTTCCAACGCGCTGGCGGTGTTCCTTACGTCCGTGATGCACGTTAAAGGTTGCAGAGACCTTGGAGAATTCTGTTGATCATGCAAGTTCGTGCCCGTTCCTTCCCTATTTTCTCAATCCTATATTGTATGTCGTTATGTTGGTTTCCCGCCGCCAAGGTGAATGTCTACCTTTTGTCTTCGTATCCTGTCAATCTCTACTTCTCTGTGTCTGGGCTGTTGTCACGTCTCCGGTTTGTCCACTTTGCATATATTGTTCATCATCGCCACGTACAGTACTCTTTTTCCATCTCATGCACGCAATTTCTCTTTCAGTGTGTCATATCATCGCCGCATCGCATTTGTCTCTTTCCTCTCACTCATTCCATCATGCATTATAGTTCCCGCGTTCCATGCATTATAAACGTTACGCGTTTCCTACTCTTTCTCATGAAGTTGATATTCATTCTCTCCGTTTCTTTTTTCTCCTCAATATTAATATCGCAAGTCATGATAATATTTGCATCGCATTAACCACTTGTACTACTCTCCTTTTATTCATGGCGATCCCCTCTATTGTATCTCATGCATTGCCTATACATGTTGAAACCTTTCGACCTGCTATGGCAGGTCCTCCCTTTTCAGTGGATCGCATATGTGCAACATCCAATAAGTGGACACTGAAGCTTGAAGTGAGTAGATCAATGCAATGTCTTCACAGAGACCTCATATTCGACATATCCCTCTGAGATAGTGAATCAATAGATAACAGACATGCTGCATGCTGAATTGAGGTCGGCTTCATCTGAACAATGTGTTAATAAGGGAAACATGACAGGGCAATAAGGCTGGCTTACCAAGAGGTATTCAAATGAGTTGATGAGGTATTAGGACTTTTTCGCTTTACTTTTGTCTTTTTCCTCTTTCCTGAAAGTCCGATAAGTTCATATCAGCAAACAATACGATGTTGTATATAGCCATTTGAAGATAGAATCTCACCCATCCGTAGCTACATTCTTCATAATCGTCAGTTTGCCAGAGGAAGCGGCAGCAGCAACCTGTTGCTCAATACTCCTGTTTATTTTCGCACTCAATTCCTAGACAAACAGAATGATATTAGTGGTGCATTTTTATCAAGATCGACCAACGTACTTTGTGCATAGTAGCACTTTTGATAAGCTGAGCTTTCTTTGGTGCAATGTATCGTTGACCTTTCTTTGGATTCGCCTTAGCTTTAGCAGCATGACGAGAGGTTGAGCTCTTTTGCTTTTGTAAACCTTTCGAGGATCCTTGAACCATAGCTGGGTGATTTTGAGAGATCTGAAAGAAAGGAAGATTGTATTGTTGAAGTTGAAAGAAAGAAAAAAATCAATCAACATCTTCCTGCTAATCAGAGCGTCTGTATTTGTTTCGGAACTTTCCGGCGCTTCGTCGCGGTTGTGTGCAGCGACAACAAGTATCCTTCACTCAACGTCCAGGCTTTCCCGAACTTAAATGTTGGCCTCAGCCTCGCATCGCGCGGTGCGTTTGCCTCGCATTGTAGCGACGCAAAAGGTAAGAATACCTCAAAATCGTCTTGGAATAGCTCATTCATTATATTCGGACAATCTCGTCTCAGCGTGCTATCCATGACCTCCTCGTCACCCCAACTGGCAAACCTATCATAAGTCAAGGTACTCCTGGAAGAAGTTCTACCACTGGACAGATTGCTACTGTGTTCGGATGTACGGGTTTCTTGGGACGTTATGTCGTTGCAAAACTCGGTAAGTTCGCTCACGGTCTATATCGCCTTTCAGTTGTTTTCTCATCAACCTTTTGTTGGAATTGTGTAGCCAAGTCTGGAACACAAGTAGTTATCCCTTACAGAGAAGAAGATGAGAAGAGACATTTGAAAGTTACAGGAGATCTTGGACAAATTGTTTCAATGGTACGCCGGATTCATATCAATTAATTTCCACTCTCACTCACAGTGTATTGTAGGAATGGGATCTTCGCAACGAAGAACAAATCGCTGAATGTGTCCGTCATTCCGATATTGTTTATAACCTTGTCGGTCGCGACTATGAGACCAAGTGAGTATTTTTTTATTCGAATCTGTGGGGTATTTATCATTCTGAATTCCCCTCAAGGAACTTTGACTTCAACTCCGTTCATGTCGCTGGTGCCGAACGTATCGCGAAGATTTGCGCTGAGACTGGCGTCTCCCGCCTTGTTCATGTTTCGCATTTGAACGCTTCCCCTGATTCTCCTTCTCAATTCTACAAGACAAAGTTTGAAGGTGAGGAGAAGGTTAAAGAAGCTTTCCCTACTGCTACTATTGTCCGACCTGGGACGTTATATGGTTATGAGGATCGTCTCCTCAATAACATTGCCAGTAAGTCTCCAGCAACCTTCCTTAAATATCATGCTTGACCATAGATCTTCAGTTTGGCCAATCTGGTGGAAGTTGAACCACATGGAGACTACCATCCGACCAGCTCATGTACGTCGTCATTTTATCCGATTGGATAGAACCAACGCTCATATCCAATGCAGGTTATGGATGTTGCTCAAGCACTCGCCAATGTTGCCAGCCTTTCATCCCTTCCAGGAACCTTCAACCTTCCTGGACCTTCGTCCATGACCTATGAATACTTGCTCAGCCTTGTATCATCTGTCACTTACCAACCTCCTTCACGCGCTCCCGTCGTACCCAAGCGTGTCGCTCTTCTCCTCGCTAAGCTTGCTCAAAATGTTTGGTGGCCGGCTCTCAGCCCTGATGAAGTCTTGCGTCGGTACATCGATGATTCTGATGTCCCAGGAGATTGGGATGCCTTTGGCGTCCAACCTACTGAGATAGAAGAGAGCGCGATTGTCTATTTAAGGAGATACAGAAATGCGTACGTTTTTCTTCGGTTACATATCGCCTTACCCCTCTCTTTTCATCATATTTGTACACATGCACGTAACTGAAACCATTCTTCCATTTTTTCAGAGAGAACTTTGCTCGTCCTGTGGTCTTGCCTTCTTCTCGACATGCCTCGGTAAGTTGTTTAATCTATCTGTCTTCTGATGTCTGGACTCACAAGATTTATTCGGACCTAGTACGAATACTCATAGGTGGAAGGAGACATTGTCCTGGACTGATGTCTTTAGATAGTCCTTGTCAATTCAATGCCATAGTCTCGTTCTACCACACCCCGTGCATCAAAAATGACGCTGTACTTCAAATTCGGAATCCTCGAAGTTAATGTAAGATGAACTCGGACCATTCAACAACCTCGAGCAGTGTGAATTTTGGTCATTAGGAATACGGAGTAAACGTAAATGAATCTGAACTCATGTTAAGTATGCGAGGTGCGAAGTATAGGACATCGGAAGAATCTATTGACATTCAGTGGGGAGAGAGCGGTCGACAGCTTGGCAATACGAAGCAACAAGAAGCAGCTTCGATGGGAATCCGAAGTACTGCAGTTTAAATCTTCCGAACCATTTTACAGAAGAGATGAGGGTAGTACATTAGCGTGCTAAGGCATTGCAATTATGTAGGATACATGTCTGCGTAGAAGGAAGTCGGATATGATACTTATGATCTATCCCAAAAGAAGAAGGAATGGAGATAGACGGGGAGATATGCAGCAAAGCAAACTAATATCATGCATATCAGAAGCCAGGAGGAACAACGCCGTTTTGTTGAGATTGACCCGGAGGAGGTGGGTACATTGATGGTTGAAGCATCTGGAAAGGAGAATGGGAAACATCAGAGACTAGTTCATGAACACAGAATCGCGTATTGCCGAGAGAAAGACAAGAGTCTGCTTTTGGTTTTACTCTGCGAAGAGAAGCTTTTTAAAGAGAGACATCTCCGCCCACGAAAAAATAAAGGCATGCAGGAAAGTGAGAAAAAGAAGGGAGGAAACGGTACGTACTCCTTGTGCTCCCTGTTGCTGCGCAAGCATCTCCTTCTCTTGCGCTACAATCTTGGCTTCATCTTCCAAGCTGAGGGCAAGAGGAAGACCCACAAGCAATGCGCTGGTGGTAAGTATCCAAACTAAATTGCCGACCAGCTTCCCAGATGTTTTCACAAAACCTGCAGTTTTCGAAACTCCTGATGATATTTTATTACGGGTTGAAGGAGGGATGATATCGGCTAGGGCAGCAACTCGTTCGTAGAATGACTCCTCTCCGTCGAGGTTTGAACCGACAGAAGAGAGTGAGACGGAGGATGAAGTGCGAGAGGAGTCAGAGGAGGCATAGACAGAACCGTTATTGGTAAATTGAGGATCCTTCTCCTCGACAATTTCGACTTTGACCATGATTGCGAACGACGGGGCAGCTGAGGAGGATTGAGACTGTGTGGTGTCGGTCTGAGAGCCAGCAACGTCAAAAAGCTTGGGAAATGTTAATATTTACAATTACATAATTGTAGAAAGATAACATAAAATAATATTACTGTAATAAACAAAACCATAATGAGTGACAGTGACTCGGCAATGTGACAGAGTGTGACAGGGGCCCCTGGCGCAGCTCATGGGCGTCCGGAGGGTACACGCATGGGGTTCGGTGCCGAAGTTACGCATAAGGGGGGAGATATGAAATGGGTACATGAGACGATCCAACATCTTTCATTCTTAACCAGCTCTCCCTCATCGCCACCCTCTTCCATACCACCACCATCTACACACCACCCTCCTCCATGGACGCTGGCCCTCCGCACAACGAAAACGGTACCCACAACGGTCAGGGTGAGCACAGCACCCAAGTAACTGTTACAACATCTCACTAACCTACCCTAGGATTCAAGTTCTCTACTCCTACCGTGCAGAATCAAATACATGAGCTCGCCAAGACGCTCCCTCCTCCAAGAAAACAGAATACCGCTTGTGATGCTTGCAGGTACACCTTCGGCTCCGCAACTTTGATCGCGTTCGGTCAAATTATAATACCCCTACTAACCTGTCCCCGTAGATCGCGGAAAGTGAAATGTAATCAACTACCGGGCGAGGACAAGGTATGTATGTCGTTATTCTACCTTTGTTACATGCAAACATTCCTTTTTTACAGTGCCAGGTCAGTATACGCATGCTATCTACTCCTCATTTTTCTCATATCGTCGGAACAGCATTGCTTAACAAAGAACTACCCGTGCACGTCAGTACTTCGCAGTCTCATGACGATCTATGTACACAAGGACTAACGTGGGCCTCGTAGCCATTATGTTCAACAAGCTACCAGCGAGAAGAAACGCGCTCAATCTACAACTAAACGACCAAGAACGACCAGTAACAGCAAGTAAGTACCGATAAAATGCCGTCCATACATTCCACTGACTTGAAGTGACCTAGTGCTGGCGCTGCTGGACCTTCAAGAACGTGAGCTCGTCCTCAAGTCCTCAATCTTTACCGTCACATTCGCTCACATAACTGAACAGACCTGAAACTCTCAGCAATGCTCGCTCGCATCCATACCCCTTACCAAATCCTTTGCAACCTATCGTATCCCCTGTATTCCCAACATTCTCTCAGTACCCCAGAGTCACACTTACCACATCCACCAAAGACCTTTTAGCCTACCTTTTCTCTCCCCCTGACCCAAGGTTCGTTCTTTTATTATTGCGGTCGTCTTTCTCCATCTAATTTTCATGTCAGTGACGGAACAGGTTTCACGAATGGCTATCCTCGCCTCAGTAAGGCTCCACAAGATGCACAAACAGCTTACGCTGAGTGGGGAGACCTGGCTGCCAAATTGGAAGCAGAAAGCTTCAGAGCTGAGTGCGTTGTCCACCTGCTACTTCACATGTGCTTCACTGAATACTTCGTCATTCTGTGTGAACTAACTTAACCCCATGTAGTTTTGCACTTGACTTGGTAGAAGTCTTCTTCCAGATAGTTCACACACGACTCCCTCTCCTTAATCCAGCACAGTTCCGGCTACGACTACAGACCAGCCTTCAATCGTCAGCACCAGCGATATCACTAAGCCAGAAACCTGACTCCCCCTATTCGGTTTCCTCGACGGTTGGTTACCAGAATGGTAGTAACAGGAACGGCTCTCCCATAGAATCTAAACCGTTGCATAACGCGTGAGTTCCCACCCATCTCGTATAGAACAATGCCCCTCATGTACTTCTATCAGATTGGTTGCCACTGTCATTGCTTGGGGCGCAAAGTTCTCTGAACACCCAGTACTCGCCGGTGACCGGCGATGTAACAACGGACAAAGCTTATTCGCAAAAACTATCATTAATCGCGCAAGGGAACTGGCGGAAGATCTCAAAGTGCATCGTATTCCCAGCGCAGACCACGTCGTCATTGCGCTTTTGATTGAGCCTATGCAAAATCGTAAGTAACGCTAACCATTTGTAATAAAGGCCTTGATTTATCTACTAATATCACACCAGAAAATCCGGACGACCCGAATGGTTAGCTCTTTTCCTTCTTAAACAGCGTATCTGTCCGCTAATACTTCTTCTCGACAGGATATCATGGCTTCTGGCTTACTTCAGCTATTCGTTTGCTCCTTGACTTGCAGGTCCGCTGTTCGGACACCATGCATCATACCGACGCCCTAACATATTTTCTAGATTAATCATAAATCGGTCATGTCAAATATCGAAGACCCAGAGGCCCGTGGTACTATGATTTTTGCATGGTGGATGGCCTGTTTAGCAGATGCGTATCGCAGCGTTTATTACAGACGAAAACCAATGCTGTGAGTGCCTCATCGTCTTCTCTCTTAATCCTGTACTGAACTAGACTGAACTCCTAACAGCGATGATGATGACTATGATATTGACTTCTATACTGTCGGACCCGTGGCGCCTGACATTGTGGAACCCCATTCGCCCCAACCTTCTCCCAGAGAACAGCTAGAGGTGCGCATGACTGGTGTTCTTCTCATGGAGACCACTAAGAACTCCTTCCTTTCGCATGATTCCATTTACAGTTCTTGGTGAGTACCATCACGGGATATCTATTTGTATTACACTCTAACCTCAGAGCATTCCTTCCAGGGATACTATCGAGCAGCTCATGCCCTTGCTCGTATCGCAAGACATATGTCTAGACAATTATGGCGCCCCGCAACCGAGTCAGATGGTATTCAATTGGAAGTTATTCTGACTTTCTACAAATATTTGCAGGAATGGCGAGAAGAACATTTACCTCGGGTTGGTGTTCCAAGTAACTTCCATGCGGACTGGGATTTCGTCAGTGCGGTCACCGCTTGTGCAAGTGATGCCACTTATCACATAATGTGGATTATCTTGTTCAACGCGCTGGACGATTTCGGTGTACGGGAAGTTAACGATATCGTACGGACTGGTAGTCCCGGAAATGCTTTACCCAATCACCTTCAGATAGAGAACCTGAAGAGAAAGATTGCTGAGGAAGCAATGCATGGGGCGCTGCGCATTGCTGGACTGGTAAGTTATTACCTCCGAGCTCCTTTTTGAACTTTCACAAAATGAATACTCCGTCCCGTTCATTGTTAACTCAAAATAACCTAGGCCGGTGTACTGACATCAAACGGGTACTTGGTGAGTTTCTTTCCTAAAACGCTTACCTTTACATGCGTCTAAATCCCACGATTGTGTCAAGAAACTGGATTCCGCAGTTATGCACGTCAGTTGTATACAAGCTGGTACACTCTTAGCAAGAATCGCTCGGCCAGAAGTCCAAAATTGCATCGACGGATTGGAACAATACTCTTACGCTTATGAGGAATGCGCAGAACAGGCCGCCGAGATCAAACGAATATACGCACAGGCATGTGCAGGTGAAATAGAGTTGAATCATATGGCCTCGGTGGCCCCACCTCCCGGTACAGGAATTTATGAACAAACTCTCACTTCCATGGAGGTTGCTGGAAATGCCGTTATGAATGGTGTTATGAACCATCCATCTATGTACACCACACAATACCAGGTCTGATCAAGGTTCGGTTATCTCCGTTTTCGAGAAGCTTTCCTTGTTGTGACTGTGACTGCCAATGCTGCTCTTGTTCTTGTTAACATTTTCTTTTCGCGCACGGGACGTTTTCAGGTCGACGGCTGTACCGCGTACTGTATCTATGTTGGATCTGAAACCCTTGCCGCCATCGTCTTCGTGTGTTGTTTGAATTACGGTTTCTCGTTGGTCGGATATTCTTGGATTTCCATTATGTCCCAAAGTCAGGTTGTACAATACTTATTCACTAATCGGCTTGGTTTATTTATGTAGACAGTTGATGTAGAATCGTACTAGTTTCCCAACTCTCCTTAAGGAATTATATCCTGTTGAACTACGATCTTCATGGTATTGCGAAGGAAATAACAAGCAATGGATAGTAGAAGGTGGAAGGTGATTACAAGCTAACGCTCTTGATGACTTTGGATATACCAGACTTCTCTCCTTCATACTTGCCAGCCCCAACACCACCCTTATAAACGGCCTTCTGAGACGAAATTTTCTTCTTCGCCTTCTCATACCTCTGGCGTTTCTTGACACGGGGATTGCGCACGCTCTTAGACCTATGTGGTGTGAGACCTCTGTTCTTCAAGATGGCACGAGTCAATGATCGGGGACCATCTACGTCCTCTTCCACATGTTGTAAACTATTTCAAAGGCAAACGGAAATTATCAGATCCCACGTAAATAAAGGTTAAACAAATTTTGGCATACCGTGTTGCAGCTTGAATCTCATCATACTCTGCCTTCTTCTTCTCTTTCTTCTCTTTTGATTTTCGTTTAACCAAATCGTAGTAGCCTTCGGCATCGTCGTTATCGCTCCCATCCATCTCAATATCCAATCCGTCTCTCTTTGTGTCTCTTGGTTGAGGTTCTTCATCATCAAGATCTGCTCCGCCTTGTCCTCTTGTTTTGGCCAATTCCTTCTTTGTTCTGGCATCTTTATCCCTCTTTCGATCTTTCCAAGGTATGTCATCATCACCTCCTGCGCCGGCACGTGCTCTTTCTCTTCTAGCAGTCGCACTTTCGATTTTGGCGGTATGGAAACGCAACGAACGTTTCCTGGCTGCCTTATCCTCAGCATCAGCGTTCTGAAGGGAATTGTATTCACCGAAAGCGTCTACATCATCTGTATTGGAACGAGACGATGAGGATGATTTGTTGGCGACTTTCGAGGACTTTTTGGATGGGAATTCAGGTTCAACGAGGTCAAATATAGGAATGGCAACTGATGGTTTCGTTTCCGAAGAGGTTTTACGTTTCTTTTTCGGTCGTTCATCTTCTTGACTAGGTGCCTTCTTCTTTTTATTCGACTTGTTGGAATTTTCTTTCTCTTCTGAGATCCCTTTAGAAGGGTTGATGAGGTCGCTTGCATCCTCCAAGAGACCTTGAAGTTCGTCTGCTTCCAAGCCTTTCAATTGGTCCATAGCCCAGAGGTTATAAGCATCCACATCCTCGTCATCTTCATCCTCATCATCATCTGACGAGTCCTCCGCCGAGATCTCCTCGAGCGTAGAGAGAGATTGCTTCAGCGTAAGGAGACGTCCCATAATGGGATGCGACTTGAGAAGTTCCGGATGAGTGGCGTACTTCTCAGATGCTCGGAGGTGGAGATAAAACGCAAGAGTAGTTGCGTACGTTAGGAGAGTTTCTAAAATGAAGAAGTCCTTGAGAGACCGTAAGAGACTAGCAGATGTGCACTCACGATAATGAAGGTGGGTCATTCCAAGACTGAGAGCATCCGGTGATAACGATTCCATTCTAGAGACGGACATTAAAAGTCAGCATATTTCTCAACAAGTAAGATAACTCCGCATACTCCTCAATTTTAGCCTTTGTCTTGACGAGAGTTAGAGCAACATCTTCCCAGTCTCGGGCAAGGGCAAGAGCTTCCGGACTTGTCTTCTCCAAATGTCGAAGTAACGAGGGTCTGTCCTGAGGAAGTGATGGAGTGACTGAAACAGGTACTTCGGCAATATCACTGTGAAAAAATTGGTGTTAGGAACAGGAACATGATGAGCTGGAGACATACTCTTCGGGTTCATCAGCCTCTTCGATAGCATCTCCCAAACCAAAATCATCGTCCGCCAAAGTATCCCTCGCTTTACTTTGTAACCTTTTGGCCTCTTGTTCTTCCAGCTCATTCGCCTCCTCATCCTCCGAATCAATTTGTGCGTCGTTAGAAGCATAATACGCAGCCTTCTTATTTCCCCATCCCTCCTCCTCTGATTCTGAGTCTGAAGTTTCCGAAGATGGAGGTGAAGTTTTGCCTTTCTTTGATTTCGATTTCTTCTTCGCTTGCTTGGGAGCCTCCGGAATTTCATCGGCTTCCATATCCTCATCGTCGTCCACTTCGTCTCCGCTCCCCTCTTCCTCATCCGAGTCCTCTGGCATACCTTTCAAAGCGAAAACCTCGTCTTCATCCCCCTCGTCGTCAAGGTCATCTTCATTTCCATTGAGAAGGATCCTGTCTTTGTTAGCATGAACTACAGATGACGCGTCTGAGCAAAGTCATACGAAGTGAACAACGGAAACCAACGTACATCTATCCTCTTCATCTAAAGGAATATCTTCCAGCCTTTCCCAACGTTTCAGCTTTCCATCGTTTTTGTTGAACGCTTTAGGGCCAGATTTTGAACCTTTTGGTTTAACAGAATGTTTTCTGGCCATGGACAAGGACGATAAATAGGAAAGGGTGGAGTTAGGTTGTAAAAGAGACCATGCTCACCGAAAAAGATGTCCGAGATCTGAGATCTACAAGCCGAGCGGCATTTCGCGTTCTTCCAGATATAGTAATTCTCAACTTAGTTCGTGGCATGCGCGAATAAGTTCAAGCTTCCTCAGTTGTAGGAAGCATTAACATTCCACCAGTGTTTGTAATGAAGTAATAGAAAGGTGACAGATACTTTGATGATATATAACATTATCAAACATAAGTTCAAGATGCATGCCAAGCAGTAAGCGGTGAACTGAGTCTGACTAATGCTTATGTGATCACAATCCCTCAGAAACCTGTGATTCCTCTAGATAATCAAAGGCAAGGGTCCATGTTCTATCCTTGAAATAACACCAATGGTGAAGCGGTTATCATGCTTGCCTTCCACCTTTTCCGGATTTCAAAGCAAGCGGCACGGGTTCGACTCCCGTTTGGTGTATGCAGAGATAAAGCACAGATTGATCTTTTGCCACTGCGTGAAATTCATAGGAATACTCATCATTCTATGTGCTTTAAAGAAAGACGCGGCGGCATGCATATACTTGCTACAAACTGGTCAAATCTTAATCCTTTTCAATCGTGGTGTTTAATCATTTAGAGTAGGAGGTGTCGAGGAGGAGAAAGCGCCTAACCTACTTGCTCGTGGGATTTTATTCGGAACCTTCCGATGCGTTACACTACATCGGTGACTCCGTCTTTCAAGTTCAACACCTATGACCATGTAGTGATAGCCCTTTGGAAAAATCTCTCAAGATATCCATTAAAATTGCACTAGACGAGCTCAGAGCATCGAAAGTTCTCTGTCTCGGTAAGCCAGGGCATACTACTAATTGCATTTTGACTCATGTACTCGCACAGAGTGATATCTGAGGACGGTAAAGGGCTGGCGAAGGACCAAAGGCAATTCCTCCTCCTCCTCCTCCATTCATTCAAAGGCGACTAAATGTAAATTTAAGCGGCAGCGAACTGTGAGCGCCATTTACCCCGGTAGCCACACAATCATTGACCAAAGGGTTTGACAATGAAGGCATTGAAGAGAAACCGGCATTGCTTTTCAGCTACAGTCGTCATCGACTCGTAATGTATGTGAGTGCCACATAACATATCTGCTACTTCTAGATTTTGACTAGATCTATAGCATACGGTCTACGATTTGCAACTGTCTATATACAGTCGAATTTCGCAACCGTGCGTGAACATCTTGTTGAGATCACAATGAAATTATATTTTCATTTACTACCTCTCTGAATGACATACTCAAATTCCAGCAGCTCGCATTTTTTCCAAGATTATATTTTGCAATGCAACTCTCAGTCAATCATTCCATTTGAAGCTAGCCATAAATTTATGGGCATTCATAGATGATGTACGGGCATATGAAGACCTACCGATGCTCCAACAGACCCATTTTCTACAGAACCTAATTCGACAGTATTTGGATCGGAATAGATGCATCAATCATTGACTTTGTGACGGTCTTAGTACCTGTTGAGTGCCATGTATTAGTGAGCCATACACTTGATTTTCTTTCCCATAACCTTTCAGTAACGGGCATGATTTTCCGGTCTTCAACAGGCCGACAATGGGGATCCAAACAAACTCCGAGGTCACACCTTGTGCGTTTAAAAGTCAAGCCACTATTATTTCCCAGTCATCTGTTTCGTGAGAAGCAAGTACGGACACAATAGAATCGAAAAATTCCTTAATTTCCGGTCTCCCAAGTCTGAATCCGACCGATGTGAATAAGCTGAAACGTCGGAGGTCAGTAACTAGGTAAGTAACATCCACAAGAGTCGCATTATTCAAGCGGGTTTAAGACGCTACATGATCGTCACCAGACCCTTTCCGGTTATAACGGCGTATCTCCAAATTGTACGCCCCAGATGATCATTGGTATGCACTGGTCAGTAAATTCCTATTGATTTCGGAGGATATCGTAAGCCATATCATAGGCTACAGATAGCGCCAACTGACATTCATCACAGGTTGCGAACTGCGAACATTCAATGAATATGAAAGCTTGGGAAAGCCTCCACGATAGAAGTAGGAGATTGCGGATTGTTGGCTTGGTCCTTTACTGGACTTGACAGATTCCAATATCCCTGTTGAATGATTGAAAGGAAGCTTTAGTACTTTGAAATCGTCACTACTAGTAATTCCACCGGTCGAGAGCGTTTACTGGTTGCAGCAACCGCCTTCAGGATACTACTGGCCAACGACATGCCATTCAAGAAGCTTCAGTTCGACACACGAACCTCAAGAAATGTTGTGGTGCCTGATACTAGCGAATTTGAGGACTGTCAGGTATGTTTTATTTCACGGCCGTGATTTCATCAGTCTGTGTTGGAACTTAAATCCTCAGTATAAAACATACTAGACATATGCCATCCTTGGATTTTGCCTTGTGGAATGACCTGATATCCACGGTTCATGGTTCTCTTTTCCTATTCAATCATCATTGACGTTTAGATTTAAATTTTAGACATGCAGATGGTATCGCTGACTAGAGTTGATGAGGTGGACTCATCGGGGACCATCTTGGTTGCTCAATCCTTTCAGATGTCTGCTAGATTCGGAGGTGAGTTAGCTGTCGTATGGATAGATGATCATCGTCAATGTGCAATACTAATGTCGACTTATTTTGAACTTTTCGTGTCAATCTTACTCAACACTAAACTCCCGATTTTACCATATACTACTAGTGTCTGCATTCGCATTTCTTTTATGGGATACAATTATCCATCTCTCCGATGAGGTACGTTCCACATGGAATTTTGTTTGTTATACTGTGTGTGTCCATGTGGGACATCGAACTCAATTTCATCTGATTCGGCAGATCGAATACATTTGGAAGTAAGATCATTTACTTAAAAGTTACAAATGTCCGCATACTGCAGACCATGTCGTACACTACTGATACACCCTATCCTATCTTTTCCGTACTGCAGAAGTCCTAATTCGTGGGTCAAATTCGTCTACATTTTTATCAGACATTTTGGGTTATTATCAATAGGGTGCGTCCCCGTCCATGTTCAGACTTTCGAAAATTGCTAGTATCATTATTGAACCCTAATTATTATGTTTGGTGTATGATGACTATCAGGTCTCTCCTTGTCCAAGCTCTCAATGAAAACAACCACTTGGGATTCACACAAAGTTCCTGCGCTGCGTTCATTATCTACGAATCAGTTATTTCGGAAGCTTTAGTCGTTGCCGTAGAATTAATATTTGTTGTTCGAAGTAAGTTCCTCTCCTCTCCCTCCCTTCTCCACCTGATCATGAAACTGAATCTTACTTTCACACAACACAGTCTATGCATTTTATGAAAGAAGTAGATTTATATCAATCTTCATCGTATTCCTATTCTTGGCGGAAATAATTGCAACGATCACTACTATAATCGTTTCGTCACCGAAAGAAAAGTTTAATGTTGAGATAGGATGTGTGGTTGTGTATGCTCCTCCGAGTTTCAACGTCGTTTGGTGAGTATGTCACTGGCATTGATCTTTCCCTCCTCCCTTGTGTTCTTCCGACACTCATTTTTTGCTGAAATAGGATTGTCTCGTTGATTATCCAAACAATTCTGTTCCTCCTCACGCTTGTGAAATATTTTCAGAGCGTGAAAGGATCTCTCGGAAGACATACCTTGTTATACGTGTTCATAAGAGATGGAACTTGGGCATTTGCAGATATATTTGGTAAGGATATGAGAGTTCTGAATCGTCCGCTAACCGTCATGTTGATCGCAGTCATCCTATTAATGAACCTCGTTTTCTTCGAGGTAAGAGCGAAGCAAGCTCCTCTATTCTACAAGTGAGTACTCCCGCTTCAACATGCATTCCACTAGATCGTGGCTGCTGACTCCGACACGGAAACTATGTTAGATATTTGCTATCCATCATGTCCTGCACGGTAAGTTTCGTCTTTCAGTCACGGTTGCACTTCACGGTCCCTAAACTTTCATTGACAGGGATCTCATGTTCTCGTCAACCTTCGTCGCCTAGCCGCAGGTAACCAAGGCTCTTCGTCTGAGACTACCACTGCACAAACAGAAGGGCCCGTCATATTTGCTCCAGGTCAAGGAGAGGAAGAATTGACAACACATATTGATGTGCAAGGTACGACGTTTTTTGTGTAGAGTCTATAATGTTTGCTTGATGTATAAATAACGACAGGAGACAGTCAGTCGCAGAGCACTGGAGTTATCAACATCGTTAGTTCCCAACCACAGTTGCAGAATCATAACAAGGAACTTGGAAAGTTTGGAGAAGTATAGCGGTGTCATCAACTGTATGTTTTTTGAGTCTACACTTATAGAAGCATGTGTTGTCATTCTGTCGCTGTTTTCAACCACCAAGGCGGATTTGCAACATATCTTAACACTTCCGAGTCATACTTCCTGACCTTCCCGTACACGGGAGATGATGACCCGTTAGAACGTACCTCATGAAGTGGCATGATACGGCACAAGTATGATCTTGTATAATATCTCTACCGTGACCTTATAGATACAGACCCTCTATCGAATCAGCTAAACCGGGGTATGGCATTGTTCAGCACTGTAAACCCCGCTCGTCGTGAAGTTCACTACCAATGGTAATGTAAATAACATCCCCACTACATAGGGTAGTGGTGAAAGTAGTGGTTGTGATTCCGGCGTGATTTTAACAACCAAGTATTCACTACCGTAAGAAGTGGAAAGAGCTACTGGGGATGTAAAGCCAAATACGACATGAAAATACCACTGAGTGTCGCGAAAATCACAACAATCGTATGGGTATCACCTCAACTCGAGAATCAAGCAAATACTGACCCAAGGCTGGCCTATTCCTTGAAAGTGAACTGCAAATTGTATATATACAGTGGTGAATGCTTGAAAGAATCGAAAAATGAGGTATATTCTTGTAGTGGGTACAGACAACAGCTCAAGGAAAGATCGAGAGATTCTCGCAGCAACTCATGACTAAATGCACAATCTGACAGTGATGAGACATATGTACATAGGAAACAATGAATCGTCGAAAGGAACATACCTGATCACACTTCCTCGGAGTCAATCCCAGTATCTACAAAAACTGCCCGCGACAGAGCTCCGCTTCGGTCGATGATAGCCCATTGTTTACGGTCGCATATTCTTCCTACTAAACATTGGATTGAGTTGAGATCAACGATTTCCAATGGGCCAAGATCTTCGTAGTAATGGATATCAAGTTCCTTATGGCGTTTGTTGACTCTGCAGGTGCGGATTGCAGCAAGAAGGATTGTCTGCGGAGATGACTGTGGAGCCTCCGGTTGATGTCGAAGGCGTACTGCCAAGATGCGTTCAAGTTGTCCGTAAAAGGTTTTTGGTACCAGTTCTACTGCACGTCGTCGAGAATGAGCATTTCGGTCCACCAGCATCTCATACTGTGTAAGAGAAAGGATTGGCAGTTGGATGACGATGACCAATGACCAGTGAGAAGTAAGGAATACGCACCCGAACAAATGAAGCATCGCGTGAATCCTCTCCTCTACGCTGAAGTCCCAAGGAATGCACAAGATCTCCATCTTCAAAGATTTGAACCTTTCCCCACTCTTCATAGTCCTTAGGAAGAACCTCTCGCACTTTTGCTGGAGTAGTATTAAAGCGAGTACAAAGATGACCAGTGACTTTGGTGAGTAAAGCTTGTGAAAATATGACAGATGCACGACGCGGTTGAAGCAGAGTGCAGGTGGCATCTAATTGAGACAATTGGAAAGTCAGATAAGACGTTATTGCAGTACTTAAAATGAGACTTACAATCGGGGAAATTTACACCTCGAGCTCGCTTGGGAGGACCAAGTCGAAGCTGATCTTCGATGCTATATACCAATTTAATATGTCTAAATCTTGCATCGTCAAGAACAAAGCGATTGAGTGATGCATAAGGGAATCGACGACTCCGAATTGAAGGTTGGAGCCACCCGCAATATCGTTCCATTGGGAATGCCCAATACGCCCAAACTGGTCCCATTGCGGTGATCATATCTGCAAGATGTAACAAGGCATGAATGGTGAGAGGGCATGTTGAGAGTCGTTGGGGATTATGTTGATAGTATATGCTAAAGAGACAAGTTAAAAGTGAGTAGTTTCTAAATGAATCAGGATACACGCACTCTTCATATTTATTTACCCATTTTATAAACCCCTCACGGATCTCTTCTACTTCATCCAAGGTGATATTGAATTGCAGACATTTGTTAAGCAGCTTGACAAGGTCAACAAAATGAGTATAATACTTTGTGGCCTTGAAGCGACCAGAAAGAAGTACAGGAGCGAGGTACAATGACCAGAACGATCGCATTTCAGCAGTCCAAGATGTCTTGTCACTAGCAACGTTTGGCGGGCGAGGTCCAAAGATAGTCGGAATAGTTGCTCCAGCAGCTGCACTTGCAAGTCCAATTGATTCCCATATCTTCTTGTCGATTTTATAGTCTTCGTTTCCCTCGTCGAGACTCTTGAATTCACCTGTCCACAAGAAAAACAGGTTTTTGATGACATTCTCCCAGAGTAGGTGCATGAAATCATAAGGGAATGAATGTGGAAAAGATAGCGACGAGAGGCAGGAGAGAATGCATACACCTTTAATCCCATATTCCTTTGACAGGGCATCGGCTTGAGCATTATTGGGTGCTGATTGCACATCTCTAGCTTGCTTCATCATCTCGTCGTGAGTCCGCAAAGGAAGATTGGCTGGGTCATAGATCTTGGTAGCACCCTCCAAAGCTTGGACCGAAGGGTGATTGCTGCGGTCGAGAGGAATGTAAAGGGTGGCTTTCCGAGCTCCAGGACTACTGACACCACGAATCTTGCACCAACGACATGGAGATAAAGCGTTATGTCCTTTCATCTGCATAACCATAGACATTGCAGGGATGTCTCCGAAGACGAGAATGAGGTATGCACGGAGAGTAAAGATAGCCTCCGTGAGAGAATCCCAAGCAAAGACTCCAAGTTCCAGCCTGAGAAGTTCCTTCACCAGAGGCCATAGAAAAGAATCAAAGTCATGAGGTTTTTTGGGACCGGGAATAATACCAAGAGAGATAATGTACTCAAGATGAAAGCGAATCTCCGGAGGGAGGTTGTAGTTGAATAGGATTAATGGCCAGCACGTTTTCTTGCGACGACGAAAGGGAGCGAAACCATCGGTAGACAACCCAAGTGCGATGTCACGTTCATCATCGAAATGGTGATGAGAATACTTCTTTCCATTTACCTCAACATTCTTCCCCAACAACTTGCGGTAAACCTCTCCATCAAATACATCCGATATCTGTCCTTCAATGTGTACATGCTCCTTTGCGCGATACTGCATTGCCTCGGCCATCTTGACGTTTGATAGATATGCTTTGAGTCGGGGAGTGAGAGGGAGATAAACAAACTTTTGTCTTGGTTTACCAGAGGTATCAAAACGAGGTTCATCACAATATGGACATTGGTTCCGATCATTATGAGGCCCGGTGTAGCAACAACAGGAGTTGATGCAGCAGTCATAGATTTCGGGTTCAAAGTTTGAGAGCTTCGTGATGTGAGATAGAGTTGCTTTCCAAGATTTGACACCGGCCTTTGGAAATGTGTAAGGAAGCTTGGCGAATGTCTTGCCGGTAAGATGTTCCTCCAATTTTAACCCAAATATGCGAAGGGTTTGAATGTCATCTGCACTCAAGTCTGCAGCTATAGCCCCAAAGATAGATTGTAAATAAATGAAAAAAGATCATATAAAATTAATAGTACATACCTGAAGGTGCATGCTCTCTAGCTCTGCGAAAAGATTCATCGACAAAATCCCAGTGTGAAAATGTGTTATACAACATCTCCTCCTCCTCCTCCTCCTCTTCATCCTCCTCCTCTTCATCCTCCTCCTCCTCCTCATCATCATCATCATCATTATCATCATCATCATCACTGAAATAATCCTCTACTGTTGCCTTATAGCTTGAAGAATTCCATCGAGCTTGCTGTACTGCACCAATAACCTCTTCTTCATTGTCTTCGGTATCTGTATCATTTCGCAAGTGATGATCTGTTGAAGTGTGATGAAAATCCGAGTCAGGAAGTGGTAGAGATTCAGGTTCCAGTGGGAAAGAAGGATGATGGTGAATAGAGGATTCGGAGATGAATGAAGTTTCTTCATCCCTATCGGAGGCCTCTGGACTAGAGACAATATCTAATTGAGAGGCTTGAGAATGTGTCTTCGATGTAAAAATGGACTTGGTTATTGACGAGATTGATTTCCCCATTCGACGGGCTTGATCAGCGAGTAGAGAAGCCTGAAGGGTGTGAGGTTGCTCTCCATTGCGATGCCGAATTTCTGTTCGAGGATGTACAAGTTTTCCACAACCACATCTGCATTGAACTTGATTCTTTTTCTTCTTTACTGGTTGCATTATTGCAGTGTTGAGGAGTCTTGAGACATGTGCCTGGATTTTCGTATTGATTTTGGTGGAATGGCGGGATGGCGGGATGGCGGGATGGAGGAGTCATGTATAGATAGTAGCACGTGTACCAAATCTTTCAAAAAGATGTCAAATAACATATAAAATCAATTAAAAATTCTATCTCTCTATCTCACCAGTATCCACTCTTGTAGCATTCAATTCACTTGCTACTTCACACTCTCTGTTATGGCACGGGAGGGGCCAGTACATGGAAGGAACAAAAACGGCAGCCGGAACAAGACAGTTTCCCCAGAAGAACGTATGGTTAGTGGTCCAGCTGTTAATGTTAACGTTGGAAAGAAAAGCAAAGTAGTGGCAAAGGTGAGAGACTTACATCAACATACATTCTCAGAGGTTGTTAACGGTGATAAAACTGGACCTGATACATATAGACACCTGCACAAAGGTTAAAAGAGCTTGAAGAAAGTCTAGCAGATCAAAAGGCTCGAAATGATGCTTTGCAGAAAGGTCAGTTCATGATTTAACCTTTGATAGATGATTGAAAGCAACTTATGTTGTATTTTTCACCAAGCTAATGAAGACATGAGCTCATCTCTCTCCCAGTTGGAAGTAGAAAAGGTTGCTGCCGAAGCTGCTCTTGCTGCGGCAAAAACCTTGTCTTCTGACAAGCAGAAGAAGACTAAAAAAAAGGCTATTGTTGTCCCGCAACCCAAGTCTCTTCGGGGAAAGCTACCTCAGAAAGCACAGATATCAGAGGAAAAGTACCACGATATTCAGGTATGTTTTATCTTACAAATTCATATACTGATCTCACACCATTTGTGAACTGTTATATTTCCAGCGTGTTGTGCGAGACCAAGTCAACCGATGTCTAGACACTACTGTTATCTGGAAACATCAAAATAAATATCAAGTATCTGAATTTATTCATGAGGTACGTACACTCTTTAGCTTTAACTTGAAGTTGACAACCTTGGATTGATATTGATCTCTTCAAATTATGTCACCGATAACAGTGTAATAGGATTATTCCATGGCTTACACGCTATGAGCGTGACTGGCTCATCATTGCAATAGCCTTACAGTATCTGGGAAACCGTCGAAAAGGTAATGATTAGTAGTCATATGCAGACATTATAAGCAAAATGTTACTTACCTGTATTTGAAAGACCGCCGGAAGAAAGTCAAGGCCAAAACAATGGCAACAAGTAAGAACACAAGTCGTAACGATCCAAAGTCAACAGTTCCAGATACAAATGAGGAATCTGAACACTCAGCTGAGAATCGTAAGTGATTTTGATCTCTCATGATCAGAAACAAAGTGTTGCTAACAGCGATGTAATTGATTTCATCATACTTCGTATCTTCAGCCATATCACTTGCTCAACGTTTGCCTCGACCTCGACCTCGTCCATTGCAAACAAAATCAAAGAATGCAACAGAACCTCAGAATACTACCACTCCTAGTACCAATGCTCAAGATGCCACGGCTAGTGAAAACGAAGATGATGATCACATTATGGATATTGATACAAACTCTGGCGAAAATGTCGACGGTGGTACTATCAGTGAGCCTGAGTTCGAGGGGAGGGGTGAAGATGATGAAGATGAAGAATCAGATTCGGAACTTACAGACATGGGGGATTCAGACTAAATAGAAATGTGTATAGAGAATAGATGGTATACATGGCCAATTTATGCTTCGTTCATCACTACAAATTGTGGTGAAATCTGACATGATATTAGTTGTACTATTCACCACAGGAACTGTTGTTCTATTTGCAACCTATGGTGGTGGTATGGTGGTGGTTATTTTCATCGCACAAACCAGTGGCTATTTTGACAGCCAAGGAAAGTCATACTAAACACTACATTACCGCTACCCAACCTCTCCAGTCTTTGGTAGTGAAATTGGACAAAATTGTGTTGATTTTAACTACACAAACCAACGACAAAACATTGTTCATTTTCCTACCACTTTCACTACCAAATGTTGCGAATATCCCAACAAAACCACTTCCTACTCACTACAAACTTGGTTGTGAAAATCACGACGAGTGGGGTTCACAGTGCAGAATCAATAAATAGTTATACACAGAATAATGTTACTCGTCGGCCCGGCGGATGTCTATCATACATCTGAATCGGTGCACCTGATGTTCCCTTGACTACAGCTCGCTAGGGATTAGTTTACATACTGAAACTCGCGACACATAACTTTAGTTACATAAACTCGATGTTGCTATGTTCGAGGTGGCTTCACAGATGTCACAACAACGGCAGAAAAGGCAAGAGAAAAAGGTCATATGGTATCTTCTCATAGGTGTACGTATAAGTATCTCCGTTGTGTTGATTTTTATTCTTCCAGCGTGATAGCCCATAGCTAGTGCTCATATCATCATATGGAAGAAGGATGATTGTGGATGACAGATTGGAAGAAAGCCTGGAACAAAATGACGGGTAAAGCGGAGATCACACAGTAATAAAGAGAGGGAGGACGATGATTGGGTGTACCTTCATTATTGCAGAGTGCATTATTTACGAAAAAGAATGTTTGCTTTGTGTCGATGATCAGTTGGAAGCTGAGAGATCTGGGTGTGATCCTTTGATGGACTGTTGAAATAGCCAATATCTTGCTAATAACTGTTTGCAATTTGCGACCAAAATGGCTATAGAATAGGCGATTACTGTTAGGGTGTTCCCTTGAGTGAGCAGTGTCTTGGAATACATTACAAGGTAGTGCTGGTTACAGGGATGATCTGCAAGGGATCTCGGATGCAAAACTGAGAGGAATAGTCAGCGTAATTGAGCTAAAAACAATCATCAGAACTACGGTCGGTCATCAGAAAAGAGGTGCAGAGTTTGTAGTATGATCGCGGGAGTACATGAGGCTCAGAGTTTGCAGCGATACGCCTCCTCCTGTATCGAATGCTTGTGTTGGGGTTTTCTGAGCAGGGCGAGGTATAAATCGTCTGCTTGGCTCGATGGTGGGTTGTGTTCAGGCTGATGAGGGTGGACGGGAAAGAGGCAGTTTAATAAAGCCGGTAATTTATGGTTGTAATTTAGAGACACGACTGCAATCTCGATCTGGACGCGAAACGTTTATCCCCATACTTGCCCATTTGAGTGTAGACCCGCTCCCTCAAGAATCTGGCAACCCAACGTCTTCTCCTTCCCCCTCCTCGTCGTCTTTCTCCCCCCTGCCATTGTCTGCCACCGCCTTCCCCCTCGTCGGTCTGCAACCGTATACCGATGTCGGCGGGTGCATGGGTTTACAAAGACTCCGCGTTGACGGTAAGTTCCCAAGTCAAACTTTGCCTTTGACTGACGCTCACATCCCAATCACATCTTCTTCCAAATACAAAATGTCCCTCTCACATGCCTCCTGCGCTCGAATCTTTACCTACCTCTTCATCTCTTGCAGCGGCAGACAAACTTCTCTTATGCTGGCATGTCTTTCAACTCGCGTCCGAATTCTCCAAATTCCGTCGTCAAAGCATTCCGTAATAACACACAACACGAATCTGTCATGCAGCAGCAGTCGAATGGACAGCCGAACGGAACTGTTCGCCGTGCAAGCAAAATTCCTGAAATAATCGCTGGCGGATTACGTCGCAACAGGACAACTTCTCTTCCACCTCGCGCGCAAAAGTCGGGAGACGGTCGCACACCTAATAAAGAGCTTGGACAAGAATCTGTTGATAGCAGTCTTACAACTGGGTCTGTGGCTTCAGGTGAGTATCTCCTCCATAAGTCCCCGCCACTTTCTGTCGAACCTGTGTGCGTTCATGGGCGGTCGCGAAGTATGTTACTTCCCAAGGTACTGTATGCCGAGCGGTTGACCCCAGTCAGAACCGAGTGTCGGTCTGGATAATGGGACCATGCATGCAGCGAGCACCATTGTGCTCCGCCGACCTCGGAGTATCTCGGTCTCCGCCCATGAATTCGTATTTGCAGATACTCCTTGCGCCACTTCCATTTGCAATGCTCTCTAATGACGTTTGTAAACTGACCACTACGTTTTCTTCAGTTACAGATCCCTTTGCAGCGTATTCCTCACAACCTACGCCTTTCGTCTCGTACGACCAGATGTCTCACATACGTCCAACCATCTCTACGCAACCTGTTCCCGGTCCTTCGACTTTGACAGCATCTTCCTCGTCGCCGACTTCCAAACGGAGAGGCAGTATTCTTGTTGCAGCCTCAGATGCGATCAATAACTTCACACACTTTGGTCGTAGGAAGCGTATTCCCCTCCGACCATCAACAGCTGTAACTCCTACACCTATCATCCTCTCAGAAGTGATAGAAATCAGCGCATCCAGACGACAAGATGCAGAAGACGAAGAACGCGAGCGCTTGCGGGATGTTGCTGCACAGTCTCTCGGCCTTGGTCCAGTACTCTTGGAGGATGCCCTCTCGCGCTTGGATACCAGTGGCGAGGCTGCTATGAACCGCGATGACTCAGAACACGAAACTGATGATAGAGATCGACCACCTGAAAGTGATATTACAGGCTTCTCAAGTGTTTCCGTATCAGTATCAGTTCCACCGCCCCCCATAGGATCATCATCTTCTACATCAGCCGCTGTTATTCCATTCACATCTAGAACACGCTCCGGGTCAATTGCTCGATCTCTGCATTCACATTCGAATTCGTATTCTCGTGCAAACTCAACAACACCACTTCCTGCAATTCCGGCATTTCCAACTACACATGCTCTCATCAAACCATTCATACAGTGCTCTTCAACCTTCCCAAAACATTACCCTCCACCTTCATTACTGATGTTTGCTCTTTCAAAGCAATGGAAAACTAGATTCATTGTGCTTACTACTCCTTCGCCACCTCGTCCGATTGGTTCCGCGACATCATCCTTCCGGGCTAGTACAGGTCCCGCGGTCTCATATTTACATCTGTTCAAGGGTTCTGGAGCCGATGAACGGGAGTTAGAGAGATTAGAGATCAACGAAGATAGCGTTGTATTTCTGTCAGATGAGGAAGTTGGGGGACGAAGAAACGTCGTCAAGGTTGGAGGCATAGATGTGGGAGTAATGAGGAGAGAGCTTAATACAGAAGAAGATGGACGTACCATGTGGCTATTGCAGATATCAGATTCTACAGAATCCCAGAATTGGATCGCGGCCATAAAGAGTGCACTCCTTAGTCAACGGTGAATTTTACATTCATTTTCAGCATTGTAAGCTGCTAATTTGTAAATTGTGTTCAGGTCTTTCAGAGCAGGTCTAGGGAATGTCGGTCAAAATGTCGGTGCGGTTGAACCTAGAGGAGATTTGGATGTCATGCTCTCAATGAGAGCGCAGGGATTATTCCCTCAAGCTCCTCTAGAGACCACAAGCCCAAGTGCTACGCCTAGAGTGCAGAGTCCTAGACTCGGAGGTTCAAGTAACGGCCAAGCGCAGTTCGTTGATCACAACTTGACTCCACCCGCGTCCCTCTCACGGTCTCACTCAAGGCAGAACACACAAGTCAGCGGTTTTACCAATGGCACTTCAAGTCCTACTCCCTCATCTCGAAATGCGGTAACTGCTCTCAAAGGGCTGTTTACTACTCGGCCACGGTCACCCTCTGCTGCTTCTGTGTCAAGCGACTTAGAGACACCAGATGACTCCTTCGGCAGTGCTGGCACGAACTTGTTGATGTTACGCTCGAACAGTTTCTCTAGTGAACGACAGTTCTCGCCGACTTCTTCTGTCTTCTCTCCGGTCTCTTCGTCGTCGTCTGCGACACCTCGGATGACTATCACTGAGGCCCACATGCTGGATAGAAAGATCATACCCGATAGCAATAGACAAATGGAGTGGAGTCCTATTACTCATAATGGTCGACTATCTTCCATGAGCCGTGAAGCGGACCGTAAAAGCTCGATGGAAAATTATTCTCCGTCTCTCCAACCTCCGCCTAGGCGGAGAGCGTGGACTTCGAGTGGACCTGCCAGTTCGACTAACAAGAATATGATCATTGGATCGGGATACACATACACGCATGCGAATGGGAGTACTGCAGAGAGCCTTGGGGTGAAGCAACACACAAACGGACAGTATACTCTCGGCCCTGCATTCACCCCCGAAGATGCTCCTCGTCAGTCTAGAGAGGGTAGACCGAGGACATCATGGTCATCTATGACTTCGTCGAATGGAGACTACAGTCCTCCAGCAGACACTAACGGGAAACGATGGTCCCGCTATGGAACTTTTGCCCAGCACCGGTTAACGCCCCCAAATGGAAGTCCTCCGGAACCCAGTTCCCCACCACACTCACCTCTTGCACATAACTCACACCAACGGTTGCCGAATACTCGACATCCGTATGCTTTTGAAGGGACGCCTAGCCGTTCTTCCTCCATTCATTCTACTAGCCCACAGAATCTAGTCTTAGATTTGCGACCTTTATCACCGAAGCGAGCTTCAGGTTCTTCTGTACACAGTTTCAGTACCGTTAGTACTTCACACTCTCGCTCAACTGGATTGTTCACCCATCGTCCTTTATCATCGCATCGAGTTTCCATGCCTCCACCTCAACGCCCTGCACCTAACTCTGCACTCCCTCCTACACCAAATGAAGAATCCTTCCCGAATTCTCCAAGGTCAGCGCAATCGTCATCACCTCCCACGAAGTCTTCATTTAGGGACGCATTATCTTTGCGAGGACATAGGCTCTCATTGTCACCTCCTAGTCTTCCTCCAACTTCCACTCTACCACCTAGACCCGATGAACCAACTTACCGATCACATCGGAAGAGTTCCAGCATTGGCAGTGTGCATTCTTTCTCACCATTGTACCCTATTCCTGCATCTCCTACGCCTTTAGAATCACCGTATCCACCACCGGTTGGTCCCCTTCCGCCTACGCCATCAGGGTCATCTGTACCTCCTACACCCACCACGCCTTCCTTAACGACACCCACGCGTGCTTCTATATCTTTCAAACAACGTCTTCGTATACTCAGCGCACCTACACCTTCGCCGCCCCCTTCAACACCCGACTTATCCCTGTCGCAGGAGGAAGCTTCTTCCATTAACCATCCTCCTCTGCAGATATTCACGGATACCTCTATTCCATCAACGCCGATCGGTGAACCTATCACTACGCTACAAAACGATCCGAATTTCTTGTCTTTCGCACCACCCACTCCACCTTCACGTGTTCTTCCATCTATTTTCCCTGACATGGTATTACCAGAACCTGAAAAGGAGAACGCGGGGATCACTAGTTTATCACCACCTCCTCGACGTGGATCTAGAAGGATTTCAACACCTGACAAAGAGAAATTACTTTCTCGTGAAGGCGCATCTTCTTTGCCTTCCATGACCGCTGAAGCAGACGAGGAGAGAAAAGGTTCCAATGAAGACAGGGATCAGGTTGGCAGTACTTCTAATGCTCATGAAGACAATGATGAAGATCCCCGAGTACCGGACATCCAAGTTCACGAATTGTCAGAATTACCTCTTCTTGTTGATGACATTGTAGCTTCAGATGTTGCATCTGCGATGGCTTCGTATGACCTTAGTCCTAAACCACGTCCTTTAGATCATTGTGCTGTTTCTTTGGTAGATGTTAGTATATGATGATGATGGTGAATGATGAATTCTCATACCATCTCACTATTCTTTTTTTTATATCTCGGCTCTTCTTACATTATATCTGCTCTTCCCATACTCATCTTTTCTCCCATCGTTTTTACTACTGTTGTTTGGGGATCATTAGTTCACTGTATTGTAGGAATCTTTTGGAATGTTAGGATTATCGTTAACTTTTAAGTATGCTCCACATGTGCAATTTTTTGGAACATCACAGTTGGAAGGTAATTTTGTGAAAAAGAAGAATGCTCTTCTTCACTGTAAGCTTGTTGACGGCGTAACAATGTTCTGAACTGGGTTGAGGGGATGCATTGATACTGTACACTCATTGAAAATGAATTGGAAACAACAACTCCGATTATGAGCAATACATTGAAAGGCACACTATGAGATACAATACAGCAAGAAAAAGTATGATAAAAGCAGGGACAAAACGTGATCATGCAAAACTATTTTCAACATCCGCGCTATCCTCTCCAACCTCCAAGTTCGCAAACTAGATGAATAATATATTAGTTAAATCGTAAGAAAAGCAAAGATGTCCGATGACACTCACCGAAAGGAACGCTGCTGGTCGATGTTCTTCAGCCCAGAACAATAATGGCGTATCAAGAGTCATAGAGTAACTCAAGTTCGGGGACCACAACTGTGTCAAACCAATGCCATAATTCCATACCCGTCCCTCTGGCACCAACGTCATACCAAGAACACGATCAGAAAGTAGTAGTTGAACGCGCTCAGACATGTTAGGATTGAAGCCCTAGATAATGAGACAACCGTCAGTGATGAGTGGCTAAGAAAAATATAAGTTGGCATACAGCTGGGTTGGGAGAAGTATCCACATTCTTCCTACCCCACTCGAAACCAGGAACCGTCAATGAATGCGCCGATAAAGATACTGATCCAGGAGTGAACGCGACGGTGAGACAGATAGAGTTCGATGTCCACTCGGGATGGTCAGCCATTAACTTCGCTTGTGTCGTAACATCAGTCGGGGACAAATGGTTCAATTCAAGAGATTGGGTCTTGATCCAACCGAGAGGTTCGAGGTCCTTGAGCAAGAAGTCGTCTCTTGGGAGTTGCGAAGGTAATTCAACAGTATTGTTGTTCCCGCGTTGAGGAACCCAAACAATGGCCTGGGCAAAGCAATGAGTTTGACATTCACAGAAAAAAGCTAATATTAAGCGCTCACTTTGATTTCTTTCACCTGCTTGTTGTCTGGCGGTGAAACACCATACAGGTAAGCAGCAACTTGAGTTCGGAGATCTGCAGCAGTAACGAAAGCACGAAGGACGTTCTTCGGTAATACGTAGGTAAACGAGCCTGCATCATCCTTCACATCATCGTTCGAAACGTAGATGTGTTGCAAACGAAGTGGAAGATGAGTTGCCGAGATAGCTCGTACTCTCCAATCAGATTTGCTACTGAAAACTTGTTGCTCGTAGTTGGTAGCTGGTAATCATAGATGAGCGGAGTTTCGTTTCGATATGTACGTTCTAACTTACTTGTCACAGTCTGGATAGCATCGCCGTGAATGTTCGTGGTTTGACTAAAACACGAGTCAGCACGATACAGACTTGCCTCTAAATAGACTACTCACGTTTGCACTGCGGTCACCTGACTTTGAGCTTCGGAAGATTTTTCAAGTTCAGCCATCTGTTGACGTTGTACTGAAGGCGCAGCGATTTCTTGACCGAGAATAATATCTCGGATCTCACTAGCGGTCAACGAAGCGATGTTGACACTGTTACGCTTGCCGAAATCAGCGAGAATGAGATCTTTCAGAGCCAATTCAACCTTGATCCATTCATCGTCGGACAATGAGGGCCAGACAAAGTGAGGTTCAGTGATAGTGTTCTTATCCGGACGCAAGACGACCTTCGCCTTCTCGTTATTGACGTGTAAACCACGGAGGAGGAGAATGAGACGGGAGAAGGCAGTGTAGCTCGATATGGATTTAAGCCAGTCGTCTATACAAGTCTTGTCAGATACGAGAATACCAAATGAACGGATGCCAACTCACCATAAAGATTGAACAACACCATCTGAGGTTGAGTAGCACGCTGTGGGGCCGAATCAATGAAAAAATGCACAAGATAAAGATCAGGTTACGTACAAGAATCAAATCTCCAAACTTCTCCATCTTCATGCATGCTTGGAATGGCAACTGGAGTTCAGAACCCTTGATGACAATGTTGGGGAAATCAAGTAAATGGACCTCAAGAGGATCTAGGACAGGTGGTTGAGTTTCGTTTTGAATACATTCCGACAGCTCATTTTATCTTACCTAACATGCCCTTTCGCGTCACAATAACTTGCTTAGGTTGCTCTTCAACAGGCAATGAACGAACCAGAGCAGCGACTTCTTCAGCAGTTTTCCATTTCGCGAGTTGACCAAGACGCTTCTGACCAGCCCAAACACTAGTATGAATGATCTTCAAAAATAATTGTCCGGATCGAGGATTGAAAATGAAGATAGCGCCATCTGAGGGATTTGGTGTTAGCTTCTACGCAAACCAGAGAAAGCAGAAAATGATTTACTGATAGGCTTCGTAGTCAAGTTACCCTCGAACGTCTTGTGACTAAACCCCAGATAGAATAAGGTCAGTTAAGTCAAGCCAGAGTCGGAAAACACTTACATGGTGACTCGGTACACATTAGTATCGTCGACGAACCCTGATAAAACATGAGAATGTGACATCAAACCTATACATAGTAACTGGCTTACAGATGATCTGGTTAGAGAAGAGCTCGGAGTAGTTCTAGTAAAAAGGATGAACGTCGTGAGCATTGACCTAACGACAAAGGGGGTGTACCATACCTGGCTGTTCAAATACGGTTCCGTTGGTTCTGAAGAGTACAATTGGAGACCCTTCCTTATACGTTCTCGAAGCACGTGACAGGCTGGGTTAGCTTTCATGATCTTCGCCATTGCCTGTTGAATAAGAGGTTTCATGCCGGGGAACCAATTGCCATAGGCAGACCATAAGTTGTAGGCGAGGTCCATGCCAATCATGACACCAGTGGGGGATGGGTATATACTCATGGAGTCGGAAATCTGTGTAGGGGTTGAGAACTGGGTGTGTGAAGAGAGGAAAATCGGAGCTTACATAGTCGAGGAATTTAGCACGAGTGTAACGTTCAATATCATGAGTATCAAAGTCGCCCCAACGTAATTGCACGTCGATCCAGAACTTGTTACTTGTGGTTCCATCAAGAACGTCCTTACTCTGTGGATCATAAGCATTGAGATGATACAGTAACATTGTTAAGATTTTGACTTACATCAGTGACAAGGGATGGGCGAGAGATGTTCCACTTGTAGGCGGAGAACAGGAGAATATCCGCACAAGAGGAGTTCATTTTGTAACTCTTTCGAGGATGGATAGTTTCCTTTTGAACGGTCTCAATCTGGAGAGGTTCCAACTCCTGATCAAAGACTTGGCACTGTTGAGAAACTGATGTTAGCCTCTGTACAAAATGCAACGCACGAGATGCTCACCAAATCCATAACCACGCTCTCGTGAACTAATTTCAGGTCGATCAGTACTATACAATATACAGCGTACACAAAGACTCACTCTTTTGCCACAAATGAGCACGGAAGATCTGGATCAAACTGATCTTCAAGGTTGGAATTTTACCGTGCCTAGAAACATGGTTAGAAGTGATGACGAGGGAAATGATAGGTATGAGGAATGCTTACATGAAGATACCAGTCAGATCAAGTTGGACCTGGAAACCGACGTAGACATTCGCTCGGTTGATTGTAGGACTCCACCACAGTGTGAATCGACGGTTAGGAATCTGGTTCAAACCGGAGCGCTGAGCATTGGTAAGTTTCTTGTATCTCATCGACTCTTCGAAGCCAGATGCTTTCTCCCAGAATAAACCCTCCCATGTCGGGAAGTAGGTTCCCTTGAAAAGCGTATGCTCCAATATACCTTCAACACCACCCAAAGCAGCGATAACATCAACACGGTAGTTGTTCAATTGCCACAACTTGCCATCGTGTCTCTGAGATGTCCACCAGAAAGGATTACTAGGGAAGACATGAGCTTCTGTACGTCTTAGTGAGAATTAAGGTCAACTTACTGCTTCAACAGTTGGTACTGTTTCCAGTCGGTCCGCACACGCCAACCCCGATCGTACGCTAAAGTATGACGGTCCTTCTGGAATAATGTGTTGATACGAGGGATACCACGATCCCAACTGTCTTCCAAGTCTTCCAAAGTCAGTCTTCTGTTTTGAGCGTTGGCTTCCTTCCTCTTCATCGAATACTCCGACCAAACACGGGCGGAATCCAAGAACTCTGCTTCCCATGGCTGAAGGTATCGGTACAAATTAGGGATCAACTGATCCTCCTCGTGAGACATTCCAGCGCGGAAATGAGTGACTGTAATATGGAATTAATGACTGCGAGATAGAATAAGAGATTTGAACGCATACCTCCAACATCAGTCTGCTTCGACCATCTCAAGTCACTCTGGGGAATCAGAACGTGACCCATGGATAACATTCCAAGACCGCCGAGTTCCTGTGGAAAGAATTGAGTACACTCACCTCTGATTATCATCTGAACTAAAAACTAACCTTCGGCGTGTAGAAGACCACAGGAGGGAAACGGGAGGGCATTTTACTGTTCAGACCAATCTTCACTCGAGTTTGAATCTTGTTCTCTGCCTTCACTAAAGCGTCCAGCAACTCGTTGGTGTGAATGACCGCCTCTCTGTAGTACGTCATCAAACCGATCAATGCCGTGTTCCACTTGTTGACAATCTTGGAGAACGTAGTTGAACCTGAACTCATGAGGACTTGGCGAATCCTGTTGTTGAATTGCTGAACACCTTCATCCGATACTCGCAAGAACGCCTGTGCTGTACGCTCCTTCGTCTGCTCGTTGGTGAGATTCCAGACCGCATCCTTGAGAGAGAACTGTTCTCCACCCATGGTACGGATCTTGGGCAAGATGCGCACTTCGAACCCACACATCGAGAAGAGCAACTGAGGATTGTCTTTGGAGTATACGCTGACGAAACTGTCCTCCCACTCGATCGTTGTCAGTGAACGCGGCAGACTCTGCTTGACATTCCAGAAGACCGCCCTGCCAAGATTAACATCGTGCTTAATCAACCGCATACGACAATCTCTCGGCCAGCAACGCTTGTTATTGTATCCAATGACGTTGTTGTTGGTAGGATCAGGGTTAGCACTGAGATAGCGTTGGATGAGATCACGAGATTCTTCAGCAGTGAAGCGGAACAAGATATGAAGTCGGTCGACGTAACGAGAGTAGAGTCGGATAGGATGGCGAGTTTCTGTGGCCGAGTCGCGATATTGCAAGAAGTTATTAGGCATTTGGGGAGGACCAGCCATTTCGCTAGCACGCTGGAGACCCAAGATGAGAAGATCGAGAACGAGACCATAGTACTGGAAGACAAAGGCAGAGAATTGGAGACCACGAATCAATCCATAAGCGTTGGTGTGCGCCATATCCTTGTACGTCAAGACTGAAACACAGAGATGGGTCAGCGCATGAACTACATGACAGCGAGAGATCTATCGCATACCTGTGTTGTTCTTAGCAGTGATGTAGTCAGCCAAGTTATGGTCGAGAATGAGGCGCAACAGCCGATTGAGCAATGTGAGATCGATCTTTTCATACACCTTAGACAAGACAGTCTCCATGAGCACGTTACATTCGCCTTCGCTTGTCTCCCAGATGTCGGTCAAATTGTTGATTCCTTGGCACCACTTGTAAACAAGCAAGGGGGGAGGTTCGGTATCCTGATTTCATAGTTTAGTAGTGAAGACCGTGCGACATATCAATATATGTACTTACAGCGGGTTTAATCCAGGCAGGGAAGAGGCCACGTTTATCAGCTCTGAGAAAAGGCAGTTAGTATGCAAACATCATATAAATCAGGATGGTCTTACTCGAAGAACAAGAATTGATCCAGATACTAGATGGCTAAGTCAGAAATATTCAGAGAGAACGATAACACCATGAACTTACTGCATCAGTAATCTTTTCAACTGGTTCGATATCGTAACAGGGGATGAGCTTGTCGTAAGTATCGAAGAACTCGATACCAGATTCCTTGAAGGCACGTTGAGTGAGAAGGAGACGCTTGATACGAGAAAGGCCTACAAACAACGGTAAGACTCGAATGTGACTACAAATGAAATGCGATCACTTACATTCATGGGGGTTATCGTATGCCTGTTCGATCAATGCCAGCTCCTCACGCTGAGACTGGTTGAGACGACCTTTGACCGAATAGGCTTCCTTCAGTTTCTCCAAAGCCAGAACCAGCAACTTGGTATCATGCTTGTAGTTCAAAGGGCTGGATTATGTTCGTTAGCTATTACTTCCCTTTGGAGAATGAGCAAGACTTACGGGAAGGGTATAGGTGAGAATTTCCTGCTCTCGAGCCAGTGGACAGTAGCGGTATAGATAGCAACGGCCTCCTCGGAAGAAATGTAAGGACCATCCTTGAGATAACCGTGTTGACGCTCTTGCTCGGCTTTCAGGTACAAACGGGTGAGACGACCCAAGTTCTTCTTGACTACAGCTTTGTCCACAGTAGCGCCACGACGAATACGTTCACGATTGTAGTGAGCAACCCTACATCCCAATTAATCAGATGATCCTTTCCCAAGTAAATACTGATACTCACGAGCACCACCAGTCAGCCTTGCTCTTGATGTAGCGAAGAATGATGTTCTCGATGGCGGTAGGCATGCCAGGAACTTTCCAAGGAACTGAACAGAGGCGTGAGTAAAACTTTCGATAATCAACAATCGGTGAACTCACTATTAGCTTTCCAACATCTCCAAGCTTCAGACAAGTGCTGCAAAATCGTCTTCGCCTTATTCTGCTTGATAGACTCGGGCATCATATCAAGAATGTCATGCATAACTGCAGCGCGGAGCTCCAAGTCATAGTGAGATTCCACTCGCTGCTTGGTCACAGTCTTCGCAATGCCCTTGCTATTACGACCTTCGAATTGACGAGCCAATAGATTTCCAAGCCAACGTTCCAAGAGTGGCACAATACCACGCATGAAGAACAACCAGACGCGCCAGCCAGGTGCCCAGAAGCCACAACCAGGACCTTTGCCGACAGGACCAGTATTGAAACGATAGTAGATCAAATGCTTCAAATCCTTGGTCATACGAACTTGTCTCATCAACTGTAGAAAAACCATGTCAGTCGGAAATTCATAATTTGAATACTGGAGGAACACTGACCTTATATTTGTACCTATACATACCAGTCAGGGCACCGATATGAGCGAAGATGTATTGAAGTGCATCTGCGAGTTGGAAGGCATCGACATTGCCAAGACGGTACTGGACATGTGCATCGACAACAAGCTTGGTGAGACGGAGAATTTCACGGCAAAGATGGAAGGCATTTCCGAAACGTGATTTCTTACGCTCCTTCGTTGTCAAAGTCCTGTGTGGCAGTAAATTAAGAAAACTGTTACGACTATAAATCACTTGGAAGACTTACTTGACCGGCTTCAAATTCATGTTGTAATCCAAGTGCAAATAGTTCAGATTCTTCCGATGAATCAAGAGATTCAACATGTTGTAACCTTGCCTGCACACTTGCAAACCAGCCTCAACCCAATCCAACTTTGTTGTCTGGAAGAACTTCGTAGCTTTCAATTGCCTGAACAAATTCTTCTTCGTCATGGCCTTCTCAGGGCGTGTCTTCAATTCGTTGAGAACATAACACTTGAGAAGTTTTTGATAAGAGACTCGAACTTTGACAGCTTGACCTGGAGGACAGTGTTCCAAATACCAGTTCTTGACCAGAGGAATGTCTTGAGCCCGACGCATGCGGCCGGAACGACGACTGTATGGATCTGGTGCCCACCAAAGAGCAATAGCATCCGCTGTGATGTCGTTCTCAAGAGGTTTTTCTTCAAGGAAGGGTTCAACTTCCTCCGGAAGCTCGAAATCATCGTCGTCGGCGTCATTAGGTCCGAAGATAGTGTCTTCATGAGAAACCAGTGGTGCGTTCTTAGGTGTAAAGCCGCGTAACGAAATCGGGTTGATTAGAGGGTCAAAGTAGAAAGCGGGGAGATCGGGATCGTCGGTTCGAATGTAGACGTTCTTTGGCGAGTGGTATGCGGATATCTGCACTGAACGAGGGAGGGAGTTGTATAAATGGGGGAACGCGACTTTGTATTCGGTGCGGATCTGTTGTCGAATGATGACTTTGTTGATATCGTTAAATTCATTCCAATCCTCGTCGAAATTGTCCATGTCTCTGTACAATGGCTCAAATTTCGGGCCCCCAGGAATCGCCATGTTCAGTGCCTTGGCAGTAAAGAAGGACTTCTTATCAAAGAGATAGCTGGAATTGTCATCGGCATGGTCGGAGAGCAATGTTCGACCCAGGCGATATAAATTAGCCATGATTGGGAGGTTCAAAGACCAGTACTTGTACGAGGATCCATTCACATGTGGTGTATCAATGAGTGGTTTAGCATCGTAGAACCACTCATAAATCGCAGCATCTTCTTCCTCGTCGAGATCCAACTGAATGGCTTCTAGAGGCTCCACATCCAAGACGTTATCCCCATAGTCGAGGGGAGGTTCTTCATCGTCGAACGGAGGGAAGCGCATACGCTTGAAGTGTCTACGGTCGCGCTTCTCTCTTCGCATCGCCAACCACATACTACTCCATTGTGCATGATAGACTGGTTCGATGACTCGTGGAATTTCGTTAACGAAGGTAATAGCACCAGTAATGTGATAGAGAACGGGGACTTCGCGAACTTGCTCCCAAGGATAAGGAATATTCTCGAGTAGCTTCATTACTGCATGTGGGACGTACTTCAAAGCCCCAAGATGAACCCGCTTGTCGTTTCTGAACTTGCGATTACTCATATCACCATGGTCTTTGATGATTTTTCGTACATGCTCAGGAGGAAGGTCCTACATAGCGTTACACCAACATGAATCAATGTCAGTGCAAAAAACAATCCTAGAACTGAACTAACCTGTTTTCCCATATCAACAAATCCTCCCTTTCTCTTTTCTCCATAACGTTTCTTCTGCATCTGTATCCACTTCTGGGATTTTTGCGCGAGTACCTCTGGTGGTAAACGAGAACCCGAAGCTTCGCCAAAGCTTGGCATTCCTGGCGGCGGTGGAGGCATTCCATGCATTCCAGGAGGAGATATAGGCATCCCAGGCGGTGGTGGTGGCATTCCAGGTGGGTAGCTCATGGTCGCTGGCGTCGACTGTCGTGGACGCGAGCAAAGTGTTGAGTCTGACAAAACAACAGCGCGCGTTCTTTCCCCCCTGATCGTTCGGGGTCCGGGTTCCATAATGGTATGGGGTCCCCTCGCTTCATCTCAAGCGCTTGCTACACTGATCTCTCTTCATATCTGTGTGCTCAATCTAAATGCATACATCTTCCGAAATCCGTGTATTCTATATAACAAATTATAACTAAATCAATCCGACGATTAATGTCTACAGTATGTGAGTTTCATACAACTTCTCCAAATATTTCGAAACAGATTTTATGTTCTATCCAGAAAATACATGCTCCAGATCATTTAAATCGAACCGGATGTCGGATTGGTATAACTGAAGGAAAAGGTCGCGGTGTATATGGTTTGTAGAGCTTCATTTGCGTTCAATGCTTAGTTGACTGAATTTGTTTTAGCCGTACAACAAATCCCTGTTCGAACAGTCATTGAGATTAGCCCGGTTTTGTTATTCGCGAAAGACGAATATGCCCAGCATGGAAAACATACAGTACTGGACCATTACACTTTCAACTGGCCCGATGGAAGGATGGCACTTGCTTTAGGACTCGGTCAGTATCCCAACTCTTTGGAAAATCCACCTGTGATCCATCATTCTGCGTATAATTCAAACTTCCTTGGATTATCATCATGAACGAGTCATGGACTTCGCAACATCGTGAAATTTTCTATGGTTTCGCATATGGATGGTTTCCGAACGAACGTCTAATGCCTTACCACAGGATCTTTATTCAATCATTCCGACAATCCCAATGTCTCCTTTTCCCTCGATACAGAAACAGAGTCTATCCGGTATACGACTTCTAGAACTGTATCCCCTGGTGAAGAACTCTGCATATTTTATGGACACAAATTATGGTTCGACCCCGTGGATGCAAAGCCTTCTCTTGCATACTCTGATGAACCTGAAGATGGTTGGGGTGGACTTTCTGGAGTCCTCGACGATGACAATCTAGCGAAAGCTGAAGAAACTTGGGACCTACTGGAAGGTGATCCGAACGATATCATTCCTGAGGAAAAATTGCCATTCGTGAGAAGCAAGATTGCACCTGATGACAACGAAGAGGAAGAATTAGATGCAGTCAAACTCCGTACGCATCGTTTTACTCGTGATTGGAATATGCTGAGCAGAAAACCAGAGGATGTGTGGGTCGTTGACATATCTGATCAGAGGCATATCAGTATACTGTTAAAGTATGTGAGAAATACTCAGATTTCTACACAGTACTAACTCCGATATGTATAGATGGCTGAGACAAAGTGGCCTCGAAGACCCCTCCCTTTCTCATTTAAAGCGAATACGAAAACAAGACGGCGTTGCCACCCTCCTCTTGGCCTATACATCGTCTTGTCCCTCTGCTCTAGAACTTCCTGAAGAGCTTTCCTGTTCTTCGCCTTACACGACTAAAGTACCTCGTTACGCTGCATTGACTCAAAATTCTCTCCAGCTCAAATCCACACTCTGGCCCACCATATACGCACCTCGGAAGAAATACGAACCCGAACCATGGTCTCGGGGGAAAGTGCGATGGGCTTGGGAGGCTATGCGGATTGTAGTACGTGAAGCCAAAAGGGTCAAATCTGATGGTGAAGTAAGTGTTCCTAGTCTCATTTAGAAGACCCTGAAGAGTTAACGAAGCAACGACGTTCATAGCTACCAATCATAGCATACGTTCCTGAACCTTACGACGACGAAAGTAAGGTATCCACACAGATGAACACGTCAATAATAGCGCATGATACTAGAACTTCTCTCTCTCATCCCCTGCGCCATGCGGTCCTCAACTTAGTGCGAAGGGTTGCGGAATACCGGGCAAATCCTGTTCCTGAGAACGATACTGACTCAAGAACACCTCTGCCAATACCAACACCGCCGATGTGTGTTGCGAGCGACGAGACACTTTCTGGTCCAGAAACCCCAAGAAATGGCTCGCACTATCTTCTAACTGGCCTCACACTATTCATGACGCATGAACCGTGTATTATGTGTAGTATGGCCTTATTGCATTCTCGGGTGAAAGAGATATTTTATTTGATTCCTATGAAAAAGACGGGAGGTTGCGGGGGAGCGGCTTGCATACCTCGACTGCAGGGTGTGAATCACAGATACGGAATATCAAGTTGGAATATTGGCGGAGGTGGTATCGACACGGATCGCTTGGAAATAAGTGAGGGTCTTAATGCGTAACGTAAACTTACCTGTCTAGTAATGTATCTCTTTAGCCATGGCATCATCTTTTCTGTAGCATTGAGAGGGCTCAAAAATATCAATTAACATGTGTGTAAATATGAATACGCCTGCAGACAATCCAAAGCCTCATAAGCAACAACATACATATGAGAAATGCGGATAAACTTACGAATAACCGTTCAGAGAAAGTCGAATTACCACAATTCCCTTCTCTTCCGCCTAATCTCCCTCACCATGAATTTCTTTTCTCCCCACTGCTCCCGGTTCTTTTCATGCTCTTCAGACCTCTGTGCTAGCGCTTTCTTCTTCTGCTGAGTAGGTAAAGGAGCAATACGCATAACAAACGCCCTAGTGCAATTGAACTCTTTTGCCAGAGCACCCCTCGTCCACTTAATAGGATCCTCTGATCGTAACTTTCTCAACTTCTCCATGTCTTCTCTCGACATCAACGGCCTTTCAGCTGTTTTCTTCATCGGAGGAGGTAATGGGCCATCTTTCGGAGTAACTTCTGCTTTGAGAAGTGGTGATACAGGGGAAGTTGTATAGGAGAGAGGCGAAGGTGCTGACGGAGGTGGACGATGAATGAATGTCAGGTCATCAGGGAGAGGTTGATGAGCTACGTCCTGCAGAGGGTCAGGAAAACGTGCAAGCGGTCTCTGCGGTAGACGAGAAGAGTATGAACGGGACCAAGCTGCGCGAAGGACAGACCGACCCTTAGTCAACATTTTGTGGTATGGTGAACGGTGAACGACTCAGCGCGACGTTCAATTCCGAGAATTCATGGACGGCGCTAAAGATTTATGTACAGGACCCTGATCACCTCTACTGAACGCTTCGCTCAGGATTTGTCACTAGTACTCGAGTACACCTTATTCGCACATCTGTTGTTATCATGAGTATGATTCATATACTCTATTGGGGTCACCCATCTTGGTCTTGTTAAGCTAGTAGTAATGACTTGTAGACTACCACCATCAATCATTCCTAGAAACAGGCAGAGGTACAACTGTCACGTCCCCATGCTGAAACCTCCTTAACCCAGTCCTCACAATTCTCAGTCTAGATTTGCAATTTGGATCAGGACATGCTACTTCAGCATCTGTGGTCATCCAATCATTTGGTGATGTGACCCTTTGCTTCGCTGCAAGCAAAGGTAGAACAGCTCCTGTAGTCATGATCTGTGAGTATATCATAAAACCAATAGCAATGAAATTTTACCAAGTGAATATATTGAGAATCCCTGACTATCTGGCAAATGGAGCATTTCGCCTTGAAGAATAAAATGATCGCCAGGTTTGGCACCACATAGTATTCGTTCCCCTGGTGGACAAATGACCTCCACTCGAAGATCGTATAGTTCGAAGAAATCGTTTGTTTGTGGTTCACTCATCGTAATCGTAAAGATGGAAAGTGTATGACCTATGAGCGCAACTAACGTTCGTGGGGGCGATACTGGTAGATACAGGTCAAGCAACATCCAGGTCAAGATTGATCAGATAATCATACAGATTACCACTTTGCTTGCTGCAGAGCTTTCTTCTTGGCTAATGTACCCCTTCCCTTTGCTCCCCGAACAGTTTGCAACTCCTTAAACTTCTTTTTCGCATAACTCTTTGCTTCAGCGTCGTCTACTAACTCATCAACAAGAGTCCTCTTTCTCTGTGATCTACTGAGATTATCAGCACTAGCAGTTCCGAATGGTGTCTTCTCCGCTATAATGGTACCAATCTGAAGCATTCAGTTAGTTGTGAAAGTCAAGAACTCAGATGACATAAAGAACATACAGCAAAATGTTTAGGTAAACCCTTGATACCTTTACCCTCTCCTTCATCTCTTCTGTAGAACCGTTTAGGATCTAACTGGTTCCGTAGCCTCAAAGCCTCCACTTCACGATAAAGTTTCGGAAGGTCTGCTTCGGCTGGTGCAGGGAGATCATACCAAGCAGGACCAGCTGTTTTATTCTTCATCTGAAAACGCAACATTATATTCCAAACCATGACATAATGCTCGGAGACCGTACCTCTTTCCTCTGCTTCTTGGTCAGTGTCTGACCATGTTTATCTAACTCTGGCGGAGCTGGAGGTCCATCCGGAATTTTCTTAGATGCAGATATTTTTTCAATTCTTTCTGCATCAAGGTCACGAATCTTCGATGGACCAGCGTGTTTTGAATTCGGTAGGTCGATGTATGAAGGGGGAAGTGAACCTGGGTCAAGAGATGGTAATGGGCTGAAACAATATGAAGGGTCGACGACTTGCAAAGACATGTTATGAATTCACTTACGATTCTTTCGTTTTTGATCCTCCTGAGATTGCAATAACTTCCTCTTCTCCGAGATCATCATTGGTCCCCTTCAGTTGTTTGCTAGAGCTGGAAGCTATCGCGTTTTGTCTTGCTCTATGTAGGAGAGAGTTCAAGTACTCTTGAGTAACTTCTTCCTCGTCTGAACTGCTGCTATCATCGGAAGAGTCGTCTGAATCTGAATCCGAGTCTGAAGAAATGTGTGAACTTCGAGATGGTGAAAGTGTTTTGAGAGTACTTGGACTCGAGGGCAACGCCCGTCCTTTGCCTTTGTCGATGATTGAGCTGACAGACATAATCCAATATGAAAAAAAAGAGTAGAGAATAGAGTGACAGTTTTCTACTCCTTCGTTCCAAGCTGCCTTTGCCTAAAAAGGTTTGCAGCGAGATTCGGGGTCTTGTGAGTTGCTTATTTGGGTATTGGGCGCTTAGTACAGTAGGCTGTCGTCACTCACGGTCACGAAAGTCACACCATTCCTCGCGACTTCACATCATGCAAGCAGTCTCGCGAAGCATTCTCCGCTCAGCATGTCGTTCAACGCGACCCTCTCTGGCCGTTCTGCGACAAAACCACACCCAAGCTAATCCAAGGCAGGATGAATCCTCGTCAGGCCCTCGAACTACCCATTTCGGCTTTAAAACCGTTCCGGAAGAGTCGAAGGAGTCGTTGGTCAAGGATGTGTTCAATTCCGTAGCCTCATCATACGACGTGATGAACGACGCCATGTCCATGGGTGTTCATCGCTTATGGAAAGACGACTTTGTTTCCTCGTTGAAACCGGGTCGTAAGGGACCCATGAAGTGCATTGACCTCGCGGGAGGCACAGGCGATATTGCCCTTAGGATATTGGACCATGCTAGAGAGAATTATGCTGATAGAGAAACAACAGTTGACGTTGTAGATATCAACGCAGAGATGTTGAAAGAGGGTTACAAGAGGTTCAAGAAGACAATGTATCATAACAGTACGTTCCGTGGCTGTTATTCGTGTATTGCTTTCCTGACGTACACCGTATACAGCGCCGCAGATTGCTTTCATTGAGTCTAATGCTCAAGCCCTTGAGCAATTTCCTTCAGATACTTACGACCTCTATACCATCGCATTCGGTATCCGAAACTGTACATCAATACCGGATGTTTTGAAGGAAGCCTATCGTGTTTTAAAACCTGGAGGCACCTTTGCATGCTTAGAGTTCAGTAAAGTCAATAACCCGCTTCTGAATATGTAAGTTTCCAGTTGTTGATGTCAATATCTTGTCGCTGATTCTGGCACCAGGCTCTATGACCAGTATTCGTTCTCCGTTATTCCTATTATGGGAACCATTCTGGCCGGTGATCGTGAATCCTACCAATACTTGGTCGAGTCAATCCGACGATTCCCATCTCAACCAGACTTTGCGAAGATGATACAAGACGCAGGTTTCGCCACAGGTGGCAACTTCGAGGGTAAAGATGGTGCTTGGCGAGATCTATGGGGTGGTATCGCGTGCATTCATACTGGAGTCAAGGTATAAAACAACGGGGCTATGGTGGACAAGTCATTCCCAGACGTTGAAGCCTCATTGTCTCGTGTGGTTGACAAGGGACAATCAGTAGCCTTTTCTGTTTGCCATTCTCCTTTGATTTCTTTTATCGCTGCATCTAGAGTACAACGTGTTTGTCGTGTTGCCCTACACGCTGCATTTGATCAAAAATAATACAATCTCTTAGAATATAATATCTTTATACAATGGCAGCTAGGGGAGGGTTTGTCGATGTCCAACACAAGAGGCGCACGTACATCATATACCTGACGCGTTACGACGATTGTCACACAAATTGGGCACGGAACGGCGTCTCAGAGACTCACACTCTTTCCACTTCCTGACCGCAACCCAATACTACCCTTACAACCTCCTTTATCGCTTACGACAACTCTACACACCCTCGACCACCGAAATGACGACGGCAGCATCTAGCACCTTCAATATGCCGCCGCCAGGTGCTGACTTGGCCACAACTTGGGCTTACCTCGAGGAGGGTGTAGACCATATCATGACAAAGTTACAAACAGGTGTTTCGTACTCAAAATATATGAGTCTGTACACTGTTGCATACAACTACTGTACGTCTTCGAAGATGCATGGTCAAGGTGACCAAGTCGGTCTTGGTCAAAGAAGTGAGTCCCTCATTGTTAGATGTCAAGACAGTACTATATCCGGGGATGATCTTACAGCAGGAGCGAATCTGATGGGTGCTGATCTGTACAACAACTTGATCAAGTATTTTGTGAACCATCTGCGACAATTACGAGAAGTAGGCTTTCAATCGTATATATGCTACGCGATCGCAGTATAAACTCATTACTCTGCGCATTATCTAGGTTACCGACACGTTGCAGGACGAAGCATTATTGACATACTACGCACAAGAATGGGATCGATACACCACTGGTGCCAACTATATTAACAGACTATTCACATATCTCAATCGACATTGGGTCAAGCGAGAGAGAGACGAGGGTCGAAAGGGTGTTTACCCAGTTTACACTGTAGGTTTATCATACCATGACTCCTGTCGTATCGCTCAATCATCTCCCCGATTCAGCTTGCTTTGGTACAGTGGAGGCAGAATTTCTTCACCCATATTCAGAACAAGAATCAGAAATTGGCTGGTGCTATCTTGCGTCTGATCGAGCGACAACGAAATGGGGAGACCATCGACCAAGGCCTAGTGAAGAAGGTCGTTGACTCCCTCGTATCGCTTGGTTTGGATGAGAGTGATATCTTGAAGGTGTCACACGAGGTGTACAAGGAGCATTTCGAACAGCCCTTCCTCGATGCAACCGAGAAATACTATCGCAAAGAGTCTGAGACCTTCCTGGCAGAGAACAGCATTCCTGACTATCTGAAGAGGGCTGAAGAACGTTTACGTGAAGAAGAAGACCGCGTCGAACGTTATCTTAACACCAACACTCGTAAAGGCCTTATCAGCAAATGCGAGCATGTCCTCATTCGTGAACACGCTGAACGCATGTGGGAGAGCTTCCAAGAGTTACTCGATTATGACAAGGATGAGGATCTTCAACGAATGTATGCTCTCCTTTCTCGCATTCCTGAAGGTCTTGATCCACTTCGTAAGAAGTTCGAGGAGCACGTAAAGAAGGCTGGCTTGAACGCAGTATCCAAGCTGATCGGACAGAATGATAAAGAGAACGATGTCGATCCTAAGGCTTACGTCGATGCGCTCTTGGAGGTTCACCACAAGAACGCTGAGACCGTATCAAGAAGTTTCCGCGGTGAAGCCGGATTCGTCGCGAGTTTGGACAAAGCTTGCCGTGAGTTTGTCAACAAAAACGCTGCTACAGGTACTTCGACCACAAAGTCGCCCGAACTACTTGCGAAGCACGCAGATGCACTGCTTCGAAAGAACAACAAGATGGCGGAAGAGGAGGATCTGGAAGGTGCTCTGAACAAAGTTGTAAGTATCTTTCCGTGATCTCACATACCATTGGTGCGAAGTGAAATCTCTCTTAGATGGTCCTTTTCAAGTACATCGACGACAAGGATGTCTTCCAATCTTTCTACACAACCAGGTTGTCCAAGCGTCTTATTCACGGTGTCTCTGCTTCGGATGAAGCTGAGGCGAGTATGATATCGAAGTTGAAGGAAGCTTGTGGTTTCGAATACACGAACAAACTTCAACGCATGTTCACTGGTATGTTATCATTGCTATTATCAACGTTCTGAGTACTCATGAATACGTGGTAGATATGTCCCTCAGTAAGGATCTCACAGACTCCTTCAAAGAGCGTATGCAGCAGAATCACGACGACATGGACATCACCTTCAGCATCATGGTTCTTGGTACCAACTTCTGGCCACTAAATGCGCCCACGAATGAATTTGTCATCCCGGCCGACATTCTCCCCACCTATCAACGATTCTCCCAATACTATCAAACGAAACACTCTGGAAGGAAGCTCACCTGGCTATGGAACTATTCTAAGAACGAGCTTCGAACGAACTATCTGAATCAGAAATACATCCTTATGACTAGTTCATGGCAAATGGCCGTCTTGTTACAGTATAACGACAACGATACTCTTTCCTTGGACGAATTAGTGACTGCAACCAATATTTCCAAGGATATCCTGAAGCAGGTGCTAGCTACCCTTGTCAAGGCGAAGATCCTCATCAATGAGGAAACGGATCAATACGACTTGAACCCGAGTACGTTGGTATAATCTGTCATTTGTTAACGTTTACTTATCTTTCATCAGACTACAAATCGAAGAAGATTCGTATCAATCTCAATACACCAATTAAGGCCGAGCAGAAAGCGGAAGCTACCGACGTATTGAAGACTGTCGATGAAGATCGTAAATACGTTATTCAGGCTACCATTGTTCGGTATGTAGCTGTCCTTCGTTATAACAATCACCCCGTCTTAATATCCTTCAATAGTATCATGAAGGCTCGTAAGACGATGAAGAACCAACAGCTGATCCAAGAAGTCATTGCTCAAATCTCGCAACGCTTCTCGCCCAAGATCCCTGACATCAAGAAGGTGAGCAATGTCGTTTTCCGCTACTTAGACTGCAGTGCTGACTCTCAATCATTTATACCAGGCCATCGACCATCTCCTGGAGAAAGAGTATATTGAGCGTGTGGATGGTACCAGGGACACCTTCGCATATGTTGCATAAACGCACCTCCTCTTCCAACTTTTTTCGTCGTCGATTGTAATTCCAGAACAGCTCCCTTGAGATTTTTGTTAGAAGGTCATGTTGTGTAGCATATAGTATAGTACTGTTTCATTTGCTTTGTGATGCGTATACGTATTATTTTTCCCTCCTATCCATGTTTTGGAAACGTCTTCGCTGTGATTTTCGTAGTCGGATGATGGACTCCCTTGATCCCAAGGATGTGAGTTCGTCCGCTCGTATAACTTCCAAGCAGTTGGTCGGTGCAATGTCAACTTAGGGCTTCGACTTTCGAGGAGGAAGCGCGGTTGGAATGATGATATTGAGGCCAGCTGGTAAAACACTGGCACTGGCGCCTTCTCTCTTTACCATGACACTGCCATCAGTATACGCAAATCCTTGGTAGACGTTCCAAAAAATATCTTTCACTTGTAGAGAGTCACGAGGCGGGTCCCACTAGTGTACTCTACACGTACAAAGTGTGCTGGATTCAATCATATTATTGCCAGAGTAAGTCATGTTTTGTGTGCATACTACCCCCTTGGTTTATTCAATCTTTGCTTGCAACTGTTGACATTTTGACTCGGAATAGGTCTTATTCTACTGCCATCCCCACTCGCTAATAAGCATAGGTACCTCCACTTGATGTATATCCTGGTTGATAACGATACCTCCAAGGTGCCCTGCCTTCGATATATCCCCACTTCCTTCGCACTTTGACAATAAGGACTGGACTCCATGGCCAGCCTCTTCAGCCTCGCGGATTAATCAACGCATTTCGATGCAAAACTCTTGGTTGCCGAAATTCATGCCCCAGAAATTTTCGAACCGTTCAGATTACAAGTTAACACATTGTTGCATTTATACCCCTGTGCTCGTCAAGATCATGCTGCGCGATTCTCGCGACCTCATACTAGTGAACATGTCCTGGGCAACTCAGCTTTCGCGACCAGATTGAACGTCACTCTGGCACAACATAATTTTTATTCATCTTTCTCCATGGTATACTTGCCGGCCAAACCAGGATTATTATAAAGGTGACGATGGCGGAACTCGATCAAAGACTACCCTAGTACTCGGAGTCCGGGTAGGATTCGGACGCACCGATGGATAGTTTGTGAGAAGTTATATCCGACAAAGCCACTGCTATGCTCCCTATACCCATATTGACAGCAAATTTTCCAGTGCATGACCATGCATATAGCGATATTTCCTACAAGACGCAGTGCTACAACTTCCCGTACTTGCTGACTAAGCAACACGCCACATAGAAACGTGCAATTGTCGTACCTCTTCCCCGACCATCATCATGGATTCACAACATTTTCCTTATGCCCCAACACCAGTCATTCATCACAATATCTCACTTTCATCTCTCCCTGGAGATGTTCGAACCCTCGTTGAGCATTTCAACAAACGCTTGAAGGAGTTGTCCGGCCACGAAGTCATGACGGATGATACACGATTGTACAAATCGCAAAGAGCAGGTCATTTATGTGAAAGTATTGAACCCCATCTTATAATCTCTCAACAGATTCCAGACATCATCGAGCACATGATACTCCTCAGTTCACAGGGTCTCCATGAATGGGAGAATGGGAGCAAGTCGCGAACCAGAGAACAGCTGATTTTAGGGCTATTAAGGATCATGTCGATCTATACTTTAAACGGAACAATCTCCTTGTAAGTTTATATTTCAATAATTATACAAGGATTTATTTTTAACCTCGGTTTCAGGGAAGATATCCAATTTGTTCTCCCTCGGTTCGCGCCAGAGACGAATGGCACATATGAACACATGCATGAAGAGATATCACCGTTAACTGTCGCCGGATATGTTGGGGGGTTTCTCGGCTCTGGGATCTCAAATATCGATGATTCGGAATCGGAGGTATTATTTATTGTATTTGTTTTTTGTGCACATATTATATCTTTTCTCGGATCTAGGCTGATGAAGAGTTAGAACTTACCTCCGGAAAACCCGCCTCTCCTGAAGAAACACCGTCGTCTACAGCACTCTCTATCCATTTTGAACCGATCAATTCCTCTTCTGATCGAATCGAGTTGCCATTCAACGCTCATATGTTCGTCAAGCTTGAGAGATTAGTCGGGATCATTTTGCCGGTCTTATGTGCGGCATTCGACGAAGAAAATCTCATCCTCCAGCTCGCAAGTACACTCTATCAACGTCGAGTACTCGGAGTCTCAGATGCTGCCGTTGGAGTTTTGCTTTCAAGATACAACAGCAAAGGATGTATTTTCCTTGCCTGGCTGGCACCTGAAAGTGCTGACGTAGTTCTGGTACGTTATCCTCAGTAATGTGGTCTTTTATTTTTATTCAGCGGGTCTCCGATCTAGCCAACGGTGCATGTATCTATTGGATTTCCGACGGCTACGCCAGGATTACTCGACGGAAGATTCGACCTTGTAGACTCCAACAGCGCAATTTCCTTAGCTACTGTAATAGAATCACTGGAAGGAATGTTGGAACATCTTTTCCATGCTGCATCAAACCCGGAAGTCACAAACACACCTTGGAGATGTGACCTACCTCCTTGGAAAGAACACGATGGATCCGACCGTGAAACTATCTTCTCATGGGATGGTCGAATTACAACTTGGCTAGAAAGCGTGACGTTGGCACCGCTCGAGTAAGTCCTTGAAATTCTCAAGTATATAAATGTCGCTAATCACCCTTCGTCGCATCTTGAGTAGTGATGCTTCATCAGCTGCTTCTTCTCAGCAAGCTATTGTCAGATTAGATGCAAAATCTACTCAAGCCGGTGATTCCGTTCATCCTGATGATTCTGTTCAAACAGATCATTCTGCTCAGCCAACTACCGTCAAATCAAAAACACAATCCGCTCAACCTACAGTGTACTCTCCCTCCAAGTACGTCAAATCCTTCTAATTTATTTCGTTCTTTCTTTATACTAATTTCCTCCATAACTTTGCAAACGTCAAACCTGATAGTGTTTTTACTACTGATACCCGAGCATAGGAGCTCCATCGACGAGTTCTTCGGCTACCTTGTTACAAATGTGATCCCGAAAGGCTATATACACTTGATAACATGCAACTCAAAGGTCGGGAAGTCAACAGGAGAGTTTCTGAATATCTAGAAATGGTTGCACATCACCTTCAGCAACCTGAGGATTGGCTAGTGAGTGTCTATCATAACCGTGAGTCAGGTCGTAAAGCTGATGAATCACTATACAGCCCGAGAAATTGATTCAGGAAGCAAGTAGTCAACAGCATGCACTTGATCAGTTGTCTTCAAAGCTCATCGAAGAACTCAAGAAACAGTCAGAGGCGAACATTGATTCGCCTCTTTATCAGTATAAGGCTATACTTGAAAGAAAGATGGGTCACATCATAAGTGCTTCTCTAAGCGGTAGAGAAAAACACTATCACACTCGTGAAGCTTCAGCGAGGACAGTTGTTGATGATATCCTCAGGTATATGTTTACCTCAGATGGTGAAGTTACCTCAGCTTTTATTAAGTAAGCTACTTTCAACACTATAAAACATGGTACTTTCATTGATTACTTTGCAAATTCATTGTAGGGCAGAGGAAATGATCAGGATGCCAGCGAACAAAATGGCATCATTGGTTTTCCAAAATCTGAATGTAGAAAATGAGGAGGAGAAGGAGGAGGAGGAGGAGGAGAAGGAGGAGGAGAAAGAAAAGGAGGATGAGGAGAAAGAAGAGGATGATGAGGAGAAGAAGAAGAAGAGGGAGGAGGAAAAGGAGAAGAAGAGGGAGGCGGAGAGGAAGAGAAGGAAGAGGGAGAGGCTTTTCGCACAACTTGATCCCGTACTTACCGAACTTGCTAAGTCAACAGCTGAAACACAAGATGTGCTCATGCAAAATGCAAGGCGCAACTATAGCAGGACTACCAAACACAGTCACAGTCAGCAATCCAAAGCAGCATGGCGAGAGCTCGTGTCCAATTCGGTGTTCAGTTCAAATCAGTATTTTGCTATACATAGCAATGAGACCATGTCTCTGACCGACATGTGTATACGAGTGGCCATTGGAGAGCCTCTACGTGCAAAATGTGATGTCATTGGAGAAACAAAGATAGACGATGCCCTCAAGGACCTTTCCTCAGTACAGCGGGAGAAATTTATAAAAGATGCAACATTCGAAGAAAATCCCGAATACTACACAGGCTCTGTCCCAGTCAACGAGGTGGCTAAAGTGAGGAAGGCAGATAATAAGGTGAAGGAAATCAAATTTGAGGAGGGGAATGACTGGAAGTTTACGGGTTTCGGCAACGATCACATTCGAAAGGCAAAAATCGTCAAAAACAACGCTTATTTCAATCGATACCTTGACGGCAAGATATCAGACGGAGCTTCCAACAAACTGGTTGCAGAATGGGAGAGGTATCGACAATTCCGAAGGGAAGATCTTGTTTTGCCTGTGCTCATCAATGAGGACAAGAGGGAGTCGGAAGACGAAAACCAAGTTGCTAATCAGTGCACTATGAATTGTGTAGCGGCTGTCACCTACCTCCATGAAGTCATTGGGATTGCTGATTTCCCTGTATGGGGTGTCTATGTACGTGGCGTTGAGGCTAGGGTCGTAATGGTGTGGATGTCTTCTGGAAATGTGGTGGAGGACGATGAAGCAAAGGATGGCCAAACAAAGGGTTCTCAGAATGAGGAGATAGAGAACTCGAAGAATGACCCAGAGGTGAGATAATCCATGACTAGTGACCCTTAGGCATTAATTATCACCGTTACTGACTTACTTATCCATGCTTGTAGATATATGTCTTGACAACCAATACTCTATGCTTCCGTCTACAAGATCCTGTCGATGCTATCAATTTCGCGATATTCATTCTAAGAATCAGGAAAGAAGTGAGCGAAAAACTCAAGGAGGAATTTGAGAAAGTCAAAGGGACTTTCCTCAAGAAATTCGAGGACGACAAATCCCAGTTTACTTGGACTCACCTACATCAGTTGAACGAAATGCAGAATTGCGGTAATGAATATATCACGACATATGCTGCAAACAGAATCAAGGCGTTTGAAGCAGAGAAGAAAAAGGAAGAGTCAGAGGCCTAGAGGAAATTGAAGAGGACTGATAATTAGATCGTTGCGAAATATAGATAGATAGATCATTACTGAATTCCTTCGATAGTTGTACTTACGGGCTGCTTGATGTGTGACAGCTTGAATACATTGGATACGTGGACATACAAATGACGAGATAGACAATTGTTCAAATAGACCGTTGCACTTTTACTAATACTAATGCTACCTCATCTTACCAACGTTATATCGTTTATCGTCACTGTTCCTCTCGTTCTGCTAAACCTATTCAAAGACGGCTCTCCCCTTCGTGGCATGCCACACTATACATTTTCAAATGTCCGAGGCATCTCCTAACTCATGCTATGACAGCAATTATAGGTTCCGAAGATATTTCTTCCGACGGTGGAATTAAAGATGCCGGTCACATAAATTCAGTTATGGATCTCTCGTTGTAAGACCTTCCAACCGGACATAGTTTCCTGTTCTTGAACATTGTGTGGGATCTCCTATGCATTATGTTCTTTGCAGCATATCTCGGGGGACATTAGTACAATAGAGATGGAGATGAAGACCCGAGCTGTTTGAACATATATACTAATGGGTTTCGGAGAGAACGAAAGAGCTGAAGAGATCTAGAATGATAGCGAATCACGGTGACAAGATTGTGTCGAGTTTAAGTCCGAAAACTTGAAATCATCGGTCACAGTGAGGATGTGTGGAAAGATTGGGTTTGTCTGCGAGAATCATTGAGGGTGTGTCATGTTGACTGGTTAGAACGAGCGATATTGCGCAAAATGGCTACTGAAAATGAATAACACATGATTGAGAAATCTGGAAACGGACCTTGCGGCGGAGAATCATTTGCAGGCTTGAAAGTACTCTTTCAAGTTCTTGTGCCTTCCTAGCTTCATTGAATAGCGGTGTCAATAATGAAATCTATCGCATGAGCAAACCTACGATGGAATGTCTTGACTTTAAACGGCATTTTTTTAGATCCATGTCCGAGTCACGAACCCTGATTTCAATAGTACTGGTGTAACTGAATTGTTGGATTCAACCCTCACTTTTATGAATACGAGGTAGGTTCATTAACTTCAGCTTGTATGAAATCTCGATACTCTTGCTGCACTGTGAAGCCTCTCAGTCTAAGACCGATATTTCATGAGATTGATATACTCCGAACGCGCCTCCTACCTTTATTTTGACTGATGAATGAGCAATTATGAACAATTTGGAAGAGACACAGCGTATACTGTACCTGAAAAGCAGAGTCTGGCCAACATCGAATATTACAATCTTCAACGAGAGGTGGTAGTGGAAGTCAAAGACTAGAGCGTAGTTTGAAAGGTCACGATAATCGCGATCAATGGGAGTATGTCTATTCTTGGAAGCCTTCAAGAAAGAGGTTTTGCCGACGCGGCCGAGACCCTTTTTGCCTTTCCACCCAAACCTCACCAGGAAGGCAAAAAGAATAATTAATGGTGCTGTTTCAATACTTCTTCCATGGTCAGGGCACAAGACTTACATTTACTTCCCTCTTTACTTAGACTCATGTACTCTCACTCATAACCGGGATTTATATCTCACCAAGAAGCTTTCCTGAGAGTACAGACCGGTTTCTCTCCTCTTTTATGTGGCGCAGCAACCCTCATATATACTGGGAATCTAGAATGATCTCATGCAATATCCATTCAAACTCTGCTGTAGGCAAGTCACAATCCTCGTAGGTCAAATTCAAGCTGGTCTACCCCAGCCAATGGTAACCTATGGTACACTTCTGCAATTGAGGTTGGATGAGGCTTGAAAGCTTCAACCTTCCAGCATCTTGGTCATCGCAACCAGCTCTATGCCTTTCTTTGAAACACCTTTCTCGCGCCTCCTGGCTCATTGATGCAAGTTGCCCTACCTCCATGTCGATCTTGGATCTCACCCTCAAGGATCTCCAATATATTTAGCATTCTCTTCGCTAGTCTTCGCCACTCTCTCGGCACCCGGTGTTTTTTCAAACATTCTACTGTGCCCTCTCGCAGCCAATGCCCACGAGATTCTCCGTTTATTTCCACCACTTAAGAACCCATTCAGTTCCTTATAAGTCTCCTATTTACACCCTTCTTCTGAATGCTCTGTTCGCGACATCCCCCTATCGACGAGTTGTAGCAACCCAGGCAACTTCAGTGAGGATGTCCGTCTCCTCCGTGGCTGTAGATGTCGGCCCCACGTTTGGTGCAGCGTTCGTGGGTCTTGTTGCAGGCGCGACGTAAGTCGTCTACCCGTTGGCTTCACAATTTTTATTCGTACTTATATCATCCGACATACAGGTTATTCGGTGTAACCTTACTTCAAACGTGCGTTGATTTTTCTATGTGTAGCAATAATAGTAGCTGAAGACCACCCTCAGATACGAATACTACAAGTATGATCATCACCTGATATCGGATTCAAGCATTCTAATATCTGTACCACCAGACGATATCCCAGTGACCATGTTTTGCTGAAAACATTGGTACGTTTATGTTGAAGTGAAACTTGACTTCCCTCACATAATTCTCTCTCCGTAGGTCGCCTGTTTGACGTGTGTTGCAACTTTATAGTCATCTCCGAGTCTCATATTCACTAATTGGCGCATGTAGAATATTGGATACCCTTCATTTATTTTTCTGTGGACGGACGATTTATTGGCAAGTCTTGCTCAGATTTCACGTCCGAACACAACCTGACAATCCTTTTAGGTACCTTGTTTCAAACTTCGGCGATTTTGATAACTTAGACAAAACGACATGGTAAGTGGCATTTTCCATGGAATACTGTAATGTCGCATTGAAAGTGCGAGATTGTTCTTGTAGGAGTATGGCTGTGAGTACACTAACCTGATGCGAAAGTATTTCTGCCCCGCTCACCAATTTATTCACCTAGCTGCAAACCGACTTCAATGGAATCATCGGAATGGCTGTTGAATTGTGAGCTTGAAGCTTATTTATTCCATTCTGCAACTTACATCATCCTCATCGTAAATCTAGCTTTTTCGCTAGACGTGTATGGATTAGTAAGGGCCCACGAGAGGGTTTTTTCGAACTCGCTAGAATACTCATTGATTTTTTTCAGTGAGCCACAACTGGTTTTTGACCTCTGTCATCGTAGGTTGACTTTTTTCATTGACTCGCTACCGGTGGAAATCCCATTGAATATATTTCACGACTTGAAGTGCGTCTTAGCCACAATACATTTTAGTACGTGTCTCATAAACCTCTAAATCTTGCCGGAGAGTTGTTTGACATTGACGTTTTTGTACAGCTTTAGGCATTCGTAAGCTTTCAGCTTAGGCGGTCAATTATGATTACTGAAAGAATTGCTTCTAGTTTTCACAGTTGAATCGTAAGTTCTCTTAGCATCACTATTTTTCCCGTGATGCTGATATACACTTCAGATTCATCCTCGGAGAATTTTCCAAATTCAAGAGTTTGACTGTACGTTTCAAATGAAGTTCTATCTCTATCCGTTGAGTCTGATACAATATTCCTAGTGGATTACATGCACCGGTCTTGGTTGCGCCGCGGCAGCAGATATCATCATCGCACTCTCGATGTGCATATACCTTTCAAAGAAGCGGACTGGTATTGATAGGTTTGTTATTGATATTTGCGTTCAGGCCTTCTGCTAACATCAAAATCCCTCGCAGGACGGACTCGCTGGTGACTACCCTGATGATCTACAGTATAAACACAGGTCTTTTGACGAGGTGGGCAATCCATTCCCACTCATTTGTCTTCTATGCTTATCATGTTATAGTATCATCGCTACAATTTCTGTCGTTCTAGTAAGTTTTATTATTTTCGATATAACTTCCATCATCTGCTGAACATCCGAAAGTTCGCGATAATGCCTCTCAATTTCGTGTGGCTCTGTTTCTTCTGGATATTAGGAAAATGTGAGTCTGAATCTCTCCAATTTCTCCGACTGTAGACTAAACACCATCTCAACAGGCTATGTGAATTCACTGCTAGCTTCGTACGTGCTCTAAGCCTTCGACGTATGAGTCCCACCTGATATTCGTACATGCTTTTAGGTTGAATAGTCGCAAGGGACTCCGTTCGAAAGTCTACGCTTCCGCCGTTAGTCTTTCCAGAAGCAGAGCCATCCAAGACCTAAGCTTCAGAGAGGAACCAATTCTTCTGAAGAAAGTAAGTGTACGTGATCATTACAGGTTTTTGCTTCCAGATCTCATGACGGCTCGACTCATTTTCGAACAGCCCACTACAGCGTTGGCGGTAGCCGTAGAGACGACAACGGAGTATCGAACGGACCCATTCCAACGAGAAGGACAGAGTCCTAAAGATACAAAGCGGCTTGGTGAGCTTCTTTCTTTACATCACAAAGTCAGTTGGGTCAATAACCTGTTCATAGATAATTGGGCTTCAGAATCTTCTCGCACAGACAAGTCATCTGTATGAACAGTTTGCCTCATCTTCATATCTTCACATTCACACACATCCTATCGACTTTCCCCCCGACTGTCGTTTCTTGATATACCTTGCGCATCTCAGACTTTCCTTGTAGGGGCATTTCGAAGAGACAATCGCTGATCGTGATATTTCTCACCGTTCTGATTATTGTATTAATGAGAGCTGAGTGGATGCTTAGCAGTCCATTAGAATGTAACTCGACCTGTCTGTATTACCGATGAAACCCACATGCCAAAATCGAAATGCCATTTCTTCAAATTCATATGATCATTGCAGTCACATGCTTTCGTTTCCGTGAACATTCAAGTTGGGCGTCTGTCTTACGACAGTTGCTTTGACCTCTGATTGTGAACACGGTGAAACGACTCTCGTACGCTCTTCGATGCTTTCTTCCTGACATATCATACTCACCAGAAACATAACCTACACAAATGCAACTCCGCGACTCTCTTCTCGCCTCACTAGCATCTCTACCTGGAACACGAGAGTTTCACATACATGTCCTAGTTTCCTCGCCCCGTAAACATTCTGGTCTCTTTCCATACGCACATCCACGGCCTCGCGTATACCTTCAAGATGTTTTGATAGTATTATCAGAACAAGCCTCCTCAGAATCTCCTCGTGTTCTTGTCACAGCAATCGAGGCATCCGTATACAATATTCCACAAACATCCTGTGGGATACTGTACATATCAAAGGTTGATTCAACCGGTCAAGGCGCATCACCTTCCCCTACATCCACTCTAGTCCACGCATTCTTAAATTACTACGCTAATCCAGAAACTCGACCTATAGTTGTGGATACACTTTGGATACAGCTTTTCGCTAGAGCTCAAGGACAATACGTCTTTCCGAACTCTGCAGATTTTCCTGGGAAGAAACCATTGACGGATGTCAAGTTATGTGCTTGGTGGAAGAGGATATTCAGTGAAGTCGCAGCGGATACTAGGTCCAAGCTTCAGACGCAGAGGGAAGGGGAAGGTTCAGTAGAAGGGAAAGGGAACTTAGTAAAGCTTTACTATGTTCTTCCAGGATACAGTGAATTGGAAGCTATACATTCTCTCAACATAACTTCTTCCATACCCGTTAAACATCCTTCTATCTCTCAAACATGGGTCTATGGTCATCAATATTCTCAAACAGAAATCCCGCTTCCATGTCCTACTTCTAGTAGTGGCAATCGACATCTCGCTCATTGCATTCCATCTTTCGACGATGATCCCAAATCCCGTTTTATAGATGACATTGCGCTCACTACAGATATTAATGGGGTAAAATCCCCGAAGAAGAAACGTCCAAGAACCTCTTTACGTCGGAAACCTGACAGTCGTGTTGTTTCTAGTAGCAGCAACAGTAGCTCTAGTAAACCTGAAAGTCGGGCTGCTCATTCCGAACATCAGTCTCAAGCCGCAGATATCTCAGTAAACGATAGTCAAAACGAAAAAGCAAAACTACCTCAAATCCAAAAACCAGACCATGATGAAGTGTCAAGCGAAGAAGAAGATTCTTCTTCTTCTCGTCCACATCATTATGAAGGAGAATTAGACCAAGTCTCACCGGACGAGTTTTGGGAACGTATGTCTTTTCGTCAAGAATGTATCGCAGGAGCTGTTACTGGTTTCTTTTCTATGGGAATTCACACGCCACATCCACATCGTCAACCTACTTCTACATCTTCCGCTATTGAAACCACCTCCAATTCTCCTTCCCTCACTCCATCTCCTCTCGCACCCCAACCTGGCCAAGTAGCGCCTCGTCTAATCAGACGAGTTATTTCTTCCTTGATGACGGGACATGAATTCTCTACTACAGAACGCGCTATTCGTGCCACGGGAGTTTTCGAAGATTCAATCAAAGGTTTATGTGAAAACATTGCCGAAGTTCCTTCAACTGCCAATCCAAATCTATCATCTACTGCTCATCTCCTTTACTCCCATGACCATGACCAAGATTCGCAATCATCTTCAGCTTCAGTAGCCAAGGAGAACTCTGACAATGATCATGATCATAATAATACCGAGACATCGAATACATTAGACGTCCCTCGAACACCTCCACGGAAACGAACACAACTTCCGGAAATATCACCTAATCCATTCCCTGAACCCGAAACTTCATTGGATACATATAATTCTCATATTTACGGCTCGATAACTGTGAAAAATCCTCCGTTGGCTCCGAAAGATAAAGTACCGGTTTCTTCTGTCGGTAATGGATCTGCTGGTGGAAATTTGGACGGGAAACCTGTGACTGTGTTGACGGCGAGAAAGAAGAAGAGGAAACAAGAGTGAGATGATTGTGTATCGAGTATTGGGCTTTTGATATCAATGGACACTGGAAGTGTTCCAAGACTTGAGATATGCGGCTCGACGTCATCATAGACCTCGTGGTTTTATTTGTTGTTTTCGTATGTATCATGTTCCTCAATTTATATTCTTATTTCTGTCATGCAAATATCGTGTTCTGTGTTCTGTCGCCACAAAATGGATGCATTGAACGCGTCGGGATAAGATGCCGCTACTTTGTAAGTGCATGTGCTCGAATAGGATAACATGACACCCACAAGCACCCACACTGATCCTATACCTATCCGGATGTTTTCATTCTGAGTTGTATGAAAGATCGACGATATTCGCTCTGGATCTAATTTGGATCCATCGTCGCCTTTGAAACTGTACTAGACTCTACTAGACCAGAGTGTTTCATTTAATTGAGGGGCCGGCTCTGTGTGAAGTCGACCCAGAATCTTCACAAAAAAGGCCCGCATCGGGCTGTAGTATCTAGTCAATCGGAGGTTCAACGTAGTCATTTTCAAAATTGTGGTTCAAGTGGCAGTGGACGGGTGGCCTGGAATGTCCAAGTCTCTACTCGAGAACGTCCGCTGTTTCAAGCTTCGAAAAATATCATGAAAATTTTTGGCGCAGTCCGACTCCATTGTTCACCCTTCAATATTCAGGACTACCCACCATTCTACTGACCTGAATTCTCCCGTATGTTTTCCAGCTTGCCTGAGCTACTCAACGAAATATTGAGAGTCGCCGGAAAATGATACTTCCGGATAGATAATTTAATTTAACCTTTAGAACTTCTCCGTCCACAAAATACAAATTCGCTCCGATTTTGATCAGTTCCGAGATGATTTTGAATACACAATCACACCCGCAGTTCGTTGCTATCCGCGATAGGTTAGCAACCCGTTTTTTTTGGTTTCGGAGATCGTGTCCGAATATATGACGTTGTGTGCATCGTTGCAGGTAGGGTTCAATTGAACTTGAGCTATGTTGCAGCTTTAACTGGGCTTGAGTGTGCATCGATGGAATCACTCAAGCTCATGAAGCCAGTGCGGGTTTCTAGTTTTGTAATGATACGTATCAGACCTTGAGGCTGAGAGTTGTTGTTTCAAGGGTGAGATCAGAAGTCCGAGTGGAAGGTTCTGGCTTTTGAGTGACCTCGCTGCGAGGATTCTATTCTATCTTCATGCATTCTTCGGACACGCGAGAACGAGTGTGAATGACAAGTGACTGTAATTGTAATGACAACCATAATAACACACTCGGTACAATATACAGCTGATTCGACGTCCTATCGGGGTCAATAGAGCATTATGATATTATCGCAATCACAAGTAGTTGATTTGAAGAGACAGCTCGATACATCGGCAGCAGAAACATGTAACATTCTGTTGGGATATATTGTGAATATCAAGCTTTCTATTGCTGAAACAGATGTGACCTGTTCGCTTTGAACGAGTAATCAAAGACACAGACTGCGGGAGAAACATTCATCGTTGGTTGATAATTTTTACATGTCTGCAGCGATAAATTGCCTGGCTTGTGAGCATGGCAGAGTTGCGGTTCCTGGCCATTGTTGCCTTTCAGGCCACCTCTTTAACTGCTGCTCTCACTGACTCGAGCTGTGTTCTGTGCCAGTGCGAGCTGCTGCCTCCTCTTTGGCGACTTTCGGGAAACGAAATTTGAACTCTGTGTAATTGACGGCATCCATCTTCTCAGCGATTCAGAATTCTGTGTTCAGATTTCGGTTGCAGAAGTTCTCTCTCACCCTGCGACACCCGCGCTCTCATTCTCTGCTGCCTCCTGCCATCGTCACTTTCTCCTCCCCTTCCGCAGGCTAGCCCTTCACCTCCATCTTCTTAACCCCAGCAACCTCTTTGCTTTCAATCTTTTGCTTCCGCTCCCCGCTGCTTCATCGGCCTATGCCAGGCCCGTCGTCAGAGCAAATGGCAACTCAAACACCTCAATCTCTCCCCTCTTTTGCTCAAACTTTTGGTGGCCCTGCTTCTCTCAACAGACTCTCTGAAATGAACAACAATTCTTTGCCTCCAATTCAGAACAGATCTGCTACTTCTTTCGAACGAAATCGGAAATCTCCAAGACCCGTTTCCCCACAACCACCGACTCCCTTGGAGACAAAGCACAATAACAGGAAACGTTTACACCAAGAGACATCTGGAGTTCAGCATGACGATGATAACAGTATTACAGAGTACGCTGATTCTCCCTTTCATTCCTTTCATTATTCGTCTAATTCCATATTTAGCAATGGGAGAAAATCTCCCAAGTCTGTTCGCATTAAGCAGGAATCAGAATACGACACTATGCCAATCAATGCGCCTTCTCTAACACGTCCTCCTCCTCTACCAACCCAACCCCCATTAGATTCGGGTACATCGAGTCCTTCCGTCAACTCCCCAGTCCCAACTAAAAAGCGTCGTGTCACAATCAGTGGTATGGCTCAACCTATCAACACAGATGTGAGACGACCATCCGTCGATAGTGGAATTTCTCCAGTTGTCATGGGCTTTACCATCATGCGCGATGATCCCGCAGCTCTTGAACAAGTACGCTCAATGATCACAGTGAAGCAGAAGCAGAAGGCGTTGATCGAACAGAGAAGAGGAAGTACTGCCGGCATCGTTGCACCGACGGCCCCTCCTTCAGTTAATATTGTAAATCCTCGTCAAGGATCAGAAGAATATCAGGGTCCTCCCCCGAAGCCCCCTGGCAGAGGTGGTGGCCGAAGTCCTAATAACGCAAGTAATCAGCCCCGTCGATCTGTTGTTGCCGCTTCAAATGCTCCCCCTCCTCCGACTCAAGCAGCCACTTCTCACCCACGTCAACCAAGTCCATCTACACTTATCGTTCCGTCTCAACAGTCAATGCAGTCAAACGTCTCGCTTACCTCTCAACCGGAACAAGCGCCAACTCAGACCCACTTACATCCATCTGCTGCTGTCGCAGCTGTGCCTCCTACCCCTTCACTTGTGCCACCCGTCCCACCGAACGCTCTCCCACCGCCACCCATTAGTTTTGCTCGTCGAAGGGCTGGAAGGCAATTAGGCAGTGCCAAGAAACCTGCTGATATCGTCATCAGTCCTCGAGACCGTCAAAGCGAAGGGCTTCTACAGCCATCCATCCAAAGTGCACCACCCATACCTCGAGCGGGTCAGGCTCAGTCATTCTCCATGACACTTCCAAGCCTACCCCCTGCATTGGCACCTGGCCAATCGACGAAGAGACTGGTTTCTGGTCAGGTCCCTCCCACACCCACTCGGTTAGCGATGCGACATTCTACTGCAGGACCCAGTGGGTTACCTGGGCGATCACCTCCCGCTTCTGTTCCTATCGCTACCACATTGGTTCCACCAACGCCTTCATCTCTTCACCATCCCAGTTACTCGAGCGAGAAATCGGCATTCCTAGCTCCATTCGAAACGTTCTATGATGCGCTCAACGATTCGAAACAGCTCAAGAATTGGCTAGGCGAACAGTTGTTGAAATCAAACACTTTGATGCACTCGCTTCAGAGACAGCAGGAACAGATGGAAGAGACTATCAGCAGTCTGGTTGACAAGAAAGTGTCAGCGATGCGCGAAGAGATTTACGGATTACGGGTTCGGGTCGATGAACTAGAACATGCTTTACGCCAAGCTAGGACATCTGCTCCTTCCGGATATAGTCCGAACATGTCTCACACGAAATCCAAAGGAAAGGCTAATGGATACACCTCAATCTCTGCACAGGGTGTCGTGTCTGAATCCTACACTTTCCCACCTGTTGAATCTATACGTCGCCCAGATGGTTTACGAAGGGTATCTTCCCCTGATCCCAGTGAACCAAGAAGCGGCCCCGGTTCAACCACTGCTTCTCCCGTTCCCTTCGAACTGGGAAGACGACTTTCGGTATCTGCCATGCGTTTGGATCCACCTCCCGCCCGTTCCAGTGATGTTTCAGCCTCCGGAAGACCTTCATTTAGTTCTCAGAGGGAGAGAGAACGCGAACGCGATAGGGAACCATACCCTCATCGACATCTCATGGGAGGGTGGTCACCTCATACATCTAAAGCATCTCTGCCTACTTCTTCTACTAGAAGTTCACTGAGTATGAACACGGATCGTGAACGAGAACGCATGATTGATCCTCTTAGACCTGGCCCGTCCAGGTCCAGTGGGAGTCATCATCAATCTCATGTAGTTGTGGAAAGGGAACGAGACAGGTATCCTCAGGCGTATTCTCGGGAACGACAGGCGGATAGGGATGTTGACATGAATCCCAGTCGTCATGATAGGGAAAAGGTGGAGAAGGAAGAGAGGGATAAAAGGAGCAGCGGAGGAAGTGATTTTAATCATCCTGCATCATCTCAGCAAGAACGTGAACGACCACCACCACCACCTGCAGCTTCCAGCAGACGTGCGAGTGTCTCACCTTCTACGTCGAAAGGTCGGCCTATGTCGCCCATGGATGAGTCTTGATTACTATTCGAGATCTCATCCGTTTATCTTCACATCTCATACTGCTGAGACAAGGAGGATGGTAAATACGATGGACATCTTTCTTTGTCATTACCGCTTCATTTTCTTTCAGTCTGCTGGTCCATGTATGATATGTCATTGTCACCCCAAGCTCGAAGTCACCGTTATTCCCCTTTTTTGTCATTTTTGGGTTTTCATTTCCATTCTCACTTTTACGTGCTTGCTCCACTCACTTGGGTTGTTGTTGTATCATCTTTCTGTTATTCACTTTTTTCCCAATGTTGCTTGCCGTCACGCTCATCACGTCTTCTCTCCCTTTGATCTGTACGGGTCAGTCGAAGGGGCATGCCGCCGCTGTCACACATGTTGTGAACACTTTTCACTGACTCAATGTCAAATCTACCGTTCCTCCATTCTCTTAACTTTTTGAGATTATCACGACTCTCCTCTCTGATGACAAGACTCTAGTCGATTTCCCTCCATTTCTTTGCTGTTTCTCTGAACCTATCTTCTCTCGTCGTTCACCGATATCGTTGTCTCTTTCCAGCCCTTGCTATCGTTGAAACTTTCTTCTTCTTCACTCGCAATTCGTTGCGTAGTTTGTTGACCATTTTCTTCTTCTTTTATTTGCCTTGTGAATTCTCTTGATCGATATCTTTCTTAACCTGGCCTTCCCCAATTGTATCACTATTCGCACACACATGCATGCAATCTCATCTCATTTGTGATCGTTACATGACCAATTTCTTTCAATCAGGGATTGGTATGTTCGTTGAATGGCGGTTTTCTTGGTCTCCCCTACTATATGAACATTGAACATCATGTTCGCCTACTTACTATCGTGGTTTGTTATAATGCAACATTGTCACGTCATGGTATTGGTCAGACAAGTTCACCGTTTGCCAACGCTTGGTGTTTGTCAGCGCCGCATTCTCAGCTTCGAATGGACTCCGAGTCTCCTTGCATTATTCAGTAGATGATGCATATGGTACGTATGTCTTCGACCAAGTTAAGTTTCAGAATTCATCCTGATATTAATATAAATAATCTACCAACAGTTCATGAGCAGCATTGCTTCATACAATCTTCTAGAATTCCGCTAAGTATATCCAACGATGATCCTCTCAAATTTATTAGCTCGTTCGACTCGGAATGCGAAGATGCTTAATGATGCAACTACATATACACACAGGATGATATTGACCAGATCTCTGAGTCTGACTTCTGGTCATGATCAACGGAATCTACGGAAACCATTCGAATTATACACTGCAGGTACTCCGAATGGACGTAAAGTGTCCATACTACTGGAAGAACTCAAGTCTGTATACGGGTTAGATTACAAGTTGAGTTCTTTCTCTCTTATTCTTCCTACTAATACTTTCTTTCCTATCACCCGTGTACTTACTCCGGTGTTTTTATTTTGTCGTTTTTACTTTGAACAGCGTACATCGTATAGATCTATCTCGAAATGTCCAGAAAGAACCGTGGTTCATCGAGATGAATCCAAACGGTCGAATCCCAGTTCTAGTTGACAACAACAACAACAACAACCATAATGGGAATAGTAGGAAGGGGTTCGCCATATTCGAATCAGCAGCTATTTTGCTTTACCTCGAACAACATTATGATTTTTCAAATCAATTCTGGTTCAATCCAAATTTGAACCCAAATGATTATAGTACGATGTTGCAATGGATTTTTTTTTCGGTAAGCTTATTACTTCAAGTTTTGTGTTTTGTTTTGATTTTCAAATAATACAGTCAACGGGAAAGTTGAATGCTAATTGAAGTTTTTTCTTCTTCTAGCACGGTGGGATAGGACCGATGCAAGGTCAAGGTATGTGAAGTTTTTCTTCAACCTGCAACAATATTACAACGCTCAATCTACCCTACTTACTCCTTTTTCGAACATTGGCCGCTTGGGCCATCTTTTTTAACATTCAAGCCAATCATTTTGTCAATCATACTTCCGAAAACATCCCATATGCAAAGAAGCGTGCGTACTACTTACTCAGGGTTCAGGTCCTATCTACACAAACGACGGCTGATGATGGTGATGCACTTTGCTGCGTCATTGTAGGTTATCTCGACGAGACGAAGCGTCTTTATGGCGTTCTTGAAATCCGTTTGACTGGCCGCGAGTGGTTGGCAGGTTCAGGTCGAGGTATCTACAGCATCGCAGATATCAACGCGTTCCCTTGGTAAGCACTTTCTTTTCTGTTTTCTGTTTCAAACTCATTTCAATTTTCGTTCATTTCCACTTTGAATGACAGGGTACGAGGTTACAATTATCTCAATATAGAGACACTCGATGAGTGGCCGAATGTAAAGGTGAATACCGGGTATTCATTCCATTCCAATCGCATCAATTTTCAAAGTTCGCAATGTTACTCAACACTCTTCTGATCTTTTGTTTTCTTTTTCTCACTAGGAATGGTTAGCTCGCATAGAGGAGCGACCGGCTGTTAAAGCAGGATTAGAAGTACCATGAACGATTCCCTTGATCTAGGCTATACATCCTTGTCTTTCTTCTATGTTCAAACAAAGCCTTATTCAACCTCGATTCAACTACCTGCGTTTTCCTGAGTATCCCGCATGTTTACATCCTACGCGGTTGGACTATGTCGTTAATTTTATCGGCATGATGAAGCTAGAAATGTGGCACGGTTGAATAAACGGCATACCCCTACGTCAACGCGGAAAAAGACGTCTCAATCGAAGGGTTGAGAATGCCGTTGGAAGTGGTATGTTGACTTCTGTGGTTCGATTTGTTAGATTTCCTGACATCTATCTGATCACGTAGACTTTGTCTAGACAAATGATCATGAATGGGATGCGGACCATCGAACAAACCCTAAAGCATTGTATAATCCCTCCTTCCTCACCGCTGTGCATGCCGGTGTAACTTCTGATGCACCCAAAAAAGACATGGAAAACTCCACTACATGGGAAACATGTTAGGTCACGGTTTGTCCCGCACAAAATGCATTGCACGATTACAATAGCGGATAAATATTTCGTCTTCATGATACAGTTAATCACAAAAGGCTTCGCGTGGTATACTATGATTGTATCGGCCATATCATCCACAAGATCAGTACGTGGCGAAATATGTGTTTCCTTTTCTCCCCTGATGAAAGCGTGCTTTTGTTAGAACGTGGCTATCGAATCACGGTACAAGTGACTGAAACATACCTAACATGAGGTGCGGCAAGACTATAGGTCTGGAGAGCTTGACGAGAAAGAATCGAGTCGGTGAGCAAAAGTCTATCGCCAGTCTAAGAGGCTACTTTCACGTCCTTCAGCTACCTGTTGCGCCGCCACTACCACTACCATCCCCGCTCGTCTCTGTTCTCGACCCTCGTTTTCTCTGTGATTCCTCAACTCTCGCTCTCAACTCGGCTTGCCTCCTCACTTCTGCCCACAATTGTAGGGTATACGCATGCATATCCCGGTGATACGCTGCCACAGCTTGTTCTATCTCTTCTGGCGTAGCTTCCTCCTCCTGCATATTATCAAAGTCTCCCGCCAGTGGGTCGCACAGCGTAAAGACGGAGGAGTGAACAAGCTGCCGTGACCAGTGAATTTGCGGCTTGATTGGCGTAATATCGAGTCTGAAGAGGGAGGGCCGCAGATCCTACGAGAAAAGCCTAGATTGGAGTGATACTAATATGCGTTTGAGTGTATCTATTTCTATGGACGGTCGAATGGAGGGTTCCGATTAATCAACGACTATCGTATTCAGCGCTCCTGTGGCCAGGCAAACGGTCGATCTATCCTGACGCACTGTCTTGCATATTGGAAGAACAAGTCGCACTGCGGCAGAGAGGTTCCGAGATGCGGGCAGCTGTATGGTTTTTTGATTTTTTCTCTTCTGTTCAGTGCTTATGCCAAATACGTCATAATGCATTATCTGGTGTTCCCATAATATTATGCCTTGATTTACGAATAGAATTTCAGTTTGTGTGGTCGCGGTGGTTCTGTGCTTGTTCTACAGAGTTGTTGAAGCGCACCCGGAGGTAGTTCAGAGTTACGGAATGGCTGGGAGAAAGGGACGGAGGGAAAAGGCAGTTAATGACAACATACATACTACCGGCGCATAACAATCGATCGCTCCACTCTTTCCCTGGAAATTTGGCTAGATTCGCCAGAGTCTGGGACACTTTGCACTCGTTTTTGAACAATCAACGGAAAGTGCAGAACAGAAAGGCTATTTTCGGAACCCACACTGTCTGCTTGCCCTTGTCTCTCTTTCCCTTCGACCTCCTCCCATGAGACAATGTTATGTTGTTTGCAGGCTACACAATCCACGGTCTTGCGATATAGTCCCGATTCGGTGGCTTTGGGCATTTCAATAACTGGTTATTCGAATTTAATGAATACAGCATGCAGGTGGGTATCGTCATAGGAAGAATGGTAACCGATATAGAAAGCTAGTGAATGCCGGCAAAAACAAACGCTTGGGCATTGTCATGATGTGATGTCCAGCTGACACTGACAAGACGCAGACGGCAGTGCAAGGAAATAAGTGTTCAACAGACATGACATCCGAAACACACGCTCTAGCAGAAAGAAATCACATAGTCAGACAAGGAACAACTTGATACACGCTGTAGCTCCACTATTTCATTAACGAGGAGGGAACTTACCGATAAGTAGATAGCTTAGTTTGATTCGCTAAATTTCTTATAGGTGCCGTATGGACCAACATCACGTCCACCTAACTGGGTATGCAGCGTTCGTGCTTGGACCTTTGGGATACTGGTAAGCTTGGGCAGCTCAGCCAGTTTTGAACTACCTGTAGTTCCATTTGTTGCTTTGATCCCGGCATGTTCTGCCAAGAGTCGCTTCAAATGTTCATTTTCTTCTTCCAATCTTGCCAGTTCGGATTCGCGTTCTAGGGACCATTCTGCGGCAGCCAACTGTCTGTCTGTTTCAGAATCTATGGGGCCTTCAATCGCCTCAAGGGAGTTCATTTGGTATGGCGCAGTGCGGGGAGATGAGGTCGCTGGATCCAGCGCGGACGAGTCTTGAGATGGCATGGAATCAGGATCTTCGCCATGGACCGTTCGCATGATGGTACGCAATAGTTTCCCTAGACGAGCAATAGACATGGATAGTGTTGTACTGGATGATAGTGATCGGGCGAGTTCTTCGGTTTCACGAATCAATAGTTTCTGCTCGTATTCTCGCACAATGGAAAGTTCGCGTTGTTGTACATCGTTCTGACGATAGTAAAAGGATACTATAAATATTTCAATGGTAAGGCACAAGGAAGTAAGTCACTCACTGCTCGTGTCCGAAAGGTAGCCATTACATTTTCCAGTGTTTGTTCATATTCTTTGATCAGGGCGTTGAGTTGTTTGTTATCGTTCATTAACGCATAGTTCTCGGCTGCAATAGTTGTATTCATGCGGTCCAACTCAGCATCATAGAGTTCTGTCATATTCAAAGAGGATGACAAAACGGATCAACATTCTGCGAAGCATTACTAAACAATGGAGGGGTTTGACCGACCTTGAGGTTTGTCTTGATTGAATCTAGCGTGGAAGAGTATCGTATGGATATTATAGAACGACGTGCGAGAAAAACACGAACCTGCGTAGGACGAACCCCGTTTGTTGATGTGTGGCTTGTGACTATTCCCATAAAACAACAACACATTCAAACAATATTTAGTGTCTCATGAGGCATTTCTTGGGAATCGAAGATGCTCACCTTGACCCCGGTTGTGATTTGTTTTACTGCGATGGTGATATTGTGATTTGAGCTGAGCTGCTCTGAGAATTCGGTGAGGAGATTCGTTATTCGTAGAATTTCTGCGTCGATGGAGGACGTGTCGATGACTGCCATAGTTGAAGAAAGTCCAGTGAAGGAGGCAGAAGGATTAGAGGGTCGATACTGATAACTCGAGATGAGTTGCTCAGGTTGTGCAGATGTACGGGAGGAATCCAAGGAAGAACTGTATGATGGGTGCTAAAGTGAAGGCTTTCTTGTCTATTGGCGAGAGCAACTCAATCAATAAATCCCCTGCACGTGATACCATTTCAGTGACGTTCTTAGGGCGTCTGTTTCATCTTGCTCGAGGAATCCAACAGTCAACTGCCTCCAATTATCCTCACGATTTCATCCATGTCTGCAGCAGCCAATCCTCCCGCTGACTTCTCGAAATTTACAGTCCCTCAGCTGAAAGCATTATGCAAAGAACGCAAGCTTTCGGGATACTCGAAGCTAGGAAAGACCGCCTTGGTCCAATTGTTGACGGAGGGTGAGTAAATTGGTACCCTTCATTGAATTTACATAAAAACAAAATGGTACCATCGTAGTAAACGGGAATGGATCCACATCCAAAATAGTATCGCTCGCTGTGCCTGCTTCTGGAATAGCAAATAACTCTGGCGATACAGCTATGCCGCCTGTAGTGAAGAGTCAGATGGCCAGACGGCCGAAAGCGCATACAGAGAAGAAACTTGATCCAAACGTAAACAAAAACATCGAATTATCTGCTCTAAATGCTACCTCTATCGAAATCTGTGCTTCTGTTATACCCGTTACAAATAACCCTGACAACAATTTCCCGACCTCACCTGTTCACCGACGTCTTACATCTCAGTTTACTTCCTCTGTCTCTAGTCAACTTCAACCTGACAGTGTCAACAAGGAGAATAACACTCCATTCTCAGACAGGCTTGACACTACTACTTTGGAATTTGCAGACGATACTATCCAAGCCTCTCTTAACGCGTCCTCAACTTCCGGGAAGGATCGCTCTAGCGCATCCAATCCTCCTACGAAATTGTCGTCTATCTCTGCTACAACCTCACTGAAGAGATCACTTGATGATACCTCTAGTCAGCAAGCGTCGAAAAAAGCAAAGTCGACGCATATACCCAGCTCTCTTGGCAGTCCAGGTTCTCCTTCTCTGGCAGTCTCTTCTGGACAAGCAAAGGTTTCATCTTCTGAAAATACTAGCACTTCCACTTCTCTTGCTCAGAGCCTCAATTCGTCTCATTCCCGGCAAATTCAATCAGGCGCAGTACCTAACTTACTGGGTCCTGGCAATACTCAGACGCTTAAGACTGCAAAGCGATTCAAGCCATTGATTATAAACAAACCTCTTGTCGTTCCACCAACGGTCAGTTCTTCGACTAGCAAGAAACTAAAGAAACATTCCCCCGTTGCTCCACTTGTCCTCCGTTACCTGGATTTTCCGCTCAGCTCGTCAGACAACGCTCTAATCTTGAAACCAATATCAATGCCTCCATCTTTATCTCAGAGAAGTCGCGTTAAACCATGGTCAATCATCCTCAGTGGTCTTAGAGATGAAGAAACAAGACAATGTATCCTTGTTTCCAAGTTGTTTCGGTACGCTGGTAAATGGAATCTCGACGTTGTTCATTCAACATCGCCATCTAACTATCATTTGTTTTCCAATCGGTTAGTATATCTGTCTGCTTCGTCTATTCTCTCCAATAAGTTCAACGGCAAACGCCTTCAAGAGATTAACAAGAGGTACAATCCATCTGTAATCAATTATTGGCCTTACCTTCGACTTCGACAACATGAAGCATTCGAACGACGGAAGCAATTTGACGATACCTTTCTCGGTAGAGTCTTCAAAGGAGCGACATCCATTGACGACAGACTCTGGGGTAGCCCAGATACCGAGAAACAGATCGGAATTATTGTCAGGTAGGTACAACAAGTCGAATGTTTCTCAAAAGTCTGATCCTCTCTTCTACATAGATTTGTTTTGACGAGGTTCTGGTTTACCATATCTCTCGGCGACCAAGGAATAAAGGGGAAATGGTTAGACGGCACTGTTGTGGATGCTCAAGAAGTTATACCAAATGAGATATGGGGTATCAAAGTACGACATTCCGGCCAAGGTACCGGACGAATTGAGGTCTTCTACGTTCTGGAGAGCACCTGTGAAGCCGTTGGACGTGCTCAAAATCCAGAAGATTGCAACGTTCAAGCGGAGAACGATACTCAACTGAGAGCCGATTGGTCGATGTTCATTCAACGTCGTGTTTCTGGAACATTTCAAGGATCTTTACTTTCCTACCTCAAGTGGGAACATCATGAAGAGTACGAGAAGGGAATTAGTAAACTCTGGCTGGTGAGAATCAAGAAAGAAGCTGAAGTAGGGGAGATCAAGAGAGAGATTGCAGAAAGATATGTTTTGGCTTGTGTCGTCGGAAACAGGTGCGCGAATATTCACACTTCAAGGTCCACATGTTTGAATGTTCGATATCACCTTTTCCTGCAGCGTCAGTGGAAGTTGGATGACATCTGCTGAGATGGCTCAAGAATTCGCTAGCTTGCCTGTTAAAACAGATTCACAGTCGATGATTTTATTGAAACGAAAGGACCAAAATGTGAATTTGTATCTTCCTGGGTGCGTTTTCCTCATTCTTCCATCGTTCCACCTGATCCTAGATAACATCGTCCCCTTAGACATCATCACGTCGAAAGTGTTCATTTCAACGTATCGTCATCTGGTGAACCTCTCCACCCGGCACTAGCAATTATCCAAACCCCTCATCGCGAGTACATGATATTAAGAGATAATGGGATGACAGTTGGATGTGAGGAAGACGGGGTCAGTGAAGTTTGGATGAGAATGCTGGGGTGCGATCGCAGAGGTGTTGAAGTTGTTCGATGATAGAATTAGGTTATTTCTGTGTATTATATTGTACTGGAATGATAGGCTTGTTATTTGTTGTGCTCTCCCACTTCACGGATATTAATATTATCGGAATAAATCACTTGATTCAGTCCGATCAAACGATTACGTAACAATCTGAGATCTGACTACGTGGTTTAAATTCGCGTTTTTTTCAGTCTGCTGGTCGATTCTTACACGTCGTTCTGAACTATTGTTTGCTGAATTACACGCAGGATGCCCATTCAATCCTGTCTCTTTTCATCTCACTCTTCGGACTGAACATACACATCCCCCTTTCACTTATAATACCAGGTTCTCTTCTTGCAGTATCATCATCCTTCTCAAGGTGTGTATTCTTTGCCACACTTTTTTCTTCTCTTCTGGACCTTTTGTCTGGTTCATTTTCTCCTGATGAAACTCTTTATATTTGCACGTCAGTCTGAGGTATCAATCCATTCAGGTTGACACCGCTCTTGATGCTAATTTTTCGCTTTTTCTGACTCTTCCTGTCTACAAACTTGATTCTTCGTTTGTTATACATGGTTTACTGACTGGCTCTTTCTCGTCTTTTCAGGTTGTTGAGCCTCCTGTAGAAGTCACAAATATTTTGGGCCAGTACCAACCGGCAGGCTTGGAGAAGAACAAGACCAGTACGTTGCCTCTAGTAGAATTTCATAGATTCCGTACTCTTTTGTACGTTCCATCCCTTGTATCATACTTTACATCTTCTCAATACACCTTCATCAAACTCGTATATTCAAAAATCATGTCTGCATTCTCCTCAGTCAGCTACCAACATGACCCGTCGACCCAAATCACCTCATGGTCATGGACCAACAACCACTTGTGTTGCTCAGCGACCGTTTCCTCGTCTTTTCACCAATCTCCTCATACCCATTGCATTATGGCTTTTGATAAGACCTACACTCGACCCATTACCTCCATTACCAGCTCTGCATTCCTCGTTAGGTTTCGCGATATTGGGGTTCGTGTTGGTAGGAAACCTCGTTCCGAAACTTGGGTCAACTTTTGTTGACGCTGGATTATGGGGGAGGGATCTGTTGAAGGAAGGGAAAGAAGGTCAGGTAGTGTGAGTCTCTTATTTCTTTCATGTTTACCATATGAGAATATTAAAGCTGAATTAATATTTGCTTTGTAAAGCCCGGAAAGTTTGGGATTAGTATGCGCCTCAGTGTACATACTCCTCCTCATCCTTTTCATTCCATTTGCGTTCTCCGATGTTTTGGTTAATTTTCATGGGAAACATCTTCATGACCCTTCTGCTCCGAAACAAGGAATCACGGTCACCGAATTTCCACACCAGAAGGTACCTCTCGTGTCGTCTTCATATCTCAAATCTAACGTCATTTCCTTAGTTATCAGGCTACCTCTCGTCGCTCCTCTCTCTTCTCATAGCTACCTTGCTAGGATTTCTGGACGACGTGTTCGACATCCGATGGAGACATAAACTTCCAGTTCCTATCATCGCATCCATCCCTCTTCTCATGGTGTACTACTCTGAACGAGGGAATACGAACGTTGTGGTTCCGATTCCTTTCAGGTGGCTTTTTGGGACATTGGTTAATCTAGGTGTGATTCTGATTTTTTTTTAGCATCGTGGTCGTTTTACTGAGTCTTCATTACACGAACAGGTCCATTGTACTATCTCTACATGTCCCTCCTTTCCACATTCTCAACAAATAGCATCAATATCCTTGCTGGAATCAATGGATCTGAAGCTTCTCAAGCATTCATCATAGCACTCTCCGTGATCCTTAATGATTTACTCTTTCTACCATGGCCAATTGGATTCAGAATACGCATCCCACTTCATTTACTCGGAAATCAGAGTGAAGTCGATTTTGGTGGAACTTGGAAAGCTGGAATGGCGTTTGGGAGCATGGAATTGATTGAAAGACATTTGTTCAGTTTGTATTTCATGTTACCACTTGTCGGTGTTCTTGCTGGATTCTTGTGGCACAATTGGTTTGTAGTGTCATTCGTCATCGCTGATTACGCTGGGGTTGCTGATGCTATAGCTTTGTAGGTATCCTGCGCGCGCATTCCCAGGCGATACACTTTGTTACGCGACAGGGATGGCATTTGCAGTTGTCGGGATTCAAGGACATTTCTCAAAAACTCTCCTTCTATTTTTCATCCCTCAAATCTTCAACTTTATCCTTTCGTGCCCGCAACTGTTCGGATTGGTTCCTTGCCCTCGACATCGGGTACCAAAGTGGGTCTTTCCCGCCTCTAAAACCGATTCTTGGCTGACGTCTACATTTACGATACAGTTTCATACCTACAACTGGCCTCCTAGTTCCTTCCTACACAACCCTCCGACCAAACCCTTCGAAGCTCACTCTACTTGTCATCAAAGTCCTTTCGACCCTTCGCTTAACTCAAGTCCGAACTAATCCTTCTACAAACCAACTCGAATGCACCAATCTAACAATCTTGAATGTCATGTTACTGAACTTGGGAAGTATGAGAGAAGACGAATTGGTGAAAGTTCTAGTTAAGACTCAGATTGTTGGGAGCTTGTTTGCATTCTTTGTGAGGTATGGTTTGGCAGGGTTGGTATATGATGGTAACAGGAGATAGTCAATTTTCATTGTTCGTCTTTCTTACTTTGTACGTATGTTACTTAGATTTTGTAGTCTTCTATCATCTGCATGGACTTTGACAGTGGTCAATGGATTATTTATTTTGTTTGGAATTGAATTCCAGGTCCCGTTATGTTTCCGCGAGTCCCACTAAGAATCCAACGTAAGGTTTCTTTTATAACATATATAGATCGTCATTGTTTCCAATATGCACTTGAATTCCTCATTATGCTATAATCTACGCTAATCATCTGTGATACAGGACTAATGTTATACAACACCAACAATTTCTTGAAAATCGTACGGTTTTAATGTCGTGTAAAAGGCATTAATACAAGAGTTGATATTATAAGGCTTTACATCCTGTAGTTCATCTGGTTAAACAATATTAATAGGACAAACATGACACATTATCGCAGTGGGATTTACAAGGGTGAGATGACACGCTGACTGGATAGACGAGTGAGTAGGAAAGATGAGATAGAAAATAGAGAAATAGAGACAGACATGATTTATCTATGACCTCAGGCTAGACGACTGGATACGTTTGAGGAGCCACCAAAACGGTGTAGCATAGGTCATATCAGAGGCGTCGATTTTACCAGAGCCACCAGTAAGCATGCCACCAACACGACCATGAAGGTCAGCGATAATTGAGCCTGAATCTCCACATGCTGAAAAAGCGTTTGACTTGCTGCTATAGTTCATAATCGTCCATTCCATCGAGGTTTGGTTGACAGACATGTCATTGAAGTAGTCGCGAACGATGGAGAAAACACCGTTCGCACGGCCGACGGTGGTGCCAGTGGCATGGCCATTCTTGACAACCAACAAGCACGGTTCACGGTCATAGTCCCGCATGTCGGGGGTGCGCATTAACTCGTCGGTTATTATACCTTGAAGTGGGAGTAGACGGTCTTTAGGATATTTAAATTCCCAGTTATCATCATTGGGAGGGAAATACTCGACCGTGAACTCGTTAGGTGACATCGTCGTACCTTATAAGTAACATTCAGTTAGTAGATAGTCTTAACAGAATTTGAACAGTCAAGTCGCACCGAGATCTATCTTATTGTCTTGAAAACCATCACCAAGCTTGGTGCGGTCGATCACGAACAACCCCCAATCCTCCGTGAAATGTTGCTCACTGACACCGAGACCTATAGGTGGGGAGCGGAGGATGTGGCCAATGACACGGTTATCAATTTTTTTCCACTCATTGTTGAGCTTATCGAGCAATTCTGCAAGTTCGAATATCGCCTTTTCGGCTTTAACCAGTAACATCTCAGTCAAAATTCGATCCGCTTTAGCTTCCTCGACATCGGTGGTGTCGTTACCCCTTTCTCTTTCCTTGCACTCTTCGATATACTCCTCCCATTGATCGACCGAAATTCTGCGTTTTCTGATCGCGACTTTGATTGAATCAATAACATCACAGAAAGCTTGCTGCCCGAACAGGATGACATCTTTAGTAGGTCCACCCCGATGGTAAGAGTAATCAAGATTGCTATCCTGAGATCCTATGAGGAGGTGACGGCACGAAAGGCCTAAGAGTCTACCGCTGCCACTGCCTTCAGCGAGGTAGAGGGCCATGGTCCCCTCGCAGTCGGGGTTGGCCGCTGTGGAGATGGAGAGGCTGAGGGCAGGTGTGAGGGGGCTAACAACATCGACAAGCGAGTCCAAGTTTCCAACGGGTTTTAGAAGCCGAGGACCGACATTGCGCAGGTAGATAGACTCACGGAAGTCCACATCGACATCAGTGATTTGGTACGTATGAAGAACGGCTAAGATATCCTGAGCTGCGTAGTGGGCAGCTGTAGCAGTGGTAGAGTCAGGGAAGACGCCAATCCAAATTGTGACGGGACTAAAGACCAGTTGCGAGTTAACATTGGTTGTTTCTTCGTCCTCAGAGGATACGGTGTTGAGCTCGATGTTCTTGAATAGAACAATATCTATCGTTGTAAAGGGAATCTGAAAATCCTGGTAAGTAAACTTTACAATATGATGGGAATTAATTGACCTTGTGGTTGTCCATAACTGAGACGACCTTCCATCCCAAGTCGTTGTTCCATACTTTCGTAATCGGATGGTCAAAACCTTCACGCAGCTCCTTCAAACGGGGTTGGGCCTCAGGTCCACGAGGCAGGGACCACTTTTCCTTACCCGTGCGGTAGACAAGTATGGGTTCAGATGGGAGTCCGGCATAGTAGAATTGTGCCTCTGCCTTGGAGACAGCGTGTGGATCAGGTGAGTAGGAAGCAGCACTAGAAGCGGCATTGCTACTAGAGCCTGAGGAGGTCGACGCGGTAATGGTTGGGAGGACGGGGACGTTGCTATTGGCGTTCTGAGTCTCCTGGTAGTCCCCAGAATGACTTCATTGGAAAGCGACATTGTATAGTTAGTTACAATGGAGTAAATTGATGAGAGACTAAGCGACGGACTGATGAAATTCGAGGAATCGAAAACTAACTGAATGGTCGTTCAGTGAAGGAGAGTTCCCGGCTTAGTTTGGCAGCATATATATGGTGATAGGAGATAGTAGCCAGTTCATTGATAGATTCTTGTAGTCTTTTCTCGTGTGTATGGACTTTGGCATTGTTAATGGATTCTTTCGGTTGAATTTGAGGTCACGTTATGAGAATGTCGCGGGCCGCGTAGCCGATGACGCGTTCTCTTCATGATGATGGTAAGTATTCCCGCTGAGACACCCAAGGTTTCTTTTCTACCATATTACTCATTGTTTCTTCCAACTTTTATACCTCGTTGTATCCATACCACTCTATAAATGTCAAATCTAGTTCAATTATATGTATATGATCTCAGTAACGGTCTAGCAAAGCAATTATCCAGGCAACTTACAGGTAGACAAATCGATGGAATTTGGTGAGTCTCTTTCTCATTTTTTGTTTTTCGTTTTTACATTCACAAAGTGGTACTGATATTAAAGCGGTTCAGGCATACATCTGTAGTGGTGTTCAATAAAGAAGTATTCTATGGACAGGGAATCTCGATAACTGCCCCGGGGAGGTCTCATGTGAGTAACGGTACCTTGTGTTCACTGCTAAAGCAGGTATGCTAATGGGTGTGTAATTGTATAGCACGGAAAGCCATTGCAGGTTATTGAGATGGGTGAGACTTCTATAGATGAAGAGACGTTTGATGAGTATATAAATGAGATGAGGGAGCATTATACTGCGGATAAAGTGAGTACTGGAACCCTCCAGAACTGTCCCAAAATATAACTGAGAAATGTTCCAGTATCATCTCCTAGGTCCGTCTTCCATGCCGTATATCATTCGTCACATCTGACTTGTGGTGCAACCAGATTTCAATTGCAATTCATTCACAAATGATTGCGTAGGGTTTCTAACGGGAAACTCTATCCCAGAGTGGATTCGAGGTAAAGTTCGCCATTTTCCGCGATATATCTCTTCAACTGAATCATCATATTGTCTTCAGACTTACCCTCTGATTTCCTCTCTACCCCATTCGGGGCGGCTCTGCGACCAACGATTGATAATATGTTCCGACAACCTGGTCCACTAACCTCGCCTCCAACACCACAACCTTCTATTCAACCTCCCTCCGTACCTCCAACTACCGCAACCCCTGATTCAGCAATTACATCCGCTCTCTTACAGGCAGTTGCAGCTCGTGCAGCTTCGACGCCCGCGGCGGGTCAACCAAATTCTATTAGCGCCCCAATGCACATATGCACAAATCCAACTACATTCCATAATATCCTTGTAACACATAAAGCCGTTATTGGTTTCTTTACGTCTGCAACATGTGGACCTTGTAGGATGATTGAACCTGTTTTTGAGCGTTTTGCTGAAGAGAAGACTCAAGGTAACATGGGAGTTGGAGGGAAGATTGCTTTTGTTAAAGTCGATATTGGGGTGGGTATGGGTAGTGCTGTTGGAGGCCAATTTGGAGTGAGGGTTACTCCTACGTTCATTTTCTTCTTGAATGGGAAGAAAGTATGTGGTATAAGCTTATGGACCTTCTGTTAATTGCTAATTTTCTTCAATCCAACAGACACATGAGCTTAAAGGTGCAGATCAGGGTGAATTGAAGACTCAGATCGACCTTTTATTATGGGAAGCCTTCCCTCGTAGGTTCCAATTGATCTTCATTTCAAAACCTCTTGATACTTATAGTATTGTATAGCACATCCACATACCAAGCTATCTCTCCCCACTCTCCAGAAGATTTCGACAAACCCGATCTTATTTTCGCAGGTCCCCAACCTTGATGTTGTTCTAACTAAATTCACGTCCCTTCTGCCACCATCATCTTCGGCATACTCGACTACCCTATCGGCGGAATTCATTCCTTTCCTCAAGGCGCGCTTCTCAACAGATAAACAAGCCGCTAAACACCCAAGTCCAAGCAGAGAGCAGCTCACGAGATGGACTGACTTGACGAAAGACCTGATCAGCTCTCTCCAACCAGCGCAACTATTCCCTCTGGTAGATATGTGGAGGCTTGCAATCCTAGATTCCAACATCTCGTCGCACATTGCCTCCTCCTCCTCGTCTTCTGCCAACGATCTGGTCGATTTGGTTCTTCTCAAGGCTCTTTCTTCCCTCTCTTCTCCTCCCTCTGATTCTCGTAATTTCATCCTGACAACTCTCCGGCTGGGATGCAATTCATTCTCATCTCCTTTCCTTTCACCAGCTTCAGCTTCTAATTCCGGAAAGAAGAAGACATTAGCGACGAATTTATTCGTTTCTGCTGTTTTGAGCGAAGATAAGAATGTGAAGAATGCTGCTGCCAGTTTAGGTTTTAATTTGAGCGCCGTTGTGCAGGCTAAACATCGTCAAGCGGGAGGGAATGGAAATGGAAACGAAGAAGATCAGGACGCAGAATGGGAAATTGAGATCATTAGTGCTGTGTTGGAAGCGTTGAAGGATGTGAAGAATTTGAATGAGGATGTTGGTGAGTATCTTTCCTGTGGTGCCACTGAATTACCACATGATGCTGATAATCTATCCTCCCCTGTTCAGCGCATCGTCTGACCGCTTGCCTCGGATTTCTACTCTACCTGTCTCCAGTATCATCATATGAGGGAAACTTCAAACCACTCTTAGAAGTACTTCAAGCCAAAGAGGTCTTAGAATCGTTGCTTTCGCCCACTGGAGAGGGGGCCGTGGTAAAGAAGAAAGAGGTGAAAGCCTTAATCAAAGAGGTTGTGGAATTGTGTTAGTTTGTGGGATGTCACGGTCAGCTGGTTCAAATACACGAATTTCCACTATTATGATGCTCGTCATGATTTAGATCGATGTTGTTTTCGGTGTCGCTGAATCCTTTGTTCGCGGTGGACTTTGTAACTTACGTGTGTACGTTAATTTTTTGCCATGGCATGCATTGCATACTGTCTGTGTGTCGGGTCACAATATTTCCCTGTTCTCTGTTGTCTCAATATTGTGAACGCTGCATTGAAATACGCATGACCGCATTTTCGAGGTACGCATTGTCACTTTTCGCGATTTTAGTGTAACCCACTGATTGGCTCATTCAAAATATGTACAGGTTTCTCTCTTCAGAGGAAGCGATTTTTGCCAATCACATCAGTGCTTCCGACGCAGATCACGCGTCATGTACACCACAAAACCAGCGGCGCGTCCGAACAACTTGATTCTCGCTGCTAGATTATCAGCTTCAGAAAGTTCTTTTTCATTGTATGTCAATGGATTTGTGGATGTACGTCGGTACTTATTCGCTAAATTTTACAGCGGCAGACTGCGCTGACATCCAGTTGCATACCGTGACAAACCGCAAACTGACTATTTGACAGAGGCAATAACACGGGTCATACTGGTACGCTACGTTAATACAGCTACGATCCTCGACTGGAACCTTTCCGGTCGAAGAAATTGAGCATGTAGTTCTATATCCTCGAAGTAAGAGTCATCATGATCTCTCCGTGTCGGCCAGCTGACGAATTCCACCACCATAGAAAGTCCTGAATTTACTGTCCCTTCGTATCTTCTCGAAATGCATCGCACCTCGTCATAAGGTGAAGTGTTTGGTACTTGCAAGTGGAAACATCAAGTCTAGTTGATCTGACTTCGTAAATGAAGAAAATCGGTATATAAAGGGTGAGGGTTGGACCCCCAATTCATCGTCAACCGTTGAGTTTTCAGCACACTCACCATCCACACTCATTCCAAACTTTCGAATTCCACCGCAATTGTGAGTCTCGCATACCTCGTGTATATTTCTTCTGATATACTAACTCGAACACTCCACAGTTCTGCAAATATGCGCTCTTCATTCATTGAACAATCTTCAATCTTTCTCCGACAATTTGTCGTTTTCGCTCTCATCGCATCCGCCTTTCAACAAACATTCCAAGTCGGAATGGCAGGTTCTACTTTGTTTGCACTCGGTGCTCCTATCGGTCTTCAAGAACGCACCATTCCAGGTACTCATAAATATTCGACCTCTCTTTCGATGATTAGTCCTTTCTAACTCGATTTCAATTCCCAGGTGACGCTTTTGGTTCAATTGATAATGGGATAGTGTCAAACTTGCGTCATCCTACCGGCCCCAATGCCGATATTCCAGGTATAAATTCATTCGACCTGCGTTTCAATGATTTATTCCCTCTAACTCAGTTTAATTCTTATTCGTAGATACCATTGGGAGTGTTGTTGGAGATGATGTGTTGTCACACCTCAGACGTACTACTGGTCCAGATGTTGGAGTTGCGGGAATTGCAACCGGTACCGCGTCCAACGTTCTCGGTCAAGCTTCCTCCGACATCCACAACGTTGAAGCAGAACATCCTCTCTAGACTAGAGTTCCTAATTTTAAGCTCGAGGTACTTGCGGTGGTTGAGAATTTGATTCTGTCGAATCCTGTATGTACTCGTGTACTCGTACCGGTGTTGTTGCGGCTGTCGATGGACTGTTTGTTTATTTATTGGACTTGCAAAACTGTAGGATGTTTTGTTTGTTGCTCGTCCAGTGTTTCGGATTCGTTCGTTACTTGTTTTGTTGTTGTGTCAATTTGTGATTTTTAATACATACACTCTTTGTGTTGTGAATATCTGGTCTGAGTTCGAATTCTTGAGAAAAGTCCATTTTGAGCAGTTCTGCACAAGATTTTGCGAGTTGGTGGATACTTGGAGAACGGGCCATCGGTGAGCTAATTGAGTACTAGACCGAGCAAAATGGCCTCTGCACTGATCATGAGGTCTTTCAGAATCAGCACTCATATACCTCATCACAAGGTGCACAAGAAGACCTGCTCGTAGTGTAAGTCCTGCTCGATTGAACAAACTGAGTACTAAGTATGGACTCGGAGTTCAGTCGGGCCTGCCGGCCCGCTCTGAAATACTTGTACTTTAAGTACGTGTGCAATTGGGACTCTATTATCTATTCGGACAATTGTCTTTCTCGTCATTCGTATTTTCACGTATCCAAGGTATTCAAGCACGCATCAAGGATGAAATAAGTACAATCATTGAGAGCAGTAATCGTTCATCTAGGCTAAATATGAATATGTTTCGTGGCAACAATTCAATAGCACCAGAATGAGTCCCATTCAGTCCTGTTCAACTTCCTCTGTGTCATTTTCCTCATTCTCTTTAGCTTCATCCTTGTCCCTTGCCATTCTCTTCGTAGCATATCTCTCAATATCAGCATCACCACATTCCATCATTTCTTTCAACTGATGCGTACGAATCCAGTTGAAGTTGCCAGCCACAGCTTTCTTGAGAAAAGTCTCTCTGACTTTCTCAAATTCCTTTTCGAGTTTCTCGCTCATCTCATTCCTTATTCTCAGGAGAAAGGTCAAGAAATTGATGGCATCGAGAGGATCTTGTAACCGGAAGCTTCGAGTATTGGTCTCCATGACATATATCTAGTAGGAAGAGAGAGACATGCATAAGTAATCCGACGATAATGCTCAACAGTCACATGTCACAGATCATCTTACCTCTGGATCCCTCTGAGTCTTTGCCTGTTGATTCCCTTCATTCCCAGACGACATCCACACCATCATGACTCTAGCTTCAACCCCACGAACATAGACACCCCATATAGGGAAGTCGATGATTCCAATGACATCGTGGAGGTACATAACAGCAGCTACGCAATTCAGACTGCACCGATTCTTGACTTGATATTCATTTTCCGACTCTCTCTTATCCTCGTTGATGATCGATGAGCAACGGCAAAACAAGGTCTTCCTTTCAATATTGTCGGCATCTCTCCCATGTAATTGGTTTATTGTCAGCTTTGGAGCAATATATGAAAGAAGATGTGCGTTATTCCTCACTGTTATGCCCGCTTTATCGATGATATCCTCGTTGTTGTACGAATATGTCTTCCTCGCCGCCCTTTCGAACATAGTCTTTGAAGTCCGTATTTCAGTCAGCTTGCGCTTCGGAAGAGAATTCGTGTAGAATTTTGGTTTTTCTTCAAATGTGGCATCTTCTATGTACTTCTTCAGCTCTGTTTGAGAAAGACTTTCGAGGGCATTGTCTATCTTTGCCACTCCCATGGCGTTACATTTCGTGCGAGGAGGTTCCCCGATGGCGATCCGTATGGACTGGTGACAAGAAGTGCCAGCTGGCTTGAACATATAAAATTGCCCTGAAAGCTCCAGGGAATAGTACTTCACTTCATCCAATTCAGCTTGGGTCCCAACGCCATCTATAAGTTTGTCCGGAGATTCAAACTTCATATTCTCCACGAGTGCGGTATGTGTCATCAATATCAACCTAGCACGTGTGTCAAGGGATTTATCTATCGTCCTAATCTTATTTTCAAGCTCCTCCTGCTTTTGCGTGTCCTTCAGCTGTTGAAGGATATATGATGTCGTTATATTTGCTGGCATTCTGATCGTCTCCTCCATCCTACGACAAACTTTCAACCAAAATCATGAGTTTTGTAGCATCAAAAGTACTCACTTTATAAGTGCTGAAGTAACTTCGTGTTCAGTAGTGAACATATACTTAAGTATGTCATCAACAACTATCCTTGCTGTCGCTTCCAGGGTGGTGTAATGTTTTCTTCTACCATCAAGAGAGGCACTCATGATATAGCCCAACTTTTTCTCAAGAGTGGCCACTGTGCCAGTGATCGTGTCACGGTTGAACAAACAATGCACCACAATTGAAGCATCACGAGGTTCAAAGGCATGTGACTATGTAATGCGCCGTAACAGTAAACAGCTGACAAATTTTCAATCCGATATGGTGTAACGGCTAACATTACCGCCTTTCATAGGGAGGTTTGCGGTAGCTCGGGGTTCGATTCCCCATATCGGAGTTTTTTTCTTTCCCGAATGGCTGCTAGAGAAGCCTTTTGGGTGCTGGAACGTTGGAGACCCGAGAGGAATATTAGGTCGAAACGATCTGGAGGTAACATTCGCAAATATGACAAATAAAGTGGTGGGCTTAATAGTATTTTAAAACATGAATTCAAGACAAATCAAGAAAGATGATTTGTAAATGGCTAGTAAATGAAATTTCTTTCTTCCCAAGTTTAGAAGAGAATGAAAGCAACATTCTCAACATCCTATACTTTCTCCCTATATAAAGAGACATAGGCAGTCTGCTGCCACTCCTGATCCAAAACAACTTGAACCTTATATTTCTCAATGACCTCCATCAACCTTTTATTTATCTCCACAAAATCCTCCTTCTAACCTTCAGAACACTTCAACTGTGTAATGCATTGAACTTGGAAATGTTGGATGAGATAAATTTCTTCCAATAATGAGATGGAGTGGCAACCAGAAGTGGATTTCATGGTACCAGTGGATCCTGATCCATTTCATTGTATGACGATTTCTAAGAGATTCTTGTATAGATCGATGTGGTCATGTCTAAGTATGTCAGGTTCTTGGAATTCATGGTCTGCTGATGTTCGAGGTGATTCAGTGCAAACAAGGGTTTTGAGGTTAGAGAATAAAGGTTTCATAAGGCATTTGCCTGCCTGTGAGGAGCGACCCACTAAGCGAGGCAGAATAGTATGCAACAGTGTTAGACCTTCAATGGTCAAAATCTGAACATTATTGAAAAGCGAAAGTAAATTGGGATCCTTGAGACTCTCGATTCCTCCTAGATACAGAACTTCGATGGTGTCAAAGATGTCATGTGACCAGGACATATAAATTGAGAGTGAGACTTGAGGGTTTGTCTTCGAGGTTTCTTAAAGATCGCTGCCAGAATTTAATACAATAAGAAACCTTGTAAGAAAATTTCAATCTTCAGTATCTTCAATACGATCCTGTGATGATGCCTCTGTCAATGGTTGTTTCTCTGATTTAAGCATGAAAACAGGATTCACAGAATCAAAGAAGAATTGATGTGGTAAACCCTAATCTGTAGATTTTTGAGTATAGTGGATAGGAAGGACTTGACAAGAGTAGGTGATTAATCTAATGGATTCTTTATACCCTGAAGAAAATAAAGTTGACTCGAAGCCCCTAAGGTCAACGGTCTGTAGAACGTTCCTTTTTCCAGCATTGAATATGTCAAGGCTTCAAGTGAGGTTATAAAGGAGAGTGTGGTACTCGTGGTGAGATGGGATAATAGGCTGATGCTGCAACAACCTTGGTTGGTGAGAATTGAATGAGCAAGAGATGTCCAATCTGGTTTTGGGCTGCATCTGAATATCTGTCATGATTCTGGAAACTAGACACAACTCTCCCTCAATTGCAAATTTTCTAAGATACTCAAGTTCGACTTTCACATCAAAAGAATCATTTGGTGTTGTGTAGTCCTCGGTTGACCAAAGTTATAGAAGTTGCTAATCCACATCTACTGAAAATCTCAATTCGAGGATGTGAATGTATGTCATCTTCTGAAGAGCTGTATAAAGACAGTCCAACTTATAGCCAGATTGTTCACCAATTGTCAAAGTAAGATATCAAATGGTAGATGTGAAAAGTGAAAAATCTTATGTGAAGCTATAGCATGACAATTTGAGAGCTTTGAGATGAGGGAAAGGATGAGTGTTCATGAATGATTTGATATGAGCATTCAGCTCCAGATCCAATGATATGGATTCAATGGAAGAGGAGGCTAATATAAGGGTCATCTGAAATGAGTTCCATAATGTTTTGCATTCCGCGGAGGTTAAACAATGATTATTTTTAGGTGTATCTATGCAGATTGAATGAAGTTGAGATAATATTTGTAGCATATTTTTGATGACATTAGAGAGGGTCTGAGGTAAGTTGATACTCATTAAAGTGGTAATTGGTGTATTCCCTGATCTACCATGAAATGCTAGATGCTACGGTCTACGTACAAGAGACTGAGTGGACCAATATGTGTTTGACTAAGTGGTGATCGCATATTATCATTGATAGACTTGAGTGATTTGTACCAGAGGCCAAAATTCAATAGCACCTACAAGTAAAAAAACTTCGAGAAGAAGTTTATTAGGAAGTCTTAAGATTGGAGTGCAGGAGTTGTAACATTCAAAGAGAGGCTGTAGTTCCTTTTCAGCTTGAATATCTATGGTACGCTTCAGCTCCTTAGCTTTTACTCGAACGAGTTTGATCTCATCTGTGATCAGAGAGATTGTATCCCAAAGAGGCATTCAGTTGTGCATTAGAAATATCAGTTTTACACAGTATTTATGATCTGGATAGAGTTATAATTACCTTGAATACACCAAAAGACTATACATGAGAGTGGCTGTAGAATGATACAAATTGGACAGGTGCATTGGTGACTGGGATCGGAATCTATGCAAGTTACTGCAAAACAGCCACCATGACACTAACATTCAGTTTCAACCACTGAATGATTAGGGAGCACCTGGACCTCATCACTTCCCAGCCTAATAAGGTCTGTCCATGCACTCTAATGGGTAAGCCTAACTAGGCTGAGACTTCGAATCTACTGAGACTGCCTGTTAATTATTAGAATAGCACCATATAGAGCTTATATCCATGTAGAGTAATGTCTTATTCTCGAGCTCCAGAACATCTTTTATCTACTGGGTACCGGTGATCTGAGATCCTTCAGGCACAGCATGAAATCAGCATTTCATCATCAGTTCCTCCATCGTTTCCACCTCCCTCTCATCAAACCCTTCTTTGCTGGCACTACCGTCTATCAACATGTATTGCTCGCTGTCGTCAACAGTGAGCATGATGTTCCCTTTGCCATTTTCTCATATCTTTATCATTTCTGGTCAGATTTTTGTCAGTCTTTTACCATACATACCCTAGTATTGACCTTTATGTAGAGAGCACATGTAAGATACATCACACCATAGCTTTTATTATCATGAATACAAGATTATACTGGTATTAGCCACTGAAAGAAATGAATTCTAAAACACCATCTATCTGATTGTTAGTGTACTCATCATCTGGTTTCTCCTCTTCACTGTCCTCTTCCCCTTCTTCAGATGTACTAGTTGGTTGTTGTACTGGTCACACAATAGATGTCTGGCCAATACGAGTTCCTGGTCCCTTTACACCACTGAAACCACAGAGATTGTAAATCTTGTTAATACGACACATGATTACAGTATTGATGGCCACCCACCGTAGGACAAAATCTTGTACTGCACCAAAAAGAGGATCATTAGAGTCTTGTAGAGTTTGAATTAATGTGGTGAATAGGACAGTTTTATCTGCGATAGTGGTGTGTAAATGGTATACTTCAATGTTACATCATACAAGTTCTTCATGAGTGTGGTGAATACGACAGTGCAACTTGATGATTTCACGAACAGCGGACTTGGTCCACTCCTTGCTTTGCACATTGTTTCGAATCTCTTGCAGCAGGTTGAACTCTTCAAGAAACTCATACTTCGAGACCCATTTCCAATCCAGATTTCCTCATCTGATTGCAGAGGCTGCCATATTATAAGTTGCTATAGCATTCTGGATAGCTTTCGATCACATTTGTAATGACTTTGAGAGGTGGGTTCGGAGCTTGTAACCTAGCATAAAAACTCAGAAGATATTATAAAAAGCAAAGAAGTACGACAAACCAGTTTGCGATATATTCAGTTTGTGAAGTTCAAAAAGCTATTAAACCACAAGCTTTTATAGGTTGTCAAGGGCCTTGTGGTACTTATGTTCAGTGATGTACTTGATTGTTTGTAGATACTCTGAAGAAGCATGCATCCAATGGTGAGGGATGTTGAGATGCACTTCCAGTTTGATAACATCTGCTAAAACTCGATTATACTGCTCCAAAGCAAGTCTACGGTTGCATTCCAGTTGCACAGTGGCTGCAGCATTGGCTGCATAAGATGGTAATGTTGGTGGGCCATCAGAGACAAAGATAAAATCATTGGATACCGAATTTATGAATGAAGTGGTCGTGTTATTCCATTGACTCTCTAGTTTATATAGTTCATTGAGAAGCTCTACATATGTGATAGCGTGAGTGTTTTCGGGATCTTCTTTTCTGAAAGTCAAAAAGTAGACAACCTCCTCCTTCTCCCAATGATTGAGGTCGGAATCCATGATTTGGAGAGAAGTCATTGCATCTTGAAGGGCGTAAGTATCTTTTTCGATAATCTTTTGACTTTGGCAGATGTTGTTGTACAGGAAGGTTCCACTGTTGGTATATTTTTCTGTATCCCATTATTAAAAGAAAAGGTGAATAAACAAACGACGGTGAAAAGGGGATGCATACTGAATGACAGAAGCAAGATGGTTCGATGCACTGAAAATGCATTCCATGATCTCTAAATCTTCAAGTCTAATCCCTTCAATAACATTCGGGTGATTACAAAGTTGACATTGACAGTTATGAGTGTAGCCGTAGAATGCATTGACACAGAGAGTAAAGTTCTTCTCTTTGAAGGTGTTACCAAGACTTGACCACTTCACAGTGGATGAGAAGCTACATCCAATATCATATGCACTGAGGGAATTGGGATTGAGAGTATCCAGAGCTTTTGAGAGAAACACAAGTGGATACTTTGCACTGTTGTAAGAGAAGGGAGAGGTAGGAGAAAGAGAAAATGATCAGCATGAGTTTCTAAATTTGGCTATGAGCTGAGCTTACAGTTTGCCACTCTTGATCATGTCTACCAACCACAATATCATTCCATGTCGACATGCTCCTGCTAATACCCCACTCTTGTCAAATATAGCCTACATTTTCTTTTTATTATCTGCAGAGGCTGCTTTCCAGTTTTGAGTGCATTGTTCTACTTCAACATCATGGGCACAACCATCGGTCAGATCGCCCTCTTCTTCTGCACCTGGATTAATGTCTTTTTCCCCCTCTCCAATTACCTCCTCTTCAACATCTTGATGCTGCATTCCAACTTGGGGGCCCTTTCTTGCCCGAACTTCATGTACAAATTGATCAATGAAAGTCTATGGAAGGAAGTAGTCAGAATCTTCATAAGTGCGTGCATCCCCTATGATTCAATCTCCTAATGCACTGACAGCCATTCTCTTCAGGCTGTTATTTCCATTGAATAGTTCTCTCAATTTTCAATGAAATATTATCTTGATGTATTGACTTACTTTATAGCAACAGGCTTGACATGCATTATTGACTCTCCAGTCAGAAGAATCCCATTTTAAGAGATGTAGAATCTTCTTCTCAACTTCCCTTTTAATTGTCATATAGATTTTGTAGATGTCATTGATGGCATCTCTCAGTGAGCAATTATAAGGTATCTGTATGTTACCTGATAAGTTGTCATATTTTTGTATGGTGAATGTCATTGTACTAACCCCATAGTAGCCATATATCACTTTTGCAAAGGCCTCTGCACTGAAAGAAGCCTTTGCCAGATGAATCCAGTGATATAGCTTGATTATCCGAACTGATATCGCAACATGAGGTTCAAGTGGCATTTTGGCAATATAACCTACACGCAGAAGGTCGACAGCTAGAAAAAGACTATTCACATCCCTCTTGAGTGTAAATGACATTTGCAAGGAGTAGATATCAAAAACTTGAACTGTGTATAAGTAAGTTTTCTCTCTTGTCTTTTTATTATTTGTTGACTCAGTTGTACCATCCACAGGCATTTCTAATTGTTCAGTGCTGCTTTCATTACTTGTCAGTTTTGCCTGGTTAGGGGAAGAGTACTTCCACTGTAGGTATGCATTTGTGAGTGGCTCAATCAGGTTGACCCATGCATTGAATTAACTTTGTCTTTGAGCTCTCCAGGTTAATCTGTGAGTTTTCCATCACCCTTGCCAGCTTGTACAAGGTAGATACAATATCATCTACAATATTAATTTCACAAGGAAGGGACTCACTATGGTAGCTCAACCAATTCCCAAATGGCATCGACAATGAGCTCATTTGTATCTTTAGGTATGTCTTCCCAATCTCCTTCATCTATTACAGGGGGTACAGAATCATTGACAAATTCTTCAGGATTACCAATGGAACTGTGAGCCTCACTTAGGATTCTCCGGCTTTCACTGTCAAGAGCTGCAAAAGAAATAGATCATTGGTATGAGCTTTTAATATGAATATACTATACTTAATAATTCTGTTCTAATATGATCTTTCACTTTCACAGCCTTCTTTTCAATTGCTTATTAACCTAGGAACACTGTTCGCAAGACTTTGTGTGTTGCGCTGTAAGATAAACCACTATTTGATGAAGGCTGAAGAGTGGTCATGCGTATCTATCATAATATTCCTTATGTCGAATGCTTTCTTTTTCCTAAATTTTGTGCCATAGTGAGTCCAGAGAATTATGGTACTAAATACTGATCATATGGTTCTACAGGGTAACAAAATCGAAGAAGATGTGTAAGTTTTTTTATGTGTGCTTGAGGTGCAAAGTGAGCTGAAAAGATGATTGACTTTCCATAGCACACTTAACTGAGGATTTGGGCAAACCATGCACTCTTACTAATTCAGCACTACACTCATTCAACTTCAATCTGAACCTCCACCACATCAAACACTCTGTCTCCATCCTCAAACTATGTGACCTCTCACAGAACCCAACTCTATCTACATAACCCCTGTTAAAAAGCAATATTACACTGTCATTGGTAGTGAGTGTGCAGGAATCTACAAGGCCAACAAGTAAGTCATTTCTTTTATCGATTAGTTCAATTTCCTGACTACCACAGGTGGCCCTTCATGCAATCAGGCTACTATATGCCTTCTCTTCCTATCTCTATCCTCTGTCCAAACCAGAACACTGCACAAGAGGTATTCAATTTCCTTCATGGTATTGTTGGAAGACTTCCGAAGAATGCCTCGAAGCAAGATATCACTGTCACTCTCAACACGTACAAAGTCCATAAGCTTCAACACCAGAGATCCAAGTTTTACAATATTTTATTCAGTAATGAACCCCACTGCTGTATTTATTTCACATAGTAAGTATTTGACAATTGTTCACTACAACAGATTGATAACATCATCTCTAGTGCTGACCTTTGGGAGGCTATCTATAACAATTAGTACTCGAAATTCAAAATGATGGAGACTTTCTTCAATGCATTAATGTTCCTTGTGTTCAAACTGCAAGGACTTCTACTCTACACCTCAGTTATGAATCAGATGGATAAAAGTCCCGAGGCATTGTTAGTTATTGATGCACTTACATGTAACCCATTTCTTAATCCCCTCACTTGACACTGGAACTTTTCTCCAAGTTCTACTGTTACTCAACAAGCTGGGAGTCCAGGTCTTAGAAGAAAAAGAGGATTGTTGAGTCCTTTCATCCAGTCTATCTTACTATCTATTCCTTCCTCAATGACGTTCCAGTCTTCAGTGGTACCAGATACTAAAAGCTACTCACAACAATCAGCTAGTAGTAGTAGTGCTCCAACTATTACTCAGTACTTGACAGAGACATCCTCATCTAGCAACCACGAGTCCATGCCCAATGACATTGCAGCAATATCACAACTTTCTGATGGAGATAAGATCTCTTTTGTACATATTTGTTTTAATTATTGATGCTCATTTAGTTATAGATCTTGATAGTACTAGTGAGTCTGTTGTGTTGCCATCCGTAATATTTCATGACAGCTGATTCTAATGCAAGCTTATATCTGTCGCCGCAACCTTTTCAGCAAGGAATATCATTATGAATTTGGATGTGAATCTACAAGCTCCGGTAAGGTATCAGTACCTACATTGGGGCAACTTTTGGATGAGTTCATAGATGCCTGGGGTTACAACCACTATACAATCATACAAATTCATGCCAGGTTTGTTTCATCCAATGACATGAAGTCATTCATTTCCAACTTGAAGGATTCTCACTTCTCGTACAAAGAGCTCGAATATTTCTACAAGTAGCTTCACAAGTTGAAGAAGTCTTTTGCTTTGTATCTTCGCGATGACAACTATGACTGTGATTAGATCTATATACTCTTCCATTCAGTTCTTTCTTAAATTCTCCATTTGATTCTGCTTTTATATGTACTTTTTCTGTACTACTATTATGCTCTTCAATGTTGTATATTGTCTATGCACTTATGGTTTCTCTATGGACTCTGTATATTTGTATGTATATATATATTTGTCAAAATCACGTAATTTCATTGAATATTGAATCACTGAACCTCTCGGTGACTATTGACTTCAATATACACTATTCTGCAACATGGTCAAGAGTTTAAGACCAATAACAGTACCAAAGACTCAGATGTCTGCTATTGAATACTACTCCTATGTAATGTGTCACCTGCTCACTTCAAGCTATGCAGTGTGTGTCATACACGTCGAGCCAAGAAGTCTACCAACAAGCTTACTCCAGCCCAAAAAGCAGAAAAGCAAGCCAAAAAGACTGCTCTTTTAGAAGAAAAATGTGAAGCAATTGCAGAAGCACTTCAACAAATTAGTGCAATTGCCACATCCCTTTCAGATTATTTCCCTGACCATAGTCCTGATGAATGATGAACTACTATTATTTAAAAATCCAAGGCAGCCCTTTCCTCACGAGAGGTGACACCTTGGAATGTGTGGGTTCACAAAACGTTGGTTTGACTCAATGAAGGTATGTGAACTCTTTTTTATAGTAATCTCTAATAACTGGTATACCACAACAGATACATCTGAAGGTGCATCCCGTGTTCCATTCAAGAAGGTTGTTCAAGAAGCCAAAAAGACATGGAAAGTAATGTCTAAGGCCGAGAAAAAGGCTGCTATCACTGACAAAGATGTTGCTGAAATGATTGACCACTGTGATATGAAAAAACTGGCCCCTCACAACACTGCTATTGGGAACTTCAACAATTTTAGGGCTGCCTCAGATAATATCATTACATGAGTATGTATTCTTCTTGTTTTTCGTTCACATTGACACTGAGTTTCTATTAAACAGATCACAAATCTTCATACTCATACATCCATCAAGTTTCTCCTTATAGGAGTCCACTTTAAATCTTCGCATTACAACCAACCAATCACCTTTACCACTAGCAATGCCTTTGAGGAGTTCTTCCAACTCTTTCTGCACACTAGCATTGAAAAATTTGCTATACAAGCTGAAGAATTTATAATCTCTGGTGTACAAGATATGTTTTATACTATCTGGAGTTCATTCTCAGTCTCACAAATCTGTCACAGGTGTTGTTCAATCATATGCCAAAGAAACATTAGACTTGAAGAAACAGCTTGCAGAGTTGATACTCTTGAAGCTTCATAAGTTCATTCAATCACATCTTGTTTGTGCTTCTGATCCTTATACTTTCATTCAATTTTAGAGGAGATTATACGCCCCTATACCATTGCTCGCATGGTCTACAAGAATTTTGAGGATTAAATCACTGCTCAGTATGTAGTAGAACTTGTTGGATGGCTACTTCTACAATTTTGTGCCCCAGGAGATCTGACGAAGATTGAGCTCCTGGCCTTGAAGCAGGCTTGGGTGAATGAAGTCACATACTTCTGAAAGATGTCAAAGGTTGAGTTCAAGTCCCAGATGCATGCATAGAACCAAACAATTATTGCTGATGCTGCTATGACCAACTCAACTATGACAGATGATACGATAACCAACGTTACCATGGTAAATGCCACGATTACCACCTTTTCTGCTTCAGAGAGCTCAGAAAGCTCTACTTCATCATATCAACCTCGCCCTTCCTCAGTGCCAATAAATAGTAATCTGCCACCTTCGATGTTTCACAACACAGCTCCACCTTCTGCATCTTCTGCATTCCCCACTTAAACTTCTGCAACTCAGACTGTTATGATCATGGGTACTCAGGGATTGCAACCAAAGAAACGTCAGCCACATTCTGACAAAGGTAAAAAGAGGGGGCTGTGTACAAAGAAGGATGTTGTACTCAGTTATTCTTCAGTTTGAGTATTTATCTACATGGACTTCATAGTAAGGGTGTTAGAGTTAGTACCCCTTATTTTTCTTGTTGTCATCTTGCTCTCATTCTGCTCTCATAACTTGCTTTATTGTGTACCCTTTCAAGTTGTCTGTTATCTTAATGTTTATTTATTCTTGATTATGATTTCAGAAAAAAGTGACAGTGTGATGTATCTTACATGTGCTCTCTACATAAAGGTCAATACTAGGGTATGTATGGTGAAAGACTGACAAAAATCTGACCAGAAATGATAAAGATATGAGAAAATGGCAAAGGGAACATTGTACTCACCATTGATGACAGCGAGTAACACATGTTGATAGATAGTAGTGCCAGCGAAGAAGGGTTTGATGGGAGGGAGGTGAAAATGATGGAGGAACTGATGATGAAATGCTGATTTCATGCTGTGCCTGAAGGATCTCAGGTTACCGGTACCTAGTAGATAAAAGATATTCTGGAGCTCGAGAATAAGACATTACTCTACATGGATATAAGCTCTATATGGTGCTATTCTAATAATTAACAGGCAGTCTCAGCAGATTCGAAGTCTCAGCCTAGTTAGGCTTACCCATTAGAGTGCATGGACAGATCTTATTAGGCTGGGAAGTGATGAGGTCCAGGTGTTAGGAAGCTTCGCCATTGCCAGACCATGCTTATTTGGGTACTGGGCACTCCAAAACCCTTTTACATGCACATGATTGATTTACAACCCTTTCGTGTGCACATGATTTATATTTTCCTAATACAGCTTTTGATGAAAGTGAAAACTCGAGTGCCTAGACTGACCCTTTCCTTTTAAGTCCCTGGCTACTTTTTTTGGCCCCTCGGCAAACCCCTGCTCAAAAAAGCGCCGGCCTCGGCTACCCTGCCAATGACCCAATTCTCAATGATTATGTTGAGCTTCAAGAACAATGTCACGTGATATTCGCCCCGACCGGACCGCTCAATGTATCTGTCCATTTATTTGTGAATGTCCCATTCTCTATTTCGCACCCAGAAGTTTACGCGTTTACGGGTTAGTCCTATTCACTCTAAGGATATTCAGAACAAAATTCAAGCGATTAACTTCTCGTACTATTTATGTATCACATCATCGGATTCCACCTTGCATCACCTGGCCACGGGTTCTCGACAGTCGTCTTCAAGAATAACGGTCTTGTGAAAGGTCCATGATTTCGACATTCATCGGATAACCCTCTTCTCGATGGACAACTCAGCGACCAATCACCTTCAGATTAAATCAAACCCTCGAAGTGTCATTGATCGCTTCGAATTCTGAGCAGATTCTCTACTACTATCAGCCTGTACATGAATATAGTACGAATTCTGGTTCAGCTTGTTACACCGGTGCTCATATTTTTCGAACGAAGCCGGAGGATTTTTCGCTACACAGGACACGATACAGGGAACCTACTGACTCGGAACGAACGGATTATCACTGGTGGTTGATGCCGGGTTCGATGGAAGTTGAGCCACAATGTTATTGGGAAAATGAACGGAGAAAGATTTGGAAGCTTTTGGGGTGATGAATGTTACGTCCCAAAAGTTCATGATAAGGACTTTCCGGATGTAGAGTCTGGACCTGCAGCTGAGATCTCGTTGAACCCGACGCACGAATTCAACCAACTCAGAGGTGCCGGTAATATTGTTCAACTTGCACTACAATAAATTTTCGGCACATGTACAATCGCACAGTACGTAGACTATATGGTAGTCTTGTAGATTCCGGATACGCTGTCCTTTTGTTTTAACAGTACTCCATTTTGTATCTCCGTCCATCGGTCAGGTACACCACACTCACAGCAATACGTTTATAAATATATCTTACAATGATTAGCGATAATCGATAACTTCCTTGAACCGCCATGAGGAGGGAAACTTCACGATCTTGACTTTACCAGATCTCACTCAATACTTCGCTGGAAACCGTCATATGTGAGTAAACGGAATACCTCAAGTTGCATGTCACCCAGGCTCGAAGAACTCACAGGAGCAGTGATCCACTTCGTCAAAATTTCTTGAATCCTCAGGTGGAGTTTATTTTGGCAAGCTTTGCATGAAAGGCGGGAACCTAGCGACGAGAGGGTATTTTGTATGAGATTTGCCGATTGGTCTGTATAACATTCAACACTGGTTAGTTACACTATAACCATGTCATAGATTAGCGGGCATATTCTCCTCACCCGGTCGAATCTCCCAAGCCAAATAAGCGGTAGCCAGTGCCCATGCGCGAGTGAGTTGTTGTTGCTCGACAAAGCCGCAATCAAGTGTGGATGGATGCTCTCCAGGCGGGTCCAATAAGAGCTTTTTCAAAGCATTCACTCGATGATTGTGCAATAGAACGAGTTTCTTGAAATAAACAACACCCATTCTATTCGCTTGATCGTCTGTGATCGAGGAGATCTCGTGGGAAAGAAGGTAGCTCGACACTGAAACGGCCAATGAATGCAAACCATGGGAAGCGGCACAAATATACACGTCCATTGGCTGCCGAGGGGCTTGGCTCATGATATACTCGAACAGTGGCTTTGAAGGTGTGATAGCTTGGTCGAGAGGTATGCCGTACTTCTCTGACGAGTCGACAGCAGCGAGAACTACATGGAGAGGTGGGGTGTACCGCTTAAAATCGAGATCATACACGGTGTGAAGGATGATGTTCAGGATGTCTGCGGATTCGGAGACAGGAAATGGTCTCGCCATGGAGGCAACTCCCCGATGGTTGTCGGTGGCAAGGCAAGATCCAAACCAGTTCTGGCTCAGATGCAGCAACCAGTGTGAATGAACATAGAAAAAGACAGAGTCGGAGGAACAAAGGATAGCATCTGGGAGGACGCCATCCACGTTATGTTCTGCATGGAACGCGGTAGATACGGATATAACCATTTCTGACCCCTCATCCTCGGTAGTGGGGCTGTTAATCTGCACGTTGCGGTTAATTTTGGGTTACTACAAGCTCTTAAGCGCAAACACGTTGTCCACTTACAGGCGTCAAAGGAGGTGTGTTGATGTAGTCATACCCAGGTGTTCCTAGTGACATGATGTCTGTGAATCGGTCGAAAACAGTTGCATCGAAATACTCCATGTCGACGTTTGTTGCAGGATACAGGAGGTAATTGGAGGCTGCTGAGTTTGCGACAAAGAAAGGGGACTTATCGAATCGAGAGTCACCCTGAGAGGCCTTTACATATGAACATAAGTGGGAGAGTATTGGCTGGAAGTGGAGTGCTCAAGCACATCCTTCATTTCTGGACCACTTACGATCCAGACTTGTCCTCGAAGTTTTGCAAGAAGTGCTAGAAGGACTGGGTGACACGGAGACGTGACAACCGTCCTTGAACCTTGGATAAGGCAATTAGAGCGCTGCCAGTACATAATATTACTGTATGTATTGACAAAGGCTTCCTGATCTTGATTCTTCAGCGCCTTGGGATCTATTTTTTGGGGGGCCGACTATCTGGATCACAGATTCGTGCTAAGTCAGGAGGCTCAGCAGCATCAATACTCTGGAAGGTTGGTACCAACGTTGCATTGTGAATCGGTGCCTAAATGGTAGCCGTGCGATTACGGAGAACGCATGTCCGATAATGTTTGTCGACATCGAAAAGGATCTGGAGTCGAGTTCAAGATGCCGACTCAATGAACGATGTGTTTACTGGTAACTAGCGAGCATTTAAAAACGAATCTTGTTGTTGCTGTGGACCACTAAGATCTCCAGAGTTCTGCCTATAGCCCATTTAGCGGATAACCGGTAGATAGATTGGAGGAATACTTACCATTCATTTTTAATGTCGCTGGGAAATTAAGCAACTATTCGTGAGACCCCGAACTCCGGATCGTGAGCTTTGTTAGCGAGTTGAGGATTCGGCGGAGTGAAGTATGCAAGTCTGGGTAAACATGCAGCATGATTCCGGTGCGGGACCTATCATTTCCCTCAAATCGGTCAGCCACTATGCAAGTAGTTGAGATTTCCCCTAACTTGGAACATGGCAATCAGAACTATTCGGCGTACTACTATGTATGAACCAAAATATCGTATAAGTCGGCAGAGGGTTCTCCCAGTAGAGTGGTATAAACCTATTCTCCTATAGGTTGAGATTTGACCTTGCGAGTTTCAGAGAACTGTTGTCGTGTTTGGTCCATGCAGGAGGACGGCTGATATCAGGCTCAGAAGCAAAATTTCCAAAGGTAGTCATAATAAACGAAACGTTACCTAATCTCACATACCGCAGGCTTGCTCTGATGTCAAACCAATTCTTGAGTTCTCTTGTAATGCTGGTATCTAGCGAGTATTTTCACGTTGGCGTTGTATAAATAATGAAAGTTGGGTCTTTGTAATTGTGACTATAGACTCCATTGATATGTTTAAGTTTCCTAGAAATCAGTAAGGAATTATACTCACATACATTCTACAAATGTTCGGTTATAGCGTGCTTCCCGTAGATGGATCATGAGAACGAGGCTTTAGGAGACTCCTGACTTCTCTAAGTTTGAAAATAGAATCATTCCGAATGAGAAGCGAAACTTCGAGGGTATCGTTTGTTGCTATTTGGTCATCATGGTCCATAGAGGAGCGGAAGCACCGAATGCCCTAAAGATGACTTGACATCGAACAGGGATGGTGGATTTATGGCGCATTCATAGACAAGAAATGGGATTCTTGGAATGATTAAGAATCGATCAAGATTCTGAGAATCGCATTATGTATGTATTTTAACTCTGGCAATACGGCAAGAAGAACGATCAGCTTCGCCCGGAGTAGCGTAGGGTATTTACAATGATAACTAACCTGGAAGACATGCTGCACACATATTCTAGGAGGAAACGACTGATCCCAATTAACGAGAACTAGCTCGGCTAGCCCATACTATTAGACCTCTAGCATGAATCTTTGATGCCCACGGAAGAGACTTAACACTGCCCTTGAATTATGTTCGCGGCATGTTCACGAATCTAGTAACTCGTCACCAAGAAGGCCATCTCATTAGATGCAGTTCTTCAAACTCGCTATTCCCGCATGGAGAAGATAGTCAAAGTACAAGGAATACAGTCTTCGAATACTGCTGAATGTACCCGAATGTTAGAGAGAAGTGAGAACTCGTATGCGTTCGGGAAGCCTGGAGAAGACTCACGTTTCGGTACACTTTTATTCACCATGCAAAAGGTGGAAGTACGAAGACCTATCGATGGACAAGTCTACCTACTAGTGACATAGACAAGAGACCTTCGGCAATTTCCGTAACTTGTACTCAAGACCCGAGGGGAGGGCAATGAAGATATTAGGGTAAGAAAGACTCGCGGAAACATCTAGAAAAGGCATGAAGAGTATGTTGAGAAGCCTGAAGAGCCTTGATAGGTGAGAATGGGTGGTCTTGAGAGAACAATTCTGATCTTTGACTGAAAATCTGATTGTAGTGCAAGCCCTTTGTTCTCATTTTAGTGTGAACCTCTTCAACTAGTGAATACGCGCTCTAGTAGAGTACAATCCCGTGAATGGCCGGCTGCATTATTAGGTATCGAGATAGACTTACGCCTAATAACACATACCATGGGTGAGAACTAGTTTTCACGATATGACGAATAGTTGAATCTTGCACGGACCAGTAGCACAACGTGAATGATATGCTAGTGAAGAGTTTCACCGATAGCTCATGTACGAACAATGGGGAGCTTATTGCGTGAAGTAGCTGAAATTCTTCAGGTCATCCGTTTGATCATGATATGTCAGTCCCCTTCGATCAAATAACACCTTCTACATTGCCACTCACAAAGTGCCACTTCTTTCGAGCTCGAGAGGCAAAGTAACGCTGCGCTAATAGCTACTCTGCGGGCAATTTTACAGGAGGAGGTCGAAAGTTGCGACTGAGATTGATATCATGATTCTGGACCGTTAAGAGTCAGCGGCTTGAACAGAAGAAAAAGTCAGATGTCCTGCAAAATTATGTGTTCTTTTGCTCGTACATACTCCAAATTCTGTCTTTGAAGTTGATGGAATGTACTTCATATATATAAAGGTTCGTATGTTGAATACTTAGTAGTAACCCATAGTGGGTCAAGGCACAGTACTGTGTACTACCAGCCGAGGAGGAGGAGGAGGAGGAGTATATTATAATTTTTGGCACCCGTAGGGATGTCACGAGGACGACTTAGATATGTAGCTAGCGCGTAGCAGTTACTCTTCCCACGACCCCATGCATTAACAAGATTCTGATATCGCGACTTCATGTGCTAGCCTGAGTGTACTGTGCATAGCAGACCACTAATAAAATATGATATTATAATATTGAACGGATTGTTCTCTAGTGAAAACCTTCCTGAATAGATGGAACGTCGAGGAGATGGTACTTTCACCCTCAGTCGATGAGGTTTTCCTGCACTTGGTCTCAGTTTAATCCACTACCCCATGGGGTAAAAGATCGGATTTCTGCAATCTAGAGTATCGCTAGTCTAGCGCAAATTCCTATGCAAGATTCTGTTTATCTACTTGTGGTGGAATTTGTCGATGAATTTGTCTTTCGGCGCTTAGAATGTATTATTCGGAGGTTGTGCGATGTAACATGTAACATGACATGGAATTCTCATCCTCATCTTCTCCTCTCATGTAGAAACTCGACGCTCTCTCCCATTCTTTGTTACTCCACATCTGCAGAGCACTCGAAAGCGAGAGATCATCGCAGCAATATGATTAGGCCGAAGGAGATTTAGTTCATGTGATATGGGCCGAGGCCGACACCCGGAATCCGTCGGTACTTAAGCCTCCTCCTCGACTTTGGTGGACACCCTTCATCTCCACACTCTTCGCATCGGAAAGGTCAAGGAGGACCTTGTTCTCGCTCTTCCGTCGCCGCCTAGTTCTTGTGACTTTGCGTATAATAATACCAGCAACCAATATTTAACCACCCTCTCTAATTCCGATACATTCAGCTCGCTTGGTTTTTGGTTTTTCGACTGGACTTGTCTTGTTGAACCACCAACCACCCGTCTAATACTTGTTTTATTGCAGTATTATGCTTAGATTATCGACAAAGAGTTCCGCCTCTAGAGTTTCGGTTTCTGCTTCGCGTCTCGTCCAAGTCTCGGTGAGTGTCTATTTGTCTGATGTTATCGAGGAATGGGGAGGCAAGGAGAATTGGAAGCACAGTGCATTCGGACGTTGGAAGGAACAGTTTACCATTTGGATCGCTTCCCTTTTCAATTTCATTATATACCCTTCAACTCATGGAATCTTTCAAATACTAGTCTCAAATTCCTGCAATGTCCAAATCCCGCACTCTCAAGACGTCTGCTCCCCGCAAATCCGACGTTCCTCCAGGTTACGTTGCAGACCCCACTGGAGGAGCTATGCTTCGCTTCGAGAAATCCCTCCCTCGTCTCCCCGTGCCCACTCTCGAAAGCACCACCTCGAAATGGCTCGAAACTGTTCAACCACACTTGAAACCTGCCGAATTCTCCACCACACAAAAGGCAGTGTCTACCTTCCTTCAGTCGGAGCAGAGTAAGATCTTGCAGGAGAGGTTGAAGGCGAGGGCTGCCGATCCGAATGTCAAGAACTGGCTTTCGGACTGGTGGAACGATGTCGCGTATATGGGATACAGAGATCCGGTCGTAGTCTACGTGAGCTATTTCTTCGTGCACAAGGACGACGTGAAAAAGCCCAGTCAGGCGAGAAAAGCCGCAGAACTGGTCAAGGGACTTCTTCCATTCCGCTCGTTGGTTGAAAGCCAGCAGCTCGAGCCAGAGAAAGTGAGAGGCGCACCCTTGTCTATGGATTCGTACAAGTGGTTGTAAGTGCCTCTGTTGTCTTCATGTGATCGTTCGCTGAATGCACGTACAATCAGGTTCCATTCCTCACGATTACCCGTGAAACCTTCCGATACTGCTCGCAAGTACGACGCCGCGACTCACAACCATGTTGTCTTTGTTCGCAAGAACAAGTTCTTCAAGGTCCCTCTGGTAGATGAATCTGGCCGTGAACTCACTGCTGCTGAGCTCGAAGTTCAAGTCGAGCGAGTCATTCGACTGGCCGGATCAGAGAAAGCACCTGCTGTTGGTGCTCTCACCTCTGACAACCGCGATGTTTGGGCAGATGCTCGTGCTTCCCTTATTGCTGCCGATCCACAGAACGTCGCATCTCTCGAGGCAATTGAGTCTGCTATGATTGTGGTGTGTCTCGACGACACGAAACCTGTTACGCGGGAAGACTCTAGCTGGGCCTGCTGGGTTGGTGATGGTAGAAATAGGTTCTACGATAAGCACCAATGTGAGTTTCGCTCGTCCATATAGGATTCTTCCAATGCTGACAGTACGTACAGTGATTGTCTTTGAGAATGGCAAGTCCGGTTTCTTGGGTGAACACTCGTGCATGGACGGAACTCCCACCCTTCGTATGAACGAATTCCTCCTCTCCGCTCTCGCTCATGGCAAAATCGATCTCGGTGCTCCCCGAGAGTCATCCACCGCTTCGTCCCTTCCCGCTCCCATCGAGCTTCCCTTCAATCTCGATGCTACATCCAAATCCAACATCCAAAAGTCCGAAGCTGCCTTCGATGAACTTGTCGGGAAACATGATATGGAAGTCCTTCACTACGAGGGATACGGAAAAGAGTTCATCAAGAAGTTCAAAGCTTCACCCGATGCTTGGGCTCAACTTGTTAAACAGTTGGCTTTCCATAAGATGTTTGGCAGGCCTGGTGTTTGCTACGAGAGTGCTCAAACCAGGAAATATCAACTTGGAAGGACCGAAGTTATTCGATCGGCTAGTAACGAGAGCAAGGCTTGGGCTGAAGCTATGTTGAATCCTGAGGAGACTGTATGTCTATTACTTTGACTCACTACAAGCTATGTCCGGAAAACTCACTACGTCGTCTTGTTTTTAGGATGAACACCGTTCTCAATTGTTCCGCAAGGCTGTTACTCGTCACCTCCAATACGCTGCTTGGGCAGCTGATGGTCAAGGTGTTGATCGCCATTTGTTCGGTCTCAAGCAGATGTTGAAGGACGGTGAACCTGTACCCGGAATCTACCAAGACCCTGCTTTCTCGCGATCAAATCATTGGGAACTCTCAACTTCACAATTATCATCTCCTTATGTCGATGGTTGGGGCTATGGCGAAGGTAAGACAATTCAACTTTATTAGATTCTTTATTTCTGGTCACGAATTCTTTTTGCATTTTGCATTGCTTAGTCGTTCCTGACGGTTACGGTCTATCATACTCCATTGGCGATAATTACATTCGTTGGACGATCACTTCACTGAAGAGAAGAACTGCAGAGTTGAAACATTACATTGCAGAAGCTGCTACAGAGACAAGAGAAATGATGGAAAGAGCTGCCGCTGCAGAGGCTTCAAAGGCAAAGTTATAGTTCCAATTTCTTTATCCCCGATTTTCGGGAATCTGCATGTAGCTTTGTTTTTGTATCCATCTCATTGTTAACCATTCTTGTGGGGATAAATTTATTGATACCTTGTTTTTTTTTTTTGCTCCCTCCTCTGATCGATTGACATCGGGTTTCGATTCGCATACCCTGTCTTCCAACAAAAAAATCATTGGTACGTTTTCGTTCTCCATGGTTGTTACTCATCATTTAGTATTTGTATAGGAACAGGTTGCGCACAGTGAATTGAAACAATCCACTCACAAGGTTTCAGTATGGGGACGAAGTCTTTCTTTAGATCATAATGATCAATTGAGTTGCAATCATCCTTCAGCATGATTGTACATCTTCATATTCCTGGACATTTGAGGATTCATGTTCCTCGTCAATAAATCTTGCGTTTGGGTGCACGTAGGTATAATGATCTCGAACCGTTGCTTGGGGAGGATGTGGGTACTGAACTGGTCCATTCCATAGACCTCGGAAGGGGAAATGGTTGTACCCTTCGACATCACATCAGGTTCATCGTCGCACTTATGTTCGCTCTGAATAGGCACCAGAAATGTTGAATGCTATCGCTGTCGGACAGAAATCCAGAGGGAAACTACGTTCTATTTTTTTTTTTCATTTTGCTATTGAACTCTTGGGTCGGAACAATGAGGATATTTTTTCGTTCGTCCAATTACTGTACCTGGAATTTAGATATTATGGTATTGTGCTTCGTGGACTACAAATTTATCCGTGTTATTTGCTGGTTGGAAGAACACGGCGGAATGCATGATGTCGTTTAGCAAGGTATTAAGAAGGAGAAGGAAAGAGCTCGAGCTCGGGGTAGAAAGTTGCGGGCCACTTCAGGACGTGACAAATGTAGTCACGAGTCACCCATCGGGCAATCACTATGATTTTACCGTGATTGTCACGACACTATTCCTAGCTCAACTTGAAATTCTTGTCGTGTACTCTCAGCATCGATATTGTCTACCTGTTCGTTTTTCGACAACACCCGCAATCGTCATTAATGTTGAAGATTGCGCATTGCTTGCATTGAATACATCAGAACTCTAAGATCTGCTGATTCCTGGCTAGATTCGTAAAAAGGACTTACCTGGATGTGTATCGCGAGTACTTATCATGACGATACCGATTCTGAGCGCCAACCATGATGCTGGTGAGCCTGTTCCTCGTAATCTTCTTCAAATAGATCCAATTTTATTTGAACCAAGCATACACTACTTGAATTTTATTTTTGAATCCAGACTCGTCATGGGGACTGTACTTTTTGAATTGCAAAAGTGATGAAGCAGTTCGAGCTGGACATGTGTCTTCGAAATTCTTCAAGAATTTGTATCAGGACGAGGGCCATAATGTCTCATCTGTGTACCTTTGTCCTCATGCCGTGCATACTCTTCGGGATCGTTTCGGAGCGAGGTCGTCATCGTCACCATATGTCAGGAACCGGAGACCGCCTTGAAATTGTCAGTGTTTTTCTAGGGTTCTTTCGCGGTATGTCCTCAACATAGCTTGGCAAGCAACCCTTAGGATGACTAATTTATATGTATAGGTTATCTGAACCATCACGTCGAGATTCAGGCAAGGTCAAATCAGTAAGTTGAGCTACTGCATACCTCCATTATTTCTAAATCATTTATTTATACACATGTTGATACACCGCATGCTTGACTAGAAGCCGCTGGTTGACCACTTGGTTCTACAGAACAGATCCTTTTACGAAGATCGCCGTCAGGTTTGTTGCATCAATCAGCCATTCGTAACTGCATTGTCGTAACAAAGGCGTCCTTACAGGCTGCATTCGCACAAAGGACAAACTTTCAGAAAGATCAGAATCACCTGACTAGGATCTGATCTTATCTATTATCTTATCAGACAAGATCGACTTCTTGAGTTGTGGTAAGCTCGGTAGTCTCCCTGTTCGCATACTCTTCGGAATATGCGATCTGAATTCTCTACTGAGTATGGATTGATTTTCACAGACTTTGGCACCCCATCCTTGTCAACTCTCCGTCGGATCCTTGTCCCTTGGCTAAACTTCTTCCTTGCAAGTTCAGAGGGCGGATATCAGACGAGGAACGAAGGCCAAAGAATGATCATGCGCCGAAAGCACAAGGATATTCCAGCAGAACACAACTTACTTTCGGATCAACGGAATATGCTCGCCAGACAACCCCATAGATTTTCATCTGCAGAACTCAATACAGAATGCACATGCGATACCTCATCTCGCAAACGCGCGGTGACGAAGATGAAGCGCGTTTTTCCGAACTTGAGTTCAACGCTTTAATGTGGAGCGTATAAAAGATGTCCAGAAACCAAGCTTTTTGAATCGTCTTCGAAGACCTTCACAATTCTATCTCTTCAAACTTCTCTTACCAGCCTTAACTCTCAAGTTTGTTCACGATGTTCTTCAAATATTTGATCCCCATTGCCGCTCTCGTATCCACCGCTGTCACCGTGCCAGTTCAACACGTTCGTTGCAATCTTTTGTGCCACGCATGTCGCTGATCATGAACCTTCATTTAGGTGGCGCGAAGCTTTGATGTGAAGACCGCTGCAATGAATTATGTCGGGGAGCAGTGGAACACCACTCCGTACTACTTTGTACAGTTTGACTCCTCTGTCACCGGAGCAGATGGTATCACGTACGCTTTCCTCCGTCAAAAGGGTGTAAGCTAGCTTGGCAATACTCTAGACTTGCACATGATGAACTCACAACATTACAGAACGACCAGCCTATCGTCAATTCCTTCGCTACCGTCGTCTTTGATGCTGACGGTAATGTTACTGACTTCAGTAGCAAATACTGGGACATCGGTCAGTCAACGTGATATCTATTTTTTGTGAAATTCTGCCGCTAACATCTTACGCTACATCGTAGAATATGTTGAAGATGACCTCCCAACTATTACCCCAGCACAAGGAGTAGCTTTCGCTGAGAAAGCGCTCTCTGGGACTTGGGATGGCGCCGATCCCGGCTATGCCTACGTTGCTGGAAGCGACAAACACCTTTACTGGACCTTCGTCCTCAACATCAGTTCTGGTGACCAAGCATACGAGGCGTACATCAGTACCGTCAACGGCAATGTCATCCAGGTCATCAACACCGCAACCAAGGCTGTTGTCCTTGCCCCTTGAAAAAATTTATAGTTCTGAAAAGTCGTTGGGAGTAAGGAAGTAATCATGTATGACTATCATGTACTTGTTCACGACAAAGAAATCGGATGTGATATTTAATGATGGAATTATCAAAAACTCGGTTGCAAGAATCGTGGATCGGGTCGTTGAAATCTGTGTTCGAAAATAACCACCGTGATGCCGTGGTCAACCTCTAACTTTGTAGTCAGCTGCTTGAACTGATGATTTGGGGCTATTATTATTTGCTCTTTTCAATATGATTTATGGCTTCTTTCCTGAGGTAATGGCACTGAAGCATTCTTCGTCCGTCTTGTCCCCGTTCAATACTACTTCAGCCGCTGTGGCGTTTCGTAAGGTACTGCTGTCTACTAAGGCACCGTTGTCTCAATAGAGTTCTATGATACTTCCGCTGAAAGCGTCCAAAGAGCTGACACAGCCTGAGGCCGCTGAATCCTGCAACCTTACAGCACAGCGTAATCACGGTATCACATTAGCCGTGACGGCGTCACGACCTTTTAGTTGGGGTTCACTTTTGAGCGTCCTATTCACTTAAAAAATAAGCAATAACAAAGGGTTGATTTTAATTATTATCTAACTTGTATATAATGTACCTGTCCCGATGTATTTTGCTCGATACTGTCGTCAAATGACTTTGAGGTGGCCGATGTGACATCGAACTACAACACTTTCCATATTTGGCAGCGCCGTCGGAGTCAGAATGATCAAAGTCGCACTGGCAAGGCTTCGGAGTATCCAGTAGGTTAGAATACTGTAGAGTACAGCTATATATCTTGAGAAATTCTGTTCATCTGAGAGATCAAGACCTTCCGGAGAAGTACCAAAAAAGAGTCACAGAACCCAGAAGATTCAAAAGAGCCCTGCATTCTTCTCGAACGTTACAATTGGTTTTCTCAAACTCTTAGCCTGTGAACTTCGTCTTGTCGCTGTACTCAACCTACTTGGCTGGTCTGCAGAGTCCCTAGATGTCGCCACTATGATAGCTATGCAATCTTCACCCAAGCCAACTTAAAGGCTAAAAAGATAGTATTCACAACACAAGCGGTGTATAAAAGTCCAATTAACGACTCAAAACTAGACAAACAACACAAACTAGACCGTGACAAACAACAAATGAAACGATTCTGTGGTTGTCAAAGTCCAATAATAAATAAAAGTCCATCGACAGCGGCAAAACCAGGAACATCAGGTTTCAGAATTCGACAGAAGATTCGACTACCATGGGTATCTCGAGCCTACAGGAGTCCTCTAGAGAGGTTGAGATGCTTCACCATTGTTAATATCGGTGGAAATTTGATTGAGACCGTTGGCGAGCCCGGCGGCGACGGTGTCGAAAGCACCTTGGGGACTACGTTTCCTGACTGTCGGCAATGGATCCAATGGATTGTATCCCTCCAAGTTGAAAGGGTCATCTAAGAATTTAAACTGAGTTCTAGAGAATTAATGATTGAAAGGGAGTAGGAATGTTTATACCTGAAATACCGCGTTCCCAAGAAGAGATATGTGGAGCACCGAGGGCAAACAAAGAAGAACCTGCCATTCCGACTTGGAAGGTTTGTTGAACGACAGAGGCGATAAGGACGAAGACTACAGATTTCCGGAGAACGAATGAAGATTGGTCAATGAATGAAGAGCGCATATTGGCAGAATGCAGATTCAACTGTAGAATATTCGACAATAGTATTAGTATGGCAGCGAAACAGAGGAATGAAAGAGTAAGGGTATGCAAAACTCACAATGATTAGAGTGGAAAGTTGGCAATGAATGTGGGTGCTGATGATGAGTGTGCAGAAAACGCAACGGATAATGATGAACTGTACCAAACTCACCCTCCTTTATATACAGAAATTTTCCATTTTCGAAGTCAGATCAACCACTTTACCCAATCCGCCGCCGTATGATGAGGCGCGATGCATTTCGGAAGGGTATGAAGGATTGGCATATTCAGAAGGGATCCATTCTGATAAGACCACCGAACTATGGCATTCGTTAGCTGGCCGACACGGAGGGGCAATTATGAAACTAACCTTGAAAGATATAGAACTATTTGCTCAAGCTCGACCATCATCTCCGTATGGCTTGCACGAGTAAATGCCGATTTGAACGTAGTCGCGCCGTGAAGCGAATACCTCGTACAATCTATGGAGTATTAGGTATGTGGCACTTACTGAGAGTGAAAAGGTCCTGTAATCTCGAGTAAATGAATTGACTATAGTCCATACACTCACCGAGACATAATTCGACAATTGATGCCGTATGAAAGTCTCTGCAGACCGACCTTGACTTTTGAAAATGGAACGCGTAAGACTGAAATAATCTCTGCGAATTTTTTTTAGTGTATCAATACTGGAATGGGCAGCTGTATCCATCGAGTATATAAGAGCCTTCTGAATAAGATAAATCAGATGGAATGTATCTTCGTTGACCGCTTGAGCGGACGTTCCGCTGATTTCGTACCATACTAACGATTCAATCTGCTTCCCGAATGGCGTATCTGCCAAAATTCGCTTCCTTTGAAAGACTTGAAAACGTCGATGGTTTAGCATAATGTGACAGTACTAGTACTGATAAATGCATGCTCAGCTTTCACCGAAAGTTGAGAGAAATTCGTTCGCAAACCAACCCAAATTGTCCTGGAAATCAACAGTAAATTTGAGTGAGAATCAAGACAGAACGAGATTGAGGAAAACGGTTGGTCAGATTGCCAAAGACCGACCTACAGTGACTAATGACCAGTTATTTCAACAGAAGTGTTTACACTGCCATCCCATGATATAGTTCTCAAACAAATCATATAAAAATATCAACCAAACCAGGATATCACAACCTTGCGACGGATTCTGCTGCTCTCCCTTTACCCTTCCCTGCCTCTTCTACAACATCCCTACCTCCTATTCTATCAAATGCGCTCCTATTATCAAACCACCACTTCATAACACTCTCTTTCTCCAAATCTCCAACATTTTCCAAGACCTCTTTGAACAAAGCTTTCACAAGCTCCTCTTTCCTCTCTTCATTCTTCTCGTTAACAATGATTCTCTTGATTTCAGTCAAGAGGGTTGAAAGTAAGGGAAGCGATACGGCTCGGACTGTTGATATCAGGGTGAGATGAAGGCGGTGGACATGTTGAGAGGTGGAGACGGAAGATATGGCTTGAAGGAGAGAATCGATGCAGAAGAGGGAGAACGCGTCTCCAGATGAAAGAGGAGGTGATGATGTCGAAGACGAGGACGAGGAGTGAGACTTCAACTTGATAACTCCGAACGATCCTGCGCTTCGAACTAATGCTGCGTAAGCCAAACATAACTGAGTAGTATTTAGACAGCCATCTGCCGAATTCTACGGTCACAAAGGAAAACCAAATTCGAGTCAGTCTAACTGTAGATCGCTAAGTAAAATCTTTCGAAACCCTCACCTCGATCAAACACCTTGTATAAAAAGGTACAATTTGTTCAACGAACGGTGTCGTCGTCGTCGTGGGCGATGACGTAGCATTATTGGTATTGAATTCTCCATCTGCAACTTTCTGAGCCAATGAGAAAATAGCTAACATGACAGAATGCGCAGATTCGTATGTTTCTCTGTGAGAAGGGTCGGATAGATGTCTAAAGATGCGAATAATGATTAAAAATTATAGAGGTTTTGGAGTCGTGAGAAAAGGACTTACGGTTCACACATAGGAAAGACGTGATTCCTGATAGAATCATCGTCTAGTACAGCGACTAGTTGTTCTATGCAAGCCAATGCATAAGCTTTCTTTGCGTAGATGAAATGCGAGGGCAACGATCCTCCTTTCTCTAAGGAAAAGCAGAAAATCAGCGAAACGGATTCGACCTGAAAGTAGAATCGTAAAAGAGTTGGCTATGATGATACTCACCTAAAACATCCATTTCATCCTTCAGTTCCTTCACAAACCTCTTTCCATCTTCCTGATCCGCGGATAGGATATCCAGTGCAGTATAGAACACCTTTTTCAATTCCGGAAGTCCACCTTCAGAAGTTGAAGCAACGCCTCCAAATTGAGGTAATATGAACGATAAATGGGAGAATATATGCAAAGACGTCAATGCAAATGAATAAGGGGAACCAAGAGGATTTGATTGTTCTGATGAGGGTACGGAGGAGCTCGAAGATGGTTGAGGGACGTAAACTAATGTTGTTAGAACGGATTGAACGATCATAATAGTTGTGAACAGCATCGTTTTGAGAACGTTCCACATGTTAATTGCCAAACCACGACTTTCAGGAGCTGTGGTTAAATTTTGATGATTTAGAATTTGACGCCTCAGGAAAAAATATCGCCCCAGGAACTCACTCACCTATATCATCCTGATCATCAATGGCAGCTAAAGGGCTGCGTAACCAGTCTCGCTCAACTGCCAATGTTAAGCGTTCGAGTCTTTGCATAGTCTCTGACATGGACGACCATCCTTGCTGAGGTTTCGATTCGGTTAAAACGGAAATAGTTTGCGCACACATTCTAGATAGAGGAGCCATGGATGAGATTATGGGAGAAGCCATGAGCTGACCGATGTTCTTCGCAAAGTCAGAATCCGGCTGTAACACATCGAACTTAAGATCAGCATATGTCATTTTAGGAGAGATAGAGAAAGAAACGGAACCTACAACGATTGAGAGTTTGTCGTCTTGGGTTTTAGAGATCGACTTTGGCAGTGTTGTGAGGAAAGAACCTGATTGGAAAGCCCCTTCAATGGTCACCATGATACTGTTAGTTAGACCCTAAAATCGTGAGCCGATTGAAATAGTAGAGTTGGAAAGTGGAAAGAAAACGTACTCGTAGCGGAAGTGCTTTCAGTCTAGGAGACGCGACCAAAGAGCAAGAGTTCGAGACGAGTAACAAAGCAGACGAAAGGACATTTGCTAGAGATGTAAGGTCAAATTTTGGTGGAGATATTTTACGAATGAAACACCCACCTCGATTCACAGAAGACCCTTGCTTAAACTCTGATTCCCAACCTGAAGGTGAGATGTAAGGGTGAAGCTCCATAACTTCCGCCAGAGCAACTACCAATTCCTCTTCAACTCTAACCCTAAACTTAATCTCCTTCGCAGCCAGTTCTCCTTCCCAATCTCCTAACCCAAGTAACAACCCGTTACAACAAGCCAACCTCAATATCTCTTCACCACCTTGCAACCCTTTAAGAACCGCTATGACCCATTCACCCAGTCTTCCCCTAACACTTCTAGAGAATATGCCGGTGCTTTCCTTCTTGAGAAGTTTGATTTTGAAGTGAAGTGCATGACGAAACGCAGTAGAGAGAGCTTCGAGCTTTGGATGATTGAATGATCGGAAGTAAGGACTACTGATGACAGTTGCTGCGAATGGAGTTGGAGTGGGTTGTATATGAGCAAGATAATGGGCCACTGAAACTTGGAATGTCGCAAGTGGAAGATTGGTAGATGACTTGTTGAGGTGACTGAGAAGACTGGTGTAACCTCTATCGGTCATATCACGATTAGTCAGTGTCTATGGTTTCTAGTCAGATTATATAATCTCAGGATGTTGCAACAGGTAGGGATCAGGGACGAGAAGAAAGAGGAATTGGAGTAGAATAGTAGATGGTAATATCTGAAGACAAAAATCAGCTGTCTCACGCCTAGTTGCCGGTGAGTAGCCTCGTGTCACGCTTACGTTAACAAGATATGTCATTCTATTTTCGAACATGTACCAAGGACATGATACAAATTTCGAATTAATTTCATTCTATATATCAAGGATAGAGCAGTGTACTGTGTAGAGCACTCGCTCTTATATACAAATATTGTTGCACTACTGTAATCAGGATGATATGAATTACTAGTCCAACCGTTCATTAATATTAATTGACCGTTCATGAATGAATTATTGAATTGCGACCTATTGCGACTCAAGCCCATATCTCTCGATAGCATCAATATATGATCAACAAGGACATGTCGACAAGGCAGTCCGCGCGAGTAACTCTGAAAATGAATAGCAAAAACCCACGTTAAAATGCTTCAAAACTGAGCGTACATTGTCCAAAGACAATCAATAAAAGGGAGCAAATTGAGAACATTCACGAAAGGAGAGCTGAAGAACGTCGTTCAACATTCCAGCAGTGACAAAATGAATGTTATTGAAATGGTGTCATGTCTGCAAGGAATGGAAAGTCTATTATACATCGCACTTATAGTACTCGTAGCACAGTGTCCTACCATTGATGGATACTAACCGCTTGTTGACCACTGAGGAATGCTGCATTGCAAGTTACGATGGTCGAGACATAAGACTCGTTGTTTCAGGAAGCTCAGGTTGTCCAATTGCAAGGTATGTTCATTGTAAAAGCTTACGGGGTGTTGGAAGATGTCTCGAACGCCAGCCAATGACAGCCACGCCCTATCTAACCGACCAACTTCACTGGCGAAAAGATGCCGTGAGCTAGAAGAATGGCTAGGTCCCTCTGAGACACAGAAGATCGACCTCCTTTCGAGATATGAAGGGCGTAAAGAGGGCTAGGTTCTATCGATAACAAGACCTTCATCAAATATTATTATTGAGGAACAAATGAGAAGGAAATTTGGTCAGTGAAACCATGTGCTAGGTTTCAAACGCCTACGCTTTAACTCCGTACAGGGTCCTGCAAGCAATAGCATGACCTGATGGTTTGACAAAAGACCTCCAAAGAGCCAATCGACGTCGAGTCTTCAACCCTCGCGTGCTCGAATATTGACTGGAGCTCAACCGAAGATCCAGAATAGAAGATAGAAGGCTAGATTAGCAGCCAGTGTTCAATAGAAAAAATACGATATCGTGAGGAAGGAGAGCCTTGATAAGGCAAGGCGTTACGGAAGAAGAGGACCGCAAAGTCTTGGAGTGGGAGTGAAGGCAGGATTTAATTTTGAGGTGAGGCTAAAGGGGAGGCTGCTACGGAACGATGAAGTAGCTATGACGTTGAGCGTAGGTATCAGATTGTAAATGAACTCGCGGTAATGCATCCGAAACTGAACGGGTATTGTGAGGATGTGTCAGATTTCTCCGGGGTTTGGAGGATTGAATATGAAGAGGGCCGTGCCGAGAAGCCTGTTTTGATTTGAATGCGACGTTATTTTTGCGACGTCCGACATATGCTGGATGTTTGAGCTGTGAACAGATGGTAACGAGCTTCATGGATGATTGCAATGCTGAATAACACTCTTGGAGGACGCCGAGGGATCAGTGAACAAGGAGTGGGCGTTGAGTGCGAGAAAGCGCAAGAGGATGAGAGCCTCGTGATGAACAAGGGGATCGAGGCCCGAGGATGTCCTTGGAACCGACGACGGCGATCGAGACGAGGATTCTAGCAGCAGCCTTGAGCTCATGTTTTTTTTGCAGGGGGCGTTGCGGAGGGCCAGCGAGGAGGACGTTCTGGATTGAAGAGAAAGAGAGGAGAATGCAAGTCGAAAAAATGAGAAAATAGCTGAATTACGTAAACTTGGAAATGGTTTGAGGCGTTCGTGGGTACGACCGGTCGTTTTGGAATCCTCAGTTCTCTGATGTCGACGTGCTTCCACCAACGCCGCCCTTAACTCATACGTTCCCCTTGCTCTCCTCCTCGAACAACGTCAAGTTCAAGTTCTAGCTGAGCGACTCTGAACGTGCGGCCTCTCGCTATCCTCGTCAACCTGGATAATGCCAATTTGTCCCCGGTTCTCTCAGATTTCTGAAGAGCTGTCCAGTCCTTTTCCCTCACTCACATTACCCACAAATTCTCATCTCTCATCCCTCTCCTGAGGTACCCATATGTCCTTGCCATCCCGCTCTCGTCTTGTACCAACCCCAGCACCCACTCCACCTCCAATACCCGCGCCTACTATCTCTGCTTCAAAGCGGAAACGACGTATAGATCGCAGGTCGACGCAGACTCACGTTGACCGTCGGTCAAGATTTCCTTCACTTGCGAGGCAACAGGTTGCTGATGAGGACCAAGTTCGTGAGTACATTTCGCATTGCCCAATTTTATTCTATCGTACGCCCAAATGCCTTCAACATGTTTTTGAACATGTCTACCCTGAAAACACGAAGAGCTGGTCCAAAATTTCAAATAACAGTCTGGTTACTGTCACGATAGAGCTATTTTGTCGAGCATGCTGCTTTTGTGTGACTGGGCTACATTGTCTTGTTGTGTATGTCAACTACATATTTCGGTACTGACTGCGCATCAATTATCAAGTTCAAGCCGAACAGGATTGTCAAGTATTCTCTGGAAATAACATTACAACATGTTTTCCGATCGCTAGTACTTCGATTCCTCAGCATGAGGTTGCTGCTTTAGTCTGTACGTCGAGCTTTTCGCAATTTCCAACATCAACCTTCGCGCTCAACCTTTTCTAGGGAACTCTAATCTCCCGCAGTTTACACAAACAAATCTTCTCAACATATATTTATTCGATGCCTCAACCAACAGTATAATTCATTCTTGGCCTAATCAAACCAATCCTAGAGGTCGTTCAGGTGTACTGCATTTCCCGGTCAATGATACTTGGTTTGGAACACGCGGCTTGAATTGGAATGGTCAACCTACGAACTTCATCTATTACTGGGTCGTAACGAGGAATGACGTCTCCGTAGATGTGGGGATTCCGCAACCTATCTTCACCGCTGTCCGTGAGTGTGCTCTTCCCACCTTTGCCCATATTCCATGTGCTGACGAACATGACCCACAGAGACCACATTCGCTGATGCTGTAGTGTCTTCGATGTCGTCTGCTTCAGTCGCCTCCGCCGCCTCTGCTGCCTCGGTGTCATCTGCTATCCAAGCTTCACTGTCATCAGAATCAGCAGCTCACGCTACTGCGACCTCCACCGGAGGTCCGGGAGCTGGAGGATCTAATCCAAGCGTACAAGGAAATGCATCAGGTTCATCTTTTCCTCATTGGGCTATTGCGGTCATTGTTGTCCTTGGTGTCCTGGCCCTCCTTGCAGGTGGCATCCTCACATTCTTCATTCTCCGTCGTATCCGAAGAAGACAAGGGGCAGACCTTTCTCACCGGGGATCGATGGGTTCTGCAGCACCTATGATGGCTAATGCACAGACCGGGAATCCACATTCACCTCTCATGGGTGCCGCGGTACTTGCTGGTGCAGGTGGCTCTCACCATCGACCAACTTCACCCGATATGCATGACGGTGCTTCCACGATGTCACGTGGTAGTGATTCTGCACCGTTCTCGGGTGCAGATGCAGCGGTCATGGCAGACGCGTTTAGGGCAGCTTTACGGAAACCTAATTTTGCAGACAGGCCTGTGGAGGAAGGAGAAAGTCCGGACGATCACAATTCAACATTCGACCAAGCACCTACTCATCCGGCTGAGTTCATGTTAAGTCAACAATTGGCAGAAGAAGGAAGGGATATACGAAGCGTTAGCTCGTCGAGGGGAGTAAAAGTTGAAACTTTGAGCGACCACAACGACGGCGATACGATTTCGGACCGTCCGCAATAGAACGAGCTTGAACGTTTCACGACTTTTACGCCTTTGTCTTTCTATCTCTCGTCATCTCTTTCCTCTTACGGGCTTTCTTCCACGCTTTCTTGCTGCCGTTCGTCCTATCCTTTTTGACCCCTTCCACGTTGTCGTTTTGTCTTGACGTTATTCCTATTTTTGGTTGAATCCTTCAAGTCATAGGAAGTGCATTATTACATTATCCCCTTCTTCCAAGTTGTTCTTTTCGCACCTATCTTTACCCCCTGTTGTCGATGTTGCATTATGGACTTTGAACCCCCCTTTTGAATTTCCTCCTCCTCCGCTTCCTCTCCGCTCGATCGGGCCATTGCCTGGTCTACCGTTCATATTGTCGTTCGCCTTTCCTAACCTTTCGTCTTTTGCGTAGCTCAAACCCCTCGTATTACTACTAGTTTACTATGGACCCTTCACACAAGCAGTAACTCAACTTTTTTTCTGCTTCTACTAGATGTTCCGACGGTTGCATCACTGCTTTCTTCCGATCGTGTCACCATCCTCCTTTTGCGCTTTGATTTATTTCTTTGCGCGTTCCTTCGTTATCATTCTTGATTTGGCAGGAGCAAGCTAGCAGCAGGCAGCTTTCGCAATCGCAACCAAGGTTAACACGCCATTTATTCTACGAAACGAAAACGGTATCTCGGCATCCCTACTCACATTTCCACGGGCGACATTACCCACCTCGACCCTACTCCACTCTACAATATTCTCCGACCGACGAGACTCCGACGAAAGGATGGTGTCATGATCATGTTTTGAGACCGATTTCATTCTAATTCTGCGCTAGGATTAAGAACATGAAGTCGAGCCTCTTACATTTCCCATCCTCTCTTGTACGACTCGAATGGCGATTGGGTGGATAACGACGCCTCCTCCTCCTTCACCTCACCTCGATTCCCATACAACTCAAAAAGAATAGATATACCCCTTTCCTCTTTCACACACCCTCACATAGGCACAATAATAAACTTTTTTTGCACTCCCATTCACAAGTTTCTCAATCAAATTTCTCACTCCGATTGGTTGTTCGGTACACCCTTCCTCCTTGTTCTCCTTCTTTGCAGGGAGTTACTTACATCATCTTCATCGTTATCCCTCCACAACTATAGCCAATGACAACAACAACAACCTTTCACTCGGTCTGCTCGCCATCATCCCAACTTTGCTTCAAACAAACAGAACAAAATTAATTACCTTCTGATACTGGACATATCGGAAGAGTTTTCTTGTTTTGTTTCTTGACAAGCTACAACGACGCTCCTTAATTTTGATGCTGAGACTAGTACTTTTAGAGTTCGGTTACATGTTTTGTATTTCTTTTTTTTTCGCTTTTTTTTTTTCTTTGCATCATACATTTAATCAGTTTTTTTCTTTCGTCTTCTTCTCCATTCATTCTATCCTTATTGTGCTTTTGTTTTGTTTTGTAGGTAGGGGGGTCCTCTTTCTTTGTTTTTGCTAATTGAAATTCAGTGATTTTTTTTTCTGCGTTTCGTTCGATTGAGTGCACTCAAGGAAATTAATTGCGATCGTCAGCCGTATACATGATGCATGGTCTAGAGGACCCACTAACTCACCTTATCTTCGAGACAATAGAGCCAATGATGTTCCTGGCTCGAGGCTCCTACTCTCTCCTTCCAGTAGAATTGCGTCGGGCAACGAAAAATCCTTGTCTCGTTCTATAAAATTTTGTCGGGTTCGAATTCTTTAAACCATTTTGAAGGCGGCCCATTGCAATGTCCCGTTTATGAAGCTCATTCACGTTTTCATACCGTTCGATAGTCCTTGGCCTCTAGTACAAGCATCTATTTTTCGGTGGCAATAGCTGTCGTAGAACCAGTGGCAGCAGAATGATCCTGGTATTTTTGGGTATTTTTTAAAAACCGTCACACAGGCGTCACAACCCGCAACTACCAAGGCAATGTAAGCCTCCCTCCACAACATAGGAAAAATTGAACTCGATATTCAAGTTTGAAAGCCGTACTTAGTTCCATGGGGATATTTATTTTGTGCGAAAAGGTTGGCTAGGACGGGAGATCTTGAGAACACTTGGGCGCTCGAGGGTAGGGAGTGTAAAGTGTGTATTTCTCTCTTGGCTCTCGCAAACGAAGGGATATGGGTCCCAAAATGTTGGGGGGGGGAGACAGCATATGTTGTAAACCAATTTGCTTGGTGAGTATGAAATGACCAAAAGTTTCTTGTTCAGTACAACTTGCCTACTGTCACTCCGTCGTCCTCCCGGCTCAAAAGAAATAGATGTATGTATAGTTAGGTTAGATCAAAGCAAGGCTAGCTGAGGAAAAAAGCACAGAAGTATTGATCTCATCACGATGCGTGAATTCAAAAGCCTGTGGAGGAGGTTCCTTGAATTACAATGTTGGTACTGGAAAACAGATTCGAGTTAACATTATCGCCTTCAACTTCAAGTTTGTTAACATTATCTCTTGATCTGAAATCATGTAGACGCCTATCTCTTAGCCGACTCGCGCGAGAAAAATCCGTTGTTGTTTGATGGAAAGATAACAACACATTCTATGTGAGTAACAAAAGATAGAAGCACATATAGAGTCGGAGCTTGAACATCATAAGAAATCATACAAAGTGAAATTGTATTGAACATTAGATACGGTTTTGCATACAGATCACACACCCGCGATCCTTCGTTACCGTACCTTCATGAATCGTAACTTGAAGTAGATATTCCAGTAGAGAAACTCAGAGAGCAATAATACACAAAACATAGATCAACGATGCATTTGACAAACGACGACAATGGATAGACCGAGGACGTACAAAAAATACACAAGAGAGTGGGACTCGGTGAGATACTGTGACAAGATGATGGTAGGAGGGTCTCTGACCAAGAAAACGGAACCAAAAAGAATGAAATGGCATCACACTATGTGGTGATCAAGAAAGAAAGGTGCTTCTCCAGGGAGAAATTGTAAGGAGTTTGAACGTTGGCGACCGGCGAAGTTGAACAAGAAAAAAAGCGGTGTGACAGCTTACTAGATAGATTAGATCAAGAATGAAAGGAAGGAAAAGAAGAAGATCTATCTATTCCGGAAAGTCAACCGTAGAACGAACAAGGGGAAAAGATGATGATGAGGATGATGTGGGGCGGGATGCGCGGTGTTGTTGGCTGGCGATAGGTCGGGTGTTTGAAGGCTTGACATGGTTGATGATAGATTTGGTTTCGGTTTGGAGAACTCGGTATGGTTAAGGCTCAAGCTTGAACGTTCAATCTAGAGTTCCAAAAAAAATCAAAGATTGATTTTTCAGGTCATTAGAATGGAAAGAGAGTGAAAGAAAGGAATTGTTCAGCACTTACTTCTCTTCACCTACAACATTTCCAACCGGATTATACAGGCAAACGTGATACATAGCCTGAAGACCCGATTGTAACAATCCATCACAAATAGCGACACTACAACCAAGTTGAGTTGTAGATTTCCAAATCACTTGAGTGAAATGGTTGAACGATGAACTGTCAACTGTGTTCGAAGAGGGAAAAAGTCGCTCAATATTACAATTAGAACTGAGAAGGAAAGCGGAAATGACTTACATCCATCCTGCAAAAACAAATCCACAGCCTTCTCAGCGGTGAATAATCCTGTGGCAGCCACCAGGTTCTCTCCATAGGGACCGAGTTCACCATTGGAATGCCTCAATTGACAAGATGAAGCCCATTCGTGTGCTTTTCCTTCCAATTCATCTGACCAAGCTAACTCCTTGGCTCCATGTGCTGCTCGTACAAGGTTATGCTTCACCAGATAAACATCACGTTCAACTGTTGTAGGAAGAGGTCTTTGAACGGAAGTCGAAGTCGAAACAGGTAAAGATGATGATGACTGAGAGGATGATGAAGAAGATTGAGATGGACTTGGAGTTGAGCTAGATGTGCTAGGTGAATTACTCGTTGTAGTGGGGGAATCGACAGCTGAAGAAGATGGTGCAGAGGTAGACTGTTGAATTGAAGATGTAGGACGGGAAGGTTTGACCGTTAGAGATGAAGCAGCGACTGAAGAAGTTGGGCCGTCTGATGCTGCACTTGATACTGATGATGGTTCAGCTGGATCAGACGAGGTGGGTGAAGCGTCTGAAGATGAAGCAGGTGCATCCGTCTGCTTAGAAGAATCACTGAAACGGCCCACGTCAAACGTCAGTTTCGCCATGGCAAAATGAGGTACGGCATTCGAAATGAAGAATGGCAGGACTTACCTTGTCGATGAGGGCAGGTTTACAGAGGGAGAACTAAATATTTTAGTTGTGTCCGGCGCAGACGCAGAGGAATGGGTAGGAAGTTGAGACGCAGGTTCCGCTACTATCTTTCCTGGGTCTGAACTGTCTCCGCTATCCTGTCGTGAAATCACTGTATTCAACAGTTAAAGTATCTATATAAGCCTCCCAGAAGATACGGTACTTACAAGTAGGTGCAGCCAAAGTGGAAGATACCAAAGCAAAAGTAAACCAAATGTTGAACAACATGTTTCTCGTTCTTCAAGTGAGAAAAACCGAATATATATCCAATAGCCGAAAGGAATGTCGAGTGGTCTTTTGCCTAAAGAATCGGCAAATTGAATAGACCAAAGAGAATGAATGAAAGGTTAAGAGAAAATAGGTGAAGAGAGGGTAAAGAGCAAGAACGCACTTGCTTTTCAAGCGCTGTTGGCCGCTGCTGTTCCTTGTGGCATTTTTAGCAATTCCCATGATGGCAAAGTTGTGTGTTGTCCATGGCGACGATTCCCCGCAGACCAGATGTGTTCCGCAGGAGGGCGATGGGACGGCATGATCCTGAAGCTTGAAGTCGAGCTTGGAAGTTGGATGGTGGAAGGTGAGTACTGTACAACCCTGCATACTGAATAGCTCTAAAAGGTTTTGCAATCAAATCATGATCTTTAGGCGCGTTTCTACCCCTAATTGTTTCCTACATTTCCTGTACTTTCGGTCGTCTTTTGCTCCATCTCTGATTAAAGAACATTGTATCTGTCTGTCTCAATTCAACCGGAGTTTATGCAGAATGTCGGTTTAAATCCTCAAGCTCACGTCACGTGAAGTCTTAAGACTCTACGGCCATGTCGGTTGAGATTGGAGAAGACATAGAGGCATTTTGAATTGTAATTTGTAGTAAACAAATAGTCTCACGGCATTCCTCCTCGATCTTCCGATCTGTTATGACGAAGTGTTGAGTAGAAACTTGAAAGTGATTGGATAGATATTCTAGACAAACAACACGCGTCGGTTGTTACGACAACCAGCAGATGTTTCCTGTTTTCTATGTTTGTATGATCTGTGATTTGTGATTTTGAAGATGTTGAATAGATAGTTTGAGTGACGACAACTGGAGAGTGTTTGCATGGAAATATATGTCTGCGCAAAGCCGAGGAAGACTGAAGCGAGATGAAGAATTTAGACTTTGTGCTCTTCACTGTAATCACGCAGACAGAACGATCGACTCTACTGAACACTGAGACGGTGATCGGGGTCCTTTTGATGGCAATTGCATCCTGAGAGAGGTGAACAGGTTCGGACTGGACTTTCCTCAAACCAAGTCTATCTTCTCCTTTCTTTCATCCAACTTGAACAAATCCTCTGTCTTTCTTTTCCTGCTGGTCATCAGTCCGCCACTTTGTCTTCAAATTCTCATCTAAATCTCGTATACTTTCAAACAACCACCAATTATCGACCCTTTCAACCTCTCGTAACAATGTCCACCCCCTCTTCTCCAGCTCATGAAGATGTCCCTATTGAGAATAATAGAAGTCCTTCGATGGGTAGCCCCGTTAGAACCAGGACTGTAGCCATAATCAAAACACATGCTTTGGAGCATCGGTTTGAGATAGAACAGCGCATCTCGGAAGCTGGTTTCGAGGTACGTGTCATAATCCCTTCTCTGCAATGAAGTTGCCACTAATTCCGAGACCGGTGTGCTTAGATTGTCAAAGAAAGACAGATGGAATTTGATACAGAAACCGATCCTGATACCTTATTCGAGTTGTTCGGAGACGATTATGTTTCATTTGCAGAGTGAGCATTCTCGCGTCCTGATTATATCTCTCTACTTCTCCTTACGCGATTACTTTCTCTCTTCTCCTCAGAGGTCCTGTCTGGGTCTACGTCCTTGAGAGACGACGCGCCGTAGAGGTTTGGCATACTCTCATGGGTGATCCAGATCCAGAGGTCGCTAGACAGGAGACCACAAACTCCTTGCGCGCTTTGTACGGAATCGACTCCCAACAAAACGGTCTTATGGGTTCCCCCAATGTCGAAATTGCCGAAATCCAAATTCAAGCTATATTTGCTTCGTCTCCTCCTTTCCCTCCAACCGACCTTCCCGACGTGGGTGAAGATCTCAATTTGCGGAACGGTTATTATGCCACATCCAGTGCTAATAGTAGCAGTGGAAAAGCTGGATTCCGCGCTCGTCCACTTCCTTCTACCCATGATAAGCCAGATATTGTCCCCCGTATGTCTCGTGCCGCCGCTCTACGTGCCGGAGTTCTCTTGGAAAAACCAAAGCATGTTCCCGCTTCAAAAGAGTCTATCGCAAAGACTTTCGCTAATGTTCCGGGACATAAACGTGCGGAGGTTATTCAAGTCGCTTCCACAGCTCCTCCTGTCGTCGCTCCTCGTATGACCCGTGCCGCTTCTCTCAGACTAGGTATTAAACCAGAACCTAAACCCGCTAGGAGAGCTTCTTCAGCCAATGTGAAAGCTGACGCTAAGGCTACTTTTGACGGTGTACCTGGACATAAACGAAGGGAATCTATACCTGTCGCCAGCGTCAAACCACCCACTGTAGCTCCCCGGTCCAATCGAAGTGCTAGTCTTAGACTTCAAAAAGAATCCGCTCCACCCAGTTCTTTCATGTGTGAGTTTCTCCTTCTTCCGTGCTTCTTGAAATGAAATTACAACTAATTACCGGGTTGAAATTAACAAAAGTCCGAACGCCTACCACTCAGTCTAGATCTTCATCTCGTGCTTCAATGAATGGTTCTGAATCCAACGCCACACCTTCACGACGACCTAGTGTATCTTCCTCTCGACCAGCATCCGCAGCATCCGTTCGACAGTCTCACGCACCTCCTTCATCGTTCTCTCGGAAGTCTATCTCAACTGGTGGTCCTTTAACTCAAGTTTCCAATGGAAATCATAAAGTTGAATCAAAAGGACCAACTCCTCCGCCTAAACCCACCCTTAAAGCGCCGCGTCCTAGTAGCTTAGGGGTTCCTACCATTGCACCCAGACCCAACAAGAGCGCTTTATTGAGAGCTCAGAAGATGGCTGCCACTGCTGCTGCCAATGATAAGAAGACTTCGGCGGTGGGAGTTAAGAAGGTCGGAGTTGCTCCCAAGAGCATCAGGACATAACATGACGCGAAAGAGAACTATGGAGCCAATCAGATAGGATGAAGAAACCTTTTTGATGAATCTTTATGATGCGATTTTTCCTGCAATTATGCTGCCTGCTCTCTCCTCGGGTTCTGCGGTTCAAACTATTGACAAATGGCTATTCTACACATCAAATCTCAATTATTCACAAACGGGGGAACATATACATTCACTCACGCATTGCGAGTTTTGGAATGTCCAACTGCGTTCATCGCTTTGCTAACACGCAAATTAGAGAGTTTTCCCATCGTTGTTCAGCGCTGTGCGCTTCCCTTTTTATTCTTTTTTTTATTCCTCTCTAACTATGCTCAACCTTTTTTTGATACCAAATAACATCTGACACTCATTTCTTTCTGCTTCTCTCGTATATATAATACATCTAGTTTCTCTCTATCTTTCTTTGTGGTTGCTTACACCCTCTCTTCCTTGAACCACCCGGCACGCATTACGCGTTCTGTACTCGTGCGTTTTCGTGTCTGAATCTGGTTTTAACTGACGTTCAAGTTGTGATTTTTTTCTCTATACCTATGCTTACTAGTAGTATATCTTTGATTCCGGTGATCTTTTTGTTGGTTTACTTTGTTTGTCTTCAGTTAGGTGTCAATGTACGAGTATGTTAACGGTGATGCGTATATAACAACAGGGCTTTGCGGTGCTATACATACACAGCAATATTTAAAGAACTACTGTACGTATATCGTTGAGCTCGAGTTTCAATCTCTCCGAAAAAGAATTTATATCCTCCGATCCCAAAGAAGCGCCCAAAAGGTGGTCTGATAGACGAAACAGAAATTCGATCGAGTCGCGTCACAAGTTTACACTTTCCTCTCCCCTCCATCTAATTCTCCAAAAAACCACTCAGTCTTGTCCCTCGGCCTATACAAATTAATCACAGATCACAGGACAAAGGAGGAATACTCGCTAACTACTAGTACTCCTACTATGTCTTCAACAAGTACTCGAGATGTTTACTTAGTCATTGGTGGAAGTGGATTCTTGGGTAGACATATTGTCAATGCTTTGCTGGCTAGAGGGGATATTGTTTCTGTTTTTGATATCGTCCAACGATACGACGACGTTCCCTTCTTTTCTGGAGATATCAGCGATGAGGCTCAAGTTGGTGACGCTTTGAAGAAGGTAAGCATTATCCTCTCGTCTTTCATTAACACCATCGAATTATTTTCATTTTTTCGACGATTTAGAGTGGTACGACATGTATTATTCACACGGCATCCCCTGCCCATGGTTTAGAAGATCCAGCATTATATTGGAAGGTTAACGTGGATGGTACTAAAGCCGTCATTGCAGCTGCTCAAGCGTGTGGAGTTCGTAAACTCGTGTACACGAGTTCGGCTGGTGTAGTGTTCAATGGGGCTGATATCATTGATGTGGATGAGAGAGCACCTTTCCCCGAGAAGGCTATGGATGCTTATAATGAATCAAAAGCGAAAGCTGAGGAAATGGTTCTGGCTGCTAATGGAAAACAAGGGCTGTTGACTATCGCTTTGAGACCTGCTGGAATCTTCGGGTACGTATTTCATTGCATCTCGTTTCTTTGAGGGGGATAGGCTGTTTGACTGACAGATTCGTTATATTTGTTGTGGTTTTCAGACCAGGAGATAGACAAGTAATGGCAGGGTTCGTCGAAGTATACAAGAAAAACCAAACCCATTTCCAAATCGGCGACAACAATAATTTATTCGATTGGACATACGTTGAAAACGTAGCTCACGCGCATCTACTAGCAGCTGACAAATTAAACGAACCACCTCTCACACCGGAACAAAAAAATCAACTCATTTCTAAACCTCTTCCTCAAATTACTGCTACGACTGGAAAACATAAGATTCCGACTTCCGAATCACGTCCTTTGGGTCCCGCCGTTGTTCCTCCACCGAATGCCGCTCAGATTCAGGCCAATTGGGAAAATCCGGAGTATACTGGATCAGCTGAACGTCCTCTTCGTCGAAATCGTTTCGATCAATTCTCGGAAACTTCACTTTCCCATCAACAGCAACAACAACAACAACAATCCGAAGAAGAGAAAGAAACAGATTCGTCATCTTCGTCAGTAGCAGGACAAGTATTCTTCATTACCAACGGTGAACCAGTTTATTTCTGGGATTTCCCTAGAGCCATTTGGGCACGTTTGGATCAACATTATGGAGAAGGATTTAGGACGAAGAAAAGCAGAATCACGTTGCCTAAAGAGGTTGGGATGATTTTTGCTGGTGCTGCTGAATGGTGGGGTTGGTTATCTGGTAAAGAACCTACGTTCACTAGGTTTAGGGTCAAGTTCACTTGTGCTTCGAGATGGCATAATATTGAGAAGTCGAGGAGGTTACTTGGGTATGAACCTGTCTTTGGGATTGAAGAAGGGATTAATAAAATGGTTGATGTGAGTTGTCTTGGTTTCTGTTCTCCTATCTCTTCTGTCCATCTTCGCTCACGAATCTTAATTTCTTCTCTCGCTCGTAGTGGTATGTCTCTCAGAACCCTATCAAAAACTAGGAGAGTTGTCATCCATTTGCACATTTTCTGAGCGCAGCTGGCGGGAACGTTGGGCACGTACGCGTACATATATAATTTTGTTTTCGTCTTTTCTTTCTATACCCTCTCATCCTATCTCTCGTCTATCTTTTGGATACATATATACATACTTCATACTTTGTCTCTATGCTTACGCCGTCAATGCGTGAATTCTCACAAAAGATGAACAAGCAGCTGACTGTATCATGAGCGGGATTAAAGTTAAGATTATTCATGATGTCCGAGTCCGAGGCCTTATTCATCCCTTGCAGACCTATATAAGCCTGCATAATTCCTTCTATTTTACACTAAGCTCTACCTCATACCACCATCTACCTCCATACAGTAAACAATGGTCAAAGTCACTTTGAACGGCACCGTCCTGGCTGAATCAGACAAGACGATTGTTGTGGAGAATAACCACTACTTTCCTCCGTCTGATGTGAAGAAAGAATACTTCAATGATTCTCCGACGAGGTGAGAGAGGAGGTGTTTTCAGAATACGAATCGAATCATTCTCATGGATTTTGCTCTTCGTATAGCACCATCTGCGGATGGAAAGGGTTAGTCAACTCCTGAACTCTTGTTACCGTATTCCCAGCTAGATGAGCCTTGCATGATCGTTATATTATTCATCAGTACTGCATCTTATTACAATGCGAATGTTGGTGGAGAGACCGTGAAGGACGCAGCATGGTAAGTATCAATGTTCGATATTGACTTTTAGAACTATTTGTACTGATTGCGAGGTGTATTTCAGGTACTATCCTAACACGAAGGAGGCAGCAAATAATATCAAGGACTACGTCGCTTTCTACAAGGTAAAGTTGACTTTTTTGTTCGAGGAAAGGCGTGCACTAACTTTCATGGATTAGAATAAAGTCACTATCGAGGCTTGAGGTAAGATGATGCTCAAGCTCTTTGCAATTGGAAGGATTAGCGTGTACGATATCGATGTGTATGTTATGTAGGCTGATCATGTCGCAATAAGATCAATTGTACCCAGGCAACACGTTTTTTGATGGTATATCCGCGCAAGCCAATCACAGGAAGGACGGATAGATTAGATTAGTCTACACAGATTGGGATCTTAGCATCGGTGCCGTACAATACGTAAGAATTCACCGGGGCGTCTAAACCGGAAGTAACAGTGCATGATGTTTTCTCTCGACCAGTCCAGGGTCTCTTTCCCTCTTCCCTTCCCTCTCCTCCCCTCTCTCCGTTTACAGCTCGTAGATGAGGTTGCATGGAATCCTCCTCATCCCATCCCTTGGATGAAACTTTTGGTGTTTTGTTGATAGGATTTGTTCTTGCGATTACACTCTATGGATGGACTTTCTTTCGTATGTTCACTCTTACCACGTCGAATGAATTTGCTAATCTACATTGTGCATGGTCAAATCATCAGAATCGTACATATTCTTCACTCGATATCCGAAAGAGTTTTTCTCGTCAAAGGTTACTGTACGTCATCTCATATAGGGTTTCGAATCCAGTCAGCTTATCTTGAATGAACTTTCTTATAGGTCGCTTTGCTATGGTCAGTCTGTTCGACCCAAGTCCATAATCACGTTGAAATTCTTATGAAACTTTATCAGGAGCATAGATACTGTGTCCACGGCACTGTGTGAGTTTATGTATGTTACGACCATGAATGGAACCAACTGACGTCTCTTAACTTGACTAGTATCCCATGCGTTCGTACTCATCCCAAGACTACTTGTCCCCCCTTACTAATTTTGGTTCTATCAGGGTATACTACTACCTCATCACCAACTTTCTCTTTCCTTTAGAACAGCTTCGTGTCACAAGGTATGTTTTTGTCATAGCATCCCTCCAAATGTTGACGTGTTTACTCTCATTATTCAGGACTCTTCTCGTATGTACTACATGTGAATTCGCTACCATCGACCTTTTCTCACTCTGGTTGTATCCCTCATCAGCTTGAGAAGATCTTCTCTGTAAGTAACGATTGAACCCCTTGCAGAATAATGGACGTGACCCGCTGAAATTATTTTTTGTTCTTTCATTGAAGTCAATCTTAATTTGCATTGTACAATTGTTCGTCAACATCATCTCTCTTGCGTGCAATATCCCTTTTCGAAACATAGCTTTGTTACAGATTCTACTCCTTTAGGACCTGGCATCGCAAGTCAACTTTTTGTCTCTCCCTGCCTCCCATAGCCCTGATTTGATTAAATCGATTTCCAGTTAACTCCAGACGAGCCATCGTTGCCGAGTCTATCGTAAGATCATGTTTTCAGTGGATTAGTACAACTATTGACGGTATATAACATGAAGGCTCTGTCAGCGTTGATATCATTCGGTACGACCATCAGTTTTTATCATATTTTCCTATTACCCCCATTTGCTCATACCTTCATGTTACCAGTCTTGTCTATAGTCGGAATCACTCATACGTGCGTAACCTCATTCTGTTTATTCAGAAGCCAATTTTTGAATCTGTTCCTCCCAGATCTACGGATGAACTTTTGATCAATTTTGTCAGTCCAAATATTAAGGTAAGTCTGCGAACCTTTCATGTTTTAAGAAAGCTGAAGGGGACTGTTTAATTTGGTTGGTTTTTAGCTTTTATTCGGATTGAGCGAAGGTATACTCGTACTGTCTGATCTGTTGATTGTGGTATCGCATTATTACTTGCTTCAACCTCTCAGAAGACCTGGTATGAAAATGTAAGCCTGACTCTATATTCCGACTCGATGCGTGGCTGATATGAACTTTGGTTTTGGGTAGTGCTCATGGTTGGTTTGAGAACGTTGTTTTGCACGTTTTGAGTCGAGGGACTTTATTCTCGTGAGTTTCTTTTTTGTTTCTTGGTATCGAATTTGAGAGTAAATAGCTGATATCCGGTGGTGCTATATCTAGTGTAATGCAACTCCTGGTCATGATTATGGTCAGTGACAGTACTTGCGAAGCTTAAGTGGTGCTCGATGGTGAATTTTTTTCTAGTTCGTCGCAACTCCGCAGAAATTCGTCTGGACTCTTTTCCACTTCATCACGAGTAAAAGTGAGAATCTATCGACTATTTCTTCACACATATAAATCCTGACTCTAACCCCAATCTGTTTCCTAGTCTACGTGAATAGTCTCCTCGCAATGTACGTATCCCTCCTTCTATGGAAAACAGGACATCAGACGAATATCCGAAAAATCCTTTTGTAGGTTAACGTCCCGTCATACATTCCGCGGTAGAGGATTAAATGAAGAAGATAACTTGAACCTCAAAAGACAACGTACGACCACTCATACTACTGGTGGAGGGCTTGGAGGTACAAGGAGAGGGAATGGGAGTTTGACAAGTGGAGATCCTACGAATCAAGGATTGAGTACTCAGCTGGAGTTTCAGATGACTGCTATGACTGATGGGAAGGTGAGTAGTTTGTTTTGGTTCAGTTGAGGGTGTGGGTGAGAGTTATGATTGTCAATTTTCGGGGTTGGTAGAGTGCACCGACCATGACCATTGAATTATCACATGCGATGGAAAGCGTTGAAGATACTGCTGCTTCTCCTGAAAAATCGGTGGGTTTGATTTCGTTATTTTCCATCGCGGAATCTCTTCACTGAGTTTACGAATGTCATTCGTTCAGTTTCAACATATGGACGAAGAGATCATAGAAGAAGTGCCTCGCCGTAGGAAGAGTAGAGACGGGTTCGAAGAGGATGAAGATGAAGATGCACAGACCCAAGCTTCCGCTTGAGAGAATTAGCCAAAGTAGTATCAATATGTCTCTCGAGAACAATGAAAGTCTATGAGTCGTATAGCTTGAAGTTGATAAACGAATTACATTGTTTGAATAACCAAATCAGCCGAGTGGACCATAAGCGGGCTACACCGGCGGGAGTACCCGGGGGGCATTTACCCCACACAGAAGATTTGTATTTTTTGTTGGTGAATTCGAGAGCGAGGTCTCTTTGGTTCTGGTTTCATCCAAACTACAACGAACAAACAACTTTATTTCTCATTCAACCGCAAGGGGTCGTCTTCTCGACGCGACCCGGCGTAGCCTCTCGCCGCCCCGCCCTTAGTACCACGAGCTCAAATCATGACCATGCAGTCGAGCGCAAACAGCATGATCGGTAAGTCCTATCCTTGTATCTTGTACAGCACAATTTTGCTCGTCTGACACCTTCCGTTTGTTCAATGCTTTGTTTCGTTGTTAGCTGGTGCGGGAGGTGGTCTCGTCGCCAGCATCGCAACCTGTCCATTGGATGTTATCAAGACAAAACTGCAAGCTCAGCAAGCGATCACTGGGACGAAGGGATACGAAGGTGTAGTCGGTGAGTGAACATTTGTTACTGTTATATTCAATGCAAATCCACACCAATCGTCGGAGATTCCAACCCACTCCATTTAATGAAATGATTATCACTTCTTCGACCTCTCCACCATTCATTCGTTTTCCTAAATTATCAATTTATTCATATTGGCTGTTTTCTTTTTTTTTATGCGATTGCGCTTTCCCTTATAGACACCGTCAAAAACGTACTCAAGTATGATGGTTTTCGTGGACTCTATCGTGGTCTTGGTCCGACGATATTGGGTTACCTTCCAACTTGGGCTATCTATTTTGCCGTTTACGATGGTATCAAGAATTACTTTGGAGAGACACCTGTGCCGAGTAGTTCAAGTCAACAACATATATATCCTGCTCCTCATGTGAAGGGTTATCAACCTTTGGCGAGAGAACACACATGGACTTTACATATCCTATCTGCTATGACTGCTGGTGCTACCAGTACTCTTTGTACTAATCCTCTATGGGTTATCAAAACCCGATTTATGGTGCGTTTTTATTCTTACTATGTCTTTTCCATTGTTCGTTCGGTTGTTCGGTTGTCTGTTGTCTGTTGCTTCCTCTCTCTCCGCCCCCTTCCCCTCTTAGTCCCTTCATAGTCTATATGTTTGTTGATGGTTCTGATTCGTTTGTTTTCAGACACAATCACGAACCGAAGTTAGATATCGTCATACGCTAGATGCAGCATTGACGATTTACAGAACAGAAGGTCCATCAGCATTCTTTCGTGGTTTATTACCAAGTTTACTTGGTATCTTACACGTCGCAGTTCAATTCCCCTTGTATGAACAACTCAAATCTTGGTCTCGTAAGTCCCGCATTCCCCCGTCTGGAACCCTCATATGACAAATGACCACCGTATAATTAACGCACATACATTCTATCCTGTTTTCGTAGGCAAACGATCTCATTCAGACACGTTATCAGCCGAAAGCATTCTTTTCTGTACATCCGTTTCAAAGATAACAGCTTCAATAGCAACCTATCCTCATGAAGTTATTCGGACTCGATTACAAACACTTCGAATAGCAAGAGATTCTCATTTGAATGGAAACAACGGTCTTCCTCCTCCTACGACAGGTGTCATCAGAACAGCGAAGAATCTTGTTATGAATGAAGGTTGGAGAGCTCTTTATAGAGGTCTTTCAGTGAACCTTGTTAGGACCGTTCCTAATAGTGCAGTTACGATGTTAACGTAAGTCTTTCTCTTTTCTTACTGCTTTGCTTTGACAATTAATCATATCTTTGTTCTTTCTTTTTCAAAATGTAGCTATGAGATGTTGATCAAGTATCTTAACAACCGACCTGGGCTAGGAGCAAAGTCGTAACACTGGCTTTTGTGGGTGATTAAAAGACGTCCTTTTTGTTAGGTGGGTACGCGGGGCGTATTATCCCATAAGGTCATCCTTTCACGACGTTTTTCGGTGGCTAGTCGGTCATCGGCTAGTGGTCATTGTCGATGTGGTGGTAGATGAAAGAATGGGGGAAGGGGCGCATTTTTTTCTCTCTCTGACAGACAAACCTTTTTAGACAGATACTGGCTGATATTCTCTTTCGGTTTCGGTTTCTCTCTCATCATCTTATCTGCTTGTTTTCCATCATCATCATTATCATTTTGGGCAAGTTTCTTTTCTTTTCTTTCCTTTATCTTTTTCTTTTTTGTTAAGTATTTGTATTGTAATTACATACCATTCTTGTTTGACTCTGAGTTTGAATCTCTTTCGTTTTTCTTCTCTTTTCTCCTTTTGCTGCTTGTTGAGTATCAATATCATCAATCTGTTTGCATACATAGGTACACACATACACATACATACACATACATTCATCGCATAAATATTGAAAACTACGTTGAACATCACACTGTACATCACGTTAACCGATGTCAATTTTATTCTGGTTAACGTTACAATTGGTGTTTCTAGCCCTGAACATGTAGGTGAGAACTATAGAGATCGTAATGTTCCTGCTCATATTAGATTCTGATAAGGTATGAGTCCAATATAACAGGTAAATGAGAGTGGGGAAATGGGCAAAAATCATGTAGTAGAAAAGAGGTAATTTTCCAAAGAAAAATAGTTTAAAAGGAATGAAGGCATTCATACCGAAGACTGAACTTCAAATTCGGGGATCCACTGGTCCTGTACGGTATGATACATAGATATAATCCATATATCTTCTCTTTGTATGTCATCTACCTGGCTAAGTTTCCATTCACCAGATCCCTTGGATATTGTTTTCTATCAATGAGCCGGTTATCAAAATTTGTTTATTGCTTAACAGTGAAAGTATAAGTACATACCTCCAATTTTTTAAGCATTTCCTCTACTCGAGAATGGGCAGTGTGAGCGAAAGCAGATAGGGTGATGGGAGATCTGGATTCGCTGGCCTGAGCATTATTCAATTTGGGAGTCCTCACTTTGATGCAGAGGTATCCACCTATGTGATGATAATCAGGCCACTAATCGTTCACAAACATCAAAATTTGGAAGAAAGTATAAGAATAGATCAATGTACTTACATAGATGTTAAGATGAATTCTCGTCTCCACCAGTTCCCAAAGGACAAGGGAATCGGAGTTGTCTAAACAACTGAAAATGTCACGATCTGGAGGCGCAACTGGGATACCAGGGATACCATCTAAACTAAAGCAAACTCTGCGTGACCCAGAATATCTGTATTGAGGAGGCGTCTGAGATACGAGTACTCTTCTGGGGAGCGCGGGTGGCAGCCAAAAGGTAGCATTTGATGTGTGTGGGTCTTGAGATTGTGACACCAAGGAAGCAGTTGGGGACTCAGAGTGTTGCACAGGCCCAATATTACATGTGGATGAAGAAGAGTGGCAGTCATTGAGTGTTAAAGGGGTGGGAGATGGACAATTGGGTATAAAACTCTGAGTCTCTTCTGTGTCATTGCTGCGACCCGTTGTAGATGGATAAACACCAGCAGATGGCATGAGATGGGTGGGGGGAGCATAGGATGAAGAGCTACCTCCTTACATTGGTAGATATTGGGGAATAATGATCGAGGTACCTGGGGAAAGAGTACTAGTTAGATTGCAAGTTGGAGATAATGACATTGTTCCCAAATAAATAGAAGATGGCATAGACAGTGACAAAGGTGGTTGAGAGACATATGAATATGGGCATGTGACACCATCATTGCATACAGGAATTTGACCATCCATAGTGAGATTAGGTGAAGTTATCGAAGGTTCCGGACAGTATGGTATTTCATGTCCTGATAGGCTACAACTTGAAAATGGATGATTGAATAGGTTTTGAGTATGCCCGAGGGGAGATGACCATGATTACCATGATTCCATGAGACCGAGGGGATTTGCTGAAGCTAGCTCAAACCTATGGGAAGCCTGTGAGAAGCCTGAAGTGGTAGTATCTGATTAGTGAAAAAAATCAAACATTAGAAAGTTTGAATCACCACAATGAGATGGAAGCATGTTCAGAATGGAGTCTGCTGGTCTTTGAAAGGATGTCATTTGCATGGCTGAACGTTGCGGCAGAAGAGTGTGAAGCTGAGAGTTTCGTTGATCAATATTTGTTGTCTGAAATAATGATGAGCCTTGTAGTCTTGATGCTGCAGGGTAGGGTGCCCATTCTTGACCACCTACTAAGAAACTTATGTGGTTGGTGGATGTGCATGCCTCAGAGGCAAACTGAGAATTATCTGCATCAGTTATAAGAATGGTTGGGGAAGTGTAGTTTAGATTTTGTCACTGAGAAGATATCAATTGGAAGTGTCGACACCTAAACAATTAACAACTCACTGATTCATATGAAGGGTATGGAAATCCTACAGAAGCTTGACTATGAAAGGCACTTCTATAGATCTCTTCTTGGGAAACAGGATAGTAAATAGCTGTTTAATGATTAGAAATGAGCTGAAGATTTATATTAAGCAAAAGGAGAGATTGTTGATGATATTGATTAACCTACTGTGTGTACGAAAGGGCTTTCAGTGGTTGAAATAATACTACTCTCTTGATAGAGTAACTGCTATATTGTCTCATGTTTATGAATGACCTGAAGATAGAGACCGTATAAAGCACAAGTGAAACAGAAACACTCATCATTGTAGGATGAGTTCCAGACTGAGTACTCTCGGAGTGACCCCAACTCTGAGCCTGGTTATTGCGGGATATCATAGATTAGGGAAACAATATAGAGCCAGCCATTTCATTTTTATTTATATAGACATATTGTTATAACCCTGAACGAACCCCGACGGAGAACCCGACTATTCCCGACCCGACATCGGTCCGACTTCCGTTCTTGGCGAACACGAGGATACTTACCTCCTGGAGAACGCATGCTTCCCACTCGTAGATACTTATGTTTCCAGCATGTTCGCTTATGTTGTTTCCCGACTCATCGGCCATCCGTACTTAGCATGTTTCCCTCGTTGTAGACACAGCATCGGCCCTGTCGGGATTTACTCCGGACATGTATTTAAGTTCTAGTATAGTCGACTGTAGTACGGCAGTCGTATATCTCGTTATATCTCATTACATCAAGTACTCGTATCCATGTACTCCTGTATCTGAATATAGTCTACGACCTTCCGCTCCTTACCCCGACCCGTCCGACCCCGACTCTTCCACTTCTGTTCAATCCGACTTCCCGACTCAAGTTATTCTCAGCTTCCTCCCTCGCTCTCACCTTCTCCTCCGCCTTCCATCCCGACATCCCCGACTCCGACTCAGAGTCTTCCAACAAGAAGGATACTTTCCGCAAATAAGGAACCAAGAGGTTAGTGGGGGCACAGCTCCCCGCGAGCTGAGGCCAAGGTTCCTCCGACTCCGACTTAGCCAACATTCCGCCCGACTAAGTGAAGTAAAGTCTACGTACTTAACACATATGGAAAGACAGTGAGGGTTTTAGTCAAACAGCTCGTAAATCTAAACATCTACATTAATTGGTTCAAGCTGAAGAAGATATTTCACTCACAGATAACTTCTCATTTCTTTATAGTACACCCTGAGGTCAAAAGTGTTCAGTATCTTTACCCGTAACTGCTTTAAAGATGCAACTCTAGAATTTCTATTGGATATATTGTTATTAGTGGCCTCCTTCTAGATGGAACTTCTTATTGTACCTGAGCTATTCATACCATCAGTGCTTCGACAATCCACTCGTTCTTTCATTTACAGCGTTGGACCAACCCGATATGCACTGCTAACTGCGGCCAAGCAGATTTCTCTGTAAGTATAAGTGCTAGTGAACGCAGCGTATGATATATGATTGGTAAAGGCACATGCATGGATTCCATTTGCATCGACTTTAACCTGTCAACTATTAATTAATGATCAAGAATGGAGTTCTACTTGAAGCCACTTCTACTAGATGTCAAAAACCTACTAACTATGAATGTGATTTTGATTCTGGAGCTTATTTCCTTGAAGAAGGTTCATAAAAGTATCCTGGGCACCATCGTATCAACCATTGGTGAGGAGGTTTGAGGCAGTTATTCGGCAGAGATAGGGGATGATGTCGAAGGGTTTTAAGTGGCCCGTGTTGTGGAATTCGCAAAGATCATTTCTGCAGACAATAGTAAGCATATGAATATACTAACCGGCATCTTACATTGTGTGATAGACCATTGAATACTTCTCCATCCATCCGTTGATTATCACCCCTTGTCAGGGGTTGATTCAACACAGCTTCAACAGCTACTTTATATGCCTTACTGTATTGGTAATATCCACTGCCTCATGCTTCTCTAAGGCATGGATATAGACATCTTGCAGTAAATCTGACTTCAACCTCGAAGTTGAATCTATTCAATCCTGCATGCATGCAACCATTGATGCCTAAACATGCGGTGCAACCCTTCGAGGCTGTTTGGTAGCAAAACTAGTTCCCAGGGTTCAACCCCAACAGTGACCTAGCAGGACATACTCTGCCTGAATATCCAACTTGTCCATGAGATTCTCTGACTTCTGGACAGAAAGCTTGACTGTGCAGAAGCCGTTGTGTCCCCTTTTCTCTGATAAGTGGGTCGAATGACCATTCCTAATGTGGTCATAGAAAAAGACAGGAATATTGTGCGTTTTTCACAATTCTGCATGATTTGAAATGTAGTAATGCATAGCTCTAGGATCGCTGTGAGCAAAAATCAGTGGGGGTTGCCTTGGTTCAAGATCTCTATGAGTCCAGTAATGGGTCTTGCATGATTGACCAGAAGACGGAACAAAAAAATCGGCAGCCCACCTAGTACTATGGCTGTCATGGCTATAAGGGAGGAAAAGGCACCCCAAGCCGCATAATAGACAGCAATAGTCAATTCGTTCAGATCCTGATGTCCACAAAGTGGACGTCCGATTTGTTTGGTGATGAGTCGATAATGTATAAACCTTGGTCTCCAGGTTTGAACGACTGTACGCTGAGGTGGATCCATGTCTCCTCCACACATGAAAGTAGGAACATATTCTACATCGTGTTCTTGGAGGATTTCATAAATCTTGACCTCTGACCATATTTCTCCGGAAGCTGGTCTCCATGCGTCCTTGAGGAAAACCAAGGTCTTGTCCTTCAAATCGTACGCAAGGTATCCTCGTGTACCTCGACCAATATGAGAAGAACTGCTATCTCGATGTCGACCGATTAAAAAGTATCGAGAGACCTGTTGATGATGATGGTCATGATCAATAGAATCGACCCGTATATTGTAAATCGGTCATTCGGAAGAAAAGAAAGCCTTTTGGTGATACTTTTGATGGTACTCGGGTATAGGTTTGAAAGATCGTACTTCAACGACTTCCCCACCAGTCGCTCGTACCACAGAACTATCAAATCCAAGTTGTTCGGGTGACATCTTGGTTAGACGATAAACGAAAGTAACAAACGGCTGGGGATCTTTCACGTACATAATTAAAGGGTTCCGTGATGATTGCTCCACTGCGATCCCAAAGAATGAGTCGTGCGGTGTGTTCAAAAATATAGATCCAGAGTAGGAAGATACGATGTTGACGGAGAAGGATTTGAGCTGCGAATTCTGACATCTCCAATCTTGTTTGATATCCCTTATACGCATGACGGACCAAAGGGTCACTTGGATTGAGCCCATAAGCCGCTACATTAGGGTGTCTCGGATTTGATTTCCACGATTGAGAGCATGTAATTGAAGACAGCCCTAGAAGCGTAGCGACTGTGTCCGTTGGAAGTTTTGTTGATTTTCAGCAGCTCCTCGTCGCTGAGTTGTATTGCTGATCTCACTTCAGGTGTATCTGTCAAAGTAGATACATCGGGCTGACGACCTTTTCCATTAGGTAGATCAAGTGAACCCGGCCAATCGCCAGTGTCACCAACGATGAATGGGGTACCTTTCAATAAGGTAGCCAGCAAATCGCACTTCGACAAAAATAATAGATTGGATTGCCAATTGTACAAGGTCGTTGAACAGCACTCACAAACGAAATATAGCCTGTCCCCGTATGGTTTTATCTGAAGAGTCCGGATAGAAACCCTCTTGCTGGAGTTGTTTCAACTGTCTTAACTTCATCTAGAATGCAGTGAGGAACATCATGGTTGGAAGTGAATTGCTTCAAAAAATGTTCGACTGTGGTTCGAGAGTAAATTTCTTCCATGTAGTAGTTGTCCACTAGTGATACTGTAATATGGCACAAGGTGGCCTTGGTCGAACTGATGGAGACGTGTCGCGATCGGAAGGTTCCGAAACACTCCGCTACCTCTAACGGACAGGACCCTGGACTAATACTTCGAAACATATATGCATGAGGTTGAGAGCATTGTTACAAGATGCAAATATATCATAACACATGTTGTAAAGGGGTGTGATTTAGTCTATGTATATGTGGAGCTAATAGGCTTAAGTAGGATATTAATGGATACAGTTACTATTGACCAAGTCCTCCAGCTTGTTCTAAATATCATATCTCGTCCGAAAATGATAAAAGATAGTTCCATGCATTAAAAGATCCTCTGTGCGTCATGAATCTATCACGACGAGGATGATTTACCTGAACTTTCAGATGATTTCCACCATTTTCCAACTTTCTGAGCAGTGTATCGAACACTCTTTCCAACTCCTGCACTGAGAACTCCTTTCAAAGTTTGAACTGTTGAGGGGTATCGTACGATGTTTGCCACTTCTATACACGGACTAAAATGTCAGACATCTATAGGCGAAGATTGGAACTGTGGACGTACCTTTCTGAAGGACTTCCGGAAGATCCTTCTCAGTAGCAAGCTTTGACCAGTACACATTCTCATCTGACTCTCTATGAGGTAGATCCTCAACTCTCGAGTAATGTCCGGTCAGATGAGTCAACAAATTCGAAGGTAACTTTCTCAAATGGTTCGCTCTATTTGCTGCAGAAAGATCTTGCTGAATCGTCTCCGACTGACTAGGCCAGTGAACACCGGGGAGAGCAACCACCAATCTATGGTATAATTCTTTGAATTGAGGTGCTTGCTTTCGAACGATGTTCCCAACTTTGCCGCGATTCTCGGCCGGAAGTAGCATTCTTACGTCCCCAGCATAGCTGAATCCTGCGATACGCTCGAATAGTTGGTTTTCCGTGAACGTTTCAGGGAGAGTGAGGAGTGCAGCCCGGATCGCAGAGGTCAAATTGACTTGTTGGGTTAAGCGCACGCGAGGATCATCCTTAATAATCCGGATCGGCTTGTGCATACGTCCAGCGAGGTACAGTGACTTCCAGTTCAACAAGTCTGAACAGAGGTTGTCGACAGTCGTGACACCATATTTGATGTTCTACAATATGAGAACGAGGGTGAGGGAAAAGCGGATCATTAGCGGGTGAATAAATTGGAGAATGACAGGTCTCGTGAACTCACCACACCCCTCATAGGGACTAACGTGTTGAACCAAATCCCAGGACTGATCTCCTCAACTCTTGAAACAAAGTCAGAACCCAATGCTCGAGCATAGAGAGGATAATGGCTAGGATGCTGATGCATATTGATAGAATGGAAATGTGAAGGATGTGTTACGGCGAACATGAAGTCTAACATTGGTCCGTTTTTCATCGCGGGGTTGGAAGAACCATAGCCATCTTGCTCAAACACTCCGGATCCATATGCAAACGCGTAACGAATGGGAGCATCGAAGTCTGCAACGATAGCTTCTAGAAGCGCACGAGTTGAATCAGCGACAGGAAGAATCTGGTTTCGACCAAAGGTTGCTGGTAGCCTTGGAAGAGCTTGTCTATGATGCGGTGTAGAAGGACGAGGAGCAGGATTCAAGCGAGAACGTGAGGATGGTTTGGGAGAGAGGCCGGGAGGAGGGGGAGGAGGAGGGAGTGAGCTTGAGGTGACTGTTTCTGTTGAAAGCGAGCGAACGGTGAAAGCTGGGAATACGAGTTGACGGGTGTGGTTCCTTGCGACTCGTGCGAGCATATTAACGGATAAAGATGGGAGGATGAATGAAAGATTAATGGAGTAGCGAAGGTCAAGATAGTAGCATGCGAAGGAGGTGTGGTTGGAAGTCAATAAACCAAAATTCCAAAATGTCTACAGCCGCAGAATGCCGAAGGGGTCTTGCTTACTAAATAACATCTTAATAAGGAATGTATAGTAGATGGGACCCTTTCCGGCTCTTCACGAGGCAACAATTGCCCCAGAAAAAAAGAAAAGGGTACAGTACAGTACCAGGAAAAAAGTGAAAAAGAGAAATTGTGATTATTTATGCGGCTTTCTAATCCAAGAATAACACAGTATACAAGACGGCTATGTACAATCAACCGAATAGTTTACGCGAATCACCAACTATAATACAAGCCTTCCTCATGATTCTTCGGCGCGCGCTTAGCAGCAGAAAGTGGTTGACACGGACTGTCGCTCTTTGTATTGCGCAGAAGGATCATCAAATCAGATACTTCTCCTTCCCCTGTAACTTTCATTATGAATCCCAGATCGCCCCGAAGGCAGGAATTCCACGACTCATCATTCCATATACAACCTTCTGTGTCAAAGGCTGGTTGGAGATGATACAAACTGCCTCGGCCTCAGTTTCTTTCACCAGCTTATAAATTAATTTCACCATGTCTGGTCGTCCGTGAATTCTTGTGTCTGTAGTGGCAGTCGAGTAATACAATATGTCTGTCAGTAGCCGTTCCGATGGAAAGCAGGGAGTGCACTCACCATAAATCAAAGCATCTGGAGCAGCCTCCAATACACTGTCCACTAATTTATCACCGAATGTCTGTTGTAAATTTGGTGCCGTCCATAATAATTTAATCGGCACCTCCTTCTCAAAGACCCAAGGCGCACAAGGGCCTATTCCACTTCCAGTTGCCACCAGGACAACTTTGCGGAATAACTTGGTTACCGTTAATGCACCATAGCAAGGTACTCCTCTAACCCATATGTGTTTCGGTGGGTGATCAATAACTTTGGATGTCCAGTCTCCTGCTCTGGAAATAACGACAGAAAACTCCTTCACGGCTGGAACGGGTATGGTGGCAAAAGAATGCCATTCAGTCAGAGGACTGTCCGACAATCGGATTGTTTGTCCAGGATGGGGAGTACCTTGAGAAAAGAAAACGTCATGCTCCATCTGTTCACATGAAATCGGCATCCTGAAAATTTGTACTTACTGTAATCAAAGTAAAGTCGTACACAATGTTCTGATAGTACCTCAGATTTGACAGCCAATTTGCGCAGTTTCAACCAAGGAAAAATAATGGAGCAGGTCAATAATAAAACCAACCAAAAAGGCGGTGCATGAAGGAGTGCGTTTCCTAAAGTTCGGTCAACGCTGCGATGATCGTTGACTAGGAGAACAACCTTGACAGTTCATCAGCCTCCTGTGGAGATGAGGGTGGAAAACAGTGCGGATCTCACCAAACACCAAAACAAACCAGTCGCTGTCCAGCCGAGAAAACGGTGGGTCGCCTCGAAAGTATCATGATACCTAATCCTCAAAGCAGGATATGATAGTGCAATGATTGCCACAAGCAAGCCTAGAATCGCGTAGCTAACACCAACGGTTGCTGCTGAGATCTATTCAACAACAAATAATGATATATCAGTAGGGATTCATTGTCATCCGAAGTAATAATCGTCTTACCCCAGATTTGTTAACAAGCTCCCGGGTAGCTTGAATGGTGAATAGAATGAGCCACATCACACCGCTGACCGCGCAACCAGAATGGATACCACCAAGATGATGCACACGGGCGCAAACCCGACGGATAAACAAAGGCCATCTGTGATTTACAATCAGCAAAATGTTTTCCGACTTTCCCGGGGTATCAACCAAACATCATCTGATTCTTTGAATCCGAGGACTTACGATGACGGTACCGAAGTGAAGACGATGAAGAACATGTTGACGACATGCTCTTGTCTCATAACGATTGAAACGAATAAATTCGCAGTCAGGATTAGACCTAGATATTGAGAATTGGCCTTGTTCTGCACGATGACGGTGATCAATACCGCTGCATTGACAATGAACACAACCCCAAATAGTCTCCTGTACATGTCAAAAATCTGATGTCGCAGATTCCGGACGAGATGGGGTTGAGTCTTTGAAGGGAGATCTTCGCTTTCATAGCCATCCCATGGCTCAACCTGCTTTTCGACTTGTGATATATCTGAGGTACTGGACGATGATTGTGAACTGTTCTTGTCATACGACAACGTCTGTATAGTAGTGATCTAAAACGAGGTCTCAGTGAGGTGTATGATAACATCAGATCGGTAAGGAAACAAACATCAACGTCCTGGAGCCTCTTCTCGTCGGCGAACATGGTCTCTGTCATCCTCGAGGTGGAATCGTAGAATTGCGAGATGTAGAGCAGGTAGTAGATTGGGTGAAAGTGGCCTTGACAAAAGCATGTAATATGCTGGTTCCTTTTATACGACAGCTCGCTGAAATAATATCTCCATTTTGTTCGAACCGTAGGAGAATCATCTTGGTTGCCTTGCAACATCTTCATCTACTCGGTTCCAAGAGGTTTCACAAGATAAATTGACAGCAACCATACAATCTTCGCATTCCAAAAGTTGGAAAAAAGGAACGAATTTTGAACTAGGCCCTGGATGCTACACCCAGACACGAAGTAAGATTCGACATATGTCAACAAAACATGAAAACAGAGTTGATTAAACCAACCTAGAGCATCTATTAGACACTAAGACTTAATAAATGCGCTGGATAGTGGTACAAGTCTCTATAATTGTGAAGATTGAATAGCTAGACCTTAAGGCCAAGCTGATAAGATCAAAAGCCCAGATCTATCATACTTAACTTGACAGGTAAACGGGAGCCGCGGAGAGACTGACAGTCAATCACTCACCGGCTTCGGAGTGATCCCATTTTACCTTTGGCTATACCCGATCGGAAACGTCACAAACGGAGTATTAACTGGCATAAAGAGCGGAAAAGTGTAAGCCATGCGGACCTCCGAAAGGGGTAAAAATGTTTCAAGTACTCAGGATAGATAGAGGCACAGTATAGCTTGACAAGTTTGACACCTGGCACCGTTGATAAACCTCTTCTACAATGAATCACACAAACACTGAAATAGTTCATCTAAAAAAATTCAACATTTGTAAACGTATTAATCAAGACAAGAGAGGGAGTAAATTTACAGCGGTGAGGATGAGATAGATGAACTCGCTTCCACGTCGCCATATGCCAGTAGATGTTGAACGTTGATAGTGAAAGGTGGCCAAGGAGTAGGAGTCAATGTTTCGACACGGAAATGCAAAGAACACCGGGTAACACACGAATGCCGGCGGTGACCCTCGGTTTCGTTCACGAATGTCTAGTGAGACTGATCAGTTACATTTCCGTGACCCGAGCTTCGGTATGACTTCAAAGAATTTTCACGTCCTATCCGCGTTATGAAAAAAGAGATTGGACCAACATGTACGGGTCAAAAAGCTATGATTCCAAGTTTCACTCACTTTATCTGAGTGAGAACATCCGATAGTATCGCAAGTGAACCCAAGCGTTTTCCCGTGTGTGTTTTATTACCTGAAGAAGAAGAAGTACACAAGTTATTTGCAAACTTTTTCAACTTCTGAAAAACCGCTGCCGATGACTGTCTGAGTTCAACGATACCGTGGATTAGATTCAGATTGGCTCAACGCACCGGTCCATATTAAGCTCGAAAACTCTCCCATGGTGCTGTGAGTTATCGAGTTATACTAAGATCGATTTGTTGTTATCGCCGTCAAGAATTAAGACACTTACTAAGTACAGCAAGGTACTGCGAAGGTCGCAGCATGTGAAGTTATTAAACGGATAGGGAAATGAGCGCATTGCCGTCGGTGGTGTGTACCGTCGAGAAGACACCAATTTTGCTATCGCCTTCAGCGTGTCCGTTACTCCAATATGCCAAGACGAAACCGAGAACCCGCGTTGAAGATTTTCAGTTGTTGCAAGTGAGCGTATCGGAATGAGTTCAAGAACGTTAACCGACGCCAAGCCGTAGCGGGCGGGTGATGCTGCCATACTATACGTCGTGTTTTCCCATCAGGTGATCGTGTCTCACGAATGTCACGCCGAAAAAAATTATAAGCGCCAAACTTTGATCAAATAGTATTGAAGAAGCTGGCAAACAACACAACAGTACAATCAACTTCGTGATCTACACACAATCTAAGCGAAACATGGGCAAAAATAATATGCGCCCTCAGGATGATACAACAACAACAGCAACGATGAATGACTGCTTCTATACAAGTCGAGCAGATAAGAAAATGAGGAAAACATAAAGGAGATGAGAAGAAAGAAGAAAGCATAGAGTCGTCTAGATCTACTCGTGAAGAAAATGATAGTATCATAATGGCCGCTTAAGAATCCCAGATGGCGCCGATGGCAGGAATACCACGACTCATCATGCCGTAGACGACCTTTTCCGTGAGCTTTTGGTTAGAGATGATACAAACAGCCTCGGCGTTGGTTTCCTTGACCAAATGGTAAACCAACTTGACCATGTCAGGCTTTCCGTGGGTACGAGTGTCTATTGATGAAACCAATCAATCAAAAACTAGATAAGTCGAAATATGATGGCAAATGCATACCATAGATGACAGCATCAGGAGCTGCCTTGAGAACAGCGTCGACCAAATTGTCACCGAAAGTTTGACGAACATTAGGAGCGGTCCAAAGCAATTTGCTTGGAACCTTTCCATCGAAAATCCAAGGAGCGATCGGACCGATTCCACTTCCGGTGGCAACGAAAACAACTCGGCGGAAGAGACAACTGACGGTCAAAGCACCATAGCAGGGGACACCACGAACCCAGATCTTTGAAGGGGGTTCGCTGATCTGTCCCGAAGTCCAGTCTCCAGCCCTTGAGAGAACAGCTGAATACCCTTTCACTCCGGGGACAGCGATGGCGGCGAAGGAATGCCATTCGGTCAAAGGCTTATCAGAGAGACGGATGAATTGACCAGGGTAAGTTCGGTTAACTGTGGCGCACAATGTAAACAATCATGCAATGTTATGCCCCAAAAAAGTACAACGTACCATAGTCGAAGTAGTAGCGTACGGCATGGTTGGAGAGGACTTCGGCACGAACGTTGACTTTGCGGAGTCTCAACCAGGAGGAAATAATAGACAAAGTCAAGATCAGCAAAAGCCAGAATGGTGCCGATTTGACCAAAGCTTTGCCGAGGGTGAGTTCAGGAGCCTTGTAATCCCTGACCAAGAAAAGAACCTGCATGCGCAGTGTTAGGTGGAAACAACAATCAATGAACAGTGTGACATACAAGACACCAGAACAAGGCCGTTGCCGACCATCCGGCAAAACGATGGGTCCGTTCGAAGGCGTCATGGTGGTCCCGTCGAAAGGCAGGGTAAGCGAGGATAAGCATACCAATGAGTAGAGTAAGGATAGCATATGCTACACCAACCAATGCTGGTGAAGCCTGAGATTCACAATCAGAACAGTCAATATTGAGTCACGTGGTCACTGAATGATCGAATCTCACTTTTCCGCCGTTCGCCATTTCTCGAGTGGCTTCCACGGTGAACGGTATGAACCAGATGGTACCGCTAACCGCGCATCCGGAGTGGACTATCGGAGTGTATCAGATAATGAACATGAGGCGCTGAAGGAAAAAGTACTTACATCCTCCAATATGGTGGACACGGGCGGCGATGCGTCGAATGAACAACGGGAATCTAAAAATGCAATGAGCATCGCATCCGTGCAGATAATTAAACAATAAATGACTTACGATAAGGGAACGGATGTGAAGACCAAGAACCAAGCATTGATAACATAGTCTTGACGCATGACGATGGAAACGAACAAGTTGGAGATCACAATCAAACCCAGGTGTTGTGCACTGACATTGAGTCCTCCCTTGACGAAGGTGGCGATGAGGACTCCCATGTTGGTGGCGAATACCACGCCAAAGAGGCGGCGGTACAAGGAGAAAATCTGGTGGCGAGCATTCCTCGCGAAATGACCTTGGGTCTTCTCAGGAAGGGGAGTCTGATCGTAACCCTCCCAGCCGATGATGCCTTTCTCGACTGTTGAGTGCTCTGAGCCAGTATCAGAGTTCCCTGCGCTCTCAGGAGAGGTATTCTTCAGCAGAGTGGGAATCTGATGAAAGAGAAAAAGTTAGCGGTAAATATAGTGTATTGAGAACGGCAACAGACCTCTGTGAAGGTGTTCTTCTCGGAGGTGAGAGCAGGAGAAGGGTGAGCGATGGAGGACATGGTGTCGAATACGAGAAGGATCACCAGAGAAGTTCTCTGGAGGATGTGAACCTATCAGCTCGACCTTTTATACCTGAGCAGAAGAACCATCGTCAAATTGTGCTTCTCAGCAAGACAATCTTGTCAAATTCGACGGCCAAGTGAGTGTGTATCCTGACGGCTCTCCGAAATGCTGGAGCACATCCGACAGAACGTTATGAGTAAAGCCGACACATCAATGCAATATCTGGCACTCGGATGCGTTAACCTCCACCGAAGGAGCCCAACGCACATGTATCGCAAATCAAATCAACCTTAAACCACTTCAACAACCTTGCAAGATCAAGTGGAATGTAACTTGGTCCTGAAAACGGGTATCGAAGCGCCTTTGTTTCCGCATTGCGCTGCCATGCGTATCCACCTGTCAACATAGAGAATTTGTAGTTGGTTGGTAATGCGTACCACTATAACAGTGAGAAAGACATAGCTCACCTTGGAACGGATGCGATCCTGAGCATCGGGCAAACGCGATGAACGCCAGGAAAGGTATAAACACTTCTGTCACGCAAGCCGGTACCGAAAATTGTCAAATTTGTACAGCACAGTAATGAAGCTTCTGAAAGAACCTGGGAAGAAAAGAAGTGCATCATAGTCAGTTTACCTTGGAACATGTTCTGTCGCTAGAAGAACATCGATAAAACATACGTGCACGCTCGCTGCCTTTCAACATGACATGTTATCATAGTGCTTCCCTATGATAACTGTTTGTGCCATCCATGAGGACTAGTAGCTTTCTCTCACGGTAACATCGTTGAAAGGAGGTTGCAATTGTGAACCACAAGGCAATCATCAAGCACTTCTTTTGGACGGAGTGGCCACAATTTCACCAAATGAATGTCCATGAAGGAACGCTTTGCGCATATCAAACGTTGAGATGTCCATCAATCCGTCCAAACAACGTTCTTGACTGTTCGGCGAAAATCACAAAACAGGGCGGTGGGTCCTACTTGAAGTCCTCATTACTCCTGAAAGATTGCGAATTGAAGTCAGTCAGCACGTTCATATGTATTATTGGCAGACTCGTAGACTTACCCTTTGTCATATCGAATCGAAACCATACTCCATCGAGCGGTACGAAAATAAAATGAGGGTGCCCAGTGAGCGAACTTCCCACCAGCTACGTTAGAGCACCGTATAGTTCCGAGCAGATTTCTTGTACGGCAGAACACCGACGTCGAAGTCTCATTGTACCTGATTTCACATGCTTTGAAATGGTTAGGGTGATGCAATTATGGTGGAGGTACCCTTCAACGGTGGATTGGAACAGGCTGTGAGAGTAGAGTTGGACGTGCGCGAACAACTAGAAAGATGTCCAAAGAAAGATTGGATAAGTAGCGGAAGTTAGTCGGAATATCATTTTACTCACACTTGATATTAACAACGAGTACATCATTCTCTGTATACGACTCGTCACTTGAAATATGGTTAAGACGGGCATCGGAGTGGTTCACAGTGGAGTTCCTGCCAAGTTTGCATGGATTCGATTGGACCACAAGGAGGTTCAATATGAGAAGCTGATTGACGTTTTCTATCTAGTGCTGCTATCCTTACACGCATTGAAGGAGTAAATTTAAGAGCGACGCAAGCTGTTGCTGTGTAGTTATTGGACGAGATGAATTTCATAACGGTACACGACGACGATTTCGAGGTTAGATAGTCTATTTCAGTGAACGTTCCCGGGAGGATGAAGGGGAAAAGACTGACCACAAATCGATTGGTTGAATGACTATTATTGCAATGTGGGTTGATGATAGATAACAACGAACTTGTTGTTCCGGTTCGGCGAGTTTGAAAGGAGAAAGGGAGTTGAAAGCAGCCGACAACAGTTACAAGGTACAGGCTGGATAATTGAAGGGACTTGCCAGAGTTGCCCACACCCGAGTCCGAGTCGAGGGTTGCATGCAGAGTCCGAATTTGGGCAGCCACAAAGCTGATGGGCAGGAACACTGTGACACCGGTCATCTCCGAGATCCTGCCTACGTAGATTCAGCACCTACTGTATGCCCGATCTGCGCTTCGAGTAACAGGTAGGCGGATCAAAATCTTATCAACCGCCGGCGAGCCATCTCTGGCCGTGTTCACTGATTATTGTGCAGTAACAGTTAACAATTGCAACACGTTCAAAACGCGATATACACCATCCGTTTGTTAACTAGATATTATATTTTTACAATCAGTGCTGTAGGATCTAATGAGCGGGTGCATTCTGTCAACGTTCGTGATAAAGCCTGTCCAACCAGCTATCGACACTAGTTACAGCCTGATGCTAGCGCTCTTACTGACGCCCGTGCATTGTGGTTATATTGAACGCCCAATCATTTCTCTACATAAGGAGAAAACAACGTTACTGGTTCTCAAGCCATGATTGGTATACGGCCACTGAGATAGCCTTGGCAGTGCAGGCCGCGCATATGAAAATATTCGTCCGTAACTCGTTTTGGAAAGTGTAAAACGGTGATGCGTGCTAAGTAGCTCCTGTTAACAAGACCTCGGGTAGAGAATGTTCTACCATCACATACAGACTTCCTCAAATGGGGACGTGTGGCGAAAACATTCTACCACAAACACGTACCACTGGAACGCTGTAAAGAAGCAAGGTAGCAGAGTTCCAGCTCGTCGGTTGGAGCCCAATGTCTATGTCTATCAATTCCAGGAATGCACGCTGTGAGACTACATACTGTGTGTTTTTGCGTCATTTAGTAAATCAAGAGATAATTGGCCTTCTTTCATGTTCATGGGAAAAAAGATTACGATAAGATGAGAGAGCAATCTTAACCGAGCACAAAACCGAGCCGGTTCTTCCACCTTGTCTTCCACATTAATATTTTTGCTTGGGTTGTCACCGAGGCATGTTGATGTTGATCATCATCATGCATCATGGTTCGCGGGTTACTAACTTACTTGAAAAGAAAAAGCCTCGTCCAGTCTGTAAACTACACTTTATCCTTCGAAGCTCACCAAGACGACAGTCGGGGTTTTCAAGGTGGGGGTGGGGCGCAGTTTAATGAATGATGTCCCTGTACGTGCGATGATGCCGTTCACTAGGTCACCTAGACCGTTCTTCCCCCTTGACCGTCTGAAATCTTCTTCTCAGTATATAAAAATTTGACAGATGCAACTGAACGCGACTTACACGCAGAGGACACAATGACATTGTAAAATTTTCAACATATCACCGGTCACAATCATTGTCCAAGACAATCGGTGTCTTTCTTGCAATTGGTAGAATGCCCTAAAGTATGAGAGTACCTACCTGTTTAGGCAAATTCCTTCTGATATGTTCCCTCAACACGGTATACAGTAAAGTATATGCATTCGGTAAAACTTGGGTGAACATTTCAGCATAGGTATCTATAAGCGAAGACGGAAGCATTTTTTTGTAGATGTTTACGCGAGTGACAGAAAGGAGGAACGAAACCAGATTCAGAGTACAAGAAAAAAGCAGAGCAAGGTCGATAAAAGCGAAGTCCCGGACTGTACGACACGAAAGAGTGATATATGTACAATAGAATGGCATAACTAGGGTGTTTGTCTTTAGTACACGTTCATTTCATAAAGTGCCGACAAGAAATTGACAATACGCAGGAGGGTTTAGGAAACGTCTTTCCGACGAGGACTCATCACAGTGCATGGTCCACGTCCACGATGATGATTGTCATAACTCCTATGACAGTTAAAACGGAAACTCCAAATTCTGAAATTCCTCTGGTCTAGTTCTCATATTCTGCTCCTTGTACTCCTCGCAGAAATTTTCAAATGTTTCAGGGTTACTTCTGTCTTTCGCCAACCGTACATCCCCATTCTCAAAATTTCTGTTAATAGAGCGACAAAACTGCCAAATTATCTCAAGCGCTGGTTTGGGGAGAGGGCGCTTGTCGGCGTGAACGACAATTACCTGTTTGAAAAAAAAGAGTTGAAATAAAAGATCTGTGATCATGAGAAGAACGATGGTGTAAACTGACAGGTCCAATATTTTTTTGCCACCTTTTTCAATAGGATTTCACTGATGTCAGTTTCGAATATGACTCTGAAGGGACGATTGAATGGAACATACAATGGGGGTATAATTCCGTTTTCAGGAAAAATCATCATATCAGTAACACTCTGATTATCCTTCTCAGCTATGCGAGGAGTAGCCAATGGAAGTGCTGGTTCTTCCCTGTAGACTTTAAGGAGGCATGCAATGTATTTCGTCATCTGAGGGATTTCGCTAGCATTGATGTTGTTCCACACTGGGTGGTCTCGCGGAACTTGAATCTCAGTGGCTTCGAATGGTCTGTCGTGTCCTCCAACTAAACGTACACCAGTGATCGAGGCTTGCGCTTCTACGCAAACAGCTAAATGAGCTGTTTTGTCTATTTCCCGACATTCTTCACTCTACGAGAGGGAAAATTCAGAACTTCACTGGTACGATTCGTTCGTTTGGGGATCGATTGGAAGACTTACACAGTAGTAAATTAGCCGGCAGACTGAACACGGAACGATGATAGTTGCGATACTTCTGCAGCGTTGGCAAATATCGATAGGTCGACCTAGGAGAGCCATGGTTGGAGAATGGTTGGTGATTAATGAGTGACGTCGCGGGAGTAAGAGAGAGAGAGGTGGGCTCTTCATTACGGACGATCCGCACACCATTTAACTGCGAACTGAAAAAGACTAGAATGCCCCAGTAATGACGGAGGTCATGATGGAATACTGAAGAACCAGCTCCTGCGACAAAAATTCGCTTTGACAACGACGAGTTCTGTAGGGCCATTGAATGAACTAACTTGAAATAATCAATCTAGGCCAACATATCAAAATATGCGAACGGCAACAAGTGCGATGATCACGGTAGGACTCACGCAAACTAATTCATTCTTATCTTTCGCATAAAATCAGCAGTTCAAATTGTCAAGGAACCTTGAAACCTTCTTCGAATCTATTCTCAAACCATCTCAAACCATGTTCCGCATGGAGAGATTTGTCCAACACATCAACGAGTTTTTGACTAACATTTGAATAGGACACACACACCTGCTTGACAACTACCACAAACGGGGGGATCAAATTCCTTTTTTCCCGTACGGGTAACATGAAAGTGGCACACTGAACAAAGTGGGTACTTATGTTCTTTACATGTAGCCCCAGATATGTTTTTTATGTGCAGAAAACATTACCGATCACAGTCATGTTACCAGCATAATACCAAAGTGTTATTCACTAGATCATTTGAACGTTTCCTCTCCATGTTGTTTGGGGAAAAAAATGCAAATAATATCATGAAAACATTATTTTTGTCCTCCGAGGGGGATTCGCTCCCGACCGTCTACAGAGGAAACTGTAAAACACGGAACTCTGCGGCACGAGTAGGATTTTGTCTGAATTCGTCTTTATAATTCTCACAAAAATTTTTGGAATGAATCGGAGGTGTACCTCTTGAAATGGAGATGAATAAAAAACAATCGAGGGTCTTCTAGGATGGAATCACAACAACATCCAGATGATTTCAAGAGCAACTTGAGTCAACGGTTGCTGATCAGCTCTAACGATGGCAACCAGTAACCTGTGAAGCAAATAGAGCTCTATTCCGTGTCACGGAAAAAAGAAGTAAATCATGAGAAAGTAGAATACTAAGTGGTCCATTGTTCTTCTGTCAACTATACAATTTGAATCAGAACAAACGTATGGATGAATTTCACTGGTTCGAGCTCACCGATCTGGAGCTCTTCCAGTCTCGGGATCAATCACCAGATACGTTACACTCTAGTTGTCTTTATCATTTGGCCAATCTAGAGGCATCTCTTCCTCCTCTCTGTGAATGAATAACGGAAACCCGTTAAGTTGATAACCAGACGATGCAGGTCCTGTGTCCCACACAGTATGATCGGCAGCTATGGTGACTGCACGAGGAGGGGCAGGTCTGTTCAATCCACCAAGGAAGGTTGGCTCTTTGCACAGCGTTTTCAGACGGCACCGAAGGAACAGTCCGAGGTTCTCTGCAAATCTTCATGTGGACTTGATGTACTGCCTTCTGGACTTTCTCATTCTATTTGTGAATTGAATCAGAAGTGAGTTAAGATGGATAGGATTTCTTAGCTTCGCCTGTTAAGCCTGACGTATCACTCACACATTAAAGTGCTCCATGGCAACGACTGCAACGGTCTGAGGCCTGAGCTATTCTCTTTGAAAAATATGCTTTCAGAGTAGACCTATCGGGAGGGATTGAGAAAGAACGAGAATGTTCTCCTGAGTCCAGCGAGCAAGAAGCGCGGGAACGTCATAAACACGCTGCTACTGAACGGATGATCGGGTTGATTGACATCAGACCCTGAGCCTGTGGGCACTCATTGGGATCACTCATGTAAGTACACTGTAGAGATCTCGCACCTTCGTCTTTCACTGCCCACTTCATTGGGATGTGTTCAAAAATGCCTCACAACTAGCCAGTGATGGGAAATATCTTTATAGCAGGGCACTACAGGAGAATACAAACAAGCAGTTGGCGTGAATTTTAGAAAAAAAAGCTCTGCAAGGTTCTTTGCCCTAGTTATGAACTTACAAGGAATTCCGTCGCCTTACAACTCTCCTAATAAACGTTTTCTGGTGGGTTATAAGGTGAGAACTTGTCAAGACCAGTGCGAGATCATACACTAGCAGACTTACAAGAACATAGGGGCTTCGCTGAGGAGTGATGTGCCACCGGTCATCTCCCGCGTCCAAACATCGCGCACAAACCAAACAATATGACCTACTGCACAGCCGACAAGGTCACCCGCTGCCGCTCTCCATGTCCCATTAAGAACCCACGCCAACCCAACGAGAGCCAAGGGTAGGTAAGGCGCAGTGATCGTGATCAAGCCAAACAATGATATTGGTGTTGAAGGGTGGCGTCTTGACCATAGATAGATTGGAACAAAAGCGAGTGGTGAAGATAGAAAAGGAAGGTTTACTAGAGGAGAGACGGCCTGAACAAAACAGTGAGATGTGGAAGTGATACAGGCAGGGCGGATAGAACGCACAAGAAGCATTACGGAAGACTGCAACAACAGCCAGACATAGTCTGCTTTGCGATTGGCGAAGGATGACTCTTCTAACAGCCGACTGTATCGCATACTACGCGGAGAGGTATTAGCAGAACATTTTCGTTGAATGAGAGTGTACTCACAAGAAGAACATGTGGAATACGAAGTCCAACGACAGACCTCCGAAATAGAAGAATGTTGTGACAGCTCGCCATAGCTAATACAATATACTGTCAAAGGATACTCCTGATAAGAGAAATTGTTCTATGGGATACCTGAAAATTCGTGAAAGCGGCTTTATAACTGAAGTAGAGCTGAAGGGGCGTAAATATCTGACATTGCTATACCATAACATTGAGCCATTAGAAGAGTAACAAAACGAACGCAACTTACTCACAACTGCAACGCTCATGAGCACCGACAAAGCCAGCCATGTGCGTGTGATAGGTGGTATTTGTACCACCCACTCCTCGATTCCTGGCATGTTTTGAACGCGATGTTGTTCCTCTGCAGCGTCCAGAGATGAATGAAGTTCCTTAGCGATTAATACAAGAGAGAGAGAGGCCTGCTGGACAAACCAACGTGGCATTTCCAGATGCCGTCATATTACCTAATTTATTCTCATGAATTTGATTAGGTAAGTTTGATGCTGGTTTGTTCGGCAATCAACCAATTGAAAAGGATCATTTTCACCGTCCCTCTCAACCTTCATGAGTACCGCGAGGATCGACATGCTTTGTACACCGCCCGCAGCAGGTCATAAACGCTCCGATTTGCATATAAATACTGAATAGTAGTGAGTCGCATATTTACACCGCTTTTTGACGGTATTTACATCCTATTTCCACAGGATATTGTATCATTAATAGTTGAGGCCACCTTTCTCCTCAATATCATGAGTACAACGGCAATTACTCTATTATTGGTTATGCGGCGTCGGCTGATCCCAGCGGTCGTTTCATTGGTAAGCCTGTAAAGTGTCCTGCCCGTCCCTCGACACTGCAAATTGCCATGTATGTCGCCTGACTCCACGGATACCTGGATGCATCGGTGTTGCTATGATCATCTATCAAAAAGATCTCCCCTAAACTCTCGGAGAAGTGGGCTATCACCTCTGTGCACTGCATTAGCTCAACAGTTGGTATATAAAAGCCTCGAAATTCTATTGTGATGCCTCAGCTGCGCTCACCCCATTACCATCTCTCACAAGATAACCCTACGCTGGTCGGTCAGTCATTTAAATTCCTTTTTTTTCAAAATATTATATACCATGATATACTGAATTGGATACATTTTTAGTTCGGTTTTAAATTCAGTGCTTCTACTTCACACTTGAATCTTTTGCATACACTCTTTCAAACATGCGTTTCTTTGGATTTGTCGTCGCTCTCGTTTTGACTTTCTTGACCACCGTTGTCCTCTCCGCACCTTTGACTACCTCGGATGTGTCAGCCAGAGACATCACCTACAAGTTCGTTCATCAGTCTTTTCATTATCCTCTCGCAGCAATCTGACTGAAATAATCGTCTAGCACCGAGACTGCGCGTTCTCTTGAAGGTTTAGAGTTAGAAGCCAGGTCTCCAGAATACGAGGGTGATCTCTTCGCTCGAGATGCTATCGTCACCGGCATTGCAGAGCAGCTTCTCAAGAGAGACCCAAACCCAAGCCCTGAGCCCAAGTTCAGCTTTAAGAAGCTTTTCAAAGGGGTGAAGCATTTCTTCGGGTTCTGAGCAAGCCACTTGAACTATCCTCGCATTCATTTGCAGTATGTCTTTCTATGCTTTATCGATTCGAGCATGGCATCCCTGACTCTTTGCTTTCACTTCACGTTTAGTAGAAAACGAGGCTAATCCAGTACTGCGCTCTTCCCGTTGTACGCAAACAAACAAGGAAGTAGAACTCTACATAAACACACAGCTAGGGATATCTTGTGATGAACCCTGTCGAGCAATATCAGGGTAGCATTGCTCAATCAATTTTTTGGCCTACCAATTAATGAGATAATAACTTCAATCATTGAAACATATCGCGAAAGGTCCTGCGAGTGAGCAATAAGCAGTAAAAAAGTATGTATAAACAACTGCTCCTAGAGTTGATAGCATCGTACAGCATCGTCCAAGTACTCTACACCATCCTACCACCTGTGAACTTTTTACTGAAATTCCTGATGTGGCGAAAATCCACCGATGATCCCGCCATGCGTAACCTACGAAGTCCATCAGCAGGCATCGCAGGTGCTTCCTTGACTTTGTGATCCTCTTGTTTCTCTTTCAAAGTGTTATTCTTGTCTTCCTCTTCTTTGTAATATCCTTGTAATTCGAGTTTGGCGAGCGCTGCGAGAATAGCGATTAGCGAGACACCAGTCAAGAACATCTGTGGAAAGAATCCTATGTTGTCTGTATAAAACCATGTGTGAGAATCGTAACCTCAAACAATGATCTGAATCGAGGGATTTCTGCGGATATGCTTACCTATCAAAACGCCTGTGAAGTCAGGAAAGGAACGAGTCAGTTTGATTCACCGTCTGAGAAAAAAATCGCGTTATGCAGTTATGTGTGACTTACCGTCAAAACCAGGTGCGTCAGGCATAGCATTCCTCATCTGAGGGATTAACAAAATAGCAGCCAAAACAAATCCCATGTAATGAACGATCCTCTTCGTCGCATCGGCTTTGAAGGATAGGATGATATATGCCATTGCAGCATGAGTCATCATCCAACTAGCTGCGAACAATAACAAAGCGAATGCTCTTGCTTCCCCAGGTCTTCGAATTATGAGATCTAAATCTCGACTGCTTTGCTGTTGTTGTTGACCATCAGTGGCATTCATGGTTACATAGCTTGCCATGTCTGTAGGTGTGATGATAAAACTTGAGGTTTGAGTTATAGTCGGTAAACGAACGATAGGAACAGTTTGATTAGTTGCGATAGATATCGCGCGGATTGTACTTGTAAGGTGGTATTCGTCGAAAGGGTATAGTCGAGCTTCATGCACGTCTAAGACATGGTCACTATCAAATTGATAGAGGTTTTGAATGCTATAGACGAGTTAAGTTGTCAACTGTTTGTGACTTGGTATCTAGGATCACTTTGCGATGATGACTTACCTTCGACGTTGCCCAGAATCACTCGCAAAAGGCATACGCTGAGGATCATATGTCGCTGTAGGTTCATCGTCTCTATGGGATTGGATGGATGGTCGCAAAGTAAGCAAGCGACGTTAAGCAGCGATGATAGGATAACCTCACCCATCCACAAATATTTGTAAAGCCATGACTGGAGTTCCACATAAATCTGAACCGTGAATTCCACCTGATTGTGGTAGCATAAAATCAGATCCACATCCGAGGATCGACCATCTAACCGTGACAGCAGGCTCATCCACATCAACGTCAACATTGTCACCAACAAGGACGATCTAAGGTGAATAAATAACGAAGTAGTCAATCATCGACATCAGATTTAAATTCAATATCTGAGAAAGTATTCACAAACATACCCCAGGAGAGTTCCGCGCCAAATCGTTCAGAGTATCTTTGAACTCTGAGCCATCTTCTAATCCCATGAAAGCGAACGATATGCAGACGATGAAAAGGAGAGAAAAGAAACCGGCTAAAATTACAATGAAAGTTGATCCAAGAGGTAGTACACCTGCACGAGTTGCTAGCTTCTTGGCAGAATTTGGCCCAGGAGCCTGAGGGTCGGGTGTAGGTGTTGGCGCTGGTGATGATACAGTGGTGGGACCCCGCATTGTGTCGCGGGTTGAGGCATGGTAAGAAGAAGCTACACTAACCGAAGAATTACTTCGGAGTAGCCCTGTAGTTGAGAGAAAAGAATGACGAGTAGACATTGTATGTAAAGACCGTCGGTGATACGAGCCAGAAGGCCACGCAGAGGAAGACCCAGTGAGAGGGTGTCACGAAAGGTGGGTAGCAAACCTCCTTGAGAGAAAAGGGGAGAAAGTTGTCGGGCCATAATAAACGACCAGCTTAGGCGCAAAAAGACAGCGAGAAGCTCATAGCAAGGCCGCATCTGTCAGAAAAGTCAGTGGAAACTCTGCTTCTTGCTTGGAATGACCTACCTTAAGTAAGGTGCGGATCAGGTTATTAGCGAATACCTTGACATAAAAAATGCAAAAATCATCTAGATAAGAACGCTCACGAACAGACGAACTCACCAAATGACATCTTGGCCGTTCAAAGTGAATTGAACAGCAAGTTTTACAGACTGAGGCCATATTTTGCTGCTCGTCCTCAGTCACATTGCTCCTGGAAGGTAGTTCACCGCTGCCTATTTCGGAAAGAAGTATGCACCTTGATTCGACATCAGTTCTACACAATGCGAACGATATGAGTGGTCTCACCAAAACCAAGGCGAATTTGTAATAGCAACCAAAACCCGCACAATATCCACCTGAGGCGCCGGAAAATGCTGTTCAGTAATGTATTGCTCGCTTCAGGTCTTGCTGAGCATAGCATGCTTCCTGAAAGTTCGTAAGAACGGATACTGGTACTCACCTGTCACGCCCCGCTTGAGCATAGAAGAATGAGGAGCCAGTAGCTGGAGCCAGCTACAAGGATTATGATGGTTCGGAAGCGTTGACTGATCAATTCAATAGCGAAAGTGTGATAGGATAAAGGCAATATTATTGTAAATAGAGGTATTGCTAAAAACAGAAGAGGAATCCAAGGGAGTGGAACCGTCGAAAACTGAATTGAAAGGTCAGAAGTGAGTTCCGAAGACGCATTCGGAAAGGTACACACCTATCACCTGGGAACATGAGTGTATTGAACTCCCAAATTCTCTCGCCCTGATCATCGACTATCGGAAGCTTAGTTATCCACCTTTCTCCAATAGAACTGTCAGAGTATCTAACTCCTCTAACGGGCCTCCTTCGTCGCCTTCTTTACCGAAGTTACGCAGAACTTGGCCCGCGATTCTCAGGTAGGATTTGGTACCATTCAATAGCTCCTCATCTGAAGAATCAGTCGCGACTATGCGGTTCCAAGCTGTTTTCGCTAGTTCCAGGGCATGCATGCCTACAAAAAAATTCGGGACGTGAAAACAGGGTGATCCACTCAAAAACTCACCTATTTGCGGGTAATTTGACGGATAGATCACAAAGTAAAGGGCGAGAAGAGTGACACCGGTGGAGATAGCTTTCTCGTATTGACCTTCATGAGAGCATTTACTGAACGTCTCCGAAATGGCGGGAAGATAAGAGGGGTCAAACAGGCAGTAAAGACCTTGTGGTAGCGAAGACATGTCATGAGGATGGGATTTAATGTCTAAAATGATAGTGTCGCCTGCCAAGGCAAACACATGTTCACGTAACTCTTCTTCAATAGCAGAAAGGAGTGGGCCAGTTGGAACAGGAGGGGCAGGTTGAATCTTCCTAGAAAATTCACATAAGGAACATCTACACTTGAACCCATAATTCGACCGCAAGGCGACATCCCGCGTTTCAAATGATAGAGCTGGATCTAAGTAAGGAATTGTGATCTGAACCGATACTATGTTAGTTACCAATTGCTGAATAGAGATCATGCCACAAACCTCTTCTCCTTTAGCTATGGGTCGTAGTGCAACAATTTCCAGCTTAATAGGTTGAGACTGATTGATAATGTATCTCGCCACGGCGTTTGGGTCGCAGGAATGATTGAAAAACCGGCTCGCATGTGGAAAGATACCATGAGCATACACATTGAGATGTGAATGCACCACAAAATTGTTGTTCCCAAAGCGGGAATAAATGGAGGTCAACAGCTCCTGGGGAACCGGCTTCGCGGATTTCAATCTACAAAGAGGAGGTATATCGAAATGTCGGGCAGGAAGAAGGTCCAGAAATGTAGAGAGAAGGCCACTTTCCACTAGTTCACCAAAGTCATCTTTAGGGAACAGTTGGCTGATGAATTGTGACAGCAAGAGAGCATCAACTGCTTCGGATTCCGACAACGTTTGAAAATCTGGAGAGGCAGTGAACCGGTTTAATGCCTTGCATATTCGGCGATGATGTGCATTCCATTGCTTCGTCTGACCTAGCATGAGAGAAATATTACTGGATAGTTCATCGAAATGTCAATTGCCTCCCGCACATTCGCCATTACAATACCAAAAGCTAGCACATCCAGAGCATTTCAAAAGCCGGGTCTGAGTAGAGGAGGCATGGCAATAGTCACAACGCAAGCCTTTCTGCGTTGAAAACAAAGTAGTAACCAGCGCTTCTTCGGAAAATAAAGCGCATCCAGCTTGAATAGGAACATGGGCCAATGCTTGACTCCTTGCTGCAGGATGGTCACCGAGGACAACATACTGTGAGTGATACGAGGACATCGCGGGTAATTGTACTGTAAATGATCCTCCCGATACACTGGATTCGACGAGATGTGCTTTTTGTGAAGTAGATAGGCCTGTATGGGCGACTTGTGGTAGTGCACTAGAAACGATGGTGGCGGTGAGGAGGAGAATAAACCTGTAGAAATGGACAAGTCTTGTCTCGGCTATTTCCGTGTTAAGAACAACACCACCAGCTAATAAGCGCCCAATATTATTGTTCGTGCTAGCGAAAGAGCAACGAGGTATGTTTTCTTTCTTGCAATCTTTGAAGCCACCTCTTGACGTTGTTTATCACTCAGATTGCAATATGATCTTATTGTACTCATTTCAGAGTGGCTTTGACCAGTTCCTTTTCGTCAGGGTCGATGCACAGTCCTTTAAAGTGAAACAAATCCCGCCACTTCAACTCCTTTCATTCGGCACTCATACGTCTGCGACCTCTCCCTGCTAGCGTATACCTGGAGGTTCTTTGAAAGACACCTATCCATACCCTTACACTTTACCACTATGCCTATCGATTTTGAGCATGGTGTGGCGGTGACATTAGCCACCCAAAAGGAGCTCGTGGAAGAATATAACTTACACTACCGCATATACAGAGGACTACAAATGATATCCTGTTTTGTTCCCCTTACCACCGAAGATGTAAGTATCAGGATTGGCTTGCAATTTCTTTTCTGATACAGTATCACAGAAATTCAGTGTCGAGTTGGAGAATTACAGCGACAACGAGGTAAAACTCTACATCACTTTGTGTGGTTTGGAGGACAGTGAATGGACCGTTTGCCCGCCGAAAGGTGAAGTATCAGCTAAGAGCTCTACTTTCTCGTTGCATCGGTTGCTTCATAGTGTACCCGATGGGACTGGTACAGGTGTGTAGATCAGTTCTGCCAAAATCTCCTCTGCTGATGCGAAGAACTTCATTGTTAGACGGGTGTGATAGAACCCTTTGGGGTTATTTTCATCACATTCAGGTTGACGCAGTTAGCTTGTTGTGCACAACAGAGCATCTACATACTGAACTGTGTCTGAAACGCAGTCATTTCCTGTTCTTCTATGGTTCAGAAGGTAAATAGTCTATTTTTGATATACCATTTTACAGTCAGTAACTGATGCAATCTATAATACGCAGAAACTTTGATATCTCGCAGAATAATTTCGAAAGACATCGCGCTTGAAAACGGACTCGCGCATTGCCTTGTCAAAAAGACGAAGCTTTTGGGAGACCCGCGTCTCGACGAGTATAAAGATGGACAAGCGCTTTACACGCTGGCGTACGATACTGATGAAGCAGAAAATCGATTCCTCGTCAAGTTCGAAGACGAGGTTAAACGAAAAGATCATGATTTTTTCGGTGTACATTTGTTAGGTGATATCGACGAGATGTTGGACGATGAAAAGAAGCTAAATGCAGAGAGGCTGCAACTGGTGGATGAGGAGGAAGCGAAATTGCAGGAGATGCGACTTGTATTGGAGGAGCAGAGGCGTAAACTCGAGGAAGAGTGGTATGAATTGGAGAAGAGGCAGCGTCATATGGAGGAAAAGAGACAACGAAGGAAGGAAGAAGATCTGCGTAAAATGGAGCAAAAACGACGTGATGAGGAGAAGAAGCAGAAGAAGAAGAAGAATATTTTGGTTGACTCTCCAGAAGAAATCGAGCCAGGTGCTTCGAGCTCAAACGCGACCTCAACATCCCAACCTCGTAAACAACGTAAATCGTCCAAGCCTTCTGGAGTTACCAACGCTAAGTCGTTCGATGACTGCGGAGACACGAATCCTGCTGGAAGTACCAATACTTCACCCTCGGAGGCAGTATCAGATAACTGTCAATCAATGGAAGGACTTATTTCGAATACTTCTCCATTACCTGTATTAGACAGGAAACGTAGGAGAACAACCATTCACCTACCACCACCTCCTGAACCCGCTCCCAAGCGGACTACCAGTGGTGGCGGTCAGCCTCGCAAGCGGCGTCGGACCTCTGGAGACACCGTGTCCTCCGTCAATAGCAACACTCGCTCGACAAAAGCTCAGTCGACATCGTTGGAACAGAGTAGAAGATCAACAAACCCGTGAAAACGGAAACTAAGTGTTGAAGTCACTGGTGAATCTTCAATAGATTATAGTAGCTCAGCATCACAGCTTCGTAGTGCGAAGAAACCAAAGCTACGTTCTGATGACGGGAAACGGTGATTTCGTTTTTCTTTGGAATTATTCGGACTTCTCTCCTCTACATGTATCGTTCATATTTTTACATTAGTATTTCATCCTCACCTGTTCTTGTCGGCGTACTATTCTCTTTAGACTAATATTTCTCAAGTCTGAACATAACAACGATTTCATGATATTCGTGAAAATTAATACAACACGACAGAGAAGAATATTAATATAAAATACAATGGTTTTAAACGTGCACAATTGCTTTGGATCCAAAATTTGAAAGTTGATTCGAAACCAAGATTATTGAGGAGTAGGCCAGTTACGAATCCCAAATTGCCCCAAAGGCAGGGATGCCTCTACTCATCATGCCATAAACGACTTTCTGAGTGAGTTTTTGATTCGAGATGATACAGACAGCCTCGGCATTGAATTCCCGAACCATTCGGTAAGTAAGCTTAACCATGTCGGGTTTTCCATGTTTTCGTGTGTCTGAAAAGATATTATTAGCAGGGGCCGTCAACAAATCGTATCCCAATGTACTCACCATAGATGACAGCACCAGGAGACGCTGCAAGGATAGAGTCCACCAGTTCATCACCGAAGGTCTTTCGGACGTCAGGCGATGTCCAAAGAAGTTTAATTGGTACACGTTGCTCCAGGATACAAGGTGCGCAAGGACCGATTCCACTTCCGGTTGCTACGAAGACGACTCGACGGAAGAGAGGCGTAATCCTGAGAACACCGTAACATGGTACACCTCGAACCCAAAGCTTCGTTGGTGGATTGTGGATCTGTTTATCAGTCCAGTCACCAGCTTTTGAAACGACAAGTGAGAAGCCCTTTTTTCCAGGTTCATTGATGCAGGCAAATCCATGCCATTCGAGCAAGGGACTCTCAGAGAGACGGACGAAGTGACCGGGTTTTGTTGTGGCTGTACGATATTTTTTAGTATACCATAGCTAATGATAGAGGGAACATTATACTCACTATAGTCGAAGTAAAACCTCACCGCGTGATTCGAAAGAACTTCGGCTCGCACTGGCACCTTTCGCAGTCTTACCCAAGGAAGGATGATGGAACATGTCATCACCAGAACCAGCCAGAAGGGAGGGGCGTGTACGAGAGCATTGCCCAGAGATTGATCAGGTTGACGATAGTCATTGGTAAGAAGAATAACCTGGAGGAGATGTTATGAATAGATCTATGCAGATAGAAGCTTGAATATATACGTACTTGACACCACACAAGCGCAGTCGCAGTCCATCCGAGGAATCTATGAACTCGTTCAAACTTGTCATGATGTGTACTGCGGAGTCTAGGATATGCGAAGAGCACGATGCCAATCAGAAGCACCAGAATGAAGTAGGTGATTGCGACAGTTGGGGCAGTGGTCTATGGCATCGTCAGTCGTCTGAGGTCACTAGAACAAAAATGCCGGTCACCTGTTGCTTATTCAGAAGTTCTTTGGTCGCTTGGGCAGTGAAGGCAATCAACCACACCAAACCGCTGAAAGCGCACCCAGAATGTACTAAGCGTGATTTGTTCGTTCATTAGTATGTTCCCAAACCAGAGGAACTAATGAGGTGCTTACATCCGCCGATATGATATACACGAGCACAGACACGTCGAATCATGAGCGGCCATCTAGAGTTTGCATATAAGCTAATTGCACTAGAGATAATGGCAAAAAAAACTCACGACGCGGGAACGGCGCAGAAGACGTTGAAGAATGCATTGATAACATAGTCTTGACGCATGAGAATAGCGCAGAAGAGATTAGCGACCACGATCAACCCCAATTCTTGAGCATCCGTTCCACCCTTGACGAATAGGGAGATAAGGATAGCCATGTTCACGATGAAGACGATGCCAAAGAGCCGGCGGTACAAGGAGAAAACGATATGGCGAGTGTTACGCAACCATTTGCTGTGTGTTTTTTGGGGAATGTCGTCATCGAGGTAGCCTTCCCAAGGAAGTTGAGCTTTCTCTACAATATCGGAAGATGAGGTGTTGAGTGTGCCAGAACTGGATGGCGATACGTTGACAGAGTATGGCGCTTTTCCTGCAATCATGACCTGAACATCTTGTTGATATACAGGAGGTGGAACTTCGAGTTTGGGAAGCATAGTAGCCAACGTCTTTCCACTGTAGATTGCTTGGCTGTAAAGCTCGGATTTGATAAGTTCAGCCTTCTCGTTGACCTTCGCAGCAGCACTTTTCTCGGATTGTAGATGATCCAGGGCCAGTTGACGCAAGGTACGCTTGTCGATTTTCCCGTTCCTATGTTGCGAAAAGTATCAGATCCTTATACGCTTGATCCGAACATTATGCAACATACGACGTGTGAGGTACATCCGTGAGTGTCATGAATCGTGTAGGAACAGCATAGTAAGGCTGAACCTTTGCTGCTGCTGTGATAACATCTTGTACGACAACAGTCTCTGGGGTCACGAATCCCCAAAGTTCATTCTCAATCAGTAAGGAAGCAGCGACCTTCACTTGTGGACAGGTCTAGAGACAAACGTTAGTACACGCAAAAATGCATGAGTCATTTGGTGAAATCTCACCATCATTGCAGCAGTAACTCCATCAAGTTCAACTCGGAAACCCTTGACTTTGACTTGATCGTCAACTCGACCAAGATGTTCGAGGGTTCCATTCGGATGCCAACGACCAAGATCTCCAGTGTTGAACATGTATGAACTAGAAGAGAATAAGAAAAAGAAGGGGAGAATTCAGAATATCAACGAACCCGTCTTTCATGAAAATATCCAGCTTGTATCTTTCGGCAGTCTTGTCAGGCAGGTTCACGTAGCCCTTCGTGATACCTCCTCCGCCAGCCCACATGACTCCCGGTTGTCCAATTGGAACGGTTTTCATATCTTCGTCTAGGATATACACATTATTGTTGGGGGTAGGACCGCCGATTGTGACTGGATCGCCGCAATTATGGAGTTGAACGGTGTTAACAATCGTGATCTGCACACATAAACATCAGTTTTGTGCTTGAATCTATTTTTCATGCAGTTAACTACCTCAGTGGGACCACAACTGTTGTAGTAATGACACGCTTTTGCCCACTTGTCTGCCAGAGCTGTAGGAGGCCAATGTCAGTCACGTGAGCGTGTTGCGAGATAAGTACTTTAACTTACGTTGCGGACAAGGTTCTCCAGCAGTAGCAACTGCTTTGATGTTTGGATAGTCCGCAGGATCGTGTGGTGCTGAATTCAACAGAGCAATTGTTAGAACACCGACCATTTGGTACAATTCACAGAGAACATACCCATCATGCTGGGGGTGGCTGCAGATTGAATCATCAGTTTAAATTTACCCAAAAAAGTGAGAGAAAAACTTACCAATAACGATATCAACTGTCTTCATGACAGCTTTCCATTCTTTTGAAGTCTTTCCTCGAATACACAATGTGCATCCATTTGAAAGACTGCCAAGGATTTCCTATGAGGATATGTTTGGTTAGCCGCTCGGCACAAAGACTATGAGGAAACACACCCATGCAGCCATATCGAACGCAATATTGAGAAGCTGCGAAACACGAAGGCCAGGTCGCATCTCAACATTCCCGGGAGAAAGGCACACCACTAAGAGCCAACAGAAAATGAGTACAGTCCTATGCATCTAAAGAAAATAGACTAACAGTTTGTAACGTTGCGATGCATTACTTCAACACCTTTTGGTTTTCCGGTGGTACCTAAATACAAGACTGGTCAGACGCTTATTATACATAGACATGTGTGAAATGTTACCAGATGTATAGATGATGTACACGCCATCATGCGGAGACGAGAGATTCTCAGGTTTTGAGTATTGACTTGGTATGATTGAGTCGATAGCATCTTCCAAGCATATACTTGGATAATCGGCCACGCGATGGAGGTATTCTTGGAGTGCAAGAACAAGAATAGCACCAGAATCGTTCAAAACATGTTCGAGAGTAGACTGAGTTACGATAGCGCCGTCCAAGGGCACGTAGGCTGCGCCTGCTTTGAGGATCGCCATGATACCAATAACCATAGGGATGGAGCGCTGAACCAATAGACAAACACGAGTTCCAGGATAAGCACCTTCAGCACGTAAACGATGTGCCAGTCCATTTGCCTTGCGATCGAGTTCTGAGTATGTAATGGATTGACCAAGATGCTCGACAGCAATCGCATCTGGCTGCGATGCGACGTGATGTTCGAACGCATCGTGAACGCAGCTAAAGGGGACGGGTTCAGCTGCTCCGACACCAAATTTAATGAAGAGCTCAGCATCTTCGGGAGATAGGTTGCTGAGAGCAGTAGAGTCGACACCAGAGGAGCGCATGGTGATGACTCTGCACAGAGTAGTAGACAAGTGTTGGCCAACAAGCTGAGGAGCTGACTTGACGGAATCCGCACTGAAGCATACCATTTATATTGGGAGTCTAAGCATGAGCAGTGGGGTTTGGTTCTGTGTCTCCACAAATGAATTTACTGCTTCGCCTGATAGTTTCGCTAAACGCAGAAAGAGCACCAGGTGGTCCTTCTTGACATGCCGCCCGACGAAAAGCCGTAATTGGAAGATTTGCAACTGGTGCATGAACAGTCCTTGAACACGGAGACAGCTGACTTACGAGAACGAAAGTCCCCTCAAGCAACCTTCATGCAACACATACAACGGAACCTGTAAACAGTGATAGAGGAAGATGGTGCATCGTGTGGGGTTGAATGGCGATAGTTCCGCAGTGTAAATCAATCCGAGATTTCGAATGGAATACAAAGTCGAGTTGGACTGAAAATGAGGGGTCTGACAACGTCAGGACAATCTAAGCGGAGACATCGACGTCCATGGGGTCTACAGATTCGATGACGAAGGGCATTTCCGCGGTATGTCTGTGAAAAATCTACTGCTTTGAGAGACCGTGAGCACCATGCAGCATGCCCAAAAACACATACTTTCTTCCCAAGATCGCGCTAAAAATTGCGAAGGACCTTGTTCACAATACGATCAAAGCTTCAATCCAAGACGATTTAACAATGTAAATGCCGAGATTCATCCCCAAGGCCAAGACATACCTTAGACAGCCTCCACCTCCCACCCGAACACGATAATTCGCGATTGAGAGAATGCTAGCATGCGAGATTGAGATCACTGAAGAAGCGCCCCTTGGACCGTGATCTAGAAGACCAAAACAGGAAAGTACGCTACCGTACTCCGCGGCACTCAAAGCCGCCTCCCTCGCCGAGCAAGAACAGCCAAATGCTCCGATAGGTGCAGTGTCAAATCCGCATTGCGAATGCTTTACAGCATATGTAGACTTCGAGATCGAAGCATTCTTCGTGAGCATTTCTATCCAGTTTATGGATGTCGTTTTGATATCAATATTTCCACCAACAACGAAAGGCATTGCCCGAGGCGAAGACCGCATTGAGGACTCACAATGCTATGCAGAGGAATTGCAACAACGTCAGGGCGGGGGATGCACATAAAGCTGCAAAATTGAATATGAGAACATGTGGAAACTCACAAATACAACGACACACCATGGAAAGCTCTGATGCGATTGCAACATGATGCCCATAGGTATTTGAACCACGGAGTATATTGTAGGATCTAAGAGAATAGTTGACCACAGATTGCTGGTGAAATGACAGAATGAAGTTCCCGCTCAACGTAAGGAGGTCATGGGAGTGTGAGGGAACACTAGGAAATTTGCGGACTCGGAGAGCCAACACGACTTGAGCATTTGAGGTCTAGTCGAGGAAAAAATTCCATTAGTGGTAGGAAAACGAGAGAGTAGATACCTCATCCTAAACTCAACGGCCAGAGATAAATAATAGAGGAGGTAGTTGGGAGTCGTAGTTGAACCTACGAGCCACACTGGGTAGAATTAAATGGGCTTCCGCAAGCTCCATCGGTGCCCGATCCTGCACTTTCCTGCATTTAGGATGAACTCCGGAACGCAATGAGGTATTGAACTCCTCTCTGTAGATAAGCCAACGTTACGTCTTGCTCCTTCGAATGTAACACATCGACCAATGCCAACGTCCCTCCTACTGGGTTGATAAGGTTCTCTGCGATGTACGGACAACTTGCTTGGATTATACTTAGAGCGCATGATCTCAATTTGGACGTCGGGGGTGGCAGAAATAGTACATCACCTTGAATTTGTTCGCCAGCTTCTCGGTGACAATAATAGTCGGAGTGAGATCGGAGATTTTATGGCTGCCATGTTATTCAAAGTTGGTCAAAGTTCAAGATCCCACTGAATAAGGCCTCAAGGCGGGGAAATGGTCCTTCGGTTGATTCCTTGGATCTCGGGAAAAGTTCGCTATTTGACATTGAATCCCTCGATCAGATGAAGTCTTCTTTGAATTTTGAACTGGTCACTCACAAATGGCAACCATCTGCATCTGCTTCTCTGGACTGTAATCGGTTGGTTCTCGGATGATACGGCCTGCATGTGCACAATTACGATATTGCGTTCAGAGAAAGACGAATAATCATGACTGTGATGATTCCTAATGATACAATATGATAAACATGATAGCATATCCGTGATGGTAGTGGACAGAAGAAAGCAAATAATCTGACAGATGAGGAGAAAACTTCGACGGGGATGAGTTAAGAGAACCGATGTCGCTCAATAATTGACTTTTGCCTTGAATCTCGCATTACACGCCTTGAAGGAGTGACATTCAGCACAGAGGTTTTCGGGATTGTCAGCATTACCATACGCACCAGTAAGATTCCATAACGTCGTTTTGACCCAGTTTTCGTAGGAAGTTTTCGTCGTGTGTGATTATAATCAATTGGAAGTTACCTTGACTCTTGCGTTCATTGATGATGCTATGGGAGATCGGTATGAGGTTATATTTCCGCATGCAAGTGACAGTCATACGCACTCAATAAGACTTTCAGCCAGGGCATCGATGTTCTCAGTATCGAGGGCGTTTGTAGGTTCATCAAGTGCCAATATACCGCAATTCTGACCGAAGGAATCTGCAAGGGCAAGTCGAATAATGATCGACGCCAACATTTTTTGGCCGGCGGAACAACGACCTCGCATATCCATTTCGACGTTGTCTTTGGTCATCACCACCTGGATACGCATGTACGCTATGTTTGAATTCAGTTTCTCTGCCATATGATTTGGGTACGTACGCGGTAGTTGTAGGTACGCTTGGTACCAGTACTACCTTCATTATCAGAACATATCTTGATTCCGTCAATATCTAAGTGATTGCGGGTGTGTGGTCAATGAAGGGTTGTTGAAATGAAGCTAAGGGATTACAAACCAGTTCCTTGATAGGTCTTATTCCATAAATGCCTCATTGTGTCATTGACTTCTTCCATCTTGAGGGCGTGGTACCTCATGATTGCACTAAAATTTACATTAGGAAAAATATGAAGCATATGGATATGTGAAATTTACCTGTCTAGCGCCTTTGCATATTTCTCCAAATCATTGTTAGCCATATCCGCGAGCTGCATATTGGTTAACATCGGCAGCTGTTGTCAATATACGATCACGCACTTTGACTTTGACTAACTGATCCCTATACTTCTTCTCGATGTCCTTGAACTCGCGCATATCTCCCATAAGGGTTTCGAGTTGGCTCTTCAAGGAGCTGACTTCACCGCCTATGTGGGCATGCTGGATGACAAGCTTAGTACAGCCTATACAATAGTGTATCGACAAAGTCATTCACCTTGCTTTGAAGTTTTGTCTCCTCCTCTTTTGCCAAGGGATACTTCTCATTGAATATACGCCTCGCTTTCGCAGCCTCTTCCATGTCGTATTCATCTATCTCGGCTTGAGTCTTTGCAATATCCTTGATGAGACGACGCATTCGAAGGTTATCATGTACATTCTTCATAGAAGAATCTGCGCTGTTGATTTCCTTTTCAATGCTGGCGATCACGACGCGCATCTCCTCAAGCTCCAAGTTCTTCTCCGAAATTCTGTTCTCTGCCGCTGTGATATTCTCCTGGCAGTCCTTGAGTTGTTTCGAAGGGCGCTCCTTTGAGATTCTGTCCATATGGTATAAGTGCAAGTCTTCATGAGGTGCAATTATTGAACTCACTTCTCAACACGTTTGTTCATTGTCTCTAGGTTATCAACACTTCTGTTGAGCGCTGCAGACAGTTGTTGTGCCTGAGCAATCTTTTCAGACAGCTCGCGGCGAACTTGGGTGTGCTCTTGTTCCAAGCGCTGGATAGGCCCTTGTGCTTCAGCGATCTTAGCATCCAAGTCCTTGGTGTTGATGAATGTTAGGAGAGCAAGTAGTAGGAAACAATCTCATCGAAATACCTTGAGTTCAGCAGATAATTCTTCCCGCTCTTTCTTCATCTCCTCGATTCGCCTCTCCAACGCGTCCTTGTCTCTCAGCTGACTCCTGTACTCACTTCGTTGGACTTGCATGTTCATCGATTCCGTCTCAAGACTTCTGAGAAGAGTAACCTGACGCTCCTTCTCCGCTGTCAGAGCTTGCTTCTCTCGGTCATTGGATCGACTGTAAATTTGGGTGAGGGGTCATGAACGGAGTTGTCACAGAGCAAAAGTTCACTTACATCTTGTCCGATAACTCGTCCAATTCCAATTGAACGTCATCAGCCGTCTTTGTTGATCCCGATGCGAGAAGATCAGTCTCCAATTGACTGATCTCCCGCTTCAACTCTTCGATTTGTCGGTGAGTTGCAACGATACTAACGGCGCGCTGACGAAGAGAGGTGATTTCTTGTAACTCCTTTTTCAAGCTCATCAGAGCCTTTGACGTCTGGTAAAGGTATAAATCCAATCCTGAACAATGAAGATAATTGACCCTACCTCTTCAGCTTTCTCAGTCAGTGCAGGAATCAAGTTTTCTTGTTCTTGTATCTGTCGCTGAAGTGCCGGGATATCCCCGTTACGAATATTCTGTGCAGTAGCACTCTTGATCGTATACTCGTCGGCTTCAGCAAGGTCCTTCTCTTGCTCTGTGATTTTTTTGTTCATCTCAGCTGGAGAAAATTGAGAAGCTCTCTCGATGTATTCATTAATCTTGTCAGTGTAAGAAAACACGGTCAGTCAATGGATATTCATTCAACTCCTAACGGAATACCTTGTTCTCGAAAGCAGCGAGAGCAGCGAGATCCATTGTCCGAGTACATAATGGACAACACCTTTGAGCCCTTCCTTCCGACAGGAATGTTTGATATAGGTCTGAAGAGCCGCTCGCCTTGCCCAAATCTCTACGAGCTGATGCTTAGACCCAACTGCGCCTGAAATATATTTCGACACGTACTGTTTCAATCTCGAGATATCATCCAAAATCTGCATTCGGAATACCTCGATGGAGACGTCTCCAATTTCCTCCCTGATTGATTGCTCGATTGCTAGGAAGGTTTCAGTTTAAAACCTTGTGCAAGCTCATCCAATGAAAGGAAACTTACCGGCAGCTTCCCCTTCCTTATCGGCCAATTGGGATCTCAAAGTTGATACAGTAGATTCAACCTGTTGAAGTCGTTTGCTGTCGGCGTTAGCATCCCTTTCCAATTCGGTGTGTTCACGATCCTTCTCCCTGGCGATGAATGTCAGTCAGAGAAACAAGGCGATACTCTGATACTTACATCCAAAGTCGTTCCAGGTCTCGCTCCATGGTTTCCGCTATCGCATCCTTGCCGACGAGTTTCCGAAATTTAGGATTATCGATATCGAGGCTACCCGTCACTAAATAAATTAAGACGAAACAACATAACGTTAATTCACCAACCTATTCTTCAGTTGAGTTGTCTTGCTCTTCAGATCAACACGCTTGAGATCAAGTTTAGCTCGAGTATCCATCTGCAAGCTCAGTGTCCGCATTTCGGCATTCAACTCGTCTCGGCGGGATTCCATGCTTTTGGCCTTTGAAGTCTTCTCCAATATCCGACCATCATAGTTCGCCTTCTGTAATTCTTCTTTAATAACATCGATTCTCCGCTGTTTCTCCTCTATTTCTGACTCAAGGTTTTGAAGTTTTCCTGTAACGGCTTGTGCATCATCGACAGCGGACTCCGTCTTGCGAATATCGATTTGAAGGCGATTCTGCACGTAAAAGAACACGATTAGATTTTAGAATATGTTGAATGGCCACGATAGAAGTCCTACAGTGCGATCAAGGGCGCTATCTTTCCTTTGCTTATGGCGTTCCAGTTCGTTGTGCAATCGTCGAGATTTGATGTTAAAGTCGTCCTCTTTGGCTTTGCTCTCACTCTAATGTCTTGATCAGCTAAGGCTCTGATATCGTTGCATGTTGGATCTTACCGTAAGTGTATCTGTCTCATAATTCTGAACCCGCTGAAGCTCTTTGATTTTGGCAATAAAATCGACAATTTTCTCTCGCGATAACGGGACTGCCTCGAATCCCGGGATGTCATGTCGCCTGCCAAGATCCTGGATTAATTTGTCTCTTTCTACCAGTAGCTCTTCTTGAGCCTATGAAAGCAATGAGCAAGCATTTTTGAAGAAAACACAGAATTCCACACCTTGACTAGACTCTCTAGGCGACCTTGATTGTTACAAAGCTGAAGATGTTCTCTCCTGAGACCATCCAACTCGTCTTCGAGATCAGCTAGCTTTGACTCCTTCGATTTCTTTTCAGCCTTCTGGCCTTCTATGTGAGCACTGAAATTCTGCAGCCTATCATGAAGTTCATCGTCAGTCCCTATCATGCCATATCAGCATTTTTTACCTAAAATAAGGAGGTAATTGTTACCATCGAGCTCTTGAATGATCGACCGAGCTTCTGATAATTCCCGTTGGAAATGGTCTTTCTGTGCTGTCAGTGAATCCACCTTAGTATAGATTTCTCTGAACTTCGTAGCAGAATCATAGAATTTCTGATTTGCAGCGACGATTTTCTCATACTGGTCCTTTGTTTCTTCAAACTGAGCCTCCTTCACGCCAATCTCGGTACCCATCACGTCGATACGCGACTTCAGTTTATCGTGGTGGGCTTTCTCCCGACTCAAAGACTCTAGGCGTTCCTTCTCAGCTTTCAGTTCTGCGACACGATCCTTTCGCAACGACTTGATATTGTCCAAAGCTTTGGTATACCTATATTGATGCATTAATATGATTGTTTTGGTGAGAATTACTGTGAATTACTTCGTGGCTTCGAATATGTCGTCGAATTTCTTCTTCAGGGTTGCAGGTTCAGAAAGAGGCCAATATGAATCTTCTTGGTGACAGAAGATAACATTCTCTAGTACTGCCTTAGATACACCTAGTAAGTTAGGGATCTCGGCATCCATCTCAGCGCACTTGGTAGATATAGCGGACCTCTGAACGCGCATGTGATTTAATTTTTGTGATGAAAAAAGGAAAAAAGACACTGACCTTTCCTGTCTCTTGGTCCAGAACAGCTAATATGCCCTCCAGAGTTTTCATTGTCAACTGCCCGTTCCTCTTCACAGAAACAGACACATTGCGAACAACAAGCATACGCTGACCATTAGCAGCATTGAATCGCAGCTTAACTTGAGCCTTTACTTCCTTCTCGTTAGCCATCTTCGGGTCATGAATGAAGGCACCTCCGCGAGTATTAGGTGGTTGGTCGCCAGTTGTGGCGTATTTGAGACATTCAATGATGGTCGTTTTCCCACTTCCATTGTGGCCGACAATGACAGTGACTGGGTTGAAGAACTCGATTACAGCGATTTGTTTGTCGTCGAAAGAACGAATGCCACGGATGGCAAGTTTGTTGAGACAGGCCATCGCCGTCGAAGTCAAAGGAGCCAAATTGAAACGCGTCACAACGTGGTCGGGTCCGTCGCGAGTCACGTTCGCGACTGTCACTAGCTTAGATTTGTCACGGTCACATATGCCACGCTGCTTGAATCCGGACCGCCACAAGTGTCAAGTGGATACACTCACCACATATACTCGAACATGTCTTTGAATCCATTTGGTTTTGATGATGCCCCAGGATGGGGAGCGCCTCTGTCTGCTTCAGAGGACGTTGTTACCGCTGCTATTCGGAAGGAGCAGCTCATAAAGTATGCTTTTATTTTCCTCTCAACGCTTATAATCCATTCATGCCTCTTACCAGACAGATCACCTCAGCGCAAGAAGATCTCCGTGGTGCGTACCATGTATGTGTTATACATTGAGATTCTGAATTCTAGACGTATCTCCTAGCACTCTTTGATAAAGTGCAAATAGTCCAAAAAGATGTCGAGAAACTTGCATCTGGTAACGAGACACTGCAAATGTACATCGACAATTTGACTATGCAGATGGCGAAAAGGAGATGATACTTCTTCTTTCAAACAACTCTGTAAGTGTAATCAAAATCCCGTCTATCTTTCTCAACCATTTCCTTACATCCGTCAGCAGCTACAATATTTGCCATCGAAGTGCCCTGTCCACTACTACGTGTTCATCTACTCTCCTTGTTCATGAGTGGAAAATTGAGCACTGTCTTCCCACGAGGGAGACATCCCAATGGCACAGGGTCCTCGAACTAGACAGATCAATACCCAGAGATCAATTCATAGTATCGATCAGTATAGAAGATCCCTATCACGTACCACAATTATTCCTGGCAGATTCGATATCACTTCTACATCTCTTTCCGAACATATCCTTCGTAGCTCAGGCATATCCTTATGTACGTTCGCATGAAAATCACATGAAACCACTTTTAAGTTCGGTAACTTTTTGATCAGCTCGATTACTGGCTCCAGTGTGTCGTTCATTCCCCAGGCGAAGTCTCTGAAACTAAAGTGTTCTACAGACTCCGGAACATTCTTTAACGGTATGTAGCTCGACACTTGCATGATCACAAGTTCGCGTAGGTTAGGGCATAAGGCAAGTAAAGATGATGTCGTAAGGTCTTGTCGAAAGAATCGTACGGACTGTAAATGTCGTCCGTGCGTTGAGAATATGGCCTTGTATTCGCTTCCTGGAGCGTCCCTAAAATCGAGAATACGAAGGTGTCCTTCAGAAGTTGACAAGAGCCAGTGAATCGTTTCGATTCTTGCTAAAACGCGAATGAGTGAGAGCTCGTATAGTTTGAACTTGGGAGCATCGCGAGGCGGCGGGGCATTGATCTCTGTTTGAAGTCGAAGAAACTGAATGCAAGGCCAGATGGATAGGATCTGGTAAATAATCGGGGATTGTATTCCACATTCGATGAGCGTAAATGCAGCAGGCCTTATAGCATGATCCAAAATCCCGTTGTGATTAGAAGGTCGAGTCGCAAGTCCCGTCAAGGAATCCAACGTCGCCTGGTCGAATTGGTACAGAGATTGGACTCGTAAAGCGAGTTCGTAAAGATTGGGACAAACGGATAGCAGGTGAATGAATGCATTAACTGTGAGGAAAGAATTCGCTTCCAACGAATATCTGGGGTGATTTTGGCCAGTGACTCCAACCTGCAAACTGCGGACGAATGATCCCAAATGACTAGCACGTATAGACTTGGTTATCACAGAGATACGAAATCCAGTAGCCCGCATATCGACGTGATGGAAGAGTAATTTCTGTGCTGGCTTTGCCCATGAATAACAGACAAGGGAGCAACATGAAAGGGTGTTTCGGTCCACTTGACCATTTGTGTCATAGTATATATGTTCGAGCACATCTTCCACCAGCTCTGGGGGAAGGAAGGGCATCTCAATTCGACCGATTGGATGGATGCTAACAATAAAATCAAAGATTAATACGCCTGCGCTAGCACACAACGATGATACCAGAGGTTTCTTGCAAATGAATATACACACCTGCCAAACTGAGCGCGAGTTCGAGTGCATGGAAGGAAGACTGATGAAGGTCTCAAACGTTAACCTTGCCCACTAACTTGAAATCGGACTTCAAGCGCGTAATCGCATGTGGCCCATTCAAACGTGGCCCTTAATAACATATTAATATGATTGCACTGGTGCTTCGACGACAGCCTACTACCGTGAAGGTGATTTCGGATGGTAGAATGTACAATAAACAACATGACAAGGGAGCGTGTATAATAATGGCGTGAAGTATTATACATCAGGAATCGTAAGGTGTCTCGTATGAAAACTGCTGTTTGTGTTCAAAGGGTTTTACAGGATTATTGACAGACTTGTACCCCTTGATAGTCCCGAGATCGACTTTTCTCTGGTTTCTGAACAACAAGATAGCCATGATGAACAACACCACGACAGCACCAGCTAAGAGACCGATAATGATGTAGGAGTTGGTCAAGAGTGTGGTGATATGGAGGGACTCCGGCGAAGAATCGGAAGTTGACAATGTTGAATCGTCACTCGCAGCATTGCCAGCTACGACAGGGGTTTCTGAGACACTGCTATCGGTGGTGACCTTAGACGTTTTTAAAGTTTGCCATTGATTAATGCGGTTTGCATTCAGCATGTCGAATTCGGCCCATGCTTTGTCCTTGTCAGTTAACTGGGACAAGAAATATTAGTTCGCTAAGGTACTAAATCCTATTAGTCCATTGCTTACACTCAAAAGTTGTATGAACGGGTTCTCGTCAGTGCTTGTAGAGTACTTTCCGAAATCAAACAACGAATACACATTCTTCATGAAGTTGACACCCAAGGTGATATCTGTGATGGAGTCAGAGGGGTAAAAGTTGTGAGAAGACCAATCCCCTGCGCACCTTGAGAATCATCTGGATCGGAATAAAACAGCGCGCTGCTGCAAACTACCGATGAGTTATCGTCTGATAGGACCATTATCAGGTCAATTGGATGAATAGGATATTCTTGACCGCTGGAAACTCGTACGAGTGTCAGATACTAGATATTGACATATGATGGTCGGTTCATAGGCTTACGCAAAAACAAAAGACACATTGAGCTTCGTATCACAGGGGAGCTGGTATATACCCTGAGTTCCAGGCACGAGTTCCGCTCCTGGGACATTCTGGTAAATGAGATCGACCAAGTATGGCGGTAGCAAAGCTGTGTAAAATGTTAGTTGCAGAATGCAGGATGTTGCAAGTCTAGGGTCCATACAAAGTGAAGCCCCGCTGTCTATGAGGACGACTCCGAGACTGCCGGAATCTGCAGCAGTCGAAATGTTTGTCTGATTGTTTCCTCTGATCAAACCTGGTCAACTTAGAAAATGTATTTAGAACACGGTATAACTCACTGCCCTGAATGTGGCTTTCCATTTATAATCACACTATCCGCGATTGTGTGCCACCTACTACGTGTGGTCAAGACCTCCAGTTTAGGGGAGGAAGTAATTGCGGTAAAATTAGGGTCAATTTCACCGATTGTAAACACCCCACCATCGACCATACCAAGATCAGATCGTGAGAGCTGCATTGTCATGAAATTTGATTCGTTTGAATAGAGATTGAAGATGTTCTGGGTCACAGGAGAACCGTCGTAACTAGTGTTGGCCAACTTCTCGAAGATTATGGATAAAGGTGGCCTGTTCCGCCGTGCGTTAGTGTCATGTTGATTAACGCGAGTGAAGTGAAGCTAAACTCACGGACCAAGACCCAACAATCCTTTGTCATTATTGGTAGTCGCATTTGTACCTGGAGAGTTTACTAGATATGAAGCATTAGATCTAGACAGAAGTGGTTGAGCTTATTGAACTTCCACTTACTGAATGCTTGCTTCTCAATAGTGAAATCTCCAAATTTCACAGTGGCGACGTATATATCACCTTCCGCAATTGATCGGTCGCTGAAGAAACACGAACAGTTAGCTTTGTGAGGTCCAACAGCGGGGAATGGCACAGGCATACACATATTCTATTGATCCAAAGATGTGAGTATTCTCCGCACTCTTGAAAGTGACATTTTGACTATCGATCCATAAATCCGAACTTCCTGTATCTAGTTGAACCTATGAAAATGGATGGTGTGGCATCAATAAACTATGCTATTCTGCGATTACTACAGGCGATGACTCACTTCGAAAGGTTGATCATCAACGTAAATAGTTCCTACATAAATAATCGAATGCTCTCCATCTGCATTGACAGTTCCAAAGTTAAACGGATCCATGCTATTGTTGAAGGAAAAGACTGTCGAATGAGGCTGGGCTCGACGAACGGGCATCCGGAATGCCGCTGAGGCTTCCAACAAGCTAAGTATAATAGCGCATAGAACCGTGTTGGGCCACATGACACCTAGGAGAACGGGAGAGGAACCAAGAAAGGATTGTGGAGACAAACGAAAGCCCATCGTTCGGTGATTTATACCACTGTACGGGTTGCTGGCAATGAGTTGTCCCCTCTAATTGAGCGGTGCACAAATTATCAAATACTTACATGTAGCAACGCATCGAGCTACTGCAAAATAATGTTCTGTTCATTGGATGCGATTACTCGAATACATTTCGAGTACAACTGTAGGGTCGATGAAGTCCCATGCAGCCGCGATTCAACGTGTGGGTTTGAGATTTCGACGAAGCCTGTGCTGTAAGAAAACGCCACAAAGTCACTAAAAGATGCGCTGGCCGTAGACATACTGTATACTCACTCTAGCTATGTCCGAGTTACTAGTCAGTATACCGAGTGACAATGTCTCGTATGTCGGAACAACATGAGACATTTGATTCTGCAGCAAAAAATATGTAAGCTGGGCGGTGTTTTCCTCATATTCTGCATTGCATCCGAGTGAAAGTGCGGTTTAGTCGACTAACCACCAAGACTGCAGAGGCTGAACTTACATACCTGCCGGATTGAGCACTGCACAAGACAAGTGTGGCATGGAAGGAACACTCGTGAAGACTTCAATTTCATATTTACTAAATTCCTACCCAACATTCGCCCTAGCGCGCATGCAGTCATCGGATCCCCCAAAATTGTGTGACTAGTACCCGAACGTGGCCAAAATATACAAGTACGGAAAATGTTCAAGTTATAGTTGATGGCGGCGGGTTTCACGATGCTTTGGTGATAACCTACCAAAAGCATGTTTTTTCGAGGATCAAGATTCAAAGGAGAAGGAGTGTATTAGTGCACGCCGTGCACTTTAGGCTCAGTCTGACAAAGAAGTGTGTACTATACAAATGGTGTGGAGTATCGTACATCAGGCCTCAGGAATCGTAAGGTGTCTCGTATGAAAACCGCTGTTTGTGTTCAAAGGGTTTTACAGGATTACTGACAGACTTGTACCGCTTGGTAGTCCCAAGGTCGACTTTTCTCTGGTTTCTGAATAACAAGATAGCCACGATGAACAACATTATGATAGCACCAGCTAAGAGACCGATAATAATGTAGGAGTTCCTCAAGAGTGCGCTACTATGAAAGGAATCCGACTCGGAAGATTCAGAAGGTGACGATGTTAAATCGCCACTCGCAGCATTGCCAGCCACAACAGGAGTTTCTGGGACATTTGTATTGGCATTGACCTTCGACGTTTTCAAAGTTTCCCATTGATGAATGCGATTTGCATTCAGCGTGTCAAATTCGGCCCATGCTTTGTCTTTGTCGGTTAACTGCGTCAAGGAATATCAGTTCCTTCGACAGAGAGAATGCCCATTGATCCATTGCCACTTACACTCAGAAGTTGTATATACGGATTCTCGTCAGAACTTCTAGAGTAGTTTCCGAAATCAAACAACGCATATACATTCTTCAGGAAACTATCCCCCAAAAGCATATCTGTGATAGAGTGAGATGGATGAAAGCTTCAGGAAGACCAGTCTCCGACACACCTCGATCGCCATCATCTGGACTGTAATAACGATATGCGTTGCCGCAAATGGTCGTCGAATCATCATCTGAACTTCCCACTACTATCAGGTCAATTGGATGGATAGGATATTCTTGACCACTGAAAATTATGAGTATCAGATATCAGATACTTTCACATGGATCGGACAGTTGATACATAGGCTTACGCGAAAACAAAAGATACATTGAGCTTTGTATCACAGGGGAGTTCGTAGAAACCAAGTGATTCAGACACTAGCTTCGCTCCTGGGACGTTCTTGTACATGAGATCAACCAAGTATGGCGGTAGTAAAGCTATGCAAGGTTAATTGTTGAAGTATGTGCAAGCTAATGTGGACGCTTACCAAGTGTCGTCCCACTGTCTAGATTGACGATCAGGTTGTTGGAATGTGTGCTGTTTGTCTGATTGTTCCCACTGCCAGTTATCGAACCTGTTCAGTATAGAAAATAGATTCGGAGGAAGAGGAAACAACTCACTGCCCTGAATATGGGTTGCCATTTATGATCACGCTGTCCACAATTGTCTCCCAAAAATTGTGCGTAGTGAAGACCTCCAGTTTAGGGGACGAAGTAATTGCCGCGTAATTGGGGTCAATTTCACCGATTGTAAAGACACCACCATCAACCATACCAAGGTCAGATCGTGAAAGTTGCATTGTCATAAAATTGGATTTATTTGGATAAAGGTTGAAGATATTCTGCATCAAGGACGATCCGTCATAACTAGAGTTGACCAGACCATTTGAGATTATCGATAAATTTGGTCTGATCCGTTTTGCTTTAGTGACATAACAGCTCGCGTGAATGAAGTGAAGTGAACTCACGGGCCAATACCTAGCAATCCTTTGTCGTTATTGGCAGTCGCATTTGAACGAGGGGCGTTGACTGGATGAAAATTTTCAGATAAAAAGGCTTAACAATATAAAATAGTCACTTACTGAATGCCTGCTTCTTGATGGTAAAATCTCCAAATTTTACCGGAGCGACATATATATCACCTGCAGCAACTGTTCCGTCACTGCAGGAGAAAAATACGGAAAGTGAGTACTGTATGGACGACAAGGAATTGAAATTACGCTCACATACCCATAACCAATTTTCCCAAAAATGTGAGTATTCTCCGCACTCTCGAAAGTGACGTTCGCGCTATCAATCCACAGATCCGAGCTTCCTGAATCTAATTGAATCTACCAATAGTGTTTTAATAAAAATGATGAGATAGATATGTACTATTCTGCGCGACTCACCTCGAAAGGTTGGTCATCAACATAGATAGTTCCTACATAAATCGCGGTACCATCGCCATCTTTATTGACAATACCAAAGTTATACGGATCCACACTGTTGTTGAAAGAAAATACCGTTGATTCATAAGGCTGGGCCCGACGAACGGGCATCCGGAATGCCGTTGAGGCTTCCAATACGCTAAGAGTAACAGCGCATAGGGCCAAGTTGGTCCACATAGTATCTAGGAGAATAAGAAACGGATGAGAAGAATTTTGGTGAGAGGAACAAGGGCCCATCCTTCGCTCATTTAAACCGTACAAGTAGCTCCCATAAAATTACGGTAGCCGTTGGGTCGATGCGATTATTCGAGTCCAACTTGTGCCCAATATGGCCACGACTCAGCGTGTGGACCTGCGATTCGAAAGCCTGTGCTGGAAGAACCATGATAGAGTCACTCAATGATGCGCTCGCCACGGGCATATTGTGCGCCCACCTTAGCCATGTCCGACTTGCCAGTGAGTATGCCAAATGACAATGTCTCAAGATGTCGGGAAAAGTTGAACATCAGAAAAGCTCGGCGACTTCTGAAGCAATACTTGCATCGCATAGGCATAACATCTGGGAAAATTTCAATCAGAATAAAAACTAAGGATTAGAACAGCTTCGAGATCCTATAGATGCAGAAAATGGCGGGTCGAACTGCGGGGCGGGTGCAGCTGCAGATCTACTGTATCTGTACTTGTTTGCCAGCAGCCCCATCAAAAAATCCTTTCTAAGAAATTCCCGCCGGTACGTACCCGGCCCGAGAAAGCATGCACTGGCAGTTCAAACAGGTTCAACCCAATTCAAACATTTAGTGCAGTACCTTCGACAGTCGGGTCGGTGCCACAAAGCTACTAGTCTTAACATCATTCACGAATCAAAATTAAGGATATATAATCAACCAATCCAACTAAAGATACAAAATAAGATACGAGTACATCACAAAGCATTTCGACAGCGTAAATAATCGATACATTTCAAAGCATTAAGAAAACTAGCACCCAAAACAGATTACAGACCACTGTTCTTCTTTCCACCAATAGCCCTAAATAAGCTGAAAAGTCCGTTCTGTTTCGGTGGAGCAACAGCTTCAGGTTGAGGGGCAGGTTCGTAAATACCATATCCCTTGAGTTCCCTGTTGTGTTCTGCTGCACGGCGTGGACGAGGAGCGAACGAATCGCCGAGGAAATCTTGACGAACCGCATCAACATCGGCAGGATTGGTGGGACACTTGAAAGCAGGTGAAGGAGGAGTCAAAGTCAAAGGAGCAGGTCGACGTTTGACCTTGCCGTTAGCACAAGGTCTAACGATTGTCCTTCCGTTACTGAAAGCGAATCGTGGCGACTTGGGTGATCGTAGAGTGGAAGTAGTAGCTGTGACGAGAGTGGGAGAACGTGGCGAGCGAGGAGACAATGGAACGGGGAATACGTCGAGGAGCAGTTCAGGTTTGCGAAGATGCTTGGCTGTGCGACGGCTTCGAGCTGGGATGGCGAGAATCGACATTCCAGGTTTGATTTGGATGGTAGGAACAAGTGCACCGGCGAAAGCTGCAAGATCGTCATGAACATCAGAGTCAATTTGCATAGCAAAGCGAGGATGAAGATCTGAATCTTGAGTAGATAAACTTCCTCGACGATCATCGGCACTGAGAGGACTCTTTGAAGCTTCAGAACCGAATCGAATCCATCCGTTGGGGTTCTTCTCGTCGACAGCAAGCAGATGAGTATATTCCAATTCCTCATCTTGATCACGCCATATTCCTCCCTCTCCATCACGATAGACACCTCCAACGCCAACGAGTTGACCGTCAACTTTGACCGCACCAGCAGCCTTGGCCTCGGTGTAAGCGAAGCGAACTGCATGGTCGTCGATCTTGCCGCCATCCATCAACTGTGCAAGGGCGAGTTCTGTAGCTAAAGGAGCTGGACGGAACTTCGCGTACTTGGACTTCTTGTTCTTGATCACAGTCGCATTGGATGGGATCTCCTTTGCAGCACGAATGGGAGAGGATGGTTTGATTACAGAACGAGATCGAGCACGTCGAGGAGCTCGAAGAGCACCGAGTGACCTGAAATGTTTCAAAGACTTTTGGGGAGCATTAGGTGTTTTTCCAACCTGAGGGCTTGGGAGACGTCTTTGGTGGGTATCGCGAGCGGAAAGTGGAGTTCCAGGGAGATGAACGAAAACAGAGGTATATCCGACTAAAGCAAGGTCGGAAGAAGAAAATTCCTTCACAGAAGGAGTGATGATAGCTCTACTAGCGGTAGTAGGGGTCTCAGAGAAGTTGAGGAAAGACGAAGAAGAGACGCGGATAGAGGTAACCGATGGACGACGTGAGCTGGAACGTGTGAGGGAAGGGCGACGATAGCTGAGACTCGATGGGCTTCGACGAGGTGAGTAAGGAGCAGGAGAGCCAGGTTGAACGTTGGCAATCCAAGTAGAAATAGCGGAGGTTGTCACAGATCGACGTCTGCCTGGGACGGCAGCTCCTACTGACGGTCCATTGCTAGGAGGAGATGGAAGTGGTTGAGTAGGACGCTTTTTCTGAGGAGGTGGTTGCGAGAGGAAGGGGTATAATGGGATTGTCTTCGTAGCGGAAACGTTTTCAGTCATAGTAGAAGACATTGAGATTTTCGTTGAACGTGAAAACTGTCATGGAAATTGCAATTAGTGAACGAATGCTTGATCGATGACTAGCAGACACTTACAAGACAGCAAGTGGAAAAGAATGAGATATAGACTGGAAGAAGCTTTAAGTATTGTGAGAGGACGAGTATGTACGGCAAGATGGTGAGTGAGTCGCAGGTGATGAGGTGTAGGAGATGAAACAAGAAGGTTCGCAAGAAATCCTCAGAAAGGGACGTTGATCGAGACAAGGGATGAACACAGACTAGCTGATGTGGGGAAGGGAAGGGCGATGAAACCACACCTTAAGAGGGATTGGGACAAAAGGGACGGCCACACGGTCCTGGCGCATAGGACAATGGGATCCGGTGGCCTGTAGGTATGCAAAGTCATGAGGAGGATCAGTTCCTACGGTGTACAAACAGTGGCTTGTTTCTAAACAACGTAACCGACCAAGCAACGGAACGCTGAGGTACGGTAAGCGAGTCTATTGTTCGAAAGCAACACGCTTTTCCATGCCTTGAGGATAACGTCCATTGTGCTAATGAGAAACCTATTGTTCGCCCAAACGAGGTACCCGACGGCTACTGCCACATGGCATCGATTACTGTTACGTAAGATAATCTGGTCACGTGGTGGAGCTCAAGAGGACACGCGTCGCGACTGGCAACACACTGTAACTTTGACCCTTGAGTCTTATACGTCTTATACCTTCTTCTTCGAAACATAAGCAACCATCATGTCAGAAATTCGAATCGCATTCAAAGCAGGACGCGCAATTAGACGAGAGGGTACCAACTTTGTAGATGCCCAACGGACCAAGGGTGCTGTGATTATCCAGAATGGAGAAGATGGTTTACTTCATTTCATTTGGAAGAACAGAGTCACAAATGAAAACGAGGAAGTGCGTGGAAGATATCATGGAATGTCAGGTTTTCTTTTTAACCTTTTTGTTGTAGGATTTGATCCTCTTTCCTGGTGATGCCTCCTTCATCAAAGTCCCTCAATCTGCATGGGGACGAACTTTTGTTCTCAAATTCTCCTCCTCGAATCAGAGACACTTCGTACGTTCATTCATTTCAGTTCAACCAAAATGCCTAACCTTTCCTTTAAAAGTTCTGGATGCAGGTAAATATATCGATCGGTTAGATTTGTCCCCAGGTTTCTGATAAACACTCTAGGATGCCGATTCAAGTCGAGATGAAGAATTCGTTAACAATGTTAACAGACTTTTAGCCGACCCTGAATCAGTTCCAGTATGGTGGTCGGGCCCATCCACATCTGCTGCTCCCGCTGCATCATCTAGTACATTAGCAGCACCAACCGCTTCTTCCTCGTGAGTTGTCGCGTCGAAACATAGTAATTTCGCAAGTGACAGACTAAACAATTAACATCGCAGAAGTCAACCAGCTTCAGCATTGAATCTATCAGCCGACCAATTGGCCCGTCTTCGCTCAGTCCTCAGTTCTGCAGGAACCACGGCCGCGGCCGCACAACAACCAGGTAGGTGATTGTACGTCAGCGTATGCAATGTAGGAATGCTAATTTTTCATGGGAACTAAGAATACCTTCTTTCTGATATCCTCACCCCCGCAAACTTGACGCCGCTGTTTACGTCTCACCCAGAACTTGTTCAAACCCTCTTCCCGCATTTACCTCCAGACCTTCCTACCCCTCCCTCACCGGAAACTTTGCAACAAATTATCCAGTCACCTCAGTTCCGCTCTGCAGTACGTAGCTTTGACCAGGCTTTGAGAACGGGTATGCTAGGAGGTTTAGTAAGAAGTTTAGGGTTGCCTGAAGAAGCTGGGACTGGGATTGAACCTTTCTTGAGGGCTATTCAGGAACAGGCTAACAGGGACGGAAGTGGCGATAGTATGGAAACAGATTAGATTTCTCAATCTATTGTCTTACCGGTTCGTTGACTCCTACATTCCTTGTAATATCACATTCGCCCTCGATTCACTATTCAAGACAGAAATTCAATATAGCATGAGGTTATATGGTATACATCCAACAGAAAGAAAGAAAGTGTATCAGATACAAATATGAAGTCCATAAGATAAGTCGCAACTCCAAAAATCGTCAATGAATGTGAAGGATAGCTAGCTGTATTCTTGAACGGATGCCGAAAGGTCAATGACTTCTACCTGCCAGCCATTGTAGAACAATATCTCTGGATACAAAAAATGTACCTTGTCGGTAGGGAACTTTGAAAACAAAGTCCGAAAAAAGTCACTTACAGGTTATGTTGGCTTTTCATTGAACACTGCATGTGGAACGATTCTCACTGTCAGCGATAATACAATGACGAACAATCAGTTATATACATACCGAATAGCACTTTTCGGCAAACGCAGTGATTAGAATAGTAATTACTGAACGGGGTAGATGGACATACCGAGACTGGTCTGTTCTGAATTTTATCCAGTTGTCTGTGTAGAGAGGGAATACATTGACAACGGAACGGAAGAGAAGAAGAAGCCGAACTTACAACGATTTGATTAATTCATTTACTGTAGCGTGTCCTTCTATGTCGTTCTTGTTTCCGAGCTGAAGGGGGGACTCATTAATGCAATTATGATATTGATATAACGAGGTTACTCACGACTAGTAATGGGACGCCTTTCAAAGTTGGCTGCGCAAGTAACTGATGGAGTTCAAACTGCGCAGTTTCGAACTTTTCTTTCTGTAATGAGAGATATCCAGAAAAGTAAGGCTCCCATAAGTGATATGCGGATATGGACGACTTGCATCTGAAGAGTCTACAACAAAACTGTACATACATAATTGTCAATTAAGTTCAATAACGCGTAATGGAGCAGGAGAAGTAGGAAACTCACACAACAGCATCTACACCATTACAATATCTCTCCCATATTGACCTATATCTGGGTTGACCTGCAAGATCCCAAATTTTCAAAATAATGTTTCCCTTTCTCACTTTTCGGAAGTGAAAAGCGACGGTTGGTACAACATCTTCACTCCACTAACGAGTAAAGAGGCTTAGGTTGAGCTTATATATGCAACGGACAGTGTTATTTAGTACTCACTTGACCCGAACCGAGTACATTTACGAACGAGGTCTTTCCTGAAGCCTATTGATTGTACGTGAGGTGAGATGACTGACTTCTAGAATCCTATCCCGAGCACATAATATTGTCTCAGCTCACTTGTAGTCCGACAATGGTTATCTCTGCCGCTTTTGAGAAGAATAGTCTGTGAAAGATATAAAACGATTGTTGTCAAGATGTTTAAATCACATACCCACTAAACCACTGAAAGAATGAGACGAAGAATGCAGACATTGTCGCCGAAGAGAAGTTCAGATGGAGATGGAGAGAACGGTTGGTAGGGCGTCTCGGTTGAGGTCATGGGCGCTTCTGCACCCAGTACAAATATTTGAATTACCGCATCGGCAAATTTGAGATTCTGAAATTTCTTGTCTTCTTCCTCCACGGTATTCTCAGAATCTCAGTCTGCTTTTATTTATCACAGTACTTTCTGCCTGCTGCGATTCCCTTTCTATCACAGGACTCTGGGGTTGAGGACGTCGACGACGGAAGCTTCAGCTTTCTACCTTGGATTCAGTACCTTGCTATCCTAGAAATCCGTGGACATTGGAGGGCAGCATAGATCATAATTTTCTATGCTACCCGCTGCGCGCAATGTGGATATTGTTTTCACAGATACTTCCTTGTTCAGAGCAGTTCAGAGATGGGTTACCGCTACTCGAGATATGTTATTTGCCACCCACGGGAATAACCTGATGGTCAGACATCTATATCTGAAACAGGTGTGTTTGTTTGTTCTACATCACCCTCATTGAATAATCAGTCGACGATATTTTGTGTAGCCCACAACAAGCACATACTCAGTTTATATCACAAGCAACCGACGTTCGGCGTTCACTATAAGTCCCCACAAGATACATCACATGTACCACCACTCGTCTTCCCTGAAATACCAAAGTCCTCCCTATCCACAGATGGAAAATGGTATTCAGTCGACACCGGACGTTGCCTCTGATGCTCATGACGCTCCTACATCCTACAAACCCTACTTCACAACATATCAGTTGCTTCAGATGATGTCGGAACCCCCAATATTTTCTATCAGCACGGTGTCGAACAGATTAGAGAGAAATAGTGTTGAATTCATGAGGATGTCGTCCTCGGACGATACGGTAAGTCTGCTCGGGTATTCTATGTTTTATTTTCCCATATTGAAATCCAAATCATCATTGTTCGATAGTACAGATGGAGTCCAGGGCCATCAGGGCAACATAAATTTAGTCATGCCAGCAACTCTCTTGAGGGGACTTCCAATGAGGTGAGTTACACTTTCCTGCATATTTTACGGCGATAATCATGCTATTTCTCGACTATAGGGGCGTTCACAAGAGATCCGTACTCCAACCAATAGGCAACAGTCAAAGAAGTTGATGGAATTCTTGAGAAAAGTATATCTGTTCGCTTATGTTGACTTCCTCTATGTCATCTGACAGGAAACCTCACAGACGGAGACTCCGAAATCGACTGGCTTGGTATGTTTGACTGTCTGTTTATCCTGAAATGATGAATTTAGATTCCCACTTTCGCTCGATAGCGTATATTATCTGAAGAGTTAGCATCACCAGAATTGCTTCAGCCCGACGTGAACACTGCGACAACGATGAGTGACGTTCTTAGTAAGTATAAACTGTCCAGTATTAGTCTCATTGACATGACGTTGTCAAATCAGGTTCAAAAATGGAAAAAAGACACAGACATATCTCGCAAGTCAAGCCTCGTCGTCATAGGACTAGGCTGTTTCTCGCGAAGAGGACTCGTCGAACACGAGCCCAACAGTCGAATTATCAGTACCCTACGTCCTTGTTCAGCTCGAAACCGCATTTTGGATCGTTGTCGATATCCAAGACATCGCCCGAACAGTTCCTTACCCGTTAGTTGACTTCTGGCCTCTCTCGACCATCCAATTACTTAGTATTTGTGTCCTGCTGGGTCACAATAGCTCTCAAGGCTCCATCCAAATTGCGTCCTATACCTACGCTTGCCCACGGCCTTGACCGCGTTCTATTCAGGTACGCCCCAGCCGTGGTAGTGGAACTATTAACAAACGCATTGACTGGATGTTTTCTTAAGTCCCGGTGTGCATTGGGTCCAGGATCCTCGATCGAGAGTGTACAATTTCATCCCCTGGGTACAGAATATTCCCCCTTTGGACGACTTTGCCTTCAATCGAGTAGCTGAGTTTGTTCCCAGTGCCGATGATGATGTATGTTGTTTTCCTCACGGTTGATACTAATAAATTTACTCATCCATGACTTCAGTCACTGCAAAAGCTGGCTAAACAACATGGAAAGAAATTTACTGGGTCCACATCTTCCCTATCTGGGATGCTCTGTCACATATATTTCCTCCTGGCAGATCGGAGAAAACTCAACATTTCTATGCTATCACAAAGCTTCTCTAACGAGGTTTGTCCCTGATATTCCGTCTCTCATGTCTCTGCTTGTTCTCATACATACAAAGCAGTCTCAATCGTTCACTTTCGGTCAAATGCTCCCTGCTTCAGTTCTTCTTAGGTACAGAGACGGTGTCTACTCGACAAATGGCGACCCCACTCAACCTGGTGAACCAGAGATGAATGTACTGTCCCGATTTGTGAGTTCAAAGAATACTGCTAACGATATACTTGCTTATTAACCCGTGCCGTGATGGAAGGGCACAATGTTGGAAAAATTCTTGACCATGCCGCAACTTGACTTTCGCCACCTTACTAAACATTATGTCCCTTTATCTAACGAGGATGATGCTCTTCCTGAACATTGCAGATACGCCAAGGTCAGTGCTAATTTATGACATTTCAATCATGCAATAAGAAGAATCAATGAGTCTTGCTATAGACAGACAAGTATATCATGCGGTCTCAACTTGATTGCAGAGACGGTCGACTGCCCGGTTCAGGGGTATTTGATATCAAAACCCGAGCTGCTTTGCCCATCCGTTTGGATTTATGGAATATCAAGGTTGGCCACTGCAATGTTTATCTCTGAACGCATCTTTCAACGATCATCCATATCGCTCGATAGGAAAATTCAGGGTATTTGATTCGACACCTTCATGGTAGATTTCAAAGTTTTGAATCAGAGTACTATGATCTGATTCGGTCCGCGTTCCTCAAGTATTGGTGAGGACACTGTCGTCACTTCTTTCGAATCTTTTCCTTTTCCGCTGACACTCAAGATGTGAATATAGGTTCCAAGCTCGTATCGGTGGCATGGATGGGGTATTCGTGACATATCATAACACGAGCATGATTTTTGGCTTCCAATACGTGCCTGTCTCAGACATGGAGTATGCGCTGTTCGGGGATAACAAAAAAGGGAACTTCATCTTTCAAGCTTGTGTCAAGCTGTTGGAGGATTGCATGGAGAAGATTGTCGGTTTGTTCCCTCAGACGGTGAGCTACTTTTTATGGTATTTCTCAAGACCCAGAATTCTTAACCCGCTTCACCATTAGAACATCTCATGTCATTGGGATTGGAATAAGAGACTTGAATGGGTCGATATATGGGCTCAACCTGCAGACAAATCTAAGCCTGTTGCTCAAATACGCCTCATAATTCCCGAAATTGGTTTAATTGATCTCCTTGGTCAACTCGAACGTCCTGAAATTCTTAACGGTAGTAAACCTTGTAAGTTTTTCAAAATTACCCCGTTTCATTAGTATTGTTTCCCCTAAACTTTGTGATTAATATCAATAGGGAAAATCCCATATCTCATCGACATAGCAACGGAACCTCAGGAAGAGATCCTATCTGAACTACAACGCTCGATAGATAGGGCGGCAGTTTACTGGACCAGAGGAGGCGGAAGTGCTTCTACGAGTCCTCGAAAACCCGGTAATGACTCAGGGAGTTCTTTCATTCGACATCTCAGGAAATTGTCCAAGCAAGGCAAAGTACATACAGAACGGTTAGCCAAGGCTGAAGCTGGAAAACCAAGGGTCGTTTTGGGTCAATAATCTTCGGAGGAATAAGATTTTCATCGATTCTCTGGGCTTCGTCACGATAGTCGTATTCTATTCATTGGAACTATCGGATACATCATGCATTCATGCCTCGATTTTCACAACTCAAAAGGATGTTAAATTTTCTCAAGACTATGTATACGTAGCACTAATGGGAATTAACTTAAAACATAATACATATAACATCTGGGGACCATATTACTTAAAGTACGAGTACAGGATGCATTGAAGCTATATACACTGAACTGAGCTCCTCGCCCGACATGACAGCTGCATGCGGGTGAGATTTACAACATAATACATTCACCGGACAAAAGCATAACAGAGAAAGAAATTAATAAAGAACCCATACTTCTTGAAACCCTTCAATTACTTCTGGAAAACCTAGGTTGCCTCATCTACGATAACACGCTCATTCACCAGGAACCTTTCTACCAAGAGGAGAAGAACCGGGTTCACCCTCAACTTCAGTATCAATATCATCATCATCTTCTATAGCTTCATGTTGTTCATGTTCATGTTCATGTTCGTGATCATCACGTTCGACTTGTTCTCGCATTTGAGCGACATCTTGATCGACTTTAGAAGCGACTCTGTCGATACCGGCTTGAGCAAGTGAAACACGTGCACGATGGGTTGCGAGGTGTGCGGAACGACGAGGGGGACGTTTGAGTCTACGACGAGCGACCTATGATGGGAGTTCAAGTGTGAGTCGTAGAAGAAAGGGATGGAAGGAGGGAAGTTGACTTACCATTACGGGCACAGAACATTTCTTTTGCGGGAAAGTCAGCGAGTGAGCTACGAGAACATTTGCATACGAGACAACTAACCTGAATCAAATAGTGAGATGTAGAGCCAAGAAGAATACTACAATGATGTGTGAGTACTGCATTCATTACAAGATAGAAAACTGATAAACCCACCCCTTGAGGTTACCAAGACCTCTTGAGCCAACAATAACCATGGTAGGTTCGACATAATCCACAATATCTACATCATTCAATCAAAGTTCAATAAGAGAACACAAGGAAAGTACCTCCTAGAATAACAAACCTAGCAGCATATGACGAGCATTCTTAGCATGCCAAGCCTGACAAGCAATAGTGACATTAAGTCTTGTTCGCTGAAGGAGACTTGTGGCTTGTCGGACAAGAATATAGGCCATGGCTTGACGCTACAAAGAGAAGAACCCATCAGAAAGTCACATCGGATTCAGAATAAAGATTTATCTTACCTCCTGCTGGCTTCGCAATTTGGCGTGACGGTCAGCCGGGGCGATAAGTGGGTCGACTATATATAAGAGAGTCAAGTTTAGCTGAAACGTTCGGCTGCAGCAGTATCTCATGTTAAAGAGTCACCTTTAGCTTCATTTTCTACCACCGTGACAATAAGCCTATATGACAGGTTAGACAGGTCAGGTTATCTCAATTTTCGGGATCGGTTGAAGGAAACTTACATCTCATCACCATCTCTTAGAACCGTACCAATACCCCATTCTAATGCATATCTACTCTCTTCACTTAGATCACTAGCAAGCACGTATCGTTTTGGTCTCCTTCCAGAGTGCTCCAATGCTCCTTGAGGATCGCCTTGCGTCAAGGTGATAGTGCAACGATCTCGTTGGAAGACCGGTCGGGATGTATCCAAATGTAAGGTATCATGACGGGTACTCTTACGACGCCTTGGGTTGCGACTACTTGATGGGTTCATCAAGGTGGTGGGGAAGTATGGTTCTGGAGCAATTACGACGTTGACGCCTTCTCCAAGAGGATCAGGGATATCAGTGGTATCGGTCTCGACCATATCAGCAGGTATGAGAGCGTTACGTTCAGTATTTCTGGAAGTAACGGGATCTAAATCGTCCTCTTCACTCCATAATTCTTCGTCTGAGTCCTCCTCTTCATCATCGTCATCGTCGTCTGGAGATTCATCATCTCCTCCAAGAGAAAAGGCATTCCTCGGTCGGATACGGGCAACTTCAGCGTCTGACTCAACGTCTGATTGAGATAGGGCTTCGACAGTCGGTGAAGTATCTCGAGTTCGAGTTCGTCGAAGGTGGAATGGCGATTGACTGCGCGCCCTCCATGATCCAGAATCACCGCCGTCATCACCCAAAGAGCCAGAATAGGATGAAGACCGTGCTTTTCCTTTATCCTTCTCCTTCTTCACCGAACGACCTCTCTCCCTACTATCTTCGTCTCTTCTACTGCCCAAAGACAATGAGGACAAACCTCCCATCATGGAAGTAAGAGACCGTCTAGAAAAAGAACCTTTGCCATCTTTATCGAGTGAAGTCTTGCTGCCCTGTTGGGACGAATTAGTACGTTCCAGTGCATGCTGGATGATTCGTGAAGCCTGTTGATCATATTCATCCTTCGTCAGCGAAGTTGAAGGGTATCGTTTGGAAGGAGTGGTAGGTCTCGTAGGCGGGCCAGAGCTGATCGAAGTCGTAGAGCTGGATCGCGAAGGAAGTCCACTGTCACCAGGAGTGTTTGAAGCCGAAGCCCCAGCAGTAGCAGTGGTGGTACTTATATTAGAAGTCTGTCGAGAGAGTGGATGATCGTATGACAACTCGCGACCTTCCTGAGGAACAGGGAGACTTGAAGTACTAGATACGTTCGAATCTTTCGATCCTGCGTACTTTGCGATCCAGCTCCGTTTCTTCTCTGATTTAGGACGGTCCGTCATTTACGAGAGAGAGGCAAGTATGGGATGAAGTGTGTGTGTTTGGTGGTGGGGTAGATGGAAGTTGGAGTTTAGTGTAGTAGTGGTTGTGGCTCACCTCGAGCTTCTCGGCTTCGCCTGAAAGGGCCTGTGAAAAGCACAAAAGCCAAAGTCAGCAAAGATTGTGGAAGATATAAGCTTTGGAGGGTTTTATTCCAGGGTCGCGACGCAGCAGTGGCTGTGGTTGCCAAGAAAGTAGCAGCGTCTTCCCCGGAATGATGCAGATCATCCACCCAAATAACTCGAAGAATAATGCCAGAAAAATAAAACGATACTCACAAAGTCGGCTGCCTCAGTGACGTTTCCAGCTTTCTCCTGGCGAAGATGTGGCCCGGGTTGAATTCAAGGGGAAAATGTTTTAATTATTTGTAGCGAAACGTACCTCGAGTGCGAATTTTGCGGTCTTTTCCGAGATTCCCAACTTGACAAGTTGGTTGACATCTTCCTCCGAATGCATCACGAAGAAATATCACAAGGTATACAAGTATGTGTAAGTTAGGAAATAAGCACGGACCGTTTACTGGTCATGCAAGGGTTGGATGGTAAAAAAAAAAAAGAGCAGGTGGTGGTTAGAAAACTTGGAGGTAGTCTCGCGTTATCACCCGGTAATCAGTCTATGGACTTGGGGTCGAGAGCATACCGGTTTGGTTCCGCTAACCAATGGCAAATTCATTTTGTGGGCCACCACCACCTCCAAGCATGGTCGTATACTACAGCTAACGGGTCGTGTGATACTGCCTACACCTGCCCATGTTGCAAAGTCTTCCGATAGCACAAACCCCTCACAGACGAGCCTCCGCTCCGAACAACTCGTGGATGAACGCCTCTGAATTAGGTTCGCGGCCAAGGAAGTTCTAACGAAGCGATGGTGGTTCAGTTGAAACGGCGACATACTGAAAATAACTCTACGCATTACCTTGAGAGAGACGATGTCATCTTGGCTGCCTCCAGGCAGAAGGATCTTCTCGCGATACTTCTGTCCGCGTTGGGGATCCAACGGATCGGGTTTGAACACCGTCGCATACATATCAGCGGCGAATACGAGCGAATAGGTGTAACTGCAATGGAGACGCGGCAATTATGAGAACTGGCAAGGGCATAAACGGTCTTCTGAGGAATTCTTACCCATAGTATCCTGCGTCGTAACCTCCAGCAATATGATTGAAAGTAGCTTGACCAGTAGTAAGTTTGCCGCCTTTGACCAATGATATGTTCTCGCGGAGCTCGTTCCAGAGAACAGTGTAATCAGCAGAGTCTGTGTAATGTTCACGGTATTAGATCGAGAGTGTTCCTGTGATTAGAAAACACCGGACCCACCTTTGGCTGTGTGTACTTTGATATCGAAGTTGGCGAAGAACAATTGGCGCAGGTAGAAGAGGCCCACATTGACATATCGACTAGAAAGTGGAGGATTAAGTGATGTGCAATATGCATTACAGAGAAATATTTTACCTCTTCACAATCTTCTCGATGAGCTCAGGAGATAATGGTTTCTTGGTCTTGTAGTGACTTGACATCTTTTCGAGAACCTTTGGTTCCCAACACCTGAGATTACAGAGTCAGTCAGCGCATAACGAATATGACTCCCCAAGGAAAGAACCCCACCAATTCTCTAACATCTGTGAGGGTGCCTCAACGAAGTCACGAGCAACCCTAAACCAAAATATTCTTCAGTTTCACGATGTATCAGCAATGTGTACCACTAACTAACCTAGTTCCATGGAACCTGGCAAACTGAGTCTTACTCAACAATCCATGGAATACGTGTCCCATCTCATGGAAGAAAGTGACAACATCATCATGTCTCATCAAAGCTGGCTTTGATGGTGTTGGTTTGGCAAGGTTGGCTACCATGGCTGCAAGAGGATAATGACGAGATCCGTCTGATTTCTCAAATCCGGGAAGAAGACCCCAGACTGCTGCATGAGAGTACTTGGATTCTGAATACTACCGGTGAGCAACGGCAGAAAAAGGAAAAAAGAAATATGTACCTCGAGGGAACAAGTCGAGATAGCAGTAACCAATGAAATCGGATGCATCCTTTGCGTCCTTTTGCCATACTTCGAATTGTTGAACCTCTGTGTCGTGACAAAAATCAATAACATATAACACACACTTATACTTATATTTAATATAGTCACCAGGATGCCAGGTCTCGCCCTTTGCCTCCACAAACTTGACTCCCAACAAGTTCTGATAAATTTCTAGAATAGCAGGAACCACGACAGAGACAGGGAAGTATTCCTTGACAAGACTATCATCTAAGTCAAGTTCCTTCTCGATGTACTTCCTGTCGTAATAACGATAATCCCAAAGGTAGAACTCTCCGTCGAAAGGTAATCCAAGTTTATCATGTTCTTGCTTCTTCATCGCGAGAAGGACTTCACGTTCTTTCAGACCGACGGGACGGAGCTTTTGTTCAAGATCTGACAAAAACTACATGCCGAAATAAATATGAGATAATATGAGGAAATAATGGTATACTTACTGAAATTACACCTTTAGCGTTTTTGACCATCTTGACCTCAGTAACATAATCAGCCCAGGTGTCGTATCCAAGTAAAGCAGCAATCTGTCGACGAAGTCCAAGCATTTTCTCCATGTTTGGAACATTGATTGATAACCTGTCTTCATAGCTTTCATACGCAAGCTGACGCGTCTTGGGGTTTTCTGCGAATTTGAACTACCCAGAAGAGCTCTTTCAAATATCAGACTATCCAAGGGACCTGAATCACTTACAACAGGGAAGATATCGGGAGTCTTATGTGTAACATCATAAACTTCTTTGCCAGCGTCATCTGTACGCTTTGTGTAATCAGAGATGACATCTTCAGGGACACCTTTCAGTTCTTCAAGAGTGAAGGTTATAACACCCTAACGAGATATGTTTCAACTCTCAGTTCAAGCATCGATGGTGACTCTCATATGTACCTTCTCCTCATTGAAGTTTTTCTAATCCCCATACGATATATTCAGCGCCAGGATAATCTACAAAGATAGCTAAACATGATTTGCTTACACTGAACTCAAGCGAGGTTTGAGACAACTCCTTCTGAAGTTTCATTAATTCTTCACGTTCCTTCTGCGGAAGAGCCAATCCAGCACGTTTACCATCCAAAAGCATCTTCTCAACAAGACGTTGTTCTTCGGGATTCGATTTGATGCCAGATTCTTTGATATTCTTCTCTGCTGCTTGTTTGGATTTGAAAACATCTAAACGCATGGAAGAATCTACACTGTAATTCCTGACAAGAACTTCAGCTTCATTGGAAGCATCTCGTAGTTCTTTCAATGGAGAAACATTTTGGTAGAATGAAAGCGGGTCATTAATGAGGTCAAAATCTGTTTCTGCTTCGGCAAGAGCAAGCTACGAATATGATCAATATTGCGTACAATATCAAAATGAGATTGCACGCACGAAAACCTACAAACGATCAGAACGAAGTTAGATGAATCTTATTGTGCAAAGAACGATATGGATAGAACATACCGACTTGAAGTTGCATTCTGATGGGGGAAGAGCAGCGATCTTGTCTTCCACAGACTTATGCTTTTCGATCTCAGCTTTAGTCAAATCCAAGATCTCCTTCGCGGTATGGGTCCATTTCGGGGGAGGTTGAGGAGGTGTTATAGAAACCATATTAGACGAAGAGGCTACTGAAGCAAAGAGACTAGAGAGTGTAGATTGTAATCGATATGGTTGTTGAGAAAGGTGTATTAACGGCCAAGAGGCAGGTGTGATCATACGCAAGGATCCGGAAGTATATTGTGGCTTGTGAACCAGAGCCAGTCCTGCTGCTGCAAGCGCCCCTATTCCAACGATCGTCCGGGGTCGAATACGAAGAAATCGCGCTGCCACCGACGAGCCTGCCCGGGTGGACAGTGCTGACATTTTGGAACGACTGCTAAGAGTATGTCGTCGAAAAGATTGCGGTAAAGAACAGAAAGGTTCGCTGGCTGAGAGTTAATTGAACAGTTTTCGTAGTTACGTAATCGACGCCCAAGATATGTGTCGCTTTTTGGGAACGTTAAATGTCTCAAATATACATATGTGTACAGAAGTACGCGTGTGTCGATGTGAAAGGACGATGAAGCTCAGATTCATCTTTATGTCTTGGTCAGTTTCAATACGTTGAAGAGTTGAAGCTGAATGTTGAGGCAATATGTTAATGTTACGTAAGCTGTCCAGATTGGGCGATTGAAATGTTGCCCGCGGCAGTGATTGTTCTTGTCTGCTGAACTTCAGCGGCGAACGGCCTTCTACTCCTGCTCGTCTTTCCTCCAGACTTCGTTTCACCAAGTCGTAAACGGTCTTTATCATATATCTGTGTATGTATCTATCCACTTAGCCCCATATATGACATCGGAACTGACGGTTGTAATCATATACAGCTTTGGTCGTAAAGGATGTCTGCTCAACCTATTCGCAAGAAACGAAATTTCAAGGCTCTTGCCCTCGATGTATCCCAACCGCCTCCTCCTCCACAACCTGAACCTACGCGTCTGGCACCTGCACCGGGAAAGAAGAAGCGACCACCCCCAATGACGTTGGCAGCACCCAAGATTCCGTCGAACACAGCTACTGCCGTTGCTGGCCTTGGTGATCAAGATAGCAACCTCCTCACAGTCAGTGGACCAGCGTCTGCACCAGCGACAGGGACTGCTTCTGCACATAGAATGACCTATCACACAACACTATCCACCACGCTAGCGAATTTGGATCTTAACTCAGAGAATAAGTTTGCCGAATTAAAGAATGAGGACTTGAAGGATATGCAGGAACTCGGTCAAGGCAACGGAGGCAGTGTGAAGAAGGTGGAACATGTTCCTTCGGGAACCATCATGGCGAAGAAGGTAAGCACTGTTTAATTCTCGCGACGCTCTTTCCTCCATCTCAACCACCGTTCATCTTTCAATCTATAGATTGTTCTCATTGATGCTAAGCCATCTGTGAGAAAACAAATCCTTCGAGAATTACAGATCATGCATGATTGTAGTTCGCCGTACATTATTTCATTCTATGGCGCTTTCATTGCGGACCCCAACATATGTATCTGTATGGAGTTTATGGACAAGGGTTCATTGGATGGGATTTATAAGAAGATCGGTGCAATTGATATCGAGGTGGTTGCAATGGTAGCTTGGGGGGTGTTGGAGGGTTTGACCTATCTGTATGACGTTCATCGCATCATTCACCGAGGTATGTTGTACAGAACTTTCTCTTGCTCACGCGACTCACGTTTTGGTGAATACAGACATTAAGCCTTCAAATATTCTCTTCAATTCTAAGGGACAAATCAAAGTCTGTGACTTTGGTGTTTCCGGAGAGTTGGTAAATTCCATCGCCGATACCTTCGTTGGTACTTCGACTTACATGAGTGTGAGTTGTCAACGATCAGTCTCTGCCACAATTTCCAGTGCATTATTCTGATACTGATGCTTGATTCATAGCCCGAACGTATACAAGGCGCACAATACACCGTGAAATCTGACGTCTGGTCACTTGGCATATCACTCATCGAACTCGCATTGGGTCGATTCCCGTTCTCCGACTCAGCATCTGATGATTCCGACTTATCTGATTTCGAAAGCACACTATCCCCCAGCCGGCCTGGCCCTTTACGAAACCTGGCTTCCGCCACCAAATCAAAATCGGAACGAGAGAAATTGGAGAAGAAAAAGAAGAGGAAGAGTAAAGGTGTCAGTTTACAAGGAGGTGGAATGACCATGAGTATTCTGGAATTACTTCAACATATTGTCAATGAACCTGCTCCGAGATTGACTCCGGAAGAAAAGTTCTCGAAAGAAGCTCAGGACTTCGTAGATGGATGTTTGTTAAAGAATCCTGATCTGAGGGCAACACCTAAGGACCTTCTTGTGCGTTCTTTTGACTTTTTTCAAGACTCTTTAGGACGGAGAAATCTAATATGTTTTTTGTTCACAGAAACATCCTTGGATAGAACAAGCACGAACAAGTGCTTTTGACCTTGAAGCATGGGCTTCAACGTTCTAATCTCATCATGTACTTTTCAAGAGAGCTCATCTCGTCACTCCCTCCACCATCGATCTATATCACCCCGTCATCAACAGCGCATCAATAACGAAGGACCATCACAATTCGAACAAAAATTGTGCTCAATATCGCCGTATTCATTTCTCACAAATCAACCATTATAATCTCAATCCACGCATATGTTCCAAGTTGTCTGCCCCTCCTCTCCTTTCGAAAGAAAGCGGTCTCCACTTTGTTTATTCCTTCGTCCTGTTTGTCAGTCGTCAGTCACGCTGGTTCTCCATCCTTTCGCCTTTCCAATCTGTAGTCCTTCGTTATGTATATACCCACATTGTGTTTTCAGTTTTACGGTCCGTTTTGTTTTCTAAATGTTGGTTTGTTTCGTTTTCGTTCTTCGTTTTTCACCCGATCTTTTTATCAATCCTTTTACTTTGCGTTAACGTTGTAACACGAATTCGAAAAACGAACAGTTCACAAGGGAATGAAATGTAGAATAGAATCAATATTATTTACTATCACTGCACTCACTCGTCAATGCTTAAGAACACAAGGAGAACTTCTAAGTAACGATCCTGACGAGGCACGTGAAATAGATATACTGCAGTAATTCTAGCGCTTCGATGCAGTGGTACAACATCCTCGACGAACGCCGCGACGACAACGTTCATGTCGGGCTCGAGCTACTCCAGCGAAAACTCACAAACACAGGTGACCCCTTCCGACGGCCTTTATGTTATTATCTTTCTTTTTGCATTTTAAATCGGACTGACGCAGAACATGACAGAACTATGACATTCATGAAGAAATAGGACATGGAGAGCATTCCATTGTATACCGCGCAACTTGTCGCCGAGGTCGACTGAGAAATCGCCAGGTTGCGCTCAAAAAGGTTTGTTATGTTGGACTGCAATTCTAGGTACAGATAATAAGCATATACCCTAGATTAACCTTGGCGACCGTTCCCTGAATCCTTCACCCTTGCACGCCTCTTTCCATCACCTTACAATCATCTCACTCCTTTCTTCTTTCGCGACTCCTATCGCAGAGTACCACGTACTGGAACTCTGCTCCCGTTCTACTCTATACGATTTCCTCCAAGCGATACCACAACACAGGATATCCGAAGCGGAGTTGAGAAGCATATCGCGTAGTCTTGTTGAAGCTCTGTTATACCTCGCAAAGCAGAACGTCGTTCATGGCAATATCTCCCCTCGTACAGTCCTCATCAACGATGAATATCGAGTTGTATGTCAATCTTATCTCCTTCCTTCAATGTGTTCTATTGACATCACTCCTAGAAACTATCCGGGTTCAAGAAGTCCTTCAAATCCAATTATCTTCCAGAGTGAGCCTTCTACTGTACGCATTTTTATATGCATTGACACCCAATTCAGCTTTGATACAGACCTGAAATCGCTGGGACGCCTTATGGTGATGTGTCTATCTGGATGCGAAGACCTGGATGTAGGCTTCTACCACTCCTCAACTTCTCAGATGTCTCTAACGTGATGACTGAGTCGCAGCTCAACACATCAACCCCTGCACTTACATTCTTACCATCTGCGACATCCTCGCAAGCTGAAGATCTCATATCTCGTCTCCTATCGTCACACATTTCTCTCCAAGGTATCCTGTCCCACCCCTTTTTTGACTCATCTTTACCCGTAGAACCTCTCAAACAGCAACTCTACTATCGTGGCATCCCCAACAACAATAAGGCTGCGAAGAAAGTCTATCCTTCTGCTCTCTCAAAAGCTCCTCCCACCTGCATACCTTTAAGACAAAACTCACTTCCTACAGCAAGAAAACCTTTCGGAGACATAGGAAACCGAATTTCTTCCACCACCGCCAACAGCAAGCCTGGTTTGCGAACTTTCTTGAGTACTCACATGTCACAAGCTCAGCCGAACCCTCAAGTCACCCAATCCCTAGCTGATTACGCTCACAATGTCCCTCCTTGGCAGCGACGTGTCTCTTCTGCCCCTCATTCTCTTGGTCTCGGTCTCGGGATAGATATCGGCTTACTAGGTGATTCAAATCTCAAGCCCATTTCTAGAAGCAGGTCTACAGAACGAAGGCGGTCAGTACGGTCCACTTCAACATTAGATTTTGCCATCGAAGAAGATATTATGGAGGAAATAAATGATCCAGTTATTCGACCACCCTCTTCATCATCAGCTACTAGTGCTGCGACTATGACGACGATCACAACTATGACAAGGAAGATCACTCCGGCTCTGACTGTTGATACTGGCTCTTCATCTGTGTCTTCTGTATCTGGTTTGGGTTTGAGGAAACGTTCTGGTTCTGTTCCTGGTGACTCTACGACAACGCTTGGGTCTGGCCTTGCGAGAAAATTTTCCATCCATTCTACCGTGCCGATCATGACACAGAAGAAAGAACGGGGATCTAAACTTGAACATCTTTTACTAGGACCTCAGCCTGATTCAGTTCCATTTGGCCATCCGGTAAAGACAACAGCAGAAGATGATGAAGACGAGGATGAAGGTACCATCGGAACTCCCACTATGACCAGGGCATCACTCGCCCAGGCTACTAGATTCTCTTCGGACCCCTTGGCCTCGATTTCCAAAGCTCAAACGCAACAATATCAGTCTCGCCATACGTCCGACTTAGAATTGCATACAAAATCTACAAACGATAACAACGGAATACCCCAACCACCGTCCTTGAACACACATGGAATTATACCCATTAACACATCATACCTCCTTCCACAAACTCATAAAGTCACCAAAGGTTCACTTACGATATTGCCGAACTCTTTGAGCTTGTTGATCGATTTTAGAGAAGGAGAGAGAAGAAGAATTGGAAGAAGTGCGTCTAGGAACTGCAAGGAGAATCAAGGAAAAGAGGTTTTGGTTGTCGGATGTGACGGGGAAAAGGTATTGTGTTTTCGCCTTGTCGAAAGGGTCAAATCGCTCATCTGGGACTTGTTTTAGATTGAAGTGTACAGCGCACCGCATTTAAGTAGCCCCTGCTGTTTGATTGAACCTTTCGCTGTTTATACACTCCAAACGCTTCCGAATGCATACGTCAAGCAGTATGAAGACGCGAGAAAGATTGTGGAACATTTGAAGAGGAAGGTTCCGAAGGTGTGTCGTTCTGTCATGGTGCCTATCTACTAAATGAACCAATTATACTTAATGATTTGTGATAACACTCTACAGATGATTCTTTACAAACCTCAAGCAAAATGTACCTTGTTTGCGAATGAACCTTTCGGAGACATCGAAATCGTACTTTCTCATCTCAGCTCAAACTTCCTCCCTTCATCATCTTCATCATCTTCTCAACTTCAATCTCTGCCTTCTAACACCGATTCTAGTTCGAACACCGACACGTCAACCTCGAGCAGCAGTGGTTCTATTCGACTTAGACTCGTCGGAGATTTCGATTCATCCACGACAGGATATAGACTGGAAAGAGGAACTCTTGAAATATCAAGATTGCCTTCTTCGTCTTCTTCCCATGGTTCTTCTTCGGGTATCGTTGGAGAATGGAGTAAGAAAGTTTTTCGAGTTGATTTCCCTCTTTCAAATGCTGGAGAAGTGACTTTGAAATTATCGAAGGATGATTCAACTCGGTTGGATAAAGATGAACAACTTGGCGTGACGGTCGTGGAAGAGTTTTTGCATGTTTGTGAGAGGGTTGATAGTCGACAGAACAGTTCAAATCTAAATACCGAAGGACGCTCTCTTCAAAGAATCCCTACGCCAATCCCTAGGTTTACTGACGACCACACACTTCGAGAACAGGACGTTGAGAACCGAATGAACTCCGAGGCCATTTCTTTAATGACGGCAGCTACCCCCGGTACTTCGTTGGTTCAAATTTCTGGAATATTGGACCAATGTCATGTTCCTCCAAGGCCTCCTAAATTTTCTTCCTTTCCCTCTTCGTCGTCCAACACTGGAATGGGTACAGGATTTCATCAAGCTCAAGTGGGAAATGACTCAGAGTCTCCGAATAACGGTAAATGGCAAGATACGAAGTTCATTCCTTCCGTTGGTTGGTGTTTGTGGTCTTCTCAAGGTGAAGAACGACAAGGGGATCAGTATAGGATCATGTTCCTCGACGGTGCATTATTGTATGTTGACATGGAGCTCGGGGTCGTTGAACTTTCGTACACAAATGGACAAGACTCCGAGGTTAAACGGTAAGGGGCTAAATCTCACTCATGATCTAGTTTTGAGATTTACAATTAAAGTCGTTCTAGGTATTCGGATGGATCTTGGGCTGGTAGTAGCGCGGATGAGGACGTCAAGGAGAGGATGATGATATTTGGAAAGGTGGTATCTAATTTGTGACAGCACTGTACTGGTACGGATGCTATGTCCGTTTTTCTTGCGAAACCTTCTTCCCTTTATCATAACGTTCTATTCCTCCCTAGGCATTATACTGATAATACTAGTGACCCTTCTCGACGTATCGGATGACGGTCTTGGTTGACTAAGGACGGATTACTTTTTTATTTCAATATCTGAGGATTATTTTGGCTGGAACATGTGGTTCGTTGTGGAGTTGAATCTCAATTTGAACCCATCAAACTACTCGCGATCTAGCGGCGTTGAGTAGCGCGGAGGTAAATAAAGACAATAAAAGTAAACCAAAAATGGTCGATATGCGAATCTTTCACCGTAACCTTCGTGGTGACCCGGCCATATTCCTCGAATCTCTCAATTCAACATGCAAATTTACGCGATGTTCAAGGTTAGGATGAAAAGAACGAAGACATTAATTCCTGGGCATCAAGTATCTGAACGGAAGCTAACAATGTGACCTTCTTTGCTAAATACATCCACTTGAACGTGTGACGAAACCCTACTCTCCTTCTCCTCCTCCTGTGGCTTTATATCAGATCATTCAGATCTTTGGGACTGTGGGACCATTCCAAGGACAACTTGCGAACATGCACGTTCAGCTCAGGTCTACAGAAAAGGAGCCACCTATCAAACCATTTTCAATTGGTACCTCGGAACTTTAAAGCTCGCAGAGTACAAGTGTCTGCAAGCATCCCTTCCGACCCTTTCAACTCTCCGAAGCAGTCTTTCGACATCGTTTTCAAATACCCTCTCTTGGAGTCTACTTTGGAGTGTTTTCTTCAGGATCGTAATACTGCCTCCACAGTTCCAGCGCTTACCAGCCCAAATACACTCCTTCAATAGCGTGGAATATATCAACTATCAAACTAAAGGACAGTTGGGCTGTGGTTGGAGCCTGACAACCCTCCACCAAAGACTCTGCAGCTTTCAATCATTTCGTCGCCCCGCCTTTCAGCGATCAAAACCGAATTTATAAAGACAGCTTCGATCTAACTTCAAGATGTCTCAACCTCAACCTCCCCCGTCTTCTTCAGGGACCTCTTCTTCCTCCTCTCCACCACCATCTTCACCTCCTACTGCTGCTCCCATCTCAAGCACTCCTGGCCCCGACATGCCCCGCTCTTCAACTCTTCCCAATCCGCCCCAAGCGCGTACGCTGGTATTGTGTTTTGACGGAACTTCGAATCAGTACGATGGAGATGTTTGTACTTTCACTTCAATTTCATTTCACTCTATCAGCCTAATAAATTAATTTGGATCTTCAGAATACCAATGTCGTCAAGTTCTACTCCTTACTCAAGAAAGACTGCACAGATGAGCAATTGTGTTATTATCAAGTATGCCATGGCTTGCCTGGCTTTCATTGCAACGACTTGACGCGCGTCTTCTCATTTCTGTAGCCTGGCATAGGGACTTATCTTCAACCTGGGGTCATCTCACCCATGTTTCAGTGGTGTGCAAAGATTCTCGACGAAGCCATAGCGTGGTATGTCTTCCGCAGTTCATCACACGTTCCTCATTCAAACCGGTTCTCGTGCTTCGCTTCTCGCATTCATCTATTGAACTTAACGCCTAATTTCTCATTCCCAGGTATCTCGACGCACATGTCCAAGGGGGTTACCAATTCCTGATGCAGAACTGGAGACCAGGAGACAAGATTTGTATCTTCGGTCAGTATTCAATCTCCCGGAACTGTCAATAAATGACTGACTGACATGATGTTTGAATGACTCAGGGTTTTCAAGGGGTGCATATACCGCCAGAGCCCTCGCGGGAATGCTTCACAAGGTGCGGCTCTTATTGTCTTGTTTTGGATGAATCACTGAACATCCCCGTGATTAATGCAGATCGGTTTACTCCCGAAAGACAATCCAGAACAGATCCCGTTCGCATACAAGCTTTTCACAAAGACTGATACAGCGAGTCTTGCGATTGCTCGTGGATTCAAAGAGGCTTTCTGCAGATCTGTGGTCATTGATTTTGTTGGAGTCTGGTGCGTGTATTTCAGACAGTCTTATTGATTATGCATTTAATGGTGTTGTCTGGGATCCACAGGGAGACTGTTGCTAGTGTCGGTATTATTTCAGGCAGGAATTTACCTTTTACTACAGCAAACCAAACCATCAAGGTATTCAGGCATGCGTTGTCGTTGGACGAGGTCAGTGGGGTTTTGCGCATATAGTCATATAAATGTCGCTCATTTTATATCAAGCATCGCGCACGATTCCGGCCAAACCTCTACCATCGGCCAGCTCCCGATCCCAAGTCTGCAAGCAACGATCCAGAGCATGCCAGTTTCGCTGCTACGGATGTATCCTCTGTCGTTGCTTCGAGTGAAAAATCGACCTCGAAGCTTACGGCTAAATTCAAGAAATTGATACCCCAAACGAGGAAGAAGAAAGCAAAGCAGACTGCGAATAAGTTGGGGTATCGAGGGAACGGGAGATTAGGTATTACGAAAAAAGGAAAATACGTATTCAAAGATTCTGCTGGAGATGAGATTGCTGGTGGAACGGATGTTCTGGAAGTGTGGTTTGCAGGTTGTCATGCAGGTATGCATCTTCCCTTTACTTTGCTTTGATTCCCAGGGCTCCACACCTGGACTTTCGTCTTCTCCGTCCGTTAACTGACCAAATTCTACACCACTCTCATATAACTTCCGATAATCAAGACGTCGGAGGAGGCTCGGTTCCCGACAGTACTGTACATGCACTATCAGACGTCACACTTCGATGGATGGTTCGTCAAGTCGTGCTTTCACAGTGTGGAATCACGTTCGATCAAGCTGCTTTGCTACGAGCTAATATTCCTGATTCGGTTTTCACTGGTGTTGGATTCCCTGTTCCTCCGTCCCAGCATCCTATAAGTTCTGGGTCGAAACCTCTTCCTCCTGTAGGACCAAACTCAAACACTGCTGGCACCACCAATGGAACTACTGATGGAGAGAAGGGAGATTCGAATGTTGTTCCAGGACCTGACGGAACTTTGAAGAACAAAGGGACGGTCGGGCCGTTGGATACTTTTGTTCTGAACAAAGGTTCTCTCAAAGCAAAAACTCAGAGCAAAGTTGTCGAAACCCCGGTCGATGAGGATGGTCTTACCTCTGCTGCTTCTCCTACCATTGACGCTAAGAAGAAGGAAGCCGAAGAAGATACTGACGATAAATCCTCTGAGTCTAATGGTAATGACTCGACTACTACACAACCAGATATCGACGCTCTGCAACCTATATATGATCAATTGAAGATTGATCCCTTGTGGTGGTTGCTGGAGATTATCCCTTTGACTTACTCATATCAAGATGGAAAGGGAGTTTGGCATAAGAAATTAAGGTGAGCTTAAACCAACGTGTTTCCTGTATTATTCGAAGCAGCCAAGCTGACGAGGACTCTTGGTAGCATTCACTTTGGGAGGGCGAGGCATATACCGGATATCAAACCCAACTTTCATGTTTCCGTGAAGGAACGAATCAATGATGCGGAATTGAAGTATAAACCTAGGGCTGTTTGGAAAACTGGGACCGAGAGCTACGTCGAGTAGTGGTTTAATGGCATTGGTTCTGCCTTCACTCTGGAACACTACCTTCCACATTCTTCTTTCTAGGTCTTCCTTATCTCTCCTTTTTTGCGTGTTACGACAAATGGTACATCATATTCAAGTATCCGGATGCTTTCGCAGTATGGTTTCAAACTCGCAACCCCAGACTCTTATTCATGGATTTGCCGTTCTATCTTACGACCCTTTCTATCATGATAATGACCTTGTATGACTTGTATTATGTGTATGTACTATTGATATACGACAGTTTTCATGACAGAATAAAGCTTTTACTCTGAATTTGTTGCTCTGGATAGCTGAAGATGGTAGAGCAGCGTTGAATAGGTAAGCCCGCTTAGCTCAGTGGTAGAGCGCGCCACTCGTATAGCGTAGTACTTGTGGCTACTCGTTTTCTTCACAGGGTACATAGCAAATGTCATGAATATCTTGAAGAAAAACGGTGCGTTGTCACAATATTCATCTAACGACTCACCTTATTGACGGTTGATGATGAAAGGTCCCATTTAAGTTTCCTAGAATCATCCGTCTTCACAGGTTCGATTCCAATCTCAATAGCAGAATCACCGACGTTCGCACACAAGGATGTTTGACTTACCCGTACTATCCTTTATCACACCAACGATACAGATGCCAATCCTAATTCCATAAAATACTGGAATTCCAACGGTCAATACTGCGAAGACAAGTGCACATCCAAATTACCCGTGTTGGCTCCCTCATAAAATCGGTAACTTATCCATGTATCGAACAAATACCGTAATGTCTTCCCATTTTCTACTCAACGCCTTGCATAACATAATTGTGATCTCTCCCTTTCAAGCCCTTTTCCTTTCAAGCCCGTTTAGCTCAGTGGTAGAGCGCGCCACTTGTATCAATCATCATGCATCACATGATTAAGTAGATGGTCAAGTAAATATAGAAACTTTGATAGATTCTCTGTATAAATAGAATTCACATGAGCTAGTGGTAATGATGTATGTAGGCATACCTGTGTTCGATAACGAGTGGTGGCATTTTTTATTTTTAGTCAAGGTTGGCCGTAAAATAACTTGGCCAATGACCGTAAAATAACTTGGCCAGTGGCCATAAAATAACTTGGCCAGTGGCCGTAAAATAACTTGGTCAATGGCCGTAAAATAACTTGGGTATTGGCCATAAAATAACTTGGCCAATGGTCATAAAACAACTTGGGCAGTGGCTGTAAAAGAACTTGGTGTTGATCGACCAGGTTGCAAGGGAGCTGACAGTGATCGGAGTGATGATTGACAAGAGACACCAGCAAAAGTTGCGGTGTCAGTAAAGCAAATGATCGAGTTATAAGTTGGGCAGTGACCATAAAAGAAGTTGGCCAATGACCGTAAAAGAGGTTGGTCATGCCATCAAAAAGTAGCCTTGGGCGCCAGCATAGATTCATCCTATGCTGGCGCCCAAGGCTACTTTTTGATGCCATCCACGTGACACACCCAGGGCTTGAACCAGGCAATTTAGGAGTGAGGTCGGTTGTTCAAACCAGCCAGTGGGCATTTATCTGGAGCTGTCGATATGGATATATTTGCGCAAGCTAACGTATCGACCGCGACCAGATAATTTTTGGTCGTTTTGGCTCACTTGTGTTTGAAACGACAAGTTGACCAATTTTTACTCCGCTCCGCATCTCCGGGCCGAGGTTAAGCGATTGATCGGCCCGGGCATGTGCACCAACTGTTCTGCAAACGCCCACGGCCCATAGCTGTAAGGCTGTAAACTTACATCATATGTTTTATTTTAGCGCAATTTGGCTGCTCGTCACGTAAAACTATGAGAAACTTTGAGGATGGTATCATGATA